>CM024518.1:51386817-52586817 GCA_014182375.1 Eucalyptus virginea
CTTCATCATCTTGATCTTCAAGGTGCTTCATAACTTCTACTTACCCTTTCAACTCTTCAATCTCCATTTCAATTTCTACTTCACATCAAGCTGCCTTTCCAATTCAGGATCTTACTCAGGGCCTCCTCTTTCTCCCTTTAGAAATCCTAGAAATGTTAGTCATGTCTATGATGATCACGCAAGCAGGCTTGCATCAGGATCCCTTCTCTATTGATCTTGTTGAGTTGGAAAATGATCAACGCCGCATCTTTACAAACTGCGATCCATGGAGGGAGTCATTCTTCGGACAGAAGTCTAGAGTCGAGATGGCTCAAAGAGAGATCGCAACACTAAATTCTTCCACTACCATGTCAACAAGAAACAATTGAGAAATATAATTCTTTACTGTTCTTGATTCCTTGGGAGCTGGGTTCCAGAGCCTCGGTGAGTTCAGCAACGATTTGTTGAGCATTTCCAAGACCTCCTGGTGTCAAGAGTGGAGTTGGGCAAGCCATCGGTTGGGAGATTCGTGAGGTCATCCAGCATCCTCTATCGGGTGACCAGATTAGCTTCCTTACTCGACCGATTACCGAGCTAGAGATCCTGGACACTTTATTCTCTTTACCTAGGGGTAAGGCTCCTGGCTGGACGGCTTCACGGTTGAGTTCTTTAAAGAAAATTTAGGATTGTTGGCCCTCTCGTCACGGCGGTGATGGACTTCTTCACCATTGGAAAGCTCTTAAGGAAGATTAATAACATCATTCGGTAGAGCCGGCAAAATGGGTCATAAACCCATATTATGACCCATTTTTAGTTAATGGGTCATATATTGGTCAAGTAAAAGTTAAATGAGTCATAATATGTGTCAAGTGAAAGTTATATATATATATCAGAAATTGGTTCGGTGAAAGTTAAATATGAGTCGGAAATGGGTCTAAGAAAATAAAACACAAAAACAAATGGGTCTAAATGGGTTTAAATTTTGAAGTGGGTTTCCTAATAACCCATGGCCTTTTTTAACTTTATAATTTTTTAAATAAAAAATCGAAATTATAATTATTTTTCATATTTCAATTTTTTAATCTTTTTTTTTTCTTTTTCTTCCTTAGCCGGCCGTCGGCGACAACGAGCCGGGCGAGGCTCGACCTGCCGCCAGGTCGCTAACGACTAGTGAGGCTTGAGCCTCGCGGATCGGCGAGACTCGAGCCCGCTAGTGTCGAGCGGGGCCTCGGCCTTGCCAAATCGATGAGATCAAGCCCCACCCGCCAACGAGCTTGAGTCTCGCCAAATCCGGCGAGGCTCGGCCTGGATCAGCAGCGAGGCTTGAGCTCGCCGACGTCGGGCGGGGCCTCGGCCTCGCCGGATTGGCGAGATCAAGCCTTGCTCAACGCCGCAAAGCCTTGGCCTCGCTAGTGGGAGAGGGAGAGAGAGAGAGATGGCGAAGAGCAAGGAGGACACGGCAAGATCGAGCCCCGCCCGTGCCGCAAGCTCAAGTCTCGCCAGATCCGGTGAGGCTCGGCCTCGCTAACAGGCGGCGAGGCTCGGCCTTGGCGACAGGCGGCGAGGCTCGAGCTCACTTGGAGTTGAGTGGGGCCTCGGCCTTGCGGATCGGCAAGATCGAGCCTCACCCAACGCCAATGAGCTCAAGTCTCCCGAGATCCGACAAGGTTCAGCCTCGCCAACGATTGGCGAGGCTCGAGACTCGCCGGATCCGGTGAGGCTCCAAGCTGTAGGGGGTCGGCGAACCTCGGGTTGGCGAGAAAGAAAAATAATTAATAATTAAAAATTATATTTTAAAAATAAAAATGATAGAAATTATATTTTTAAAAATATAAAAATAATTAAAATTATATTTTTAATTTTTAAAAAATATTTTAAAAAGAATTATAAAATTTTCCATTAAATTTGTATTGCATAAAAATTGTTAAAAAATTTGTATTACATAAAAATGTTTTAACAATAAATAGGTTTTAGCAATATGGGTTGGGTCGGGTATGGGTCGGATACGGGTCAAGTTGGGTATGGATCACTAGATCTACAATACAAAAATATGAGTCAAAATGGGTTAAATGGGTCAAATATGGATCGACCAATTTTCGACCCGAACCCCCCATTTGCCACCCCTACATTCGATATCGGTACCAAAAGTGCTTATTGATTATAGGCCTATCACCTATTGCAACATTATCTATAAGTGTATTACTAAGCTGCTGGCCAACCGCGTTGCATCAGTCTTGAAGAGTGCGATTAGCCCTTTTCAGAGCGCTTTTGTGAAGGGCAGGCGGATCAGGGACAACATCTTGTTGACCAGAGCTCTTTTTCGGCTTCCATCTTGAGCCATATTTGCCTAAATGTGTGATTAAGGTGGACTTCAGGAAAGCATATGATACAGTGGATTGGGATTTCCTTGAAGGAGTTCTATTGGCTTTCGGGTTTCCCGAGTTTGTGACTCGTCTTATTATGACTTGTGTGTGCACTCCCAAGTTCTCAATAGCTTTGAATGGGGAGCTTCATGGGTTCTTTGCAAGTGAGCCGTGGCCTTTGGCAAGGTAATCTCATCTCCTATCTTTTATTTTGATTATGGAGGTGCTGTCGAGGATCTTATTCGGGAGCTCATCGAAGCGGTTTTAAGTTCTTCGAAGATGCAAGGTGACGAAGGCTTTCACATCTACTTTTTGCGGATGATGTCTTCTTGTTTTGTGAGGTGGATTTGCCTACAATAGCTCTCCTCAAAGAAGGCCTTCAAACCTTCTCCGCTTGGGTGGCTTGCTTCCAAATCCTAGCAAGTGAAATCTTCTTGGAGCTCGCTTTACTTAAGGACCCGAGATTCTCTCAATTTAGATTTCATGAAGGTATCCTACCGGTTGCTTCGCTATGCTGGGGGTGCCAATCATTACCTCAAGACTGTAGCCGATTGTTGCGATCTCGTCAACCGTATTATAGCGAGGTTCAATCTTGGACGCATCCCTTCCTCTCTCTCGCTAGACAGCTTCAACTTATCGGGTCAATTCTTCATACTATCCAAGCCCCTGTTTGGGAGAGTGTCTTTGTTTTACCAATAACGAAAATCCCTTAGAATTTACGTACTGTGAAAAGCCCGGATTTGGGAAGGGGTGGTGCTAAGGTAGTTTGGAATAATGTTTTCCTTCCAAAAGCGGAGAGAGGGCTTGGTATCGGGAAACTGCGAGATTGCAACAAGGTTGCCATGGCTCTATTCTCAAACAAAGGAAGCTTATTTGTGGTGCAAGTGGATTCATTCCACCTTTTTAAAAAATAAGAACTTTGGGTTGGTAAAAAAGCCAACCTATTGTTCCCTAGGCTTGGAAGAGTCTATTGAAGCTCATGAGCGAATTCAAGACGGCCTTCTATTGGAAAGGTGGAGATGGCCTTTTGGTCTCATTGTGGTTTTGATAAATTGACACCCTAGGGCCTTTGAACTTATTCTTTTCGGACTCTCTCATCACGGCTCCCGAGGGCTTTCTAGACGGGCTACGGTTGCGAGACCTCTTCTCCTAACGTTGGCGGCCTCTCAGAAGAACCTTTCTCAAGCATCGGATCGCTGATGGCTGGAGAGATAACCCGTTGGGCCCGATTCTGACGGCATCGGCAGGAGTCCATCAGCGAAAGAGGGCTCGTGTCCATTGGCATGCATTTATGCAGGAACAATACTATCATGCGAGGTAATGCCAGTCAACCTTTGGCTTATAGCCAGCGCAGAGACTCCTACCCAAGCTCTTTTCTTGTCTCATGAGAGAATAGAGTGGATTATGTGCTTTTTGCAATGATATGCTTGATCTATCGTTTTTGGAATCTTTGTCATGGCCAAAGTTGCCTTCTTCTAGGTTGCGGATGTAATTTGCCTTGGCGTAAGCAAGGTATTGGGGGGAGAATCTCCGTTGGGCCTCCACTTTTGATGGGTAAGGATTTATGTAAATGCATTGCCCGTTTTTTTCCTTTGGTGCTCTATGTCATATCATTTGGAAAAATAAGAATAGCATCCTCCACTTACTATCCCGGCCATGAAAAACCATCTTTTAAAGTGGTCTAAAGACAAAGCTATCACCTTATTAGGAACGTTGATGATAACTTTAGGAACAAAAAAGGTTGCAATGAAGTTGGCAACGAGTTGGGAAGTTGGGGGCATTGACCCAATTATCTTCTCTGGGACCCTTAATAGACCTGGCAAGCGCTTGTCTTGCGTTATCTGGGACGCTGCTCGGGTTGTTGTACGGTAGCCGATTGTTCATGCGAGTGCTAGTTTTTTTTTTAGTTTTGTGAGTCTTTATCTTTATAGTGTGGTTGCCGCGGTCACGGCTTTTATATCTCGGCATCCTTCCACTCCTAGGTTTTCTCATTTTCGAGTGTAAGTTTTGGGTGCCGTGATCCTTTGTACATTTTGGCCTTTTCTCAATATATTTATTACCTTTCACCCAAAAAAAAAAAAAAATCCCAAGATTGGTTTCACCAAAGATAAATAATGCATCAAACTCGCTTTACCAAAAAAATAATAATAATGCATCAAACTCTTCATACAATGGACAAGTTTAAAAAATAATTTAAGTCGTCAATAAAACACTTGTACAATATTTTTTTCAGCTCTCTGAGAGCTTCTGGATGTCATTAAATGAAAAATCTAATTGTTCCAGTTTCTTAGTAATATAGAAACACTATCAGCCTGCACAAACTCCCCCACGTGTCTGGCACATGGCTGCCAGCATTAGGCACTTCAACTTTATATTCTGTTGCGTGGAACTTTGTTACCCAGCAGGGTGTAGACACTCTCAGGCTTTGCAAGCTCATGCCCCTGATCCAATACAAATAGAAGTTTATAACGTTCTAAAATAAAGGTAGTCCTGAAACTCAAACACAGGTTATCCTTTTCAAAAGAAACTAATTAATATCAATTAAAAGGCAAAAAAGGAACCACTAGTCAAGGTACTGATTAAGGATGCCTCTGCAGGTAAGTAGCACAACCACTTAATATACGCGAAGATAGATAATGATCAATCCAGAATTGTTAAGGATGTGACAGGGGCATTTGAAGACAATCATTTCTATGGAGCCAACCATATACTCGGACTCACAAACTAAATGAAAATAAGTATGAAGCCTCTCGATTTCATAGAATTGTCATCTCTGTTAATTAACAACATCCAAACATTCCAATGAGTTAAAAAGAGAAACAAAAGTTGATTAATTTCGTCTCAGAACCCTACAATGTATAAATGGCAGGTTAATTGCTTGTAAGTTATCATGAAGGGAATTGACATTCCTAAACCCTTGGTTCGGCAAATTCTCAGAACCCTCCCGTAATCAACAATCTCAAGCTTAAAAGCATGGACAATGACTTTGTCAAATGGAGCCTTCATCAATATTAATTGCTCGCCGGAGAGTTGGTTCACCAGAAGCAATATTCCAGGCTTAGTATATTTAAGACACCTTCCCAAACTTAAGAAACCACGTGCAATGCAAAAGAAGAGTAAGTATCCGAGAGCAAGTCCCCAAGAAAAAAAAAAAAGAGAGAGTAGGTTTTCCCATTCCTTTCTTAAGGATCTCATGGGCAGCACCTCTAACTTGAAGCATTGAAATAAAAATAAAAATAAAATAAATTCCTAAACTCCACTGCCAAAAGTGTTTACAAAAATAAAAACCTGAGCTAATTTGGGTTGTTTGGTCCGGGTTTGCTCTGGCTTATTATTTCATTGTGTTAGCAGTGCAATTTCAGATTAACTGCTTCCCCAAAACAAGTAGATTTTTGTTCGATTCACTGATTACAGATTTGAAGTGAAACGTAATGTTTATAAACAACAAAAAAAAATTAAAATTCCTATAGGCAGAATAATTTTTTTCCTCTCATTGTTAAGACAACAAAACTATGTTTCTGATTTTAAATTGACTGCATGCTTATGGTCTTTAGCATTAGGGAGTTTTTAAAGGTTACTCATTTGATGTTACAGTTCTAGGACTGAGTTAATATTGGACTTGTTATTATAGGTAGACAAACTGTTGATGGTTCGAACTAAAGCAAGAATGAAGTTATTGTTTTGGTTTAAATACTTAACAAATTTAAGATTTTGGTTTTGATATGCACCCTAAACACACCTGATAATTTACGAACATCAGCATACTCAACTAGAATGTTTCACAGATTAACCATAACCTCGACCCATTTAGGTACTTATTTCTCCAAGCAAATTTTCAGATTAAGTAGCTGCAATCACAATCTCATTCTAAAACGAGTGGCAGTATCATGGTGACTACACTATTGCTGCTAGTGTGACGGGAGTCTAACTACTGGAGATGGGATAATGCTATCAAGGTAACAATGCATAAAAATTGTTCCAAAATTTCAAACACTGAAGAACCTAGTTTTTACTATTCACTGGTTCAAGCTGCTTCCAGACGAACCAATCTTGCAATGTCCTAGCTTGTCATATAAAAGTAGCAGTTTAAGTGACCTTACTACTCCATTTGCCACCTTAAATTAACATTCTCAATATCAAGAGAAAAAGACAAAATCCTTACCTTGCCAGAGTATATTATTTCAAATAGTCCACCCGTCCCCAGTGAAGGAACTTTCCCCATGCCAATGCATCCAGACTCCTTGTAAACTATCCACTGTTCCTGCCTTGGCAGCCTTAATAAAACAAGGACCAGGGTTCTGCAGCATTCAAACAGACCATGCTATAAAACATATCGAAAAAGATATCTCATGGAAAAGGCTGAAGCAAATCATGTTGAGGGCCCAGAACCAACGGAAAAGCACGCTTGAACAAAAGGTGATGCGACAGATGAGATTTCCCTTTGTCTTGACATCCCTTTTAGGATTTAAGCCTACAAACTCTCCACTTGTTGATAGACAATTCGCAACAAAGAACTAAATGTTCAGGAAGAACAGTCTTGCCCGTATCAGATACAGCAGAACCCAGACTCTGTATTGAGAGTTAAACAACAATTAATCACGTTAGCAACTGGTTCGTACCGTAACAAACAGTAATGATATATTCACTGGAGAACCGCACATTAAGAAAGTACTTCCATCCAGCGTCTATCCCATTTTGCTAATGAGAATGCCCGCGAATGTTATCCGGATGACTGCGAGACCAATCAATAGCATCCATAATAGGAACACAATTATTCATGAGTACACTCCAGAGTTTCATTTTTCTCAGAATGTGCAGACATGGATACTCTCAAGTACAGTTCACCAGTTGACACAGGCTTAGATTTGCTTAACTTGCCGCTTTCACTCCATAAGATATCTACCTTCTTAATCTCCATGAATCCTGAAGAACGAGTGAGCCATTCAGTTTTTAACAGTGATACAAAGAAGTTATTGATCACATAAACTCAAATAAATATTTTTCAAACCACATGCAAGCGGTGGGAATTTCTAGGTAAAAAGGTATTATAGTGCCTATGTACATTTGTATTGAGACAATGTGTCAAGGTGCATCGAAAGTGTGCTAGCATGGTTGTGCCTAGCAATGATTACTGACAACTTCTTCATAATACCTCCCCACGTTACGTATACGTTCTGTTTACTTAATAAACAGTGAACCACCATTAAGTACTGAAACTCAGAAATTACAGAATTACTACAAAGAGAATGAGCGCCAGTTTTTCTTTTTTCTTTCTTCTTCTTTTTTTTTTTTTTTTTTTGGTGTATAAAGCTACTAGTTTTGAGAGTGGAGTGTCATTTAAAAATTCTAACACTCAACCTTAGGCATTGGCTAGGTTTAGTTTGATACTGAAGTATAAATACCATATCTGGATCTATAAAAAGTTGTGCAGTGCTCTCGAGAGTAGAGTGACAATGGATCAGCTGCATTTCTATTTTTCGTTTACTCTGACTTTATCCTTCCTTTTACTCCCGCTAAACACCGTTTAACACATCAGTCTTTTTTCATCATAATTATGGCAACAATGCGACAGTTTAGATCAATGGCATTTCTAGCTGGTATTGACAAAATAAAGCACATCGCATTCTCATATGCGTGTTACAAATGACTCACTTTACAAGGAGTCTATTTCCCAATTAGCATATATATTAACTAACACTTACATGCACTATTCATGTTATATTTCCCAGTTTTATTTGATGTTGCCCATGGCATTACTTTCATCTGATTGAATAAGTATATATTGATGTTCTGATTACAACAGCAAATATATGTTTTGAACTTGTCCCCACGGGTGGCCTATGCAGGGAGAAAATATGGCCAGTGATGGATAGGTTATGTGGTAGTGACACATGGTTTAACCGACCAATCAAAGTGAGCTGCATGAGCACATGGCGCCAAGTAGGATGAGATTCATGGCACACAAGCAATGGTGATTTGGTCAATTATACCATGTCATGATTGCCACATGGTGTATTCATCACATAAACTCCTTGCTCCTATACAAGTAAGATATGTATTACGGCAGCCACGATCATATACCAATGCAGTGTTTTTTACGGCAAGTTAATTCCCTGCGTGCATAAGAGGCACATTGAAACTAAAATAAAGTTCGTAGATAACCTTTAATAACTGTTTCCAGAAGGCAAGGTATCACGTGTTCTTGAGAAGTTTTCAAAAGAGTGGGCTGTGTGGCAACTTTCTTTGATTCTTCAACCATGGTGAGTGTGATGCAAAAGATATTAGTTGCATCTTCCTTTCTTCGCCAGTTAATGAACAATCACTGCATCAGCAAATACGTTACCAAGTCACAGAAATTGTGTTTAACGGATAGTCAAATCTCACAGTGGAAACATGATATATGGAAAATCCCAGAACCAATAATTCTTTTGCAAAGTCATTGCAAATATATAAGAGCTATACTAATAAGTCCAGGCATATTGAATTGATAGGATTTATCCAAAATCATGGGAGGAATACCGATCAATAGGATAGATATATGGAACTCGGAAGTACATCAAAGTAGAACTCATTCCATATCTCTTTCAGGAGCTTAAACAACACTAGGTAGTAACACAAACAAGTACAAAGCAGCTTACGTGCTGCAGCTTTTGCAAATGGTGTGACAGCCATCGCATCATGGGCATTAAACCCCGTAGACACTCTTTGAGCAGCTAAGAACATAAAATTGCGACGGATGCTGTTCTAGAGTTACAGAATTCAAGCAAATCAAAAGGGCAACACGTGTAGATTCAAATGCTACATAGGATTTAATTGGTCAAACATTAATTATAGTTAAAGGCAACATGGAAATGGAAAATATAGCACCTCGTGGTCCACATGATTTGTCATTTAAGAATGAGAAACTAAATTATTACTCTAAATTTTTCTTACAAGGTGGGTACCATATATGAGCAGGTTTGCACAACAAGCAGAAAAAGGGAGAAGGCAGCCACTGACTACTGAAAGTATCACTGTGCGTACACATGAATACCAACTCCTGCACCCAACCCAGTAAAGCATTAGGCTTAATCTCCAGAATGGCTTACTTGATAGTTATCTGCAATGGGGAAGGTCAACTCTTAATTCCTTCAAGAAAGCATGACATTCCTCTTAAGAGAACCAATGACAGAATGAAGTATTAATCCTCTCCTTGTTATAATGTCCTGCAGTGGGTGCATATTTTGTGTAAGAGAGCAGAGCCTGATGTAAAATTGGAAAAGAAAGGACTTCCTTAACTGGTTACCTTTCTTATATGGAAATGGCACACCCATGGACTCAAATTCTGGCTATAATTCTCTGGGGAGAAACTAATAAACCAAATGCACATCAGTTTCTATCGTAAAGAAGGTTATGACTATGCTCAAAGTCAGCAAAGAATAATGGGAATAATATTAAAAACACACGGTTTATATATGCTCACATAATCATTGTGGTTGACACTGTGTCTGAAAGAATATTCTCTCCAGATAATCTTTTAACTGCAAGGGCTCCATATTCTAAGCCATGCCTATGTTTTGCAAGCTGCTTAGAGAGAAATAATGACATTGTTTGACACTGGGTTGCTTTTCTTGGTACCAGACTCCAGCACATTCATGGTATGCCAATACGGAATTGGTTAGGCATCTCTTATGGACAACCAAGTGAAAATATCTGATCACACAAATCTCACCTACCACTCTCAGCATTCAATTTTCACTTATATGTGCAAGACAGATTAACATTCCTCCAACCCCCACCAGCATCTCAAAAAACTTACGTGTATCTGTGTGACTGGGAAAAGTGTTCAAGTTCTTCTATTGTGAAATTCAAGGACTGTACCACACAAATCATGCATGATGCATCGGAATAAAAATGAATATAACCTGCAGTCCCTTCCTCAAACTCTTACAAGTAATGCCAGTATATTTTTGCAGAGATTTTATAAGAACAAGTAATCAACTGTAGAGCACAAAGAGGGTGCAAACACATAAACACAAATATCTCAATTACAAGACAAAGCATTTGTATGTCAATCATAGCATTTAGAAGTAAGTTTCAGGATGATCATAAAAGCTGACTCCTCTCTTCAGAACGAGATAAACACAACACAAGACATGGACTAACAGAAACATATAAGTGAAGCAAGAGAAAAGACATCAACAAAGTTCAAAAGGTTGAAGGCACAATTCCAGAAATACTAGTGAACCCTTTGCCCATCATAACTCCTAGGTCACAAAACGTATCAGATGAAAGTTTGAGGAGTCCGGATTTCTCCAGCATTTGAAACAGGGTGAACACAGCATGTCTAAAGTGCAGTATGTTAGAGTTAAGCTTCAGCAAATCTCTTAGTTGGAAAAAAGACAAATTTCCTTTTGTTGCAAACAGGTATGATTGAAAAGAACATGTGCAATTAAAGGCAGTCATTCACTACTTCAACATAATTGCTAACTTATCTGCTTACTTTATATACATGCCTCAGCTATATAATTTTTTTTTAAAAAGACTAGTTCTTTGACTAGTTTACTAGCTACAGTTAAAAACTTTTCTTTAATTATGTACTGCGAAGATAAATAAAAAACACAGCACATACAATATGCCAAGTAAAATTAGAGTTCTGTTTTTAATTATCCACATTGCTAGCATACCACAAAAGGTACACGCATTCCCACTGCTGGCTTTGGGGAAAACAGAGTGTTTGCAATCCACGATCTACGGAAAAGAATAATAAAGACAGAATCTGATGCTTTCCAACAATAACGAACCACTGCCTCAGCAATAAAATGCAACATTTACAAAAAACCAAAAATGTGAAACAATTGAATTGCAAACAAAAAATAGAAGCAACTTCAGTCGGCAATAAAGTACCAGAAATCACCTCATAGGTCTGTGAATGCATGCGTGGGTGGATAGAAGTTACCTTTCATATTTAACAATGGAGACGTTTCAAGGAGACCGATTGGCTGATCTAAGAGCACTATATGCAGCTTCAGAAATGGCACAGGCAGACATTGAACCAACAGGTTGGCCTCCATCCCTTCCCCAGATTTTGCATTCTCACAGGAGAGACTGTCTTTGCGGCTGCAGGGAGTAGATGATTGCTTCTTAATGCCATAAGAAAACTCTATGAGTTGATTGCCATAAGCACTTCTAACTGTGCCATCATAGGAAACATATAGATCACGCATGAAAAACATAAGCTTCGGTGTAAGCTTCCAGGGACTACGGCATTCTCACTGAAGGAACTAGCTCGATTTGTGACAGAATGCACGAAACACTCTAATGGATTCAAACCGGAAAGAAAGGGAGTTCTTGACTACTGCAAATGGGATGAAAGACTGAGGAAATGGAAAATCATGCGTACGATCTATATTCCTTTCCTTATGGCTATTATAAGAAGCATTGGAAAGTTGATGTGGTATATTAAAGGACAATGGAACCAGAGAATGTTGCAGGCCAATGCACATACTGTGTTGAGCAATCTTTAGCAGATTACCCTTACTTCCAGATTTAAACATAGAGATCATGGAATTGTCTTTGCTAGCATACTTGTATGCCAAACTTTGTATGTCTTTAAAGACTCGCTTAAAAGCATCGACAGATGCCTGCCTAAGGGCAGGGGATTTCTGCTTCTCATAACACAACCGTTCTGAATTGAAGGCCGTAGCATTTATTTCTTCACCATTTCCAGCAAGGAAGTCCCGTGAAGAATCCACCATAAACTGTTTGATATTGCATGTTTCATCTGCTTCTTGCAAACCACAACTAATTTCCTCAATCATATTTTCCCGTGAGAATGAATCAGATGCAAGGTACAAATCTGATAATGAAACGCTAAAACCCCTCATGGACAACCACTCGCAAAGAACTTCTTGAGCAGCATGCAAAATGTTAAGTACCCTACTCTGACAAAAAGTGATAAGCCTCTGAAAGAGATTGTCATCGGCATCTCGAAGCCAAGCAGATCCTTCTGAAAAGACAATTTCCCCATTGCTAATTCCAATGTCATTCGAAGACGCAAAAACCACTCAAATCCTCTAGGCAAGAGCATCTGGAATAATTGCTTCCCAGTCCACATTCCACCCGCCTGAAGGTACCGGAGGAAGCAAATCATTGGGGCACAACATTTTAAGTTGTTGGATATCAAAGCGGTTGAAGCAAACACTATCCTCCAATATCAAGTGAGCAGCAACTAGACTATCCTGACCAAGAGAAAGAAGGTTCCTGCCACTTTGCCCATTATACAAACTGCCTATCCACACCAACCAGCTCTTTTAGCTCTACTCTAGCATCCACTGATTGCGGAATATATCCATGGATGCAGTCCCCATCAAAATCTCCGCGAAGGGGAACAGCATAAACTGATTTATAGATAGAGCTGAGGCTATGGGTAGAACCTTGGCAGATAACGCGAGATGAGAGTGCTGTGTATAGATGGAGGCCTATTTACCAAAACCATGTCTCCATCACTTAATGGCCTGTATATAGTGTCTCCAAAGAAGTTCTTTCACGTGACTGATACGCACGCAGACGCCCTTTTCTCCGAACAAGCATGCCACCCTTTTCACGCAGCAGTAAACTGCAGACAGCATTTAACTTTTCGCAGTTCCACTTATTCAAAGTCTCAGATACTTGCAATCTGTCTGCAATATGACACGGTACACCAATTTCACTGAGCTTGATGTTTGGATTACCAGTCACAACCATCCGAAGCAGTAATCACTCCAGCTTCCCGAGAACAACACATCTTTCATCCATCTCAAACCAGAAGAAGTGAAATTCAGGTCCCTGCTCTTTCTGTTCAGCTGTTTGAAAATAAACCAGTAAGCATAGAGCTTAACCATTCTCGAAAGTCTGTAGAAGATTGCAGAGCTTGCCTTAGAAACTTTAAGACACTCAGGACGCATGAGCCTAACTCATTAGCTGTCCCCCTAAAATTGACAAGTTTCTTGTATACCCTCGTTCGGTCATCCTGAAAGAATTTACAGGGAAAAGAACAATAAATCAACACTTAGCCGGCTAACCAGCCATATTAAATCCAATTAAGAAAGAAAGCAGCAATAATAAGACTATTCCCTAAGTGGGTAAGCAACTAAGCATTCATTGTGAGATTTAGATCCACTCTTGCTTCTTTTTCTAGACAGAAAAGGACTTACAAGGACCAGCCGCTGTCCATGAGAAAATGCATGAGTGGCTTCAGTCACACGATGACCAATTGGTGTTACAAGGAAACAGTTGAGAAAAAGAGAATCTTGTCTTGAGATAAACTTTCTAATGAAAGTAGGACCAACGCCATTCAATAAGTGATAAACCTGAAAAGGAAGGAGTGTATCAAGAGTGCATCAAGCTAACTACCAAGACAATAATCAAATTGTGACTGTCCGTGTGAGAGAGAGAGCAGTGTACTATAAATAGATGGAAAGAGATTCACTAAGCATGATAAAGTAAGAGAATAAGGAGACGGGGCATGAGGCAGAAAAATTATGTCAGCCAATCTAGTATCATTCTGCTCAATTCCTATTAAAAGCAGTACAAATCATAATACGTCTCTCCCTCATTTCCCTTCACTGGGAAAGATTTAAAATAGCATCCTCTGAAAAGGACCTGTAGTTACTGTTAATTGAAACCAATTAATTTCATATGCAACGTAACCTGAATAGTGCCAAGAATATGGCTTAGAGTGCTGGCGCATACAACACTTGATGATGTCTAACAAATATTTTTTCAAATGAATGTCTCACTCTCAGTTTCGTAGAAGAAATAACAACAAATTCAGAAAACCTATAGAGGATGAGCTACCTGAGCATGCGATAATACCCTTCTGTTTGGTTTCAGAGAACTTTCTTCTAGTTCCGGATTTTTGGGATAAAGTCCCAGTAATCAGAGGGCCAAATCCTCCTGTTTAGCTTCTTTTGAGTATTTCGAAAACTTTCATCTACTTCTACAATGATGGCAGATCTTCTGAAAAGATCCTTGGATGACACTTTGAACTTCATAGGCGGATAATAATCTACTTGAGTAGGCTGCCCAATGCACAAATAGTTACCACCAAATTATTAAGGCCTTATTTGAAACGAGAATATCATAGAAATATAAATTAACTTACGAGACAGTATTTGCAACCCCTAGTCCCATGATGTACCTGACCCGGACTACTGTTCTGGAAAATTAATGTACAAAGTGAAACAGGTGAAGCATTAGCAGAGAGAAAAGGCATAAAGCTCAAAAGATAAAACGTTAACAAGAGAAAGCATAATGTTTTGCATGACAAGTTAGAGGAAGCAAGTCACAAAGACATTTGGGTTTATATAAAAACACCAAAAATGAACAGCATGATTACAATGCACTTCACATTGTCCAAGCTAAAGTTGAGCAACATTGTCCCAGAAAAAAATCTAATCATAAACCCAGAGTAAAGAAAACAAAACTAGAGAAGAGTCACAAAATAATGGCATTGGGTTTCATGATGTATGGTACATAAGAAGTAATAAAACAATTTACCAATCCCAACCACTAGTTTTGGACAGAAATGGGGGTATAATCTCAACATTCAAATTCCAATGCACAAAGGGTTTCTTAACCTCCTCAGCTTCTTTCCAAGAAGAAACATAGCCCGGCGGATTTTGCAATCCGATATTTAAAACCATGCCAAAGTCTAAAGCAGTGTAGACCGTTCACATGATCATGAAACACTACATTTATCATATTATCCCGCAATCCTTTTAACTGTTCAAGCCAATGAAAAGAATAAGGAAGGGGGACCTACTCGTCCTGCTGAAGACAAAATAAATCTAGTAGGACAAAGATGTAGGTGCTTATCCAGAAAGATATTTGAGACGGTAGATCAGACCAATCCAAAACCTTACACCGGTCTTTGAGTTTAATTAATTGTTATTGTGTCCACCGACAGTTCTTCATCTAGTAGATTTTTCAGTCAGAAATTTTCATTCCTCAAGTTGCCCCAATGCTGAGCAAACAAGACAAGGAAAAGGAATTGCAGGCAACAACAGGAAAATATTTTTATTTACGTATAGATTTAACTCTACCAAATATATCTGAATGGACAGCAGCAAGATGAGGTACCTGACCTTAACCCGTAGATCTTGCCGAACAGATTTACAACCTGGGCAAATCTTATTCAGCAACTTAGCAACTTCAGACAGAAAATACGGGCAAAGTATTGTACATGGCAAGTTGATAGATCCGAAATGACCTGATGATTAATCATGATTCACCATTCAACAGGAAAAAAAAGGATACAGAGAGGAAAGGGGCACTAAACTTAGAAAGTTTCATTGATCTGTATGCATCATTACCTTCACACTGTTTCAAGTCTTTGGCGCCACAAGTGGAGCACTGACCAGAGGAGTTTGGGAGTCCCAATCTAGAGTCACTGACCTCACTGACAGACTCAATTGTTATCGAAGATATCTTCTCCTGTCACAATATCAGTGTGTAAATTGTTTGAGAAGACAAAGTTGGCCAAAATATCTAAATGTCAACCTAGAACATATCATATCCAGAACTAATGCTAGATTAACTGCACAAGGCATGTCTGTTGTCCAACATTTGTGCGTTGTCTGCTAATGGCAGATCATAAGCACAGAAAGGATTGGCAAGACAAGTAATCGAGCAACGATGACTACGACGACACAAGAAGCCTTATCCATTGAGTGGGCTTGGCCAACAAGTAACTGAATTTGAAGGGAAAAGAAAAACAAACAGGCTCAAAATAAAGACAAAGTTCACTACTAACATAAAGGCTAAAAGAACACTCATTAGAATAGCAACAGAAAAGTTGTAAAATATAGTAAGCAATTTCCTCCAAGACAAAAGTGAAAGAGGCAGGAAAGAATGACATGGATGCATTCATAGCCTGAAGAACGAAGGACTAAACAGGACGTGCCAGAAGCAATTAACGATTGCCGAATGCGAACCATGCCAGAAAAATCGAATGCATATAGAGGTTTGTCTTTGTTTAATCTGCGACCAACATAAAACACTCCAACCATGTTTTCTTTATTGAAAGCTGCACAAAATGTCACTCATCTTTTCATGTTTTTGTCACTTTTTAAATGTTAATGTTTTGTGTTATCGGAATTTCTACGAAAATTGGCCATATCAGAAAGAAATATTATTACCACAGGTTCTTTACTATAGTGCCATAAATATATTTCGGTGGCAAACAAGTCACTAGCAAATCATGAGATCCTTGCCATCACAAGGACACTTCTCAAGGAAGAAAGAGCACTAACACCTATTTGTGATTGTGAACATTCTGAAATAGCTAGGTGATAAAAATGTCGATACTTTTCACTAGAGACATTGTTCGTGCTCTGTATCTGTGACAAACCTGTTAAAGAAAACAAGCGACATTGGATATCTTTGAAATATGCCTTGTCTTTTGCGTTCTCTCTATTTATTTCATTCCCTCTATATGACTCCAGTTTTCAGTATTTTTTCCTACAATGCTGTTATGTCATAAATTTGGTAATCAGAAATTTGTGTAGATCTTTTGATGACTGTTGCCAAACTTTAGTCAGCCATGCAAGTTTCTAACCCGTCAACTCAGGCAGTCTCGAGGTCTCATACTTTTAAGTTCAACTTTTCACGTCAACTGATATGCAGGTCAAGAATATGTGCCACACACCCAATAAATGTGTCAAATCTCAAAGTTACTTGGAAGAATAGTCACTATCGTATACACAAAGAAATTTTCAAAGTAGCTAAATCATGCAGCATTAATTACTAAAAGCTTTCCAAAGTCCGTTTAATGCATTCCAACTTCAGCATAAAAGATTTAATACGCAGTTGAAGGGTTGCAGATGAAGGAATATTAGGACATGATGAAAACTTACCGCTTCTCTGCAACTTAGAACATTGAAGACTACTCCTGTCAAAACAGCAGAAGGAACTTGCTGCTCCTCACAGAAATCATTGTCCATTGGATTCACACCTACAATAAGCTACATTTATTATATAACATTCTTAAGAGGAAAAGTTTGGCGTGACGAGATATTAGATCACTTATAATAAACTAGGGCTCACACACGCACTTCATGAGTGCATGATTGCTTTCGTGTCATTTAATCATTTAAACAAGGATTGGTAGGACCGGAGCTCCGGCCCGACACCTCTCAAAACGACGCACCGTGGTTTGGAGGACCTACCTTGTTCGGACGGTGGGCAACGGGCGGACGGACGGGCCTCCGGCAACGGTTAGCTGCTTCCCTCCTCCCTCTGGTTCGCTCTCTCCCGTTCGGACTCTCTCTCGGTCTCTCGGTCTCTCGGTCTCTCGGTCTCGGTTCTCTCCCTTTGGCTCGCCCTCTACTCTCTCCAGCTCTCTCCAACACCCTGTCCTTCGCTTGAACCCCAAAAAAACCAACCGAGCACCCCCATCTTCTCTGCTTTCTTCCTTTAAGCCCAGCCAACGACAGCGCGCATGGCTTCTGCCACCGCCAGTCTGTCGTGGCTGCTCCTCTGTTTGTACTCTCCCTTTTCTCCTTTTTGCAGAAGCGTGGTTGCCAGTTGGATTCAAGACTGGTCTTCGTCTTTGCATGTGAGAATCAAGATTGGGTCAAGAAGTTTCCGAATATGGCAAATGCAGGTGGTCCTCAACAGCATGGCCTTGTCCTCCGTTGCCGTAACTTGCTGTGCAGGGGTGGACAGAAAAGAAGAAAAGGCTGCGGCAGAGGGGGACGGCGAGTTCTAACAGCTACAACGTTGCTTTCGCAGGAACGCATTCATCGCGACCCGAATTCAGATCCAAACATCTGTTCCCGAGCTTGCAAATTCAATGACAGAGTTGGTCATCTTTGTATTGCAGAGGATGACTCTTGCATGAATTAATGTTCGACTTGTGCTTGGTTTCGTTTGAAAGAAAAGGGTTGTGTCCTGAAAAATGAGTCAAAAGAGATCTCTTTTCTATGCAAGATGAGTGTTTGCACGTTCTTAAACCAAAAAAAAAAATCCATCCTTCCAATAGCAAATTTTCTGATTATCATAGTTATAAAGATTCAACTTATCCATTTTACCAAAAACAAAAAAGATTCAACTTATCCTTTATTTTAAATTAATAAATAAACTTATGACGGGAAATCAGTATTTTTTAATCTATAACCTGCTGTGCCAAGTCAATTTTGACAAACGTTACTAAATTTTGGATAAAGCATACTAAAATTTATTTTTTATTTATAAAAATATTTTTCTAATGGGTTAGGGAAGAGAGAGACGGGTTAAATTTGGGTTTTTCAGTAGGTGTGGGTGAATATAAAATAAAGGGAAAATTATAAATAAGAACATAAAGTGTGACCATTTTTTCAAAAAAGGATCCGAAGTAATTATTATTTCATCTAAGGCTTGAAGTGATCACCATAATCCCAATTAAGGGCTTCAAGTGATAGTATAGTCTCAATTAAGGGTTCGACAAAATAGGTGCATCTCACATGCCACCATGACGGGGCGTTTTCGTCCATGTGCTTTTTCTTTTTCTCTATTCATCATCTTCCCTCTCCATCTCTTTGGTTCATCTTCTTCCAGCTTTCACCTAGTGCTTAACTTTTTTACTAGGAATAAAGAAAAATGAAAAATCACGCCAACTTTATTCTAATCTTTTCATTGAATGCGAAGATAACAAATGAGATTAAAGCTTCATTTGGAACGAAACAGTGTTAAATCTTCATTTATTTGGAATAAAACGTCATTTCATAAATGACCTTTTTCCATTACTTGTGTTTGGTGTAGGAAAATAAACCCATGGTAGAGTAAATGATTTCAGTCCATACAAACCAACTCTGAAAGCTAACAAAAACAACTTCATAACTTAAAAATGAAAGTCATCTCCAAAAAAGAAAAAATAGAGGTATCTAAAAGCGTTTAGTTAAAACTAAGGAGACCTTGCCAAAATAGTTATTGTGTGAAGGGAGATACATCAATCTCACATATGACTATAATCAGATACATAGAAATCAGCAAATGCAACAAAGTGCTTTGTGAGAGAATACTTCATTCTATTAGCCTTATATTCCAAATCTCAATTCCTTTTGAAGTTTCACCTCTCATGGAAAATGCTACTATCTTCTCGAAAAGTTAACATTTCAGTAGTTATTTCGTATTTTATCATATTTTCATTAAAACAAAGGATCCTTATGAATAATTTTCATCTATACAATTTACACTATTTGGGTTAGTTTTCCACTTTTTGCAGTTAAAGAAATTGCAAAAGAGGAAAAAAAAAAACTCAGACATGTTAAAAAGACATTTAAAGGAATTATCATATACCAAAAGTCCACCTATAAAAATTACTTCAATAAATTCGAAATTGTTAGAAAAACGATTTTGATGTCATCAAAATAAAGGTATCTCATCGCTACCTATTCATCTACTATCTCCATTCAATCAAAAAAAAAAAATCACTGAACGCAAAAAGACCCTTCCTCCTTTTTAATTGCTTGACAGGGCACTTACATACATAAATACATACGTAGGTACGCATAAAGGTGGCTTATTTGCAATAATCACAGCTTATAGAACATATGTTTTTTTGTGTATAATTAGCATTAGCTATTGAATGTTCTCCACATTGCATGTCCGTATAGGTCATTTTTGATACTTCAACTCTTAAATCTTTCATGTCCAAATTGAAGTCGCATCTCTAAATTAAACCCTGATAAAATGAAGTAATTGATTATTGCCCTTGTGCCTTTGTACCGCCGATAGTCTAGAAGATTACTGCTTTTGGTAGTAACTGGCAATAACCTCCTCCTCTTGTTTGTTCGTCATTAGTAAAAACTATCTCTGAGCATTTTCAGTTGCATCTACAGACAAATTGAAGCCTAACTTGCAAATGGGAATCCTTTACGCATAGCTTCCGTGTCAATGCCAAAGAGGGAGCAAATTTAGTAAAATTTCCCCAGATGCAAGTTCATTTGAAGGGTAGCTGGACAAATAAACTCTTCATACCACGTCGAACCCAAATCATAAGGATCTGGAATGCATTGGTTTAATTTATTAAAGCTCGACAATCATGTGGAAAGTCACGTATTCATTGCTTTTTCCTAGGCCACACATTTGTATGTGCTTAAAGGGAGAAATATTGTGCTTTAGAGCACGTTCCTTCAAAACTCAAGCCCACATTTGTCAGTGGAGCTTCCGGACCACCTGTAGCAGCCTAGAATCGTGGAGCCAAATTACCTTGAACATGGCCGAGATTTTCAATTTGTTCTTCAAATTCTTGACATGGAATGGAGCTCGAGCTCTTCTTTTTGCATTGAAGGAGAAAAGGTCTCACCATTGAACTTCATAACATCATTCTTGTTATCAAGGGGCCATTTTCACGATTGTATATCCATGTTCCCGGAAGAAAATCACTTGGTATATCGCTCAAGTTGGACTAATTGAAGTATTTATCTCCACTATTGAAGGTACATGCTCTGATTTCAATAAACACTATCTTTTTCGGCAAGTGATGTTGCATTAAAATGGATGAACTTGTACTCAGAGTAAGTACGTAAGTCGAGCACACAGAAAGAAGAATAAAAGAAACATTGAAAGAACCTCAATTCATTTTATGCCTATTGCCGCTCATTTCTCCACCACAAAAAGTTCAGGTGCCCGAAAGATGTTATGGAGAGTACAATCAAGGCGAGGGTAAAGATACCAAGTTGATCGAGAAAGGACCAGTGAAGACACAAAACACCCATCAACTTGTATTGTGCAAGCAATAAAGATCTTCACAGCTTTATACTTGGAAAGTAATAGTTGCAACGTGAATGTGTTAATCGCTCAAATGACAATACCATGATAAGTGCCTCACATTTTCATGGATGACACAAAATCAACTGCTGAAAGTTCTCTCCAAATTACTCATGGTTTTTGTATAATTTTAACTGCAAAGTATGGAGGGCCACTTCGATACACAAGGTCACTATCCTCAACTTTGCATTGCAACGAGTGAAAACTCAAATCAATCTATCAACAAAAATTCTCTACTATGATTCTAGACAAAGCATCTAGATTTTCTTTTAATTCTCTCCACAGGCACTTCATATTACTTTCATTGATAAAAAACCAAAAACAAAAGCATCTAGATGTCCAACCTACTCCTTGTTTGAAGTTTCCATATCTCAGATCAGTTTTAAAACCTAAGCCACACAGCTACGAGTAAACATCAGATTGCAAATTACACAGACAATATGGGACAAATTATATGGATTAAGCATAATGGTATGAAGCACATGAATTGGCTTGACAAAACTTCGTATGAACTCCTAGTTACTTACCAGATCATCGGCAGAAAGTTGATCAGAAGCACAATATACTCTATCTTTGATTAGGCCAATTAGCTGATGATCAATGCCAAATACAGCACCATGCTTCCTCGTGCCATCAGTATAGTACAAATAAAGTTTCCAATTTATCTTGCAACCCCTTGCATGATTTTCAAGTGTATCCCAGTTCGTCGAATTTGAGCTCATTCAAGAATCTACAATAAGTGAACACTCAAGACTTACATTTGTGGTAGTCAATCAAACCCTAATTGAGAACATCTACTAAGTGCTTACCTCTTTCAGTTTCATGGGGTCCGTAAACAATTGCAGTAGAAAGTCCCCCACTTTATGTATGTTGTTACTGATCAAAACAGTAAACCAGAAAACAAAAACAAAAAAACAGAATCTATATTTTCAGATGAGGAAAGAGAAGCACAGAGAAAATGAGAGTACATCAGTTTTCTAAAGAAACTTTATCCAAGTACAACCACTAAATACAAAGCAAAAACTGCTCACGTGACGTGCAACACATAAGCTAGCAGCACAAGCGTGCTATTAATTTCCTAGAAAATAACAAAAACACTAAACAAATAACTAAATTGAACTTGGCTGTTTTTTTAATAAAAAAAACAGAGTAAATGAAGCAGAAAACAAAACAGAAAAACAGCAGAAAACAGAGTAAAAAAAAACAAAACAGAAAAAACAGCAACCGAGATATTATAATCCAACAAACTCCTCATTGGATCGATTGCTGCTACATACTCCAATTTCTTTCTTAATGCTTCAAATCTTCCAGCTTGAAGTGGTTTTGGTTTTATATCTCACCCAAGCTGATCTTCAGATCGCAATAGACCAACTTAACTTTGCCATCTTGTTGCACCTCACGTAGAAAAGAAGAACTTAACTTGGCAGAAGTCCTTAGTTTTGCCATGGCCCCGGATTCTAAGATATTGCTAAAGCGGCCTGATTATCCACATTAATTTCAATGCAATCACTAGAATTCAACCCGCAGATCCTTCATTATCTTTTTCAGCCACAAAGCTTGATTTGCAGCTGAGTAACCTTGCACTATAAACTCAGCCTCTCGGCGGGTGAGCTCAATCTCTTGCTTTTTGGAACACCGGGGGAGAAACAAAAGCGAGAACCAAAATTGAAACAATATCCAGGAGCGTACTCTTCATGTCATCTCTTGAACCAGCCAGTCACTATCGAAAAATCCTTGCAAATTAAACTTCGACATTTTTCAAACTTCACACCAAAGAACAATGTTCCTTTGAGATATCTCAATACCCTTTTTGCTGCAATCAAATGTAGCGGCTAGGACTACTCATAAACTTGGATAAAACACTCACACAAAAAGAATATACGAATTCGGTGCTGTAAGATACATGAGACACGCAATTAGACTTCTATACATAGAAGCATCTCTGCATACGTTCCATCATTCTGTGGCTTCTTTTGCTTGGCCATAGGAGTGCTTACACTTCGACAATCTTTCATCTGAAACTTCGTTAGAATTTCCTTTATGTATTTTCGACAAATGAAAATCTCATATGAAGCTGTTTGACTTCCAAACCCAAAAAATAAGCCATCTTTCCCAAATCGACATCTCAAAAACTGCAAATAAATCTTGCTTCACCTTCTCTATCAATTCCATATCATTACCCGTCACTAATAGATCATCTACATAAAGTGACGAATTACAACAACGTGATTCACCTTTTTGACATAAAGAGTGAACTCACTTAAGCTTTTACAAAGCCAAAATCACCAAATATCGATCTATCTTCCCATACCAAGCTCTTGGAGCACCCCGAGTCCATATAGAGCTTTCTTCAGCTTTGTATACACTCTCTTCTTGCCCATTGATCTTGAAGCCTTGAGGTTGTTCAACAAAAATCTCCTCCTCAAGCTCTCTATTCGAGAAATGCAGACTTGACATCTAATTGAAATATAGGCCACCCCTTCTGCTCACGATAGCTAACAGTAACCTTATTGTATCAAGTCATGCAACAGGAGTAAATGTTTCAGAATAGTCTACTCCCCATATTTGTGCATAGCCTTTCACCACCAGCCTAGCTTTGTGTTTATTAACAGAACCATCAGGATTAAGTTTTGTTCTAAACACCCAGCAACCCCAATCACATTCTTATTAAATGGTACTTTGTCAACAAGCTCCCATGTGTGGTTTTTTCTAGATCATTGCAATCTCCTCTGCATTCTTTTGCCAATCCCACCTCTTGCTCCTCCTTAGCTTCCACAAAGTTAGATGGTTTAAGTATTGCCACATTGCTTCTTTCATAGATTTCAGCAAGTGACCTTGTGCCTCTCAGGTAAATCATCCACCTTTGTCTTCAATCCATCTATAACTCCATCAACCTCTACATACATTTAACGAGGTTGTTTTCGAATGCTTTCTTTTTCTGCATTCTTTCCTTCCATCCAATTCCACTCATCTTCTTCTAGAAAAACAACATCTCTGCTTACGAGGTCACCTTCTTTTTGTCATATGATGAAAAATTCTGTAAGCCCTTTGATTGGAGGCGTACCCAATAGAAAATTCAAGCTCACGCCTTCTTATCCGGCTTGTCCCTCTTGACCTCGGGAACATGGAGTGTAACACAAACACTTAAAAACCTTCACATTTTTCACATAAGGTTTAACACCATACCCGGACTTCAAAAGGTGTTGACCTCTCTAAGGCCTTTGTGGGCAATCTATTCAACGGGAACAACTGCGATGTATTGCTTGACCCGAACTTCTTAGGTAAATTCTTCTCTGCATCATACATCGGCCATCTCCATAATACTTACATTTTCCTCTCACGACCCCATGCATTTGGGAGTGAATAGGGGCTTGATGCTTCTTGCACAATTCTTGCTTGCTCACAATTCAGCAAACTTGTGAGCGGTATACTCGGGAGCCATTATCGAGACACAGGCATTTTTAATTTTCTTCCCACTCGATTCTCAACTAAGGCTTTAAACTTCACAAACACATCGGCAACTTTAGACTTGGCTTGCGAAAATAAATCCACCCATCCTAGTCATATCATCGGTGAAGGTAATGAAATATAGCTATCATTGAGAAGACTGGACATAGAGTCCACATAGATCTGTGTGGACTAATTGCAGCTTCTCACATGCTCTCCGGCCTCCTCCTTTGAAAGAAATCGGCTTGCTTGCCAAGAAGACAAGTTTCTTGTGAAATTCCCTCCTCCAAACTTGGCAAGTCATCTGCAAGCTATTTCTCTACATAAACGCTGACATGCTCTTCTGTGAACATGCCCAAGTCTTTTTATGCCATATCTCTGCATTTTCTTCTTTGCACTTTAAAGCCATTTGTTGCATCTCTTGTGGCTTGAACATGAAACTCTTGTCCTCCATTGGAATTCTTAGCACTTCTTTGCTATCCGTATTATTAATAAGACATTCCTTCCTTGAACTTCACTTTATAATACTTCTCGACTAATTGACCAACAACTTATGATTATGGTCAATATTTGGCACAAAAGAACATCATTGATCAACTTCACCTCTTGATTTCCTTCAGCCCATATGCCCTTCCCTTGCACTTGATATCTTTGTCAGTTGCCAATTCGACTCTGGACTGATTGGCTGTCTAGACTCCTAAACAGTTTTGGTGCGGTCCTTATGATTGGTACAACCACTATCCACTAGCCAAGCATCATTCCCAACAAAAGATTGAGGAAAAAAAGCTACAATCAAGTGCTCTTCCTCGTTTCATTCAACGCTGCTTGTGCTTTCTACGCTTCTTTGGTAATTTTTTTCTTTGTAGATGGCTTCATGTGACCCAACTTGTGACATCTTACGCATCTAACATCAGGCTTTCTCCAACATCTAAAAAGCGATGATTAGTTCCACCACGGTATTGACAAGGCTTTTTGTTCATCTTCCATTTGCTAGACCCACGAGAATTTCCTTCTTTTGCTACAAACTTAGAGTCATAGGCATTTTCTCTAGACTGAATCCATTTCTTCCTTTGCCTCCATTTGATTTCACTCTAGCTTGCAGCGCTCTTCCTCTACAAACTCTTCTTTTCTCATCGAGTCTTACGTATCCATGCACACCAAAGCATTCAACAGTCTGCCCAGCTTTATATCGAATTGAATCTCTTGTATTTTCAGAGGCAGCTATGGTGGCTTCCGAACTTCTGCGGAAGAGACACCGAGGATCTTCTGAACAAGCCTTTCATCCTTCAAATCCCGGTCCCTAAAACTCGATTTTATCAGTATTCCTGCTTTATACGAGTATTCCTTCAGCGGCTCGAGACTCTTTCATCTCTGTCTCTCAAATTCTCTCAAGAGATTCAGCACCTTCATACCTCTTATCTTCTCATCTCCTTCATATTCTTCCTTCAAGAAGTCCCATATGGCCCCTTTGCGAGAGTCACACTTCATAATTCTGGTAAAGATGGTAGGCGAAACGAGGCGAGCGTACATGCAAGATTTTGCCTTGGCTTTTCTTGTGGTTCTATCTTTATGAAGTTTGATTTGATTCATGGTCGGATTATCGGAAGTGGAGCAACTTCATAATCATCCTCCACAACTTCCCACAGTCATGACCCTCCAAAAATGCTGTCATCTTAATAGCCCATGCTTGATAATTCTCTCCGGTAAATCTTTTGAAGCCATGTGAAGAAACCACTCGACCACTGTCTCCATCACCTTTACTTTACACTTCGATACTTGCTTCACTTCACGGTCCCTCAAGATCATACACGCTACGATACTGCTATTATTGCGAGTCAAAACGCAGTAAACCAAAAACAAAAAAAAAAAAAAAAAAATAGAATCTATATTTTTCGGATAAGGAAAGCCTGGAGAAAACAGAGCACAAACTTGCGTGCGTCAGTTTTCTAAAAGAAACTGTCAAGTACAACCACTAAATACAAAGTAAAACTGCTCACGTGCACGTGCAACACATAACTACACAAACGTGCTATTAACTTCCTAGAAAATAACAAAAACACTAAATAAATAACTAAATTGAACTTGCTGTTTTTTTAATAAAAAAACAGAGTAAAACAGAGAAAAAAACAGAGCATAAAACAGCAGAAAACAGAGTGCAAAAAAAACAAAATAAAAAACAGCAACCGAGACATTATAATCCAACAATGTATTCCAGCTTCACTCAGTTTTGGTGATATTTCCCATCCTTGGCAATCATCTTCAACCTCCAGATCTCGTCATGGAATGCAGGGTATATCATGTTTCTTGGATGCTGTAATGGACAGAACAAATACAGTAAGGTTCTCACTATTAGATTGATGAGTAGAAGCAAACTTATGTGGGTGTGCAGACTCTCTCCTGAAACTGATCCAAAGTGTCAATGTTGCTAATGACAAAGAAGCCAGTCGTTTTTTTGTTTGCCAGAATTTTCATTGGAGATGTAAGGGTTTGTAAATGAAGCTCTCGATTAAAAAATTGCAGGCTTGATATCCAAAACCATGTTTATGGTCTCATAAAGGAAGGACAAGGCTTATATGTACTGTAACGGACTATGAAAAGACTTACATTCTCCTCTGTTCCTTGACACGGAAGGCATCTGTTTTGGCTTCTCGGATTCGCGTATTCCCATAATAACCCGATGCCACCTTAAGCCCTATCCTAAATTTTTACTCCTATTCCAGCTGGAATTGTCAGTAAATATCAGTTCTCCTAGCTCCCCAACACCTCCATTGAGCATCACTTGGAGATCTCCAGTCCAAAAGCAGCCCCTTTTGTTGACGTTCTTTGACCATAAAGTTCCTCAAACTCTTCATGAGCCCAGTCATCCTCATCATCTTTGTTGAAGTCACCTTCAAGCACGACGACGTCCAACTTAAGGAGATTCCAGGCCTGATGTAACGACATCCCGTGTATTTACATCGATCAAGGCAACGGAAATACGAGCACCCCCATCTCCTCGTAGTTTCTTTCCAGTAGACAGCAGATCTGACAATTTGGTTTGAAATTGAAGCCGTAAGTTCCTCACATCATTTATTCCTGTAGATCTAGCATCAAACCTGCATTCTCTCCGGAAACCAACAATTAGAAATAGGAACAGGTATAGAAGCAAAAATATTGGATAAGTAATGACACAGAGAGACAAACTGCCAATTATCTCACTTGGACAAGTCTTACTGCCAGGTAAAGTGCAAGGACAGATAGATGAATAGTCTCAGAGAGTATAACAATGCAAATTTTAAAAAAAAAAAAAAAAAAAGAAAAAGAAAACTAAACAAAGTTAAATGCTGCACTGCTCTCAAGCTACAAATGATTATGTTCTAAATTGGAGCATTGACAATTTGGTGCAAGACCTAGTCATTCTGGCCTAATTTTCACTGAGCTCTGAATGCTTGCTTTGGGGTGCTGGTGGTAAGTCGGACCATTATTCCCCAAAAAACCCAACAATGCATAACTGGTCATACTACACAGGAAGCCTTTCTCAATTGGCATCACGAGGGAAGTGCAGTCATACCTTCTGAGGTGGGGAGAGTGTATAATTGCAAGCTCCACCAGTTCCTTCTGTTCAATTTTATCAAAAGAAGAATTGCCAAAATTAAAAAGATATCAAAAAATGAAGCAGAAGTTTATAAAAAACAATCCATTCGTTCAATAGGAGTTGAAAAACCTGTTATATCATTTGTCCTCAAAAGCAACTTATCAAACACCTTATTGAGCTAAGTTCTTCAGGCACATTTGAAATCACAGTGTCCATCAAACAACAGTTGTATACATAGGCATATATGAACAACTCGTTTCATTCCCAGTCTATGGAAAAATTTACACGTGCTTTAGAATGGTTATGATTCAGCTTTAGGTAATAAGGCCACAGTTGCAGATGTTATTAAGGCAAATGAATGGAGACGGCCTCCAGCAAGGTCTGATGATCTGCTTGAAATTTAGATAGCTTTGTGCGGGTTGATTTCTCCATACTCTGGCTCTGTAGAAAAAGTGATATTTACTGGCTCATCTAGGGGCTCTTTCTCTGTAAAGGAGGCTTGGAAACTAATGAGGAAATGTGGGAACAAAGTGACTCAGCACACATTGGACAGGACGAAACTTGGTGCGATAGATATAGCACTTGTGTGTTATGCTGACAACATGAAGAATCTTGAATGCACTAGTTCTCTAGTGAATATTCTCCAAGCAGATTTTGGTAACAAGTTTAGGCCTGTTCTTGTGTCCTAGATCTGCAATTGACTGGAAGGATGAGTTTACTTGGGCCTGGCAGAAATGAAGGACAATAGTTTGAAGGTACTAGTGAGGACATTAGCCTGGAATGCAACAATTTATGGTCTCTAGAGAGAGAGTAACTTAGTGAAGTATGAACAGGTGTCCCCTCTAGCTTCTTGTGTCCTTGATGCAGTTGGTTTTTTTTTTCCTGTAAAAGTCCCCCGATTCAGGAAAGAGATAAGACAATTACCGCTGACGTTAAGTGTTTGTGTGGAAATTGGAAGTTCATGTTGACTAACTTTGCTGTAATCTGGTGGCATGCTTTTGAGTTTTCATCTTGTTTTTGCGGGTAGCATTTCGCTGTTGGTACTGGAAGTGTAGATGCGTGAGACTATGATGTAATGTTGTCATTTGGTGTGTGATGCCATTAGATTGAAAGTCAACTTGATGAATTAATTTGAGAAATAAGGCTTTCTAACAGGCTGTTCAAAAGGATCTCCCGTTCTTCTGATCAAGCAGGAAGAAAGTCTGCCTTGGTAGTCAGACAGTGGCAAATGAAAGGACCATCAGTCAATGGTTTAAAGTTACTCAAGGGATGACAGATTAATCAACCACCAAAAGTTCACATCAATGGGAAGGTTCAGCACCTTGATGTCGGCCTAAAATGTGGTACACTATGCTGTAATGGACTTGTATGGGATGTAGTCCTCCCATGTTTTTCTTTCCACAGGTTATGCAATAAAATGAATGTTTGCTTATAAGAGAAAAAAAAAGTTGTGCAAAGTTCATGCTCAATAAATGGCGTTCAAACAGTAAACATAAATTAATTATCCAGCAATGGATTTGTTGGTCAATAAGTTCATTCAATCAGTTCTTGACATGCACAGGAAAAAAAAAAAAACTCATGTCTTAAGTGTTGATGGAGACATGTTTGAGAAAAGCGCAAATTTTATAAATTCAGTTTGTCTTACCAGTTGCTGAAAAGAATTCTCCATTGAATGCATCCGTTGCACTATATCTTTGAGAGTATTCCCAGTGCAACTACACCATGTAAAGTGACACGGTCAACAACTACTATCTTGTGGATCTATTCGTTACAAAGAGATAAATATCTTTATGGAACATACCCGTTATTTGCACAAATAAATGTCAGACCTAATTACCATGTAAAAGGATAAGACACCTGCCAGACTCATCAAATGCATTCCCTTAATCTAAGGCCCGCAGAAAGTCAATGTAAAGTTGGTCTATCTGATACTTACAGAAGCACATAAATTTAATTAGCAGCAATCTCCAAATGCACCATCCTTTCAGTGATTAACAGAAAAATTGTATGCACTTTGCTGAATAGAATCATGGATTGATGGCATACGATACTCAATGATATTTTTAGTTGGCGAGACAATACACATGAAAATTCTACTAGAGGTATCAATTGTTGCAGAAAAGATGCTACAAACAAACGAAATGAATTATATTCACCTTTGACAATATTCAGCTGAGTGAGATTTTGCATGTTCTGGCTCTTCTCCGCACTGTCCAGCAAAGAGCAATAGCAAAGAATTACATTGCAAGAAGAATATATCACGTATTCATCTCATTCAAGTTTTACATCACAGGTATCTCTATTGTTCTCTTTCTACAGGGAAATTGAAATTGTCACAGACCACATTATCCAAGATTCAAGAAGACAATTATGTCCAAGGCACTTAACTGAAAATTTGTGTCTTTTCGTGATCCATCTGTACAAAACGACATGAAAAACCTAAATCATGTTCTTATTGCAATTACTTCAGAGGAAAAGCCTGGAACAGTCAGCAGGTCATTTTTACCACTCAAACGATACTTCTCTATACATCTCGCAGCAAATTCTAATGCGGATTTTTATCAGGAAACTGACTGGAAAGGTCAGATATGCATCCAACCGCTTCTAATCAAAGAGATCAGCAACTGAAATACAATGAGGACTATATAATCTATGTCCAGGTTGGCTACTTTACTCATCTTACCACTCTCTGGGCATCCTCCTCCGTCGAGCAGCCCCCCAGCACGAGATTCCTCTTGGATCCGTTCCATGGTTGACTGTGTGAAGATCAGCACAAAAACACAAGCAAGATAGGACAATTTAGCAAACAGGACAGCAAAGTAACCCGACGTCAATAACAGCTCACTCGCTAGGTAAAAACCCTAACAGAGTACAATTAAAATAAGGAGGAAGTACCGGGCTTGGCCAACGCGAAGTCGCACAAAAGATTCGAGGCAACAACATTTGGGGGTCTTTAATAGTTTGCATTAAAGCCACAGCACAAACCCACAAACAAAGCTAATCGATGTCATACTTCAACGCACGCTTCGCCGTACTACTCATTTCAAGAACCTCCAACTCGAGAACCCTTCACCGAATTTCCCTCAAGTAGAGCTAAAAACTACCACGATCATCGAACTTACACGGTTGGAACGACGCACGGCCTCTTGGGTTGACTTGGTTGACCTGAAGAAGGGGAGGCCGAAGCTCTCTTCGCCATGGACGCGGCCTCTCTGTTCTTCTGTGCAGCTTATAAGAAACAGGGAAAGTGTCTGGAATCTTGGGAGCGCTTTCGGTTGCCGACAGAGAGTAGCCGAGAAAGGAATGAGACAGAAGACAGATTTGCCAACGAACTCAAACTGAAACTGACGACGACCGTTTTAATCATTGGATTTTGTTCTGAATGTCGTGAAAGGTACTTGCATTTCCAAGAAAAGTGACCTCGTGCGCATTTCCGTGTTCTTTCTTTCTTCCTTTTTGTGGCTTTTTCCCGCTTTTCCCTATTAAATAATTGAACCATTTTTGCATTTAATGCAAGTTTAAGGTAAATCTTTTTAGCCCGTTACCTGATGAATGGACGACATTCTCGAAGATTAGTCATCTATGCGTGGCTTTAAACAAGTGAGAGAAAACTAAATTAATCGTTTCTAACCACATGAGATTATAACTTATGAATTGGAACAACTAAAACTAACGAATGCATATTATAATAATTAATTTAATATATATTAATATGTACAATTTATCGAATTGACAATGTGAAAATGATTTATTGTTACCTGATTAGACATATAAATATATTTTGTTTAATACTATTGATGTAAAATCCCGATAACACCATTTTACAATTCTACTATAACACTAAATCTTTTCGACACACTTCAAACAAAATTCAATATTTCATGAAATTAAAAATTTCTAAAAATTAGATATTTAACTGTAGGCGATGGAATTGTATGGATAAAATTTATTGCCTCTGTAAACTAATTTTCTACTTTATGAGGAGGAATGCTTTCAAAATCAAAATTGAGAGAGAGAGAGAGAGAGGGAGGGAGGGAGAGAATGCGTGTGGAGAACTTTCTTGGTAGTATAGTGAGAGAAAGAGAGAGAGTGAACGCGTGTGGAGAACTTTCTCGGAAGTAGAGTGATTAAATTAAAAGATTTGCAAACTTAAGCAAGTGAAGTGGGGTCAAGGCTTTTGGGAGTTCAAGCTTATCCTCGTACGCGCTCCGTGATATGGTGACGTGTAATAGGTGACGTGAAAAATTTCGACAAAGTCTATCAATTTGTTGAAAATTAAAATTGCACCCTCATCCATTTAGAAGATGTGCTGGATAAAAATTTAAAGTTTAGGCTATAAACCATTGAGGTCCAGATGGAGGTTCGAATTCTTATCTTCTCAATAAATTATAATGGAAAAGTTTAGTTTCGGGTGTGGATTTCGACTTCCATGTCACACAAAAAAAGCAAGACAAATGTCTAAGAGTAAGTCGAGAGTTGCAATAGAACAAATAAATTTTTTTTTAATATTCTGTAATTTCATCTTTATTTTTTTCTTTGGTCGACATTTTGAAGGTCCGGTATCATGTCCATTTTATTAAAAAGCACGTGATCGCACGTGCACACAAATGACACCCAGCCATATCGATACCAAGAATTCAGGCAGTGTCCAATCGCCCTTAATAAAAACAAAGGACGAACCCTTCAACTAAAAGCCTCAATTTTTTCGAGAAGAAAATTAATTTGATAAACCTTTCCCTGAACAAATATTATAACAAAGTCCAAAGTGTTGCGGACTACAGACTGACCAAATCAAGAGTTTTGTAAAATCTTAATTAATAGCCTTTACTTGAGTAATCTAATTTATAGTCCCATCCCGTATTACTCTTTCATGCAACTCAATTAAGGGTACATTTACTTGAGGGAAAGTGTTTTTCGAGAATCGATTTTTCAAACTTTCTCAAAAAAGAGTCAACCGAAAGCACTTTTCAATCAACGAAAAAATTCAGACATAAATTTAGGAAAATAATTTCCTAACTCTAAAAGATGAAAACACTTTTCAGAATTACTCATATCAAATATTTTAATATTTTAATTTCATTATTTTATTTTTCTAATTTTTCATTTTTCTTCTTCTTCGACACATTGCCGACCGGCAATCGGCCACAAGAGAGCTTGAGTCTTACCGCAGGCTGAAAAGGCTCAAGCTTGTTGTTGGCCTCAAGCGATCTTGGCCTGCACCTATGGCTAATAACCAGCCATGGCACCAACAGAGAAGAAGAAAAAATAAAAAATAAAAATAATATAGTATAATATAAAAATTTTAAAAATTGATTTTTTATAAGATTGTAATTATTGATATCTAAATATCAGAAATTATCTTCAATCACATTTCACCAAAACAAAAAAGAAAACTATCCACCTTTTTGAAAAATGATCTTTCAAAAGTATATTTCTTTATCATGAAGTTTTTCCATCCTAAGTTTCTTCCCTGCTTTGGAATTGAAAGGGATGAGCCACAAATCACGAAATGATGCGGATGTTGCATCAGCTGAGCAGCACATAGCCAGTAGCACGATGATCACGTTTTCAATCACATTATTAAGATTTCCTCTCTCGGGTTGACTTTCTTCGGCGGAAGAAGCATCTCCATCCATCCGTCACTTTGTTTCGTCTCGTGGTCGTGGCGATCGCGCTTTGTCTCCTTGCAAAGTTTGGACTGGTTGTCTTGTCGTCGGACGGTAGCGTGACCGGGTGATTTCTAGGAAAATCGAGGTAATTTTCCTGGAAAATGTTGCTTCTGCATTTTCGGCTTTCATATGATTTCATGCCTCGTCAGACACGTGCAACGAGGTAAAAAATCAGCGCATGTTTCTATTCTTTTACTTCTCGAAAAAAAAAAAAAAAGAACATAAATCTATTTGGTAACTTTTTTATTTTTAAGAACAAATTTGTTGTTGAGAATAGGTTTAGAATAAATTCAAGTAGTAAAAAAAAAAAAATGTTGTTTCTTTGTTGGGTAAATACCTGAAAAACCCAAAATTGGTATATCTATGACAAATTTACCCAAAATTATTTTTGACCACCAAAACCCCAAACCGGTATACCTTTGACAAATTTACCCAAAACCGGTACACTTGTAACAAATTTATCATCTGTTAGTTTTTGTTAAATTTTACAGTTAAATTATTAAGTTAAATGACACATGACAGTTAATTTGTATACCAATTTGGAATTTTACGTTCCGTTTGTCACAGTTTATAATTTTTGTGATTTTTTTGTGGTATTAATCCAATTTAGCGGAGGGTATATTTGTCACAGGTGTACCAGTTTGGAATTTTTTGCGGTCGAATAAATTAGTTAGGAGTAAATTTGTCATATATGTACAAGTTTATGGTTTTTTATAGTCGATCGGGGTAAATTTGTCACGAGATATACCAGTTTGGGATTTTTATGGTCAAAAAAATAGTTTTTGGTAAATTTGTCACGGGTGTACCAGTTTAAGGTTTTTAGTGTATTAGCCCTTCTTTGTTTGCAAGAATAACTTCAAATCAAGCCAAAATCATTTTATTTTCTTCTTTTCTCTTCCTTCTCTTCTTCCTCTAGTCAGTCATCGGCCATGGCAATCCCTATGACCGACCAAATGAGGTCCATGAGCCTTGCTAGCGGCTAGGCAAGGCTTGACCTCATCAAGGTCAATAAGGCCGTAGCTAACAATTGGCCAACGAGGTCTAGTGAGCCTCATTAGTACCTAGTCAAGGCTCAACCTCATTGAGGGCCAATGAGGCTCCCTCGAGGCCGACGACCAACAAGAGGAAGAAGAAAAGAAGGTAAAAGAAAAAAGAGAAAAAAAGAAAAGAAAAAGTAATAAAATTATTTAAAAATCAAAAGAAAATTTTAAGTCAAAAAAAAATTGAGGTCATACCAAATGCATTTTCTATTTCGAGAATAAAAAATTTTGATAGTTACCAAATGAATTCAAATACTCAAAAGCTTATCTAGGAAACAAAATTAGAAAAAAAAATATTTATGAGCATAAAGTGTTCTTGAGAATATAATGGTTACCAAACATATCCCTAGTAACCACCGGGTTGAAGATGTACTAAAAGTTCAGGGATCACATTATATATTGGGTTAAAGTTTAGAGACTATATTTAACAAATTAAAAGTTCATGAATCAAATTACATATTTGGCCAAAGTTTAAGGATTATTTCTGTCAATTTCCCCAATAACAAAGTCTGTAGTTTTGTGGACTGATTAAATTGAGAGTTTTGTAAAATCTCAATTAGCAGCCTTTACTTGAAAAGCTAAGATAAAGTCCCATCCTACCGTAGTTTTGCGGACTGATCAAATCAAGAGTTTTGTAAAATCTCAATTAACAACCTTTACTTGAGTAATCTAAGATAGAGTCCCATCTCATGTTAGCCTTTATACAACTCAATTAAGGGTGTTTTTATTTGATGGAAGGTGTTTTTCTAAAATTGATTTTCCGAAGTTTCACGGTTAGAAAATGAGTCAACCGAAAGCACATTTTGGTCAACAAAATATTCATGCATAAATTTAGAAAATGAATTCTCAAATCTAAGAAAGTGAAAATACATTTCCAAATTACTTATCTTGAATATTTAATATTTTAAATTCTTTTTCTTCTTCTTCTTCTTCTTCTTCGACCAATCACTTACCAACGACTAGCCATAGGTGATCTTGAGCCTTGCCACAGGTCGGCAAGGCTTGCTCGCTAACCTCAAGTGATCTCGAACTTGCTAGCTCATGCTTATGGTTGACTACTCATTGTCAAGGCTGAGCGACTAGTAGAGGGGAAAAGTTTAAATAAAAATTAAATTTAAAAATTTGAAATTTTTTTCCCATAAGATTGAAATTACTAATATCCAACACCAGTATATATGTTTGGTCACATACGAACACACAAAGGAAAACTATCTATTTTTTTGAAAAATTATCTCTCAGAAAGTATTTTTTTTATCATGAAATTTTTCCCGTAATAAATGCATCTTAAGATTTTTGGGCTTTGTAATGGAAGGAATGAGCCACGAGCGGAGCATCAATTGTGCAGCACATAGCCAGCAGCACAACAATCACATTATTAAGATTTCCTCCGAGGTTGACTTTCTTCGGCGGAAGAAGCGCCATTCCTTGGTCGCGCTCTTTCGTGTCGTGGTGCTAGCGATCGAACTTTTCTCTCTCACCGACTTGAGTCTCTCGCAAATATTGGACGGGTCGTTGTCGTCGCCGTCGTGCGTACGCCTGCGCCACAGGAGAAAGGACGCGGGGGGGACGGGGGGGGGGTCGATGGAGAATTTTCCGGAAAATGCTGCGCTCTGCTTCCGCACTTTTCGCTTTCCCGGAAAACCAGCGCATTTGGCTGCCCGGTCGGTATGTACTAGTCTACTCCTACTGCCAAAGAAATAAAGAAGCTTTGGTCGGACTGGGAAAAGGGCAATGGTTTATTAGGCCTTTTTGGATCGGACTGGATCGAATATACGAATTCTTAGACGGGCATGAATTGGTTGATGATTGGACTAGCAGTAGAATTTTGACTTGTTTGATAACTAAATTTAGTGTCGAAAATTTAAAATTCAATGTAAGTACCATAATTTCGGTACGACACTCACTTAAGTATTAATTTTTTTTTATTTCCTTGAGTGTCACAAATTTGAAAATCGATTGTTTAAGTGCCATCAGCAATTTGCCTTGCTAGAAAATCCAACGTGAAATCGGTCGTCCTATGTGGCTTTGTTGGCACCGATGTATATAATTTTAAAATATTTTTTATTATTTTTTTAGTCACGAAGACTGTCGCCGAATCTAGGTAGCCTTGGGGAAGGTTGCCTTCATAGCCACACCAGGTGAGGGCCTTCGCGGCCAAGGGTGAGGCGGCCCTCACCTAATTTGGGTGAGAGTTTCGCAATCAGTGAGTGTCGTCAGTGACCCTCGCCGGCCTTAAAAAAAAAAAGGAAAAAAAAACAAAAACGAATATAATAATTCAAAAGGAGTAAATAAAAAATTCAAAATATCCACATCAGATGGGAAATTAATAAAAAAATTCACATAAGATGATTTGCTAGAAATGACATTCAAATGATCCATTTTACTTTGAGAAGTAAGCAAAAGAAAAAAAAATTATAACACACAAGTGAACACTTATGAAGGTTGTGACACTTGCATTGTTCTTCTTCTTATCGAATTAAGTAATGCAAAAACTACCTTTAATACCATTCAAAACTATCCATGAGCCGCTTTACATAAGCTTAAAACAAGAGGAGCGGCGGGAGAAGACGATAGAACATGGTCGTGTCTGTTACGCAAAACACTTTTGGCTTAGCTAAACCCTCCATTTATAGCCCTGCATGGCCTTGCAGAATATATTTATGCTTCTTTTCAGTAGTTACTGATTTGTAGTTCGACGTCAATATTAAACTAACAATATGAATGAATGGAGAATATCGAGGGAATTTGGCATAATGATTTAATGGTGTATGCGTTACGAATGATAGCTTTTATTGCTTGTAAATAGCAGCAAAAAGGCAAGACTTTATACATTGGACTCAATGGACGTGGTGCCAATTTCGATGAATAGTAACCGCATAATGCAAGTACACTCTTTGATTGATATACCTTACATTCCTTACATGTGAAAAAGAAACTTTCTAAGAGACATGTTGAAAGAATTAGAGTAGAGATTGAGAAGGCGTTCAAACGACATTGTTTAGTACAAAAATGAATAACATTAAGGTTCTGTTTTGTAACATTTTTAATTTTCCATTTTTGGTTATTTTGTTCTCCAGTATAAGAAAATAAAAATTCATTTGATAATATCCAGTCAAATTTTATTCCCGAGATAAAAAAATTGGCTGAGGAATAATCTAGAAAAAAAAAACAAGGTGTGGAAACCTACTTCTTTGTTCCCTTGTACAATTTCTAAAATAAGTCATTTTCTTTTTAAAGTTGCTCACCAAAGCTCCCGAGGCTAGGCAATTGGCTAGAGGAGAGAGAAGAAGGAGGAAAAAAAATTTCAAAAAAGTAGAAAAATCTCATAAAATGATTTTAAAAACTAAAAAAATGTTTTATGTCCTAAAAAAATTTAAGGAATTCGTACCAAGCGTATTCATGTTCTTTTTCTATATTGAAAACAAAAATTTTCTACGAGTTGCTAAACTTGTTCGAATGCTTAGAAACTTATATAGAGAATAGAAATGTAAAAAAACCTATTTATGAAAAAAAAAAAAATTGTTTTTGAGAATAAAATGTTATCAAACATACTTGAGGAACTAATATAACATCATCTAAGTAAAGAATCCCATCAATTCCATTAGATAGTAAATGGAGAATCATCTTATCTAATGCAACATTAAGAACAAATCAAATCAAGCCTAGACTAACTACAACATTCGACATGTCTCTTGACCATCTTCTGATGAAGATACCCCCACCTTATTTGCCTTTATCTTGAGCCGAGGGCATTAACACCTCTACTGGTATTTTTAATAAAACCATCATCATATGATGATGTCACACCCCAAAAAAAGCTATAAGGATGGGAGTGACACAGCCATCACTTGAAAGTGTATCCTCAAACCTTATAAGAAGCCCACTTCCAAAATTTTTTCATTGATAACACTCTTATTCTATTGGCTGCTAACCAAAAGATGCGAAAAGGTTGGAAAAGAAGGGTGAGCAACTATAACTCTGTAAGTAGTACATCTATTATAAGCAAATCTAGCAGTCACTATGCATATAAATAAGTATAAAGCACTACTAGAAACTCACAATCCTCCTCATTAATATATCAATCAAATCATGCACGGCGTTTTATTTCAAAAAGTTTTATAAAATTTAGAATTACTCATTTAAATTATCATCATAATTCAAACATCAATAGTCAAGTTCATTGATTAATCTCTATTAAAAACCACATTAATGGTTTATCCATCGATCGATCTCATGACAAAACACATTTCGATAATCCATCCATTGACCAATCTTTTGCTTAATATCTTACTATGTCACAACACAATGCCGATGATAAAGCGATCAAGATTCTGCTCTTGGCAAGGTCTTCACTTATAAAACCGATGGCTCAGTCAAAAAAGATATCCTAAACCTAATATGCATATCCACAAGTCCCTCAATAGGCTCACAATGATATTTAGTACTAAAACCACATCATCAATACCAACAATCAAATCCACAATCAATATCAATAATTGATTTCACAAAACAAAACACATAATCTTTATAAACTTCGTTCATTAAACTGAATACATTTCACAAGACATCCCTCACATCATTTCATGATTCTTCATAAAAATAAATTCACAAATCAATATGTATTAATTTTCGATACGTCTTTCATAAAAAGTTCCTCAAAATGTCTTTCATAAAGTGTTTTATGAACCATTCACAATAATCAGCTCAAGCTATGTTCAAAATATATTTGTCATTTCCAATAAACAAAAGGATAGTAGATGCTCGATCTACTTTTATGCATCCAATATGCCTTAAGCACCACTTTTATTTCTTTTCAAAAAGAATATCAAATCATATAATACTTATTTAACTCATAATATATCATCCTATTATTTTTCAAGACATGAGTTTTAGAAAATTAAAAGAAGACATAGCACTGCTCACCTTAGCAGCCTACAAACAAATAACAAACGTTATTTGAATTGTAAGACCGGTGGTCTTTTCAACTCGTAAGAAGCAACTTTAAAATTGAGTCATACACTACCTCAATTCACCCAGTAGTTATACAAGTCTGAAATGCTAACGAAATAACTCTTACGCACTAAAAATCCCAAAGCAATTATTCAAGTTGTTGGCAATGTAAAACTTGAGTGTCAAATTTGAATCACGTCATAACTTTCTCCTCCGAACCATGTTACAAGCACGTGTTCATGAGTCAATAGAAAGCATTTTCAACGTATGACTAAAACCTCCCAGCAACTTGACCGACTCAAAACCAAGTGGAAAATCAACAACATATGGCCCCAAAGTCTTTGGATGCACATTGTTCATCATATGTGGGAAACCTCAAAATTTTGTTTCGAGCAACCCCTAAGCTCAAAACAAGTTTTGTAAAATTCTACAATTCCACAACACCCTAAACTATCGTTTTCATGAAACTCATAGCTCAACAACTAAAAAATCAAGCTTCATAGCTCGAATCTCACATAATTTTGAATTTAAGCTCTAACCTCGAAAACCAGTCTAATTGAAAGAAAAAGGCGTGAGAACTTACTAAGCCTTGCATAACACAATTGAGTCGGCTTGATGAGACATCCATGGCAATTGCTCCTCTTCTTTCTTCCTCCTTCTTGTTCTTCTTTTTATTTCTTTCCTTGTCGTTCTCTTCTCTCTTCCCTTCTCTTTCTGCAAACTCTCGGTCTTCTTCCCTCTTATTGACTTTTCAACCTTTCCGTTTTTTCTTTCTTTTGTGTATCACAGGTGTTACAGATGAGACCTGAAGGTTCAAGCAAAACTCAGATGATGCTAGGTCATCAGGACACCGGTCCCCATAATATCATCCGAATCAATTGATTGGAAACCTTCCACCACGTGATTGCCTTGAGGATGAGGAAGTGTACTGCTATGTTGGAAGCTTGATATTGGGTCAAGGGGTGGTTGTCACCATCTCACCCAGACTCAACCTAGACACTCCGCCGTCCATTTAGGGCTTCACAATTTCCACCGAATCATCATATTCACGTCCTCATTAAACATCGAAAAGGAGTAATTGCAAAGTAAAAATATTCAAAATCAATCGAAATTGTACGGCTCATGTCTATTTTCCACTGAACATAATAATAATTATCATGTTTCGCTATCAAAAAATAATGTTCTCATGTCATGTCTAGAATGCATCATTGGCAGCTATATCTCCCCCCTCCCTCCCTCCCTCCCTCTCTCTCTCTCTCTCTCTCCTCCTAAATCCTATATAAACCACCCCCACTTCTCTTCCCTCCCAACTCACTTCCCTAGGAAGGAACCAATTCACTCCAATTACTTCGTCCAATCTCTGCATTCTCTCTCTCTCTCTCTTCTATCTTACCAACTTTTCTGCGCCATCCAGTGCTCACAAGAACTCGCCAGCTAAGCAGGCTCGTTTGCAAATTCGTCTCCTTTTTCTTGAATTCCCTCTCTGCTCTGCTCTTTAAATCCTCCTCCAGCTCAGCCTAAGCCCCCGCACGAACCAGCGCCCGCCATGATCTCTTCAGTGAGGCACGCCGTTTCGCCCTCGTCCTCCGGTTTCTTGACCCAGAGGCGCTCCCTCGCCAAGCCTCGATTTTGGCCCCTACCCATCATCAGAAATGAGCAGCTGAACCTGAACCACTCGGTCTCTCCCCAGAAACCCATCTACATCTCCTCGGTAGAGACGTTCTCCCCGCTGCCGGCGGCGAAAATCCAGAAGCGCGAGGTCGTGTGCGAGTACCTACGAGGCTGCCGATAGGCGCTCGAGATCAGCATCGAACTCCCCGACGAGCAGGCGGCGAGGCACTCAGCGGAGTCAAGATTGGCTTGTACTTCGCGACTTGGTGGGCTCTGAACGTGGTGTTCAATATATACAACAAGAAGGTGTTGAATGCGTTCCCTTATCCGTGGCTCACGTCCACACTCCCTCGCGGCTGGTTCTTTGATGATGATTTCTTGGGCCACTAGAGTCGCCGAGACCCCAAAAGTCGATCTTGAGTTTTGGAAGATGCTATTGCCGGTTAGTTTGTTATCTTTCACTTTTTCATCTTTCTTTCTTTTGAAATTTGGGTTGTGTTGTTTGAAGATTTTCAACTTACACTCCCAGCTTTTCAAATTCTGAAAATGTTGGCTTTCAACCTTCCCCTGTTTCATGCAAATAAATTTCTGGCTACTCTGTTTTGAAAGGATGAATCTTTCATGAAATCCTTGCGCGGGCAAAACCAGTTTTCAGTTTTTGATTAATTATGATCTACTTAAAAAGAAAATGCAAATGAAGGTTTCAAATGAAGTTTAAAGTTTGATATCTGAATTATGGTTTCTCTTATGTAGGTGGCTGTGGCTCACACAATTGGGCATGTAGCAGCAACCGTGAGCATGTCAAAAGTTGCAGTGTCCTTCACTCACATCATCAAGAGTGGAGAGCCTGCTTTCAGTGTCTTGGTCTCAAGGTTCTTGTTGGGGGATACATTCCCCTCATCAGTATATTTGTCTCTGTTGCCAATCATTGGAGGATGTTCTCTTGCTGCCTTGACTGGAGCTCAATTTCAACATGATTGGTAAGCAAAAATCACCTCAGCTTTTACACTCACACTGTGCCAATATATACAACATGTTGAAGATTTATGTGAGAAAAAAAGTGATATTTCAGTTTTTCGTTGATCGATTATAATCTGAGTTTTAAATGTCTGTTTTCTGTATCTTCTAGGATTCATGGGAGCTATGATCTCCAACTTGGCATTTGTGTTTCGGAACATCTTCTCAAAGAAAGGCATGAAGGGGAAGTCGGTTAGCGGGATGAACTATTATGCCTGTCTTTCTATGCTGTCCCTTTTGATCCTCACGCCTTTTGCAATTGCCGTGGAGGGCCCTCAGATGTGGGCTGCCGGTTGGCAAAAGGCCGTCTCTCAGATTGGACCCAATTTTGTCTGGTAAGCACAAAATCTCCAATATCTGTTTTTGATGGATCATATTGATTGATGTTACCCGTGTTTGGATCTGTTGTTTGTCGAAACATTTGGTATGGTGAGAACAAAATAGGTGAACAGGAGTTTCTGGTCAGGTTACGTTTCTTCAATGTTGGGTTTTTTCTTTTCCCTGGTAAATAGGGCAAATCTAGAGTAAACAGTCAATGTTTTATCCCCAAAATGCAGATAGAGTTTGTAGGTTTTGGCGATTCTCTGTTTAATGGCTTGTTATTTCATTTTCTTTGAAGGGTTATCTATTATGCTAGGAGTCTAAAAAAGAATGCAGTAGTTTATGCTTAATAGTTGATGGAAGAAAATATACTTTGAAATATCTACATGTTGATAGATTGTCAGATTTTATTATTTTTTTTTAAATGCAAAATCTTCTTTTATTCATGGTCTAGTTGGTTTAAACGGGAAATCTTTCTTCAGCTTATGGTTGTCCATATTGCACTGAAGTTATTGTAGCCGTTGTTCTGTTTTGATTGGTCTTTGCTAGTTTGGAAGGAGTTTCTTGTGTTGTGACAGAATGTGTGGGACCTTGTCCTCGTCTATATTTTGAAGTCTATTGTTTGGTGATTTCAAAGTTGGTGTGTGCTTCCTTTTAGTTTGGTCAATTTGAATATCTTACAAAACAACAATTAGAAATGTCCCTTTCATGTATATTTGAAGTTAAAGCCAATTACTTTCATTAATTATGTCCCGCTAACGAAAAATTTATGTGGCTCTGAATTGTCTCAGGTGGGTCGTGGCCCAAAGCGTCTTCTACCACTTGTATAACCAAGTTTCATATATGTCCCTCGATCAGATCTCTCCCTTGACCTTTAGCATCGGTAACACAATGAAGCGGATTTCCGTGATCGTTTCGTCCATCATTATCTTCCATACGCCTGTCCAGCCTATCAATGCCCTTGGAGCTGCCATTGCGATACTGGGGACATTCCTCTACTCTCAGGTACATTCTCTCTCCCCAGTCATAAATCAATATCTATACTGGCTGATCTTATCTTGTGACATTGATGATACTCTTTTATACTATGTGGAGAAAAGATTGGGCGTTTGTGTGCATTGTTGCTCTGTCTTTTGCAACTTTGATACATGCTGACAAAATATATTCATTCTTTGCTGTGTCCTTTCAATCTACTGGAGGGCCACAAATGCTTGGTCTGAAAGCAGAATATCATTTAGACTTACTAATTTCTCAAGGAGAACCACATTTTTTCTTTGGCTTTTCTTCAGTGTTCCTTTTCGGAGGGTAAAATCTTGAGCATAGTAGACTTGGTTTCAGTATCTTTAAGCATGAAAAAGCATTTTCATCTTTCATCTAAATGTTTAACTTGGACTTTTAAGTTGGTTGAATAAAAATTTGTTTATGTCAGTAGACACTAGTTCTGCAGCTTGCTTTATCGACATGCTTTTTAACAATTTTCGGCCTTTTCTGAGTGAATAGTCTTAATGTGCGATGTGTGGAACGATCAAAGCACTTTAAGTTGTTCATATGGCTGATGATATATCTTCTCCGTCTATGAGCAGGCCAAGCAATGAAGGGGTGCAGATACGTTGCAGTTCCCACTCAGTAAAGTCCCAAAAAACTACTGTGAGCAGAAATTGGACCAAACTAGTTGAAGAATTAGCGGCTACTGATGGATTGACTATCATTGGAGAGCTAATGACTTGTGCCACTCTGATCAACGAAGCATACCCTCCTAACGTGTCGAAATATCATCCATGATCTTGTCTTAGTAGATAATTAGCCAGAGAAAATAGTTTCTGTTTCTGTATGTCTCTAAGAGCTGTAGAGCTACGAGTGAAATAAAGGGTACGCAGATGTCGATTCCCAGCATGAAATGAGCATGATCGATTTATCTCCTGAACTTCATGATCTCTCAATCATCTTTGGTGCATTCTTCTGTTCAAGATACTACCTTTTCTTCTTCCTTGTTCCAAAGGCTAAATGATTGTTCATGGGGAGGATTTGGAAATCCTCACGTTGATTTCTAGAGATGAGGCTCAATTTGGGATGGGCTTGTCTCTAGTATCAAATTCCATTGTGCCATCTTGGGCCCAAAGGGCTTTGAATGCTGTTCATCATGGGCATATGTATTACTTTCTTGATCATTTATAGATTCTAGTTGGGCAGCAAGAAATCCAGCAGAACTAGGGATGGTTAATGGGTTTGGATCATGGGATCATGGTATGGATGAAAGAGTGTCGTCTTGCTGGTTCGAATCTTAGTGATCTTTTGATTGAAACAAGGGCAATGGGCAAATGCTTCAAGGGTTACAAGACTTCCTTCTTATTAAATGTGGGAAAAATGACATAAATGATTTTTGAACTTTAACATAATGTGCAATGTTATCCTTGAAATTTCTAATTTGTTCAATATGGCCATTGAACTTAGCGCAATGCGTAATGTTGTTCAGAAATTTTTAATTTATTCAATATAATTCATGAATTTTGTACATATTCAATTTAGTTCATGGACTAAATAATTGAGAATTATATTGAATCCAGGAATATAATAATCCAACGACTAAGATCAAACATTTACTAGAAGTTTAAATACCGCGTTGAACAAATTAAAAGTTTGAGGAGGATATTGCATAGTAAGCGAAAGTTTAAAGACCACGTTAAACAAATTAAAATTTCATAAATGATATTATGTATTGAAGCAAAGGTCAATGACTATTTGTGTAGTTATCCCCACCTCCTTTTAGTTTCTTAGATGAAGTTTTCTTCAAAAAGTACCATCATTCGGCGCATCTAAATGATCCTCAATTCAAAAGAGGGTATAATGATCCTCACTTTCCCATCTATTATAACAATTTAAAATCCCAAAAGATTAAGATAAATGTGATAGAAAAGGCTAAATTTTGCAATAATTAACGTTGAGTGATCCACTAACAACGGTGGATACCACGAATGGGATGGGCTGCAAAAAACCCCACTTTTTATCAATGTTCCAAGTCAAATTTATTAGTTAGGAAGGAGCAAATATTTAGTAAGCTTATTACACTCGATATTTTTAATCTTTGAGCTAGAAAAGTTGTAATAATACATGCCGATAACATCGGCACTTAGGCTCCCTTACGATTGGACAAAAATTTATAATAATTCGGAGCGTGGTTAGCCCAATGTTTCTGGCTCCAGTTCGTCTTCCATAAGAATACGAGTTCAAATCCTGAACACAGGCCTCCTCTTAACTTAGCTCTTGCCATGTTATCCTTAAGTCCGACGACCCAATCAGCAGAGCAAAGTTTTTTAGGCTACTTATTCATGCTTATGCGAAACGAGTTGCAGATTGCTAGCATACTGTTCAGGGGAGAGCACGGTAAGACCCATATTATCGGTCTCAATTGACTTCTATATAGGCACGAGTTCAAATCTTAGGAGGGGAACGAAATTTTCAAGATGATTTGTTCATCCTCGTGCGCCATGCGGAGCGAGTCCCCATCTGCAATCGCACGTAAATACAGACCCAGCTGGAATCCGAAGAAAAGTTGATTAAAATATGGTTTTCTGCAGCGCCGCGTGAACCACGTTGAAATGGGCTTCTCCATGATAATTAGCATAGCAACAAACATGATGGGACACACTGAAATGGCTTATCCATGAGAATTAGCATACCGACAAGCATGGTGGGAAAGGACCATTTTTCCTGCTAAAATAACTTGTCTTAGTACCACCATAATGCTAGAGCAATCGGACATTTCCCAGCAAATTTATAATTTGAGTATCCTGTGACCATTATTCACGTGTCACAATCATGATGATTAGCTCTCCCTCTCTCCCTCTCTCTCTCTCTCTCTCTCTCTCTCTCTATCAAAAGTGATTCTCTTAGGCCCCATATAAATGGGTGGGTGTGATAGAACGCTTCTGCGTTTTTTGAAAGCACAGAAGGGAGCTTCTGAGTGAAACGGGAATGGAGGTCTCTCAACTCAAGAAAGCCACCTTCATCATCCAGATAGTCTTAGCTTCACTCTTCACTTCCTCCAACTCAATCATGACCTCGGATGATCCATCGTCACTCCCCGGCAACTTCCTCTTTGGCACAGCCTCTTCTTCTTACCAGGTATCGATTGACTGGTCTCTTCTCTTCTCTGCTTACATATGTTCAATGATGTTTCCTCTGTTTAGCTTCTCTTTCTTCTGACCCTTTTTGTTTTGATAGTTTGAAGGAGCTTACAAGAGTGATGGAAAAGGCCTTAACAACTGGGATGTTTTTGCTCATGAACCAGGTGAAATAGCTTTCCTTTTGAATGCTCGAACTTATCAAACTGCATAAATTGCTCATCAAGAAAGGGGCAGATAGAGGAAACGAGAAAAAAGTTAAGTGCACATGTTCTTCACCATAATGACCATCCATTGTCCACGGTTTAGTTTAATAGAAAGCATCATTTATTTGACTTTTTAGGCGCAACTTGGTTGGAAATTAGTAAAATATTTATGATAATGGGAAGGGACAACAGACATTAGTGAACCCCTGTGAGTATTATCAGAAGGGCCTCATTCCTGCTATAGAATGTTCAACTCAAATCATAACAACTCAATTACAGAATGTTTCAAGAACAATTTGTATTATCAAGTAGGGTATTAAGAGACGGTTCCATGATATGCTACAAAGTTTGACGAAGATATGTTTCAATTTAGTCCTTGAGAAGTTAAAACTTAAGATAGCTTCAAAATTAGGCTAAATTGAGCAGAAAATTTCCCTAAGTTTTCTGAAGTAAAATTTTGCATCTCAAGCTCATGAAGCAATACTAGCATGGTTGATTGGGAACGAGGGGATCCTGTTTGATACACTTGAAAGCATCGCACGCTGTCTATTTACTAGATTCCCAGCTGATTCTGGGAACAAAATGACAAATTAATAAATAATTCAGAAAGCTTAAATTGCAGGAAACATAATCGATGGAAGTACTGGCGACATTGCCGTGGATCACTATCATCGTTATCTGGTAATCATTGTTTATGCATTATTTCAGATCAGCATGTTCTGTACATCAGTACGAGGAAGAAAAAAATCACATAAAAGTTACTTTAATTGATATGACATTATGTTCTTGTAGCTTTGTGGAGAGAATAAAGATCTCATTGTAGAGCAAGAATCAATATCCCAACTTGTAGCATTGAGGAGAGAATAAAGATCTCATTGTAGAGCAAGAATCAATATCCCAAGTTGGGTTCCAAATTCGTCTTTTTAAAATGAAATTGGCTAAATAATTTAAGCAGCATAGTTATCAAACCAGGCTTCTACCCAAGCATCTAAAAGCGCGAATGTGACTAGTGAATATGAATCGATACGAAAGAACAGCTATTTCCATCTAACCCAGCGACAAGACCCTGGCACATCATTTGGGGACCACGGTCCAACCGCTAAGGACCTCGGTGCCAGGATCCCGTCTTCGGACTTAAAGGACTCGATAGGTTGGGCATCGAGACCTTAGATCTAACTAGCAGGAACCCTGGTTCTGAGGGCCAAAACTAGTACGATTCTGATGCCGCTTTCACTGCATAAACATGTTGACAGGTCATTCCAATCACCATTAAAGTTTGGGTGGATTTGGAATTTTGAGATGAAGCAAAGTTCCGAAAAGAGGGCTACTATTGTTAATCAACTAAAATGACAAGTCATTTACCTACAGACAGATTTAATTAAAGAATGACAAATGAAAAACAGGAAGACATAAGGCTAATGGAGTCACTTGGAGTGAACAGCTATCGTTTCTCAATCTCATGGGCAAGAATTCTTCCCAGTAAGTCCCTCTTTTTCTTCCTTCTTATTCCCCCTTTTCTCTAAGATTTCATTTGATATTCGATCGTGTTGAAGGCCTCTTGATAGGGAAATTCTAACCTCAACTGATAATTCTAAACAGAGGGAAGATTTGCAGAAATAAACATGGCTGGGATACACTACTATAACAGACTCATCAATAGTGTCCTTCAAAAGGGTACACTTCCTTTCTTCGCATCAATCCCACACAAAACCAATTGATGATAATCTTCATCATCTGCAAATAACAATCTTCTTCTTCTCTAACGTTACAGGAATACAACCCTTTGTAACATTGACTCACTTTGACATACCACAAGAACTTGAGGATAGATACGGAGGCTGGCTCAGTCCAAAATCACAGTATGTTGTCCTAACATCCATTAAGCTCCGTGAATAACAATCTAGAACAATATGGAAATTTTTATAAGGAAAATTCTTCAGAAACAACAGTGGATCCACTTGTTTTTTTTCTTTTTGTAGGGAGGATTTTGGATATTTTGCAGATATTTGCTTTAGGTACTTTGGAGACCGGGTAAAGTATTGGGTCACCTTCAATGAGCCAAACATCCAAGCAACATTGGCGTACCGCTGGGGTGAATTTCCACCTGCCCACTGCTCTGCTCCATTTGGAAACTGCGCCCTTGGAGATTCGGAGATGGAGCCCTTCATAGTAGCTCATAACATGATCTTATCACACGCAACTGCAGTCAACATTTACAGGACAAATTACCAGGTATCAGCACCATGTAAGACTTTCATCATGCAAGAAGCAATTTAATCGGAGAAAGTGATGAATGCTGTCGTGCAAGATTTTCAGGATACCTTGTTTCCTATTCTTATGCTATAAGATTTCACAACTGGGAAAAGGAAATGTTTTGTGCCATGAAATCAAAAAACAGAAAGGGAAAAATCTTAATGAAGTGATACAAGTTTATGTCAAGTAGGATGAAAATATGTCATTCAACAAAGCAAAATGAAATTGCAGAAGGAACAAGGCGGCATCATTGGGATTGTCATACACGCAGCATGGTTCGAGCCCATCAGCGACTCTTTAGCAGACAAGTTAGCTGCAGAGAGAGCTGTGTCTTTCTTTATGAGCTGGTAAGCACATCGTATTAAACCTAAGATCACCTTCAACGCAGCATATAATCACTATATTTTGTTGGAAAGTGTGATTAAGTTAGTTTATTATGACTTCCATAGGTTTTTGGACCCAATAATATTTGGGAAATATCCTGCAGAGATGATCGAAATTCTGGGATCCATTTTACCTGAATTTTCCAGAAGTGACCAGGAGAAACTGAAGAATGGATTGGACTTTATCGGCATCAATCACTACACAAGTTACTATGTGCAGGACTGTATTTTATCTATTTGTGAACCAGGTAAAGGAATCACCAAGACAGAAGGGTACTACAAACAAAGCTCAGAAAAGAACGGTGTACCAATAGGACAACCTGTAAGTGACATCAGAAGACAATAATAATTATAAATCTTCGAATAGTTTCTGAAGTTTTTTCAATTAGCAGACTGACCTGGAGTGGTTAAACGTCTACCCCCAAGGAATGGAATATATGGTAACCTATGTCAAGGAGAGGTATAACAACACCCCAATGTTTATCACAGAGAATGGTAAAGAGGAACCACAATACTAAGACTGTTCAATGGACAATGTTCTGGCACAGTCCTGTCATGAAAGATAAGTTTTTTTCTTCTTCAGGTTATGGTGAAAAGGATGACCTTAAACTCAAAGATGAAAAGCCCCTGGAAGATCTGAAAAGAGTAGAGTACATGGCCAGCCATTTAAGTGCTCTTCTTTCAGCAGTGAGGTAAGACAATTCCCATGATAGGAAAATGCAAAATTATCATAGCAGTGAGCATTTCGTACATTAAAATTTCATTTCTACAATCCATAGTTCTTTTATTCCTTTCAATCAGGAAAGGAGCAGATGTGAGGGGTTATTTTGCATGGTCCTTGCTCGACAATTTTGAATGGCAATTTGGATATACAGAGAGGTTTGGACTTCACCATGTCAACTTCACGACATTGAAGAGAACTCCCAAACTTTCTGCAAGTTGGTATAAGCAGTTTATTGCAGAATACAGTATCAGAACCATAACAGATCCAGACCATCCAAATCTGCAGCAGATTTATTGACTAGCTTAATGTCTGCCACTGAGTAACAGTTCCAGGCTCAAGAATCTAGGGGTAAAAAAGGAATTACTGTAATGTCTTATCTATAGCACGCTATCTAGGCAAAAGGAAAGCCTTCATATTTTATTATCATTCAGTGGCCTGCTCACAAAAATGTATCCAGTTATTTACTGAATGTACTGCATGTTTAGATAACATCAATGGCATGATTTATCATCACATGCAACAGCTGACCATACCTGGTAAAGTTTAAACTCAAATGCACATGCACATTTTAGTATGGCTTCCATAGACTCACTTTGAATTTTGAGAAGTACATTAAATGTTGGAAGCTGAAATATGAAAAGAAATGATAAGGAGTTGACATCACTCTAACTAACAGAATAGTAAACGAACTGATTTGGCAAAAGAAGACAAAATTCAGGGTACAAGAATCTTGAGGCTGTATTTCCGTTTTCGTTTTTGCAAAAGATAGTTATATCTTTCACAAAAATGGACAAAGAAATACAGCCTCAAGATTCTTGTACCCTTAACATTGTCTCCTTTAACCATATTTGTCCTTTAACACACCAGCTACTTATTCTACTGTCCACTTTAAAAGAATGGCATGAAGAAAAAATGGTGATGAGTAATACACTTTCCAATTTTTCTTTCTATAATGCTAAAATCATCAGTTAAAGATTGCATTTTCACCAACTCCCCACAACCCACAACCACAACAAATATAATAACCATAATAATTTTATGAAAGCTAGCACAAGTCAAACAGTCAATCATGATTGTAGCAGTTGAAATCAATGGTGCAAGAAAAAAGGGGTTTTGAAAGCTATTGATAAGTACACGAGACAATGCTTCTGTGAAATGCATCTATTTTTTTTTTAATGCAGAAGGACCATGTAAGAAACAAAAGGATGAAGTCATTACATTTTTAATGGTCCTGAACTAAGGCATATAAGCATCCTTACTGATTCTTACCAAGAAGGGGCAGTGAGAAGCTATCTTCATCGCCACCAGGGATCTCTAGCCTCATAAACATGCTCCCCATCATCCCATGAAATTTGGCACGCTTGAAGACCAATTGCTAAAGTTGGCTCCTTCCCATGCTGCGCAACCCACTCCGCTATAGCAACTGCCTTGTCATCCTCACTAGCATATAGTTTCTTAAATTTGCCAAGTGGGTTGATACCAGGATTAGCCATCTCTGCAATTGCAGCTGGCATGTACGCAGAATCACCCACAATTGGTGCACCACAAGCAGCCAACTGGGCACGAATCTGCATCATAAGCATTCCAATGTTAAGTTTAAGTCTGCTAAGAGCCCAAAACAGAATTATCCTCGGAATACACTCTAGATAGATCAAAACTCGTTCAACATGTTAAAGCATGTGTTTTCACTTGCTAATAATAACTCTTCAAAGTGCATAAAATCAATATGAATGCAAGGACCCTAGGGGCTGAAGCAAAAAAGATCATTCTGGCTACAGCATGTCAAGGAGACAGCAACAACCTGATGAGTACGACCGGTCAGGAGGTTAATTTTGCATTGGTAGGCAACATCCTTCTTGGTCCACCCGCAGTCTTCAACACAATACTCAGCTTCAACAACAGAGTCTGGCCAGGCAACTTCCTTGCATTCCATGACCTCAAGTTGGCAGAGATACCATCCTTTTATGAACTCTGGATGCCAAGATTTTTAAGCAAAAATATCATTGAAGGTTCCTGAAGGGCACAAATATTGCAAACAGGCAAAGCCACCAGGCTCTGCACCTGTTGCTTTCCGAGAAACAGCAGGGAAAAAAAAATAGAGACAAAATAACCAAATATTATGAATTGACCATGCATGCAAACAAAGCATCATGATTAGGTTTCTACAACCATTTTTGAGGGATATAAGGAAAGCTGCTTTGCGTTGTTACTCCATAACCTCCAGCAAAGGAAATATAGCAGATGCAACGAATAAGAGTGACAATCCAACCGAGTTGCGTAATTGGAAATCAAGCACCAAAATTTTATGTGCAGTTCATATATTGTTTGATCAATCCATTTGCTTCAAATAGTACCATCTTCTACTACTATCACTTCGCTTTAGCTTGACAAAACAGTAAAAATTTGAATTTCCTGCCCAAACATGGTAGAAGCATCCTAATATGTCTCGTTAGGTTACAAACACCAAAGACTATTACCTTCAGTAACAAGCCTTGGAGCCATGTTGACTGGGCGCATGTAGTGTGTAATTATTCCAAGGGGCACAGGTGCAACAGCAAGAGCATGATAAAGCTTCTTCACCTTTTTTTTCCTGGCAACAAAACATTTAAGAATATACATTCAAAAGTGAGGACTGACTTGAACCTTTACATTAGGGGGAAAACCCAAGAAAAAGTTGGAACTAAATATGGTCAACTTACTCTGATTTTACCATGAAAAACCGAGCAGTACTCCTTTGTCCTGGCTAACACAACACTACAATTGATTTAAAGCAACTGCTCACTAACAATTTTAAATATGAGAAAAAATAGCACCAGTGTAATGCCAGACAGAAATAGCCAACTTACCATCCTTCTGAGCAATTATCAATCTGATGAGTAGTTTTAAGTGGTTCAACTAGTCCTAAAGCACGAGTAGCAAAAGTTGCACAAGTCTCTTCAATGTTATCTGTGGTTCCTCCAACCTATCCATGTAAAGAAACTTGAAGCATCAGACAGGAAAATTCAGGTAAAGAACACAAAACTATCAAATAATGATGGTAACTAAGAGGGAAAACTTTCCCTCCGAATGAAAAGAAATGGTTCTCTGAGTTAGGACGTTAGGACATTAAGCCATAGACTCAAGTTCATAAGTGCAATACTCAATTATGTCAAGTAAGTCTAATGCCCGGGCAAGTCAGCCAATCTACCATTTTGCTCTAACCAGGAAATTCAATTTTGTGAGCCACACACACCCCTCAACTAGGGGTGAGCATCAGTCCAGGGTCAACCCTAGACCGACCCTGGACTAGCTTAACCCGGCTAGTCCTAATCCGGTTCCCAAAGGGAGAAGGACTAGGTCAGTCCTTGGTCCTGGACCTCTAGACTTGCTCTATACAGATTGGTCCTCGATCTTGGGAATTTAAGGTTGATCCAACCCGGACCAACTCTATACATAATATATATTTTATATCTAACATTCTATATCTTATATGCTTTTGCCTACTCTAAATTTTAGTGCCTCCACCTTTGTTCTTTTTGATTTTCTCATGTAAATTAGAAAGTAGAAAGAAACCCAACCCTAATTCAACAAAAGAAAAACCCTCTTCACTAGCCTCGGCCTTGCTCGCCTCTATTCACTCATCTCGCCGCTCATCTTCATTCCTCGCCTCGCATGTTCGTTATTATGGTTTATTGCTTTTAGCAAATGTAAATTTCCATTATTACTTTATCTTATATTAATGTTCGATATATATTGATAATTATAGTTTGGTTGCTCAATATCGCATTGTTGATGAATATGTAATTTAAAGGAAAAAAGCCACCAAAAACTCTAAACTTTGCCCAATGTGAAAAATTTACCCCAAACTTTATTTTTTGTGATACAAAAACTCTAAATTTTGTCAATCGTGACACATTTACCCCAAACTTTATAAGCGAAAGCATTTTTGTCTTTTATTTTTATTTTTTCCCTTTTTCTTTTCTTTTTTCTATTCTTTTTTTCTCCTTCTCTCTTCCCTCCACCAAAGGAAAAGAAAAACAGAAAAAGAAAAGGAAAAAAAAAAATTTATAAAAATTAAAAGACGAAAATGCCCTATTGTTTAGGGTAAATGTATCATGCAAGTACAAGTTTGGGATTTTTTGTGTCACGAAGAAAAATTTGGGGTAAATATGTCACAAGTAGCAAAGTTTGGAGTTTTTTGTGTCACAAAAAAAACAAAGTTTTGAGATAAATTTATCTCTAAGCAAAGTTTGGGATTTTTTGTGGCTTTTTCCCTAATTTAAAATGATATGTTTATTCTTTTAAAGAATACAAAAAATGACAAAAAAATAATCGGTTGGTCCCGAGTTGACCCTAGAATCAAACTAGACCCATAAGGTCGGTCCAATTCTCAATTTCAAGCTCAACAAGGTTAGTCATTAGTCTCAAAAATTGAGGACCAACATTGTGCGGGTTGGTCTCTGGGTTAGGTGCTGGACCGGCCCAACCCAAACTATGCTCACCCCTACCCTCAACCAAACACAAGTCCATGTAAATGCAAGAAAACCAACTCAAAAGCTCATTTCAATTATTACCATGATTAAAATGACTCATAACTCATTTTGCTTACCAACACGAAAACCACTAAACATCAATAGCCTAATTCAGGCACAAGGAACTTATGCTCTATGTTCCAAATTTTCTGAACATACAGCATCCTCAAAAGCTAAGCAATAGTTTGGTTTCTAAAATTTCAAATTTCTCTTTGGGCATAACTCCATTCCCAATTAAATCTGGTCAATGCTATATTCATCCAGTGGACATGAAGCAAACAGCACATGCTAGTATAAAAGCTCAAGCTTCTGCAGAAAAGAGCTTCCATTTCTGCAGACAGATCGTGTGACCTACAAGCACATAGTCATCAATGTCACTAGTTGTTCACAACTTTCATATATCTAAAGACCCAAGTTACATAAAACATGTCCCGATGGTCTTCAAATATCACACAGAGAAGTAAAGGTTGAAAGATTTGTTCCAAGTGGAGAGTAAGTGGCTATGAAATAGGACAACAGAAACAGAGAACAAGATATAGAAAGGTTACATATTGAATGAAGCCCTCCCACATTCTCATCTACTAGATTTCTCTGATAAATCTTCCATATTAAAGCCAGGTAACACCACAACCCCAAACTCCAAAACAAGAACATGGCCCTAATACTCCTCTGTTTGTCAGTCCACAACTATTTGTTGATAGCATATCAAAGAAATCCTGAAGATACTTTATGAAAGATAGCTTACAGATGTACCAGCAGGTTTGTCCAAAACTACATAGGATTCAGCTACAGCAATGATTCTTGATTTCCAATCAATCTCATAGCACCTGATCAAAGTTCAAGTGTCACAAAGTTACCTAAGTGGAAATATATGCATCAGAAGCACAATCATCTTTGATGAGTAACCTTGGAAATCGCTTAGGGTGAACATGAACACGCAAGTACATTCCTGCTTCAACAAATTGCCCAGGCTCAGTTATCCGGAATGTCTTCTGTGCTTCTCTTACAGTCTTCCCTTTGATAGATGCTCTCTTTCTCAAAACCGATGGCTTTGTGACTTCCTTAAATACTCTGATCTGCTCTGGAGTCGCAGTTGGTGGAGGTTGTGGGGTAACCAGTGCATAATGTACAGCTCCAAAGTGGATAAGATCTGCAACAAACCTTTCAAAGAATGAAATTTCCTATTTAACACCCCACTCTGGTTCACATATAGCATACCATTAACTGGATATGAAAGCCAAGGAATAAAGACTCACAATGGAGGAAGATCCAGAGCTTTACAGATGTAATCTAAAACGGGTCCTTCTCCTTCTATGGGGACAACCAAGTGCTCAATTCTTGGAGGACCACTATGTGAAGGGCAAGGTAATAACCGATTGTACTCCGGCAAGCTGAAAAAGATTAATCATCAACAACGGTTGAGAGAAGTCGCCAGAAAACAATAGATTGGAAAGATTCTCCCACTAGTCCAAGTATATAATGAATTGGGTTTTAGTTTTTTTCAACACACAGTATGCCAAGCTATTTGAAAGTTTGAAACAGGCATAAGTTAATAACAACCGACTTTTTGAGTTTCATCTTCTTTTTCCCCCCTTAATTACTCTACACTGTGTAAACGCCCAAGAATGCTCAGAGCATCGAGACTGGTCATGTTACCCAAAACAACTCCCCAGCAATCAAAGAATCCACAGCATCCACAACCACGTGATTTACAAGATGACAGAGTGATAGGCTGATAGCCCATATAATGATCATCTGGGACCCAAACTATGCAGCTTATAAGACCATGCATTTCAGCTGATCCAGCAGCTGAAAGTGATTGCCAGAAGATTGGAACCACACTTTCCCTCTACAAAGTCACATCACTAGGTACAGGTCAAATTGTCAATGGAGCAAATTCAATCCAAGCATATAACAAACTCAAGCAGGTAACTCCACAGCATTCATATTCCAAACCAAGCTTCTTTCAGACAGAATTTCAAACGGCAACAAAGGGTCATTCTTCGCCCACTGAAAGTGGCGAACAGGGCGGCACCAAGTTGAAAGCTACCAAGAAACGAGAGATATTCACGAGTACCCATTAACCGAAATGGGCGAAGGAGCGCCGGCAGCGTCTGATTTGGAGAAGTCACACTCGAAAGCTGCGGTCTTTACAGTTCTTGAACGCAAAGGAGTCGCGACGAGGCGAGCTGGCGACGGCGCTGGGTTCCGCAATAAGGCAACGGGTCGGCCGTGGCTTCTGCAGTTCGCTAGTAACAAGCCACTGCTGAACTTGGAAGCAAGAGTAGGAGCTCTCATCTTCGCATTCCCGCAGTTTCTGAAGTGGTGAGACGCTGGTGTTTGGAGTACTGGAGGAGGAGAGAGAGAGAGAGAAGGGTTTTAGGATAAGTTTTTTCTCGGGAAAAGTTTATTAAAAATCCTAAAATTTATAGAATTAAATTTTAAAATTTACAATCAAATCCTAAATTTTTCGAAAAGTATAATCAATTCTTGTTACAAAAATATAATTAAATCATAAATTTTTTAAAAATTGTTATTAATAAAAGAACTTGATTTGATCAATTTAATAAATCTTATAATTTTATTGTATTTTTAAAAATTTTAGGATTTGATTACACTTTTATGACAAATTTCAAAACTTCAGTGTACTTTTCAAAAGTTTTAGGATTAAATTGCATTTCGTTAACAAGTTTTAGGATTTTCAATTCACTTATTAATTTTCTTTTATTGAAGGTTAGGCCTCGGAAAATGTTTTTTGTTTTTTTTTATCTTTACTATGAATAAGAGAATTTGCATTGTCAGATTTTTTAATATTTCTCAACCGTACTTTATTTCAAGAAAAATAAAATTTCTCATTACGTATAAAAATTTTGAAACTAATATGTTGCTTTGGGAATTGAGAAGGATGTGATTTTATTTTTATATTTTTAACAGTAGATTGTGCTCTAGATTGGAATAAAAAATTTGTAAACGTATTTTATTTATGAATTTTCTATGTGCAAGAACGTACAAGATTTTCTTATTTTCACTCGAAAATTATAAATAGCTTCGAGTACAAGAACAAACACTTTTTCTCATTATTATGCTGGGTTCGCATTGCAATATAACAGTCCATTTTTATTTATCCCCTAATTATGGTTACATTTTTAGAACTATCTTTCCTGAGAAAGCTCTCGCTTTTCAAGCCAAATTGTTTTTTGTTTTATCAATTCATTTGATTTGCATGTTCATAGGAGGATTTCCTAGTCCTTGAGAAATACAATAGTAAGCTCCTTCAAAAAAATCGTAGCTTCTCATTATATACTAGTTTAAGCATGTTTTGACCAGTAAATATCACTTACCGCTATTTGGTGAATAATCAATTGGTTAGTTAAAACATTTTAGGATATTGGACTTAGAAAAAGAAAGGTTACACATAGATTATTCATGTTATTCCTCGCAATTCAAGATAAACTAATCAACATCACCAAGTAACAATGGCCATATTAATGACTAATTTGTTTTTATATGCAAAAAAATGGACATATTCACTCACCACCTTTAAAAATCTAACTTGACGTATGTTAATTTAAGTCATGAAACAAAGTCCCATTTATCATTTTATCATACAAAAGACAACATTGAATATACATCCAAGGATCACGTTGCACATCGAATCAAATTTCAGAGATCATTTGTTCAAAGATCATTTGTGTCATCTTCTCGAGGATGAAACGATTTCAGGCTTCATGTCCCATGTTGGTTATGGCTGAACCAATGGAGTAGGGTGTAGAAACTAAGTTTGTATTGGTCGGAGTGCCTCAACAAGCTAATTCGCCTGATGGTAATTTCAAACCAACGAATAGAGCAAAGTAAAATCATAGTATCACCTTCGCTGAAGTGCAGCACGTAAACAGCTTACTTCATCATTAACTAAACAAACCCGTCCACAATATGCACAAACTCCATATGCTCACCTACGTTACTCCCTTATTTGCAGTGCCCGACTCACCGGCCAGAGGTTCTGATCAAAGCAGTAGATAATAATATCACGATCACCACAACATTACCATGATGCTTGACATCAATGATCCATCATAGCGACACCCTTGTTTCGTGTCGCCTATGTCGGAAGAATGGAATTGATGGCATTACAAATGATGACAGCAGCAATGTAGGTGTCCTCCAAAAAGGCGAACTTGAAGAACCAGTGATGAGAGCATGTAGCCACATGACGGATGTCCTACTTCAGGAAGATGTTCTAATTTCAGTAAAGACAGCTAACCATATGGATTTCCAAACGAATCAAATTTCCTAGAGCATCCACTGCATTTCTCCCCAAACTCTAGCGAAATCGCACATCGATCTGAAGCCCGAGGAAGCTTCATCACATGTTTCATCAAGCTCCCTTGAAAGTTCTCCCTATAATGCCGGGAACAATGTATAGAAAATTTCTCCAAAACTTCAGCAGTCCCAAGTAAAACTCTCACGGCTGAAAGTTCGAAGTCCTTTGCTTTGAAGTCACAAATCCTGACCTCTTTAAGTGATGACAAAAAACACTCAGGCACTGGGTCCAGCGTCCAGCCATCCATTTCAGAGTCCTCGATCAAACCCTATATCAGAAATATATATCATTCAGCTCAGGCTTAATCTCCAACATTCGATAGCACAAGCCAAAACAGAAAAGGGCTGAGAATCAATAATTATGGGATAGTTACCTCGGCAAACACAAGACTCCTCAGACAAGGACTTTGGCTGAGCATGACCTGAAGTGCCCTACAATCTAAGTACACTGGACTGATGTCAAACTTCAACTTGGTAAGGCTACGGAAGACTGGAAAAGAGTCAAGGAGATCTTCTCTCTCATTCATATCCTGATGAGAAAGCCCATACTATAGTGAATTCCAGGCCAATAGTAATACGAAACATAACAATTGCTCCAAAGATGGAAGATAAAGACAAAATTGAAGATAAAAACAGGAGAGTGTACCCAAAGCCCTTCGTAAAATAGAGTAAGACGCTCCACATTAGAAAAACCCTTTAAGAGCTTAAATACACGGTCAGCACATTGATCAGGATTTTCCTCCGCTGGATAAAACACTGCAATGACAGCTTCAACTAGTGACAATGGACATGAGATGGTATGGTCACCACCACCATATTGACCATTATACCGTAAGGATTTGATTCTAGCTCCATGAATCTGTAATTGGCAGTGTCTATTTAAACCCGCAAAAAAGTCAGGTTCAACTATTGACAATTTCAAAAGATTGGGAGCACCAATGTTCAAAACCTCGATCTGCCCGCATCTGCAACTTTTAAGAGACAACTCCTCGAGAGAAGGGCATGAAAGCAGCTTTTCGAATGAAGTATCATTCACAAATCCAACATAATATAGAGTTAAGACCTTCAGATTTGGAAGACAAACTTCAGAAGGAACTCTGAAATTATAAAACATCTCAAGATGGAACTTTACCAGTGTTTCACACCTGAATACACTATAAGGCAATGTATACTCAACAGGATGATCTATTTCTACAACAAGGCACAAGCAAAGCTCCTGAACTTTGCGTCTTACTGCAGCATCGATCCAAGTATTCACGCGAGATTCGCCATCGGCCACATAACATGAAAGAGAAAAAACTTTCAAAGGAGACAGGTCACGAAACGACAATGCTCCTTCCACAAAGTTTAAGAACTGTGACATCTCAAAGAAATCTTCATCATCGAATTCAAGACTAGGAATCGACTTCGACAAGTGCCTCCACCTTTTGGACAACACACTTGTTCTCACCGCATCACTCGTTGAGAGACAATCTAGGACCCTTAGGAGAATCTCATCAGGTAGATCGCACAGTCGTTTGCAGCTTAAAACTTGAGAGCCAATCAATTCCCTGTGCTTACTCAAAACTAGAACGGTTGCATCCACTTCTTCATCATTCTCTCCCATCGTTGAAGATTAAACTAAAAGAAGAGGAAAAAGTGCCCTTCCGACTCTGATCACAACTCTTGGTAGATCAATCACTAGCCCTCTGATTACAACACCAGTGGGACAAGAAAACCCTGAAAAGCAAGAGCATCACAGAACTTTCAGAAATCGATATCATCTCTTCTAACTGAGCCACAACAACCCATAATCTGCCATCATTCTCACGAATTGCATCACTGCACAACCCAATCCACTCCAACAAACATGAGGCGAACTCAGGCTGCCAAAAGCAAAGAGAACCAAACTGCTTCAGTATCAGCCTCATCCACGCGTATCTCTGCGCCTAACACAAGCTAAACTAAACATCACACAAACTACCCAGAAAAAAAAAAAAAAAAAAAAAAAAATTTGACGCGTGCAAGACAAACAAAGAAATTATTGATGAGACCAATGCGCAAGAAGTGAAAAGGGATCAAGAAAATCTTCGAGCACGAAGTGAACATTACCTGGGTTATTCTCTAAAGGGTCGTCAAGCAACAGCCTTTTGGGGCTCGACACGATCGAGAGACACTGGAGAAAAGGAGGAACCCCACCTTCTTGAGGCCCCTCCTGTCAAGGCTACCAAAGCTTATGTCTGATTTCCCATCCAAAATAGGTAAAATCGAATATAAACAAATATAATCCGGATAAAATTAATATATAGAAAAAGTGAGATAAGGATGGATAAGATTTTCTTATATCCATAATATATGATAATTTCATTAAATAATAAATTTTTAAATTAAAAATATGTAAAAGATGACAAAAATAAAATCATATTTAGATTCTAATATAAAAAGAAAATACAAAATAAAAAATGGATAATTTTTTTTTTTTTTTTTTCGCATTTGAATTTCTTTCTACGCTATAACATATATCAATATGTATATTTATTACATATTTTAGGTATATTTGTATAGTTTGATATTTGATAAAAGATTTACTAAGGAATGATGGAATCGAATAAAAAAGAAATACAACAGGAAAATTGATTAAGAATAAGTAAATAAAAATGAAGTGGAAAAACCCCAATTTTTAATTAATAAATTCAAACCTGAACACAGATCTTTTAATTCACAATATATTCTTTTCCTTCGCATATTTGGTTAATGTTAAAATTCGATGACTTCTCTGTAGCTATTTGTCCGCATCAAAGCTAAACGAAACTGATGAGAGAATTGAATCTCTTTCTCTTTTGTAGCTTTATGGTTCACATTAAAAGTCTATGCAAGCAGCAAAAAAGTTGAAACTTCTTGTTTTTCGTGAATTTGTAGTTCATGCTGAAATTTGATGAAGGTGGCAAGAAAGTCAATTTTATTTGATTATCGGCAGCAAAAAAGTTGAAACTTAATTGAGCATGGTTGTTTATTGCATATTCAATTTTATATTGGCTGGTAATTGTATAAAACTAACTTCAGGATTGGGCAACATTGCCAATCGGGTCTTGTTGAGCTCAAGATAACAAAAGCATATTCAATAACCAAAACTCCTTTTCAGAATCATGATGGTGAATAAATCATGTATTCTCTCTTTCACTAGATTTGGTGTTCCATTTACATTGATTGTCATAATCGAATTTGTGGCTTTGGAATTCTATAATTAGCTCATTTTTTTGTTCAAGATATAAATCATACTATCATTATAAATTGATTAATGAAGATTTATCTATGTTGTGTATTTATATTATCTTTAACAGTGAATCAAAAGAAATTTTTACCATCATCATTTGTGCATTTTCATGCTCATTTATATCGATTTGCCACTTAGATCAAATAATAGATATGATAGGATATGAAAATATCTAATTTTATTATTGTGATTCACCAAGTAATGCATATGATATAGTAAAGTCCACCAATTTCATATATTGTCATATCCAATCATATACATACTAGAAATGCAGATGGCCAAACACTACTTAAAAGAAGAAGAGAGGAAGCAAGAGTAGTGGAAGTAAGATGGCATTGGCGAGGGTCAGTTTGCGCTCGTTGACCTCTTGCCAAATAGGACAAGGTCGCCATTACGTTGTTACAACCTCACACGCACAAATACAATGATGAATAGAAAGCCAAAGTGGTAGGGGCTCACGGCTCCACTAGGTCCAGTTGAGTCAAGGTCACAAGACTGCAGACGAGCCCTTACCGAGGTCGACCAACCCTAAGAGAGTGTAATATCTCCTAGGGTAGCATTGTGACATTCCAATTTTCCAATTCTAATTTCAATAAATTTAGATGGGCATTTCGTTGGCACGCATATAGTTCCTTTCCTTGAGTCGGCCACTCATGTGAAAACTAATCTATCAAGTGAAGCCGTTAAGAAATTCTAACGCATCGACTCGAGAATTTGATCGAAGCGACCTTTCGACCGAGATAATCTGCAAGGGTCATTACGGCACAAATAAAAATCGATTAGAAATCGGAGATAGGTTAGCTCGACAAAGGCATGTAATCAAGTGTGGGTGATTCAACCGGATCGCACAATTCTTGCCGATCGACACTAGACCGACTTTTCTAACGATTGGGTACCTTGTGCCCGTATTTGAAACCTTGAGATTATCCCGACAACCGAAAGTTGCCAATGTGTCAAAGATGTACATTGTGACTTGAATTGATCAACCACAGGTCAAATGCACAAAAATTTCTAAAGGCTACCCGGTAGGTTGGGCCGTGTTAGTATCGTCCAAAGTGAAATTAACTGTGAAATTGAGATCGAATTTCGAAATTGGAAGTCTGGTGTGTTACAAATTTTATTAGGAACATTGGATTAAATTATGAACTTTAATTTGACTCAATTGGAAGAGAATTGATGGGAATTGAAGAAATTGGATGTCTGAGAATTGACCCCGGCGGAAAATGAAATTGAACCTATTGGACTAAAGTTGTGGAATGTTGGAGTTCGTGGATGGTGACATCACAAGTGATGTCATGGGGGAGGCAAGATGGGCTAGGATGATGACAAGTGGATGGTGGGGATGAGCTCTTGGAAAGGTGGGATGTCACTTCCCCCATCATCTTCTCCATTTTGAACTTGGAGGAGAGAGAGAGGAGCTGCTCATGCGAACCGCCCAACCAGCCGATGCCCCCTTCGCCCGCTCGATCGTCGCCGCCGCTTGCCATTCGCCGCCGGAGCTCGCCATCGCCTCTAGTCCGCGCACGACCGCGCATTGTCCCGCGTGCGAGCTGCTCCGCCTCCGCTCATGAGTTCCAGCCGTCGTCCGCCATCCCGCGGCTGCTGCTCGACGTCGCAGCACCTCGCCGAAGCCTCCGTCGCCACCGTTCCTCCGCCCGAGCCACCGCCGGTTGTTACCCGAGCTAGCACCGGTCTTCCTCTGCCGTTCCTCCGCCCGTTCAGCCGCCGTGCCGTCTCCCTCCAAGCTCGGTCAGTGGCTGGAAATTCCAGCAAGATCCAGCCCCTTCCAAGCTCGATTTGGCCCCCTTTTGGTTCTCATTTGGTGTTGATCCGTGTAGGTTTGTCGTCGGCGTCGTCGTGCTTTTCGCCGGAGACTCGTCGGAAAGCGATTCCGGTGAGTTAGCTCACTAAACCTTGATTAGTGGGTTAATGATGCCTTAAATGTGTTTAGCTTAGGTTGATTGAGATTAGGTGGTTAGATTAGTTTATTTAGTTGTGGATTAGATTAAGGTGATTAATTAAAGTAAAGTATGTTTAGTTTAAAGGTTAAGTATGTTTATTTTAATATAAGCCTTGATGTGACTTAAAGGAATTTATTTTGATTTCAATAAATGTTTCAAAATTATTGGATTATTTAATAATATATTATATTCCGAAATTCATTAAAATATTATTATTTATAAAAAAAAAAAAAAAAAAAAAAGCTCGAAAAATTATTTTTGATCCTAATTGCTCAGAATTTCGTGCCGATCGCTGCTGTGTACTTAGAATTTGAATTTGATGAGTGAATATGGCAAATTGGGTGTTGATTGTGAAAAATAGAGATTTTATTAAGAAATTTTCAAGTGTCGAGTTTGACATCGAAATCGAATTTTGAAGGGTTAATACTGTAATTGGAGTGTGTGAGTGAAATGTAAAATATCTAGGGATCGATTTTGAATTGTCGTGTGCTGGTTGAAAGACTCGGTCGCAATAGTGGCTAGACCAACTGGACCTTTATTCTTCTAGAAATGCCGTCAATAGAGTGACGTGGCTCGGGTCGCAGTAGAGGCTAGGCCAACTGGACCCATGCTCCTTCGGCAACGCCACCGATGTACTGACGAAGCTGCGCTCCAAGGTGGGGAGGCGATGCCTAGCTATATGTCAGTAGATAGCCGAATTGCGAGTAGGCTATGCTCTTGTGTGGCAGTGGATAATGATGATTTGGAACGCTTGCTGTGATTGCGAAATTGAGTGAAATTGATTGAGTTCCGATAGTTTACATTCTTATTATTACTTGTCTTTGGAGTGATATGAATTGTACTAACTGCGGGGAAGGCAAGAAGGCGAGGTAAGTCTCCTGTGCTGTGTGGCTAGACCACTCTGGGGCGTAATTTCTTTCTAATAGGGGTTTAGAAGGGGTGAACTTGCTGAGACAAAGTCTCATCCCGGTTTGGGAAAAATATTTCAGGGCCGTAGATGGCGGTACCCTCGAAGATGAGTGGCTTGCCGACGGAGATTGACCAGACGACAGAGAGTGCTCCTGACCCTAGAAGTCCTTGGGTCTATCAGTTGGTTAGGTCCCTTATCTGGGTCTAGGTGACTGTGGATGTCAGAGTACTGTATATGTTTAGGGCTTGGTTTCGTTCTGGAGTCGATGGCGTTAGGGTTGGCCCCCTTGATAGCATGGACATTCCGTTGGCGGTGATGAACGCCATTTTGGGTGAAGGCATGGCGGATCTTCCCGACGGTCGAGTGATCAACGCTTCACCCCCGGCCTCTTGGGTGACCAATCCTGAGGATGTGGGATCGTCGAACGGGGCCGACCAGTAGTCCTAGGATTGTTTCTTTCCTTTTTGGCGAACCGATCCATGTTGTGTAGGTTAACCCCTTTTTGATGCACATAAACTCTGACCCATTTTTGGTGCATATAGTCTCTGGATCCTGTTGTTGTATGTAAACCCTGGATTGATGATGATGTATGAAAGTATGTATGTTTGATTTTGAATTGATGTTCCTGCTGTCCTATCCCGTATGTTTTTGTAAGGGGTTTCTTAGCACGTTCCGCATGCGCATAATAATTTAAATGGGATAGGCGACACTACCTGGGAATGTCGCATTTACATGACCATGGCGGGTTGTTCACGTGTCTCGGGGTTCGGGGCGTGACAAGCATGACTCCAAGTAAGCCCTCTCCGAGGTCACGTCCTTTACAAACAATACATTTCGAATTAGGATTAGTTTGTCTATGATCTATTTTCATTGTCTACGTAATTTTAAATAGTCTGATTCAATCAACTATTCTCAAGACAATCTTCCTAATCTATGGTATTGACATAATGAGATCTATTTCTCAGTTTACTTGACTCAAAACTAAATGGATATTTTTGCAGTCTTGAATTTTATTTGAAATAATATATGTCATCTAGAATATGTATTTGAAGATATTTTATCTTTGTATATTCCTTAGAATTTCAAACCAAAAGAGATGAAGTTCCAAAATTGAATTGAAAATTTTACTATCACGTGTATTTTTTTTTTTTTTTTCAAACTAACATATATCTTTAAAAACTGTACTTCAAGATCAAATATCGACTATAAGACTGTAACACAATGCAAAAATTAGACCAATTGAAATGATAAGTAGAACAGCGATCAAAGAAACCTAATCTTCTACGTAGATCACGGTACCTATTACCAAATCCGGATGTCAACATGCTTTCACATTCAAAGGAAGCTAGACGTGCACCGAATTCACGAATTGTTCGATCAGTGCCACCACAAAGATGTATATACAGATGCAGAAACTCAAATGTGTTCATACAAAGTTTCAAAATACGATATGGGCCGAGTTCAAATAACAGACTACGTGGACCAAGATTCGCTTGAAAAATCGAGATAGAAGTTTTATTTTAAAACAGTGAATCGGTGATTATCCTGTTGCTGCAAGCCCAAGAATTTTGAATGCGACGTGTGACACGCATGAGAATCCGAAGGTCTTTTAAAGCATGAGACTTTTGGAGTTCCTGGTTCATCATCGCCGCCGCCATGGCTTGATCAACTGCTAGCAAGAACAAGGTCTCGTCACTCCTCACTGAAACTCTCGAGTTTTTGTTCGGTAGGATGCTTTTGTCTTGCATGCAAATACGTTCTGGGGTTTCTTGAGTAAACCTGGGCATCTTGTCGTGGTGTCGTGCATTACGTGAAACCGATGCTGCAGTTGTTAGCCCACCGCGCATTTTGTGGAGATCGTTTTGAAAAGTTGGTTTTTCACTCACAAGATTGCATCTTTATATGTTCGGCAGATCTTTTGTTGGTTAAGAACGTTGCATCTGTGTTGTGTGGACCTGTTAAAGTGACCATACATTGGAATCCTTTAATCTGTCCATGAAAACTGAGCAAGGAATAGTTTTTTCGAGCGCGGAGAATGGCAGTCGACATCAAGTATTATTTTGTGTTTTTTCCACTGTTCAAGTATGATTAGTTCAAACTGGTGATTAATTTGCCAAGGGTTGTCTTCTGAGTTCGACAGTTTCTTATCTTGTTTTCCCTTCGTATTCTAGGCTCAGGTTGGCTATAAAGCTGCTGTGTGCGTGAAGGTTTCCAATGTCTATGGCTCTGAAAGCTACGGATCAGAACAGGAATAGAAACCCACGTGTTAATAGCTAAGAGCGAATATGTGATCTACCTGATGAACTGCTTGGACGCATCTTAGGAATGCTTCCAATGAGAGATGCGCTGAAAACTAGCATGTTGTCGAGAAGGTGGGAATATTTGTGGATTTTTCTCTGATTTAATCTTTGATCAATATATAGGCCATGAAAAAATACTTTTCCTGAAATTCGTGAAAAAAGCATTGCTATTGCGTGACTGCCGGACCTCAAGTTACAACTCTATTCACTCATGGAGCCATCTCCTCTACCTTCCTCTCTATTTAGGTGCGAAATGCTGACAGAACTTCCAACTTTGCTTTCTGGATCCTCTCAGAGTTCCTTCTTCATTTTGTTTTCCGAGCCTAAAGGTCTTAACTCTCGAGTTTGTCAAGTTTGTGGATGATGTTTCCACGGAAAAGATGTTCTCGGGCGCTGCTCTTGAGAGGTTGTCTCTTTATGAATGCAAATGGGCAGATCTCGGAGTTTTAAATATTGTAACTGAAGCGCGACGTGGGGATCCGTGGACCCCGTCTCAAGTACTTCTACTGTTCGAGCGGGCCCCTCTATGACTATACCATATCTGGCTCATCCGCACTGGTCGAGGCTACTGTCCAAGAGCGTTCTTTGCACTGCCCTATGGCAGCGAGAAGAGGTCTGATCCAGTTGACCATTGGCATATGCCTTTAAAAGGCCTTCTAAATGTAAAGTTTCTGACCCTAAAGGGCCTTGGTTTGCAGGTACGACTCTTTGTTCTCTTCATTGCTCGCATATGACATGTCCCATTAGGCGTCATGTGGGTTGTTATCTGTGTCTAATGCTTCTTGAAGTTCAGTGCTGTTCCTTCTATTGTTGTTCACTGTTCTTTCGTTTGGTCTTAAAAGATGGACAGTCAGCTCCATGATGCCCTCCCACTCCCAGTGTTCCGTAATCTTCTCTCATTGAAATTATCCTTCAAAGTTTTGTGCTTGTCTTCACCAACACTGGCAGCGGTCCTTAGAAGATGTCCGCGATTGGAGAATCTTGAATTTACTGAGGTGATTCCCTAATGTAGCTCCGTCCTAGACTACTGCTATTAAGAATAGTTTTTCCGCAAACTCAAAAGCTTCTTGATCTGATTTTTTTTAATCCAGAAATTGCATGTGGACCATAGATTGGTGGATGGAATATTGGACCCTCCCCCTCCTTGCTTCTCGTCATCACTCAAGAGAATCACTGTAGGAACATTTTTTGGCATAAAGGAAGAGAAGTCAGCTTTAAGGATTTTGCTTAGGACTGCCATAACTCTGGAAGAAATTGTCCTATGTTGTCCGGGAGATCATTCCGAGCATTTTTATGAGTCCCTGCTTGAAGACTCGGCGAAACTAGAGCGCCCAGAACACTGCAGATTACGTTTAGCTCGCCGCATCCCCACCCAATGGCAAGTCAGTGAAGGATTTTTTATGTTATTTGAGCCCTTCGGCTGTCCAAAGCTGGGGTCCTAATGTTTCTCGGCTTCTCACCGCGTTTAGTCTTTTCTGATCTTGCTCTTCACTGTTGATTAAATACTGTCATCTCATTTATCATATTATGACATCATAGCAATGAGTGATCGAGCCTCGTTAGATAGGCAAATTCACGCTGTGCTATCAGGACTACTGGCTGACGAACCCGATATTGGAGGATGTTTCTGCTATACTGCAGGCTTCGAGGGAAATAATATCAACTCTTGATGAACAGCGCGCGCTGAAGGGAGAATAGGGCTGGAGAATGCAGTAGAGAAGGTTACAAGCAAGCTGGCGAGCGCTAGGTCTGTTCATGCATGAGTCTGAGGGAATGAACAAAGAAGGGTTTTGAATTATCTGTTTACGCTATGAATCATCAATCTGATATCATGAAGTGAATTTTCATAACAAGTTTCATATTCCTTGTTGGTTTAATTAAAAATAAAACCATGCCTTCATCCAACAGTTAAAATTTTTAAAACAGTCGGCAATGGTCCCACCAGAATAGGAAGTCCCGAATTCAAATCTTTTTAGGTCTCCATTTTGTTTCCCCAATTACATATTTCAACGCATTAGGCTTAGGCCAAAATCCAGCCTATGTGTGAGAGTGTTGGAGTAATTAAATATTAAATCACGCCTCCATCTAATAGTTTAACTTTTAGTGTCACGCCCGAACCCCGAGCACGTGAGCATCCCTCAACGGTCAATTAATCGCGACGTCCCAGGTCTATTTATCGTCACATTCTTTTTATCATTCCATTAAACACAAGCAGAACATACATAATAACTTCAAGTCAATCAACAAAGAGGGATGGTATAACCATCACAGCATACATCTCTAAAAACATTACTTCCATTTATAAACTTGTCAACCCCGGAAATTTCATATTTACAAAACATTACAAAAAGATTAAAAAAAAAAAAAAAAAAGAAGCAAGGGTCAGGGTTAACCTAAATTTCATTAAAGCTAGGCTAATCCCTCACCTCCAAAGGATCTCGAACCACACATGACGATTTTCCAAACTACATGCCTGAAAAATATTAAACAACAACAGGGGTGAGACATAAATCTTATTGAGTCAATCTTCCAAACCTCGATTAAGACTCTAATTCGCCTTGGAGGTAGCTTAAACATGCAACGACATAAGATCTTACCTCGCTTTGGTACACCCCTACATATTAGTACATCCCGTATACCAATATCAATGTAACAGGCATAATCAATAATCATAACACATACTCTCATGCACCAAGCATCCACACGGTCCTAATTATAAGATAAAACCCATCTTGGCCTGTCCCATACCATGCTTCATAGATTTATCCTATAATCAAGCGCAATGCATCACAATCATTTTCCTCGTATTTCGATTATTACAACCTCTTGGGCCATGGTCAACACATGAGTTGGCGGTCTTCCGGTATAATCAGGCATCATCTCGCCCCATTGGGCATGGCATCGTCTAGAACCTCTAACCTAGACGTTATCTCATAGAGGAGCATTGGTCCGGTCTCAACCCTGACTTGGCATCCGGCCCACCATCAAACGTCCTATAAACATTGGGCATTGCCTCCAAACTCCCATTGGATGACAAGTTCGATTAAATAACCATGCAAGCACACTAATAATCAAGCCAATTTTATTTGCCCTCAATTAGCCAAGTACAAAAGAGTTTGCATTCAATTAACCAACTTTGGCAATTTTATTCGTATGTGGATATGTACTAAAAATGAACCTGCCAAATTTTGCACACTTTCTCTTTAAAACCCCATTACTCTAATTAACACGTAAAACTCGGCATGTAAACCCGACACCTCAAAATTTGCCATTTTCATGCCCATCAACCTTCTTTGGAAATAGTAAATAAAGCTTATACATTGGGCAATCAATAACACAGCATAACAAGTTCAAACAATCGGAATTATACATAAATCCATCCAATAAAACAAGTATAAAATTATACTTAACGGCTAATCTGTCATTAATTACACTAATCACGATTAATTAAGCTAATTGTGATTAATTACACTAACTCGATTAATTAATCTAACTTAAGTTTAATCTAAACCGTCCTTAATTACAATTAAGGTTAAACTGAAATTAACTAAAACTAACCGTCATTATCCTTAAGTTGACCTATCCTAAACGTAATTAACTACCTAATCAATTATTAGGAGTTAATTCACAAGTTTTCCAACAACGATGTTTAATCTAAACCTTCCTTAATTACAATTAAGTCTAAACTAAATTTAACTAACACTAACCGCCATTATCCTTAAATCGACATATCCTAAACATAATAAACTACTTAATTAAGGATTATGAGTTAACTCATAGGTTTTCCGGCAACGACAGACTCATGGTGATGATGGCGTGACGGTGTCAAGAGCAATGTTCGTGGCTCCATTGGAGACCCAACGGCGGTGACAAAGCCCTTAAGGCTCTTGGCCACTAAGGAGAAAGGGGGTTTGGTGGAGGTGAGCAGGCGATGGAGATGGAGGTGGTGGCTCAATGGTGCAATAGCAACGGCGAAGGTGGCTCAAGCGACGGTGACACAGGTGGCTCGAGCGGGCAGCAAGAATGGCGGTTTGAAAAAGGTGGGTCAGTGGCGTCCAAGGTGGCGATGCGAGTGGTGGTGGATGGTGTTGAGGGCAGCGGTGTTGCGGGTGGTGGTGGACAGTGGTGAGCAACGATAGGTGCGGCGTCAAACGGCAGAGCAAGCGGTGGCAACGGCGGCTCGGAGGCTAGTGAGATAAATGGCGGTGAAATGATGGAGATGAGGAGGAAGATGAAAGAACAACAAGAAGAGGAAGAGAAGATGGAGGGAAGTGGTTCGGCACATGTTTGGGGGGAGGCGCGGCGAAAGAAAGAAAGGGAGAGAGAAGAAGAGATTTTTCTCTAAAAAAATCTTATCATTTCCCCAAATTGTATTTTGTCCCCCAATATCCTCTTATTTTACAACCAAGACTTTGGCCAATAAATCACAACTTTGCCATTAGGTCTAGTTTTTTCCTTTTCAATCTCCAATTTCCGTTCGATCTCATTTTCCAAAAATTTTGAATTTGCCAATAATTCAACGGACAATGAGATATCATCCAATAAATTAGTCTTGAAACTCTTGAAAGTTCGATACCTAAAATAGAATTAGATTTTATGGTTGAAAATCAATTGGATGCGACTCTAGTACAACCTAAATCATGGGTGGCTTTTAAGGGTTTTCACGTAGTTAACTCGTGGTCGATAATTTTCGATCTACATTTGTGCCTCTTCGAATCGTGGACAACCCTCGGTCATCTTGTAATCGTGATGGTCCAATTACATACCTTGTGTACAATATCAACAAAAAATCGGTTTATTGTCATTCGATGCGAACATTGTAATCATGCGGAATCACCTGAGAAACTGACTACGTACTTCCGTCAAATCGATTTACATCCTTTTGCTAATGGACTTATAATAATTTAGTATTGACCATTGTTAATCCTTATAATTGAGCAATCAATCCCTGATTGACTTCCTTAGTCTTTCGTATTTTAATCATTTACGGCATCACCCAATAAATTAGTTGACTTGTGAATAATCAATTTAGAGTAAAATAATCATAATTGTATCAATGAAATAATCATTTCATATATTTTGAAATAGGGACTAAATTTCGAGATATCACATTTAGGACAAGTGGCAATGGTCCCACCAAATCTCACATCCCTCATGTCTTCTAACTATGCCGAAAATTTTTGAGACGGCGATGGATGCTTGTTCTCCAGCTCGGAAAGCTAAGTATCAAAGGACGTCCACGAATCCCTATGTCAATTTTTGCACGCGAATATGTCATCAACTTGATGCAGTTCTTCGTTACATCCTGTACTTACTTCCAGTGAAAGATGCAGGGAGAACCAAGTGTGCTGTCGAAGAGCGGATAAATAGACTTGTTAGATGCTTGTTTATGTATTGAAGAAATCAGCACAACAGAAAGCTCTTCCACTCCATTTTACCTGTGCTTTCCAAACTACTTAATAAAATTTCCCTTCTTTGTTCCAGCCTCCTTTATTCGAAGGCCATTGCCTGAGATGCCGGCAATGCAAATGGCTATACATTCGCGCGCCATGCATTTCGATGGCGACTTAAAATGCCTGGTGCGGTGCAGCTGCCCAGGGCAACACGCTGGTGATCAAAATGCTTGGCGCGAAGATTGCGTGCACCTGTGAAGATGAATGGAAAGCTTTGAACCTTGCCTTGCAAAGACGAGTGTGCACATCGATGGCACTGCACTAAGAGTCTCATCCAGGAAAGGAACGCCGCAATCGCTATGGATTGCCTAAATGCTGATTGCATCCTTTGCTTCTGTCGTCTGCTCAGGTTCATTGCCCTCGCTCACCAGCCAGAGTCAAAATCTAGTAGATGCTGTCTCAACTACATCAGTAGCAAAGTGTAAGCTGAGATGATGGCTCAAGACAACGCCTTGGAGGTCAACCACAAGAGACGGGACGCTCAAGAGAACAAAGAGCAGAATATGTGACATCACAAACAAATTTTCTGCTAATTTTTTTCGAAGATTTTTTGACTGGTTTAGAGGATCGTCCTCAATCTTTGAAGTAAAATTTGAGTTTTTCCTGGCATTACTAGACCGGAACTTTATAATTTTAATACCATTAAAAACCACAAATTGATAATCTTGCGATATAATTACCTCAAGCTAAAGTTTCATTTAAAAAATAATCTCCAAATGGGTATTTTTATTTTTTATTTTTGGTAAAAGGTAAGAAATATATTGAGGAAGGGCCAAATGTACATCCCAAATGGGTATTCTGTAATACATTTACCCAAAATTAATTTTCATACTTAAAGGAAAAAAAAAAATCTAATGTGATACCCTGATCATGATGTACCTTCCATCATCATTTCGTTCAATATTGTTAACCTACATACATGTCAATATACATGGTGGGATAGTGCGAAATGGATTGGGTGTGAAAAATAAAAGATCTGACCTGAAACTTTATATGGTTAATATTATTAAAAATCATAAATTGATACTCTCGTGATATAACCACCTCAAGCTAATTTTCATTTAAAAAATAATCTCAAATTGATATTCTCTAACGCATTTACTCAAAACTAATTTTCGTTCTTAAAAAAAACCTAATTTGATACCTTGGCCGGATGTACCTTCCATCAGCATTCCATTTAATATCATGTTAACATAGGTACGTATTAATACACGTGGCACGCTATTGCGAAATTGATCTGGTGCAAAAATTAATAGATTCAACTTAGAAAATTCAAATGTGGTGACGCGTATATATTTAATTGACGGGTAGGTTTGAATCAGGAATACTTTTTAAATTTTTTTAGAGGTTTAAAAAATTAATTTGGACTATATCTGTCATAGATCTTATGAGACGAACATTACTCTGAAATAAATGGGCATTGAGAATTGATTTGAGATTTATAATGAAATAAATTAATCACGCGATTCCGGTGTCCTTAAATTCTGATTGCCCGGACCACACCTCCCCCTTGTTCCTCCTCTCCGGGACTCCCAAGCCCATCACCCTCGGTGCTGCAGTCACATACAAATTCCATGGCGTCAGCATAGCAACCCAAAGGTAATCTTTCCCGGTCGCTGACAACTTCGAGTTTTGTTCTCTGCCCCCCGGTTTTCCTTGCTTGCTTGTCGCCTTCGGTCCGTGAGACCATCGAGTTGATCTCTCTGAGGGGTTGCCCCATCTCGCGCTGGCCCATTTCCTGTTGAGCGAAAGGCATCGGGGCTTCATTGTTTATGCTGTTGTCAACCCGTTTCTGTAATTTGAGGAAGAGGGTTGTCACTTTTTTGCTGGTTGTGATGGTTGCATCACGTGAAATGGCTGCTGTTGTTAGCCAAGTCTGTCTTATTCCAAGAGTGCATTTTGATGAAGTTTACATTCGTTGGTCGCAGTAATTTCATCATGGTTTTGTCTCTGAATCCGTTTTTGTTCTGTTTTCATTAATCGTCGATGGGCACCTGCTGAAGTTTGAAGAGAAGTTCGTTTGTTCTCTGTTATGCTGACCGTTGTGTAAGATATTTGGTGATTCATTTGCCAGGACTTGTCCTCTGAGGCATCGGTTCGTTCCCTCTTTTTAGTTTAGTATTCTGAGTGGAAAGGTTTGTGGAAGCCATGGATGCAACTTCTCCAGCTGGGGAAGCTAAATGTCGAAAGAGGAATGAGAACACGGATGTTAGTTGCTGCAAGAAATTGTGTGATCTACCTGATGCGCTGCTTCTGCGCATCTTGGAATTGCTTCCTATGGAAGATGCTGTGAGAACGAGCGTGTTGTCGAGAAGGTGGGAGTTCCTGTGGACTTCCATTCCTAATCTTCTCTTCGACGAAACTGAATTCCTTAACCGGACACTCTTCATGAATTTCGTGGAAAGAGCACTTGTATGTCGAGACTGCTCCTCTATGAATGCTTTCTCTCTCTCGTGCAGTGTGCAATCTGATGCGGCCCGCATCAATGCGTGGATTGCTGCCGCAGTCAGGTGCAATGTGCAGAAGCTCGAGCTACAACTATATGATATTGAACAGCCATACGTGTTACCATGCTGCCTGTTTAGGTGCAAGACACTGACAGAATTCGATCTAGATATGCCAATTAACCTCAGAATTCCTTCTTTGGTTTGTTTTAGGAGTATAAAGGTCTTAAGACTTGAGCAAGTCAATTTTGTGGACAACGATTGTACTGGAGAGTTGTTTTCAGGCCCAGCCCTACAGGAGTTGCGTCTCACAAGGTGCAGCTGGACAGCTCTCAAAGTGCTTAAAATTTCCGCTCCTAATCTCTGGCGCCTTAATATAAGTGTATGTGATGAGTATGATGGAAGAAATTGCCAAGTATTGATCAATGGAGCCAGACTCACGCGCTTCCACTATTGTGGCGAGCTCTTCTGTGACTATGACATATCTGGCTTAGATTTGCTAGTTAAGGCTTACATTAATGTGGATATGGGCAGTCATCCAACGGTAGACCAAATACACCGTGGATATAAGCTCTTAAGGAAACTTTCTAATGTCAAAAGGCTGACCTTACTGGGTGAAGTTGTCAAGGTACACTATTTTCCCATATCCTCCGTGATTTTCAATTGATTCGCCGGATTTACCTCTTATGCATGTTCATTCCTTTTAAAACTCTGTGTTCATTTTCTCTACTGTGGTTCACTGCTTTTTTAATTTGTTAGTAGGATTTGGATGAGCACAATGAGCTCCGTAACACTCTACCAGCTTTTCGTAACCTCACTGACTTGAAAGTTTGGGATGGACATGGGGGCCTAGAGTGTAGACAACTTGGAGTGATACTTAGAAGATCTCCTTGTTTGAGGAGTCTTGAGTTTCAAGAGGTGATTTATTACTGCACGTTTTCCTGTGTACTGCCATTGCATACTTCTGGTGGGGGCAATGGCTAACTGATCTGATGTTGCGATACAGAGAATGGATGTGTTTTCTCAAACATTTGACGGGATATTGGACCCTATGCCTCCTTGTTTCTTATCATCGCTCAAGAAAATCACCATTTGCTTTTTTTATGCAACTGATGCGGAGATCTCAGCTGTTAGGGTTTTGCTTAGGACGGCTAAAGCTTTGGAAGAATTAGTTATTCATTGTGACGAGAGTTGTTCTGAAGATGCTGTTGGAGACTTGAGGCACTTGGTGGAGATGTCAAACTTGACTGGTTCATGCCGCACGATTCGTCTAATTATTAAATAGCATGGGGGGCCTGCATCGGGATCTGAATACATCGAGACTTTCTCATTATATGTAAGATCTTTTGATTAACCCCTTTGTTTTTGTATTGTGTGGCATGATGTCTTTTATGCCATAACATTGTTGTCCATGTTCAGGCTCAATCTTATATTCTCATCGGTGGTAGCTTCTTTAACAATCCTACAGATACATTCTTTATTGCCTGGCTGCCTGCACGTAGATACATCAAAATTTCGGGGAAAATTACAATGTGGAGAAAACAGGTTAATGCATTGTGGCTCAAACTCTTCCTAGCATTTTGGAAGGCGACCTGATGGAACACTAATGGGAGCTACCCAAGGGATTAAAGTGCTACGAAGTACACCTGGTTTTTTGAGCATTTCGCGGTGTCTATTTACAGAATGTCTTGTGTAGATTGAGACTCATTGATCATTATGTTTTTTACGCTAACATTATACACAGATATATTAGAATGCCATACTCAATGTCACTGGATTCCTTATCTCTTCCCTTTACCTCTCTTTTGTATCATTTTATCACTTAAACAAGTTTTAAAAATATTTGGATGTGTGCGTGCGGAAGCATGGTTTTGGTATTGATGATAGTTTTTGGTTAGTGATGTTGTGTGCAAGTATATGGTGTAGTTTATAGAGGATGAACAAGGGATAAAGTAGGATAATTGAAGGACAAAGAACATGGATATGGGAAATAGTTTTATTAGTTGGATAAAATAATTTTACAATAGTTGAAGGAAGTGTTGGTTGAGGAGTTTCATGATATGGAGTATTATCTCATGCTCCTCTCACTCTTTTACATTTGTTGTTTTGCTACGCTCCCCCTCTTTCCTATTTATAGGGACTAAATACAACATTCTAGAATAATGTGGAATGTTGTCCAGCTTATTCTAGGAAATTCTATATTGTAGTTCTTCTAGAGACTTCTCTTACCTGTTGGACATTTTCCTCTTTCTTCCAGAAACTTCATCTAGGGAATTCTAGAAGTTTAGCAACTTTAGGAAATTCTAGAAAATGGATAACTATTTCCAACAACAAGATGCCAGATACTTCAGTTCTCTGAAGTTGCATGCAGGCCCTCGAGCATATCCTTCACGTCATTGTGTAGGCGTGTTTCTCAAGTCATTGCTTCGTGGCTGAAGATTGTGATGTTTCTCTGTCCACATTGGAACGAGATTTTACCTGCAAAACCACTTGTGTGCTTATATATGAAATGGAAGTCTTCATCTGATGTTCTCTAGTCTTGTGCTCTGGGGTTTGAAACCGGAAGATTTGTTTTGTCTGAACTTAATATAGTCCATTGATGGGTCTCTTTACGTGTCAGTGTTTCGGGGAAAAGATGGCGGAATATTGGACCCTCCGCCTCCTTCATGGAGCTTGCAACTATTCGGGTCTTGCTTAGGAAGGTGAACTTCTGGAAAGAAAAGATAATTCGTTGTATCAGGAGCTATTCCAAAGATTTCCAATGACGATGAATCGCTCGATAGAGACAAAGCGGCGGTTCACTCTGCACCCTATATCTCTCATAGCTAATATGTGTGGTGATTTTTTTTTTTTTTTTGGGAGGAGGGGGCGGGGGGGTCTGTGTATGCTAGTTCACTTAGTTATTTGACGACAAATCACATTTCCAGCTAACTTTTCAGTATGACATACTATGAACTTCGATTTATTGATTTTCTCTTGTTGAGTCCAAAAAGACGGTTCATAATGGGATATCAATCAATGATGGTAAACAACAGTCATTGCTTGTAGTAAAGCAAAGTGTTACTGTTTATGTTGTTAACTTATATCTCAAGTTTGAATTCATGAACAAATTCCAATCTGAAATTCAGCATGTGATTTAAGTTAGGACTTGATTGGACTTTTGGTTAAATGATCATATGAAGTAACAATAAATTGTCGTTGGAGTTGGATTCCTAATTTAAGTCAGTTATAATGGGTTTCTTATTGTGGATGTAAATATAATATATATTAGAGATTGGTTTTAGCATACTAGATCAAACAAAAGGGTGTTAGGGTCTTTTGCTTCATGCAAACTTATTACCTTATGACCTAACTTTACTAATAATTCTAAAGATCTATTAGCAAACTAATATGAGTTTTTCAAGTGAGTTTTATGTGATATAACACTTTTGGGTTTTGGCTGAGTGAATATAGGGATGAAAAGCACTTTGAGCGAATTATCAACTCTATATTATTCGGACTAATAGTGGATTTCTCGCCAACTAGCTCCCTGTAGAGTAGTTTCAAAACTCAGACCAAATTACATAAGTCTATGATTATTTTTTTTTTAATCATTTCTTATTGATTTCTGAACTAATTTCTTCTTTCTGTGTTAGATTTGAATTGAAAAATCCCTAGTTTCTACACTATTTCACAACAATTTCTGCCCTTTGAAACTATATCTGATAAATGGTTAGCTGTAAGGGATTAGACCGAGGAATGCTGGAGATTTGGAGAAAATCTTCGTACATCCTCTACGGCCAATGTGTCGTCGAAAGGAGGTCCGGGTGAATTTGCCGTAACTTCTGAATGAGCTCCCTAGTTAGGGCTTCAGATCAGTGTCAATATCTGTTATATGTCTAGCCTTTTTCTCTTAATCGAAAATGGACGAAGGTTCCTTTCCCTCTTCTTTTCACTCTCTTGCACGAATTCTTTTCTCTTCCTCGCACCCTTGTTCATGACCAAGTGCAGAAGTCGCATTCTGTTATGAATCGACTCTTGGGTGCTGTATCAATTTACAATGTCATCAGATGTTCAGGACTTCTGCTGATCCAGCGCACAAATGAAATACTTTTCTTGATACGAGTGCTGTTTTTCGCATAGATTTTTCTAGTGTCTTTATTTTCTATAATGAAACATCACCTCATACGACTACATCCATCGTGGAGTCATAATTCAACGAATTACATGGTTGTTGCTTAAAATGAAGCATCATATGTTATATTATCATGCCATCTCTTATTTTTCTCTCCCTTCCATGACATTCTGAGATAAACTTTAACCGAAAAGCAGATTCGAATGTCCCTATGACAGCTTTCTTCTTCAATTAACATCCTGAACCTGATGCCGGTGCTGATGACGGTGCCGGTGGGTTGCCTCCATATTGTAGTTTGTAGTTGTCCGACTGTTCATACACAGACTTCTCGAGTAGCTGCACGAAGTAAGCATCGCTATAGGAATGCTTCATCATGGCATTTAGGTCGGCAATGAATCCATATCTGAGCCCGTTACAGTACTCCAAAAGGTACGCTATAGCAGCACATTCTTCGTCCCAACTCGACCCGACCCCCTCCAGACCTAGTCTTTCGACGACCATCCCGAGGTCAACTTGATGTAGTCAGCAATGTCGGTGAGAAGGCCACTCGGGCCGGTGCCATGGCAGCCCATTGCCAGACGCATGTGGTTTCATGATACAAGATTGCAATGAACTCGACTTTTACGTCATTGATATAAGCCTAAAAAAATACTTCATTTCCTTTTGTGTACCAAAAGAAAGTATATGAGATAAAATGGGATATTCTTATATGGACACAACATGTGTAAAAACAATTAATTAAGGATATATAGGAAGAGAGAGAGAGAGAGAGAGAGAGAGAGAGAGATTAAATACCTCAAAGGTAGGATAAATGGAAAGAATTAGTGAATAAGTAGAGTAAAAATCCGTGGGCGATTATCATCTTTTATTTTAATATGGACAAATAGCATGTATTTCTCCAACCGCTTCGATTTTTCACAGGGGACGAGAGTTTGACTTACAGTCAACAAAATAATAAACGATAAAAAATTAATGACTTTTTTGTAATCATATCAGCAACTCAATCTGAATATGTTGCAAGTTAATTACTATCCACTCAAATAGGGAAATAATCATATCAGCAGCTCAATATAAAAAAGTAGCAAGTTAATTACTGTTGATTAAATTTCGGATCTAACATCAACTCAAATTCCATAAATACCATATCTATACATCTATATATACCCACTTCCATGGGACACATGACACATATCTTCCACAATTGTCTCTAATAATCAAGCTCGGATTTCCTTCCTATAATCCTAAAAAACTCTCTAGACAATCATACCTCAGGTAATTAAGCCAACATACTTGGAAATGGAGAAGGGCCAAGCCAAGCTCAGAGCATCGGTCATTCTTTTGGTGATTGCATCTAGTAGGTTTCTCTCATCTCTCGTTTATTATTATTTCTAAATGTAGAACTGCACTGATGAATTTTCCAAACTTCCCTTCTTTTAAGGTCTTGCTGTCTCACAAGCTAAGGAAGGAAGAGTATACTGTCTTCAAGACGGCAATGGCAAAGCTGATGTTTGTCCTACCGGGTTTCGTCCCATCAGTGTACGTGGCCAATGTTTCTGTGTTCCATCAAAGCGCCAGGATGCCTCGGCTAGCAATGAAGGAGAAGTTCTTTGTATTCCAGAGATGTGTTCAAGTGGGTTTCATCCCATCGTTGTAGACGGCAAATGTATATGTGTACCCAATCAGTGATGCGTGTTGTGAATGCGTAAGAGGAGAGGAAGAAAGAATAAAAGGGAATAAGAGAGAGATTTTTATAAATCGATTTTGGTCTTATTGAAATGGGTTGATGCTATTGAGTATTTGACTTATCCTTTTTGGTGGTCTCGAAAATTTCCAACAATTAAAATCAATGAATTTCGGGCATTGCCGTTAAATTCCACTGTTATATTAGATAATTCGATAAGAAAAAATGATGATTGTACTTCTTGTATGTTAGGCAAACGGTTGGAGATCAATAAGAAATACAAATTTGATATTTGGTCTTGAAGACGAACTCCAGAAAGAGTGCCACACTCGATATGTTTGGGATTTTGAAGTCGATAGCTAAGAAATTAAGACGTATTTAGAACATTCTATATTGACAGGAAAAATAAAGTGCTGAAAATGAAGATGAAAGGGAATTGTGAGGAAATTATAGATGCTTTTTTGTTCACATTCATGTCTGACCAAGGTTCGACAGTGAAGCTATTGCGACTACAAGAAGTCTCGTCCGTCAAAGGCAGGAATAAGTGATAATTTACATATTGCGATGAAACTAACTATGGATGGCGCTATTGACACTCGCTATATAACTAAATCCACCCCATTTTCATTAGAAAGGTAGTATTATCGTCAATTTCATTTGCAATATAAAGTGGTGGCTCCTAATTAATTTCTTTTCCTTCTTGTTTTAGTTTTTATTATTCTTCATGGGATCTAATTGTCATGATTAAAGATGTCATATGCTTATTTTTGTTTATGGTTTTTCGTCAAATTTGAAGTTATTGATATTTAGAAAAAACAATTTGGTCTCTTCTTCATCACTGTTCTTATAACAACTTATTTCTAAAAAAGGTTTACTTTCTTATGACTTTTTGTTTTAAAATTTTGTTAGTCGGAAATATATATTGTCTCTATATTTACTATATCAAAAAATTTGTCTTTTTTTCATTACTATTAGCGCGAAGCTTTGACACGAAGCGTGTAAGACATTATAGGAGAGTTTAGAAAAACACTAAAACATTAACATGAAAAAGTTATGCACAATGAGACATCTTGATATTGTTCATAAGCACTCCGCAAATGATGTTCATTTTTTTTTTTTTTGGGTAACGGTAAGAATATATTACTGAGCTTAGGACAAATGTACAAACAACGCCAAAAACTTACACTCTAGCTGCATAAAAAACAGGAAGAGTGGAAGGGGGTCGCATACTAGCCAAACGGCAGTACAAGAAAACAAAACCACAAAGCAATAGGCACAACTCCAACCGAACCTCCACACACGCCAAGGGAAGACCGCTGAAAAGTGCAACTCCCGACAACTCAAAACACCGGAGGATTAGCAAATACTAACGGGTCAAAACCCCATCCTCTCTGAAGGCGACGATTCGACATTCTTATATGTAATGGCCTTATCTTTGACCACCTTAAACAGGTGGTTCTTGAGGGCAAGAATAGCTAAGGTATCTCCTCGAAATATCATGTCATTCATTTTCTTCCAGATTAGATAACACAAAGCTCCAAAGGAAAACCGAGCGATGCTATGAAAGAAATCCTTACCCGCAAGAAACTTCATAGCCTAGTAAAGGTTGTCCACCCAGGTGCCATTTCTCCATGGCAAATTGCATCTAGAAGCCCAAAAGTAAAGTAGAGTAGCCGAGGTATTGCATTTGAAGAAAAGGTGGTCAATAGAGTTCGGTTGGGACTTACAGAAGATACAGACCGAGTGATCAATCCTGCCAAAAGCAAGAAGACGCACTTGTGTCGGTAGTCGGCTCTTGATGATGAGCCACATCAAAAATTGAAAATGAGGAGCCAAGGCCCCATCCCAGACAAAAGGAGCCCAGGGGACTCGAATCTTCCTAACTCTGATGGAGTTCCAAGCAGAGGCCACAGAGAACGATCTCGAAGGGTCTTTGCGCCAAACAAACCGGTCATAGGCCGAAGAGAGGGTCGGAAATGAGAGACCCCATTCCTCCAGCCGTAATCTAGTGGAACTAGCTGCATGAGAGTAGAGAGTCGCCACAACCACATGCACAGGAAGGTCTGGGTCATTCAAGAAAGAGTCAGGGACCAGTGAATAGAGAAGGCCACAAGGCATCCAATTGTCAAACCATAATGAGATCGACCGTCCATTCCCAACTTCCTAGCCAAACAACTGCCTAAAACCACTACGAAGTTGAAGAATTTTCTTCCAGCCCCAAGAGCAAATAGACGGTTGAGGGGCTACCCAAAAATTATGTTTCTTTAAGAAATTCGAATGGATCCACCGACACCACAAAGATTTTTTGTCTGTAAAGAGGATCCAAATATATTTTAAGCATAAAGGCTTTATTGCAGGCCTTCACAGACCGTATACCCAATCCTCCTTCATCCTTAGGCACATAAACATCCAACCAAGAAACTTTAGCCCCCCCTTAGTGAGGGAGGAGCCCTTCCACAAAACTGGCGAAAAATGCTTTCAATACCTAAAATGACCAAGGACGGCAAAGTAAACACACTAGCCCAAAAGGCTTGAATCGAGTGGAGAACTGACCTTATAAGCTAGAGCCTCCCAGCAAACGATAAAAATTTATGAGCCCAAGAATGAACTCTAGCCGTAATACGGTTAATCAACTAAAGGCAATCCGCATTTCCCAACCTTGATGAGATTATCGGCACCCTTAGGTAACAAACCGGAAGTTTGCCTTCTCGAAAACCAAACGCTAAAAGGATACTATTCGCAACGATGGCGTCCCACCCGACAAGAAGATATCAGATTTACTCTTGTTGGGAATCAGTCCACTCCACGAGGAAAAAATGTCCAAGCTTCTCTTGAGAATTACTGCCGAATTCCAATCCGCTTAGCAAAAAAGGAAAACATCATCAGCAAAAAACAAATGAGAAAGCTTAGGAGCCTTGCACCTCCAATAGAACTTGAACTCCTTGACAGAAGTCTTTAGGTTCAAAATCCCAGAGAAGATTTTCATAACTAAGGTAAAGAGATATGGCGACATCGGGTCTCCCTGCCGAAGTCCTCTACCTCCAAGAAAGAATCCGTGAAACTCTCCATTAATAGAGATCGAGAACCTGAGTGTATGCACACAGACCATAATCAATCGGATAATCCACTAAGGAAAACGGAAAGCTTCAAGAGTAAGTTCCAAGAAATCCCAATCAACTGTGTCATAAGTCTTGCGAAAATCTACTTTGACCGCACATTTTGGAAGATATGGGTCAAGGTGGAATCCGGCAAACAGTTCTTGAGCAAGCAAAATATTATCTCTGATCCTCCTTCCCTTCACAAACGCATTTTGGGATGGGCTGACAAGATCCTGAAGGACCACCGCAATTCGGTTGGCCAAAATTTTAGTGATAATCTTATAGATAGTGTTGCATCAAGCAATTGGTCTAAAGTCATTAACCTCACAGGCATTCGGCACTTTGGGAACAAGAGCCAGAATAGTTGCATTCACTTCCTTAAAGAGGCAACCCAAGTAGAAGAAGTCTTTAACAGCTTCAAGGATTGAGGACCCTACTATGTCCCAGTTATTTTTGAAGAATTCGGCTGTGAACCCATCAGGGTCAGGGGCTTTACCCTTAGCAAGCGAAAACAAAGTATTCTCAACCTCTGAATCCGAGACCGATGAAGCAAGCAAACATACCTGGTCATCCAAAAGAGGCTTCCGAATAAGTGATGTCAATTCATGCAATGCAGGCTTCATCAAACCCGAATGCGGAGCAAGGAGATCCAAGAAAAAAGATACAAAAACTTGCAGCACCAAGTTGGGGTCCAAAACAACCGAACGTGAATTGTCTTTAACAGAGAGAATCCGGTTGTTTAGATGTCTGGCTTTGATAAAGTTGTGGAAGAATTTCGTGTTTCGATCACCTTCTTTCAACCATCTAACTCTAGATTTCTGCTTATAGAATGATTCTTCTTGGCCCAAAGATCTACAAAAGTTCAACGCTGGCCTTTCTCCAATTCAACAAGAGTGATATTATTGGGGTCCAAGTGAAGAAGAAGTTGGGTAGAATGCAAGGCCTCCCTTGCTTCTAGTGTCCTCATCGAGATGTCCGAAAAGGCTTCAAGGTTGAGGGCTTTAAGGCGGCCCTTTAGGATCTTCAGCTTGGAAACAAGCTTATACATGGGCATCCCCCAAACATGGTTGTCCCACGCTTGACAGACTGTATCACGGAAGTCAGGGTGATCAGCCCAGAAATCAAAATATTTAAAGGGCTTCCTTCTCGTACTTGGATCAACAACCCTAACTACCATATGGGTGTAGTATGAAATTCCGGGATTAAGAAAAGACATTCGAAAAGGAGAAATCCATCCTCCATTTAGTGTTAACTAGCACCCGGTCGATTTTCCGCATTTTCCTGCTTGACCCCAAAGAAGTGGACCAGGTAAAATGAAGACCCGTGTACCTAAGGTCCTCAAGTTCCGTTTGATCAAGGTAAAGTCTAAAGTCATTGAAGTAGGGAATCCAAGAATTAGAGCTCCCGAAGCAATCCGTAGGATCCTTAATTGCATTGAAATCGCCCGCAACGAGCCAAGCAGTATCTTGAAATAAATCATCACAAAGAATAAAGTTAGACCACAGAGGCCTACGACGCATAAAAGTGTGCTCCCCATAGACAACAAAGATGCAACACGTAAAGTTAGAAGAAATCCCCTTCAGACGCCCATGGATGGCTTGGTCATTCAAAGAAATCAACTCAAAATTAACGGAATCCGGGTTCCATCCAATCCCGATTCTGCCATGCGAAGAATGATCATAATTCGCGAGCCAGCTCTAGCCTCTTAGGAGGGTAGACGAAATAGAATCAAACAGTGGCTCAGGGACTTTAGTCTCAAAAAGGCCAACAAAACTAAGACTATTAGAAGCAACAAACTTTCTAATCTCAGCCTTTCTAACAGGGTTTATCATCCCTCTGATATTCCAAAATTTAAAAAACATGAACCAATGAAAGAAGAGAACTACCTCCTCTTGGAGGACTTGCGACTAGCTTTAGTCGCCTTTGGGACCGCTGGTAGCGCCGGTCTAGGCGGGTCAGGATGCAGCTGGAGAAGTTGGTCATGTATCCCAAACCCAGTAGATCCTGAATGAGCTCTAGGGGAGGGAGGCTTGCTTGGGATCTCATCCTCATTGCTAAACAAAGCAAAACCAGTGATTTCATCATCGGGTTCTCAAAGGGAATGACAGGAGTTGGTAACGAGTTATCAGCATCATGGGTTGAAAACATAGAACTGCCCTTACTGAGAGCTTTGAAGGACCTTTGGGAGGCTTATGTAATGGCACAATCTCAGTAGGCACAACTTCCTTCAACTTAAGAAACTGCCCACCTACAGAAGGAGAGGTGGGTTCAAAAGAGAACGCAGGGCTCGGAGTCTTCTGCTTCTTCTTCTTATTCTTCTTCTTCTTACCTTTAATTTGCTACCACACAGAATCACTCGGCACAGAAGCAGGTTGAGATGGAGAAGAAGAATTGGCTTGGAGCGCTACCTCCAAAACAATAGCGTGAGCTGAGGAACCATCCGAGGTTGTACTTGGGTCACTTACCTTATTTGCATTGAGATGTAAGGTAGCAGGTTCAATAGCCTGGGGAGGATTCTCCCGAGGCAAGTCCCAAGACTCCAAATACACTTCAGATGGGGCAGCAACAGGGGAAGGAACCAGCCTAGCTTGCCTAGCAATGACTCCCCCATCAGCCTGGTTTTGAGGCACAGTCTCTACCGAGGGACGAGATTCAGCAGCACGAACATCAAAAGGACCAATGGATCTATTTTTAGCAGCACATTTATGGCCAAAGATTCCACAACCCACACAAGCAATGAGCTTTCATTCAAACTCCACACCTATCTCACATATGTTACCATTGTGTACTGTCTCAATAACTTCACAATCAGGTTGATTAGCTATGATTTCAATACAAAACCGCACAAAAGACAAGCTCTTCGCTTGCTTAGTACGTTGGTCAACATACAACGGTTTCCGAGTGCACTAGCAATCTTCCCGATGAATTGGGCAGACCAATAAGAGAACGGTATGTTTGAAAGCATGACCCACACAAGCATCGAAAGGTGGGTTTCCTTTCGCAGCTCAAGACCGGGGTCCATTGCTAGAGAACAAGAGGAACACTGGCAACTCAAATCTGTCCACCCTCAAGTAAATTCCTACAAAACTCTCTGTCCGACACATGGAACATAAATAAACCTTTCCCATTCGACATGACATCCACCAAATTCGGGCCCTAAGCCTTCTTCATTGCTCCACCTTAAATGGCATCCGGCAACTAAGGAAGTAACCCATTAAGCATTCATGCATCTTTGGGTCCGTAGCTTCCAAGTCTCGGTGGGTTATCTCAATGCGTGGTTTGTTGTTAACCAGGGTCGAGGCCGTATAGACAAGGTTGTAGCCCTTGGCTACTGTTTTGGCAACGGCCACCTAAGTCTTGCCCGAAGGATTCTTCGCAACGTCTCTGCCCTTAGGCTTCACTGATCGAGACCTTCCCCTACGGACGGGTTGCGCACCGGCAGATGCGCGGGAATCTCGCAGCTCCTCCATACCAGAATGAACAGTACCAAGGTTCTGATTATTCAATGGTAAAGCCGTTGACGGGGCTCCTTCAATAGTAATAGGAGAAAGACCATGGGAACTAGTCCATTCGTCCACAACACGGGTCCTATCCGACTCCCAATCCATCCCAATCAAAGAGAACGCAACAGCAACTGTGACATCCTGAAATTCGACCCGTTTCGATAAAATGAAATGTGCATATCGTCGGCGTGCCTATGGTCCTTTTTCTCTGAGCTGATCACTCACGAGTTAACTAACCTATTGGGTGAAGCCGTTAAGGGATATATTTGCGGTAAAATCCCTAAAAGCTACATAATTTGTTGGATTTGACTAAAATCACGTCCGGTCGATTTTAACCATGAAATTTGATTCGGTTTTGGGAATCGAATATTCGAGCGTGTCACAATTCATTTTTAGGACCGTCTCATCGTCTGTCAATTTATTGACGAGTTCGAAATTTCAAGAAAGAAATTATCGGAGAAAAATCGAAGACAAAAAAAAATAGAAAAGGAAAGGGTAAGAGAAAAAGAAAAGAAATAAGAAAAGTATTATTATTTTATCTCTTTTTCTCTCTCTTCCTTTTCTCTCTCTTCTCTTTTCTCTCTCCTCTCCCCTCCCCCTCGTGCGATTTCCCCCACCGAACACTTACCTTACCAATTGAAAATTGGCTTCTCTTCTCTCTCTCTCTTCTTTTTACATTTGACTAGTCAAATTCTCTTATCCCTTCTTCTCTTTCCTCTCTCTTCTCCCCCACTCTCCCTCGTAACCGACTTCTTCTTCTTCCTTCTTCTTTGTGCGAACCAGCCCAAAACCAGCAAAGAAGAACAACAGCTCGCCTGAAGACTCGCACCACCGCCCGCGCGCCCACCGCTCGCCGCCGTTCCGCTGTTCCGCCGTCCGCGCACGCCCGCGCGCCCGCCGCTCGCTGCCATCCCTCCCCCACGCGATCCAGCCCCTGTTCAGCCTCTGCTCAGCCCTCGTTCCGCCCCGTCCAGCCACCTCCGGCCGCCGTTTGACCTCGCCGGACCTCCACCGGCCTTCCCCCACGCCTTGTCGCCCTTGTGGAAGTGGTTTGTGGTTGTTTTGTCTCTTTTTAGCCCGGACAGCAACCTTGTCGAGTGGGTTTCCAGCCCCCTTCGGGCTTGTTTTGGGCCGTTTCTGGGCCCCGAACCCAAGCCGTGCTTTGGGAAGTTTTGTTCCTCGCGTCGCCCCATCGGATTGATCCGATTTGCGCGTGATTCCGGTGAGTAATCTCGCTAATCCTTGCTTAGTGGACTAATTACGCTTAAGGGTTGTTTAATTTTAGTTAATTAGGTTTATGTGGTTAGATTAGTATGGATTAGTGTTTATTAGTCAATTGTGATGCGAATTAGATAAATTGAATGCGTATTTAGCAAGTAGACATGGTCTACTATTTATTGAAGGTAGCTCAGAAATTTTCCGACCCCTAATCGGGCTTCAATTTGATGATTCGGGCCTAAGTGGAATTTTTGGCATTTAAATATTATATTTTCGGAATTAATTAATTATTTATTTAATTTCTGAAAATTCAACTAGGATGGCTAGTGACCGGAATATTATGCTGATGATCGTGGTGAAGTCGTTTATTTAATCGGGTTTTATTTTGAGCTAAATTGAGTTTTTAATATTAATTATTTAATTTTCGAAATTAATTATTTATTTATTTATTTTTCGGAAATTAAGGTTGAGATGTGGTGACCGAAATTTTATGCTGATGATCGTGTGCAGTCCGTTTATTTATTGGACTTTATTTTGAGCTAAATTGAATTTTTAATATTTATTAATTAATTTTCGAAATTAATTATTTATTTATTTATTTTTCGGAAATTAAGGCTGAGATAGTCAGCGACCAAAATTTTGTGCTGATTGTTGTAGTACAGTCCGTTTATTTAATTGTGCTTGATTTTGTGCTAAATCAATTTATGAGTGATTTTAGGATTTATTCATAAATTATTGGATTTTGGTTATTAATTGGAAAATAACCGGGTGTCGGTTGACAGCACCAAAAGTGTTTTGGTGAGCTATAGAGAATGGTGGGAATTATGAAAAAGGAAATTATGATATGTTGGCTAAGGCTGATCGTGTACCCACACACGACTATTTTATCTGGTATGATAAAAATAATGAGAATATTGAACGATGGAGATGGTATACTATATCGGCCTTCGGGCAATATGTCAGCTTTGGGTGAGTAGTATACTTTATTATCAACTTTGGGCGAGCAATTTATTATCAACTTTGGGTGAGCATATGGTATATTATATCGGCTTTCGGGCGATATGCCAGCTTTGGGTGAGCAGTATACCTTATTATCAGCTTTGGGCGAGCTATACTATCTATTTATCAGCTTTGGGTGAGCAGTCTTGATTTGATAGGACTTTATAGATAGTATTGAATATGCCGACCGAGCATGGGTCGTGATGTCATGTAATCGATTAGATCGATTGATCATTGCTTTGATATGATGCTGTGAATTGATTGATTGGATGGAAATGACCATGAGTGGTCTTGTTGGCATGTAATCGACTAGGTCGATTTGATCGATGCTTCGATCTGTGATGTGATTACTTGGATGTCTATTTGATCTGTACTAACATGCAAGTGGGATTTGAGGTCAAGGTAAGTCCTCTAACTCGTGCTGTGCTTAGGCAACCATGTGGTGTATTGGTTCCCTAATTGAGTCTTAGTGGGGTAGAACTCGCTGAGACGTAGTCTCATCCCGGTTTTGGGAAAACATTTCAGGACCCCGCTGAGGAGCTGAGGAGGAAAAGTCTGAGAAGGAGAACTCAGAGGTGAAACCTGAGGAGAAGTATTTTTGGAAGAAGAAGATAATCCCAAGAGGGATCTTGAGTACGATCCAGATGGATTGAAATTTCATTTTCTTTTGTGAACTCCATTTTGATGTGAATAGAGTAAAGTAAAAAATTGTGAATAGTTGTGAAGTACTTTGGTTTATGTAATGTATAAAGGTTTGGTTATGGATTTCAATATGAAAGATATGGCTTACTTTTCTATCCCATTGTTTTATTGTCTGGGGATTTATAACTGCTTCCGCATGTGCTTAAAAATTGAAAGGGTCGGCGATACATAGTCCTGGGATATCGCACTTTAAAATCGACCAAGTAGAAGGATGTGTGCGTGCCCGAGGATCGGGGCGTGACAGCAACCCTGGCGGGAAGAACCCTAACCTAGAAGAGCCATGCAAGTCTATAAGGAGGGATGTACTAGGAGCATCTTCGGTGGGTTTTAGAGAGGGGTAGGAGGCGCCACTTCCCACCAAGAACCAGCTTCAATCGCTAGTCAGCAAGTTCGAATTCAGCTGCACGAGCAGCAGGAGGAACAATGAACAAATCGCCCAAGAAAAGAGCACAATGAACAGTAACCCGAGAAAGTATTTGTCCTTTTTTAGATGTTCATTTTTTAATACCATTAAAAACCACAAATTGATACTCTTGCAATATAATTACCTCAAGCGAAAGTTTCATTTAAAAAATAATCCCAAATGGGTATTTTATAATACATTTACCTGAAATTAATTTTCATACTTCAAGAAAAAAAAAAATTAATGTGATACCCCTAATCATGATGTACCTTACATCATCATTTCATTCAATATTTCGTTAAGGTACATACAAGTCAATACACATGGTGGGATAGTGCGAAATGGATTGGGTGTGAAAAATAAAAGATCTGACCTAAAACTTTATATGGTTAATATTATTAAAAATCACAAATTGATACTCTCGCGATATAATCACCTCAAGCTAATTTTCATTTAAAAAATAATCTCAAATTGATATTCTCTAACGCATTTACTCAAAACTGAGTTTCATTCTTAAAAAAACCTAATTTGATACCTTGGCCAGGATGTACCTTCCATCAGCATTCCATTTAATATCATGTTAACATAGGTAAGTATTAATACACGTGGCACGCTATTGCGAAATTGATCTGGCACGAAAATTAATAGATCCGACTTAGAAAATTCAAATGTGGTGACGCATATACATTTAATTGAAGGGTAGGTTTGAATTAAGAATATCACTTTGAAATTTTTTTAGAGGTTTAAAAAATTAATTTGGAGTATATCTATCATAGATCTTATGAGACAGACATTACTCTGAAATAAATGTGCATTGAGAATTGATTTGAGATTTATAATGAAATAAATTAATCACGCGATTCCGGTGTTCTTAAATTCTGATTGCCCGGGCCACGCCTCCTCCTTGTTCCTTCTCTCCGGGACTCCCAACCCCATCACCCTCGGTGCTGCAGTCACAGACAAATTCCATGGCGTCAGCATAGCAACCCAAAGGTAATCTTCCCCGGTCGCTGAAAACTTCGACTTATGTTCTCTGCCCCCCGGTTTTCCTTGCTTGCTTGTCACCTTCGGTCCGTGAGACGGTTCATAATGGGAAATCAATCAGTGATAGTAAACAACAGTCATTGCTTGTAGTAAAGCAAAGTGTTTCTGTTTATGTTGTTAAGTTATATCTCAAGTTTGAATTCATGAACGAAATCCAATTTGAAGTTCGGCATGTGATTTAAGTTAGGACTTAATTGGACTTTTGGTTAACTGAACATATGAAGTAACAATAAATTGTCGTTGGAGTTGGATTCCTGGTTTGAGTCGGTTATAATGGGTTTCTTCTTGTGGATGTAAATATAATATATATTAGAGATTGGTTTTAGCATACTAGATCAAACAAGAGGGTGTTAGGGTCTTTTGCTTTATGAGTTTTCCAAGTGAGTTTTATGTGATATAACACTTATGGGTTTTGGTTGAGTGAATATAGGGATGAAATGCACTTTGAGCGAATTATCAACTCTATATTCTTCAAACTCATAGTGGATTTCTTGCCAACTAGCTCCCCCGTAGAATAGTTTCGAAACTCAGACCAAATTACATAAGTCTATGATTTTTTTTTAATCATTTCTTATTGATTTCTCAACTAATTTCTCCTTTCTGTGTTAGATTTGAATTGGAAAATCCCTAGTTTCTGCATTATTTTACAACAATTTCTGCCCTTTAAAACTATATCTGATAAATGGTTAGCTGTAAGGGATTAGACCGAGGAATGCTGGAGATTTGGAGAAAATCTTCGTACATCCTCCACGGCCAATGTGTCCTCAAAAGGAGGTCGGGTAAATTCGCCATAACTTCTGAATGAGCTCCCTAGTTAGGGCTTCAGATCAGTGTCAATATCTGTTAAATGTCCAGCCCTTGTTCATGACCAAGTGCAGAAGTAGCATTCTATTATGAATCGACTCTTGGGTGCTGTATCAATTTACAATGTCATCAGATGTTCAGGACTTCTGCTGATCCAGCGCACAAATGAAATACTTTTCTTGATACGAGTGCTGTTTTTCGCATAGATTTTTCTAGTGTCTTTATTTTCTATAATGAAACATCACCTCATACGACTACATCCATCGTGGAGTCATAATTCAATGAATTACATGGTTGTTGCTTAAAATGAAGCATCATATGTTATATTATCATGTCATCTCTTATTTTTCTCTCCCTTCCATGACATTCTGAGATAAACTTTAACCGAAAAGCAGATTCGAATGTCCCTATGACAGCTTTCTTCTTCAATTAACATCCTGAACCTGATGCCGGTGCTGATGATGGTGCCGGCGGGTTGCCTCCATAGTGTAGTTTGTAGTCGTCCGACTGTTCATACACAGACTTCTCGAGTAGCTACACGAAGTAAGCATCACTATAGTAATGCTTCATCATGGCATTTAGGTCGGAAATGAATCCATATCCGAGCCCGTTACAGTACTCCAAAAGGTACGCTATAACAGCACATTCTTCGTCCCAACTCGACCCGACCCCCTCCAAACCTAGTCTTTCGATGACCATCCCGAGGTCAACTTGATGTAGTTAGCAATGTCGGTGAGAAGGCCACTCGGGCCGGTGCCATGGCAGCCCATTGCCAGACGCATGTGGTTTCATGATACAAGACTCCAATGAACTCGACTTTTACGTCATTGATATAAGCCTAAAAAAATACTTCATTTCCTTTTGTGTACCGAAAAAAAGTATATGAGATAAAATGGGGTATTTTTATATGGACACAACATGTGTAAAAACGATTAATTAAGGATATATAGGAGAGAGAGAGAGAGAGAGAGAGAGAGAGAGAGAGAGAGAGATTAAATCCCTCAAAGGTAGGATAAATGGAAAGAATTAGTGAATAAGTGGAGTAAAAATCCGTGGGTGATTATCAACTTTTATTTTAATATGGACAAATAGCATGTATTTCTCCAACCGCTTCGATTTTTCACAGGGGACGAGAGTTTGACTTACAGTCAACAAAATAATAAACGATAAAAAATTGATGACTTTTTTGTAATCATATCAGCAACTCAATCTGAATATGTAGCAAGTTAATTACTCTCCACTCAAATCGGGAAATAATCATATCAGCAACTCAATCTGAATATGTAGCAAGTTAATTACTCTCCACTCAAATCGGGAAATAATCATATCAGCAGCTCAATATAAAAATGTAGCAAGTTAATTACTATTGATTAAATTTCTGATCTAACATCTACTCAAATTCCATAAACACCATATCTATACATCCATATATACCCACTTCCAGGGGACACGTGACACATATCTTCCACAATTGTCTGTAATAATCAAGCTCGGATTTCCTCCCTATAATCCTAAAAAACTTTCTAGACAATCATACCTCAGGTAATTAAGCCAACATACTTGGAAATGGAGAAGGGCCAAGCCAAGCTCAGAGCATCGGTCATTCTTTTGGTGATTGCATCTAGTAGGTTTCTCTCATCTCTCGTTTATTGTTATTATTTCTAAATGTAGAACTGCACTAATGAATTTTCCAAACTTCCCTTCTTTTAAGGTCTTGCTGTCTCACAAGCTAAGGAAGGAAGAGTTTACTGTCTTCAAGACGGCAAGGGCAAAGCTGATGTTTGTCCTATCGGGTTTCGTCCCATCATTACACAAGGCCAATGTTTCTGTGTTCCATCAAAGAGCCAGGATGCCCCGGCTAGCAAGGAAGGAGAAGTCATTTGTATTCCAGAGATTTGTTTCATGGGATCTCATCAGATCGTTGTAGACGGCAAATGTAAATGTGTACCCAATCATTGATGCGTGTTGCGAATGCGTAAGAGGACAGGAAGAAAGAATAAAAGGGAATAAGAGAGAGGTGTGTTGCATGTGTAGGAGATTCTTATAAATCAATTTGGCTCTTATTGAAATGGGTTGATGCCATTGAGTATTTGACTTATCCTTTTTGGTGGTCTCGCAAATTTTCAACAATCGAAATCAATGAATTTCGGGCATTGCCGTTAGATTCCGCTGTTATATTAGATAATTCGATAAGAAAAAAATGGTTGGAGATCAATAAGAAATACAAATTTGATAGTTGGTCTTGAAGACGAACTCCAGAAAGAGTGCCGCACTCGATATGTTTGGGATTTTGAAGTCGATAGCTAAGAAATTAAGAGGTATTTTAGAACATTCTATATTGACAGGAAAAATAAAGTGCTGAAAATGAAGATGAAAGGGAATTGTGAGGAAATCATAGATGCTTTTTTGTTCACATTCATCTGACCATCGTTCGACGGTGAAGCTAATGCGACTACAAGAAGTCTCGTCCGTTAAAGGCAAGAATAAGTGATAACTTACATATTTCCATGAAAATAACTATGGATGGCGCTATTGACACTCGCTATATGACTAAATCCATCCTATTTTCATTAGAAATGTAGTATTATTGTCAATTTCATTTGCAATCTAAAGTGGTGGCTCCTAATTGATTTCTTTTCCTTCTTGGTTTAGTTTTTATTATTCTGCATGGGATCTAATTGTCATGATTAAAGATGTCATATGCTTATTTTTGTTTATGGTTTTTCGTCAAATTTGAAGTTAGTGCTATTTAGAAATAATAATCTAGTCTCTTCTACATCACTATTCTTATAACAACTTATCTCTCAAAAAACTTTACTTTCCTGTGACTTTTTTGTTTTTCAATTTCATTAGTCTGAAATATATACCGCCTCTATATTTACTGTATCAAAGAATTTGTCTTTTTTCATTACTATTGGCGTGATGCTTTGACACGGAGTGTGTAAGACATTATAGGAGAGTTTAGAAAAACACTAAAACATTAACATGAAAAAGTTATGTATAAGGAGACATCTTGACATTGTTCATAAACACTCCGCAAATGATGTTCATTTTTTCAATCCATAATAATGAGATTCCTATGGTATTGTACATAAAATTCTTATTTTATGCAAAATTTTGATATAATTAGATTTCATCTTTTGAAATTTCATGAATAGGAACGTAACTTTGATTTTGTCTTGGAAAAGCTTTAAAGAGGCTTTTTTTTTTTTTTTTTTTTTTTAGTGGCATCATCCAATCATCCCATAAAAAATATATGTATATAAAAGACAATCGACATAAAAGGTCTTATGGTGATATGCTCAACAAAAAGGTAAAAGCTTATAAATGCATGACTATGTTAAAAAGTTATCTATGTTAAATCTTTTCAACATTTTTACCAGACAATTAATTTATAAATTTGAGCGACAATGTTGAAAATAAGTAGGTTTCTTCAAAAAAAAAATTTCTCCTTTCAAGAAAACTAATTTTTATAAAAGTAAAATCTAAAAATAAAAAGAAAACATAATGCATTTAATATATATGGGATATTCACAATAAACAAGCAAAAATCTGTGATATTATAAGTTATGACAACAAAATCCTACATAAAAATAGAAATTCTAACAAAAGAAGGATAGTAAATAAATTGGGGGCTACCACTTTAAATTGCAATGGAATAATTAAGGGCAACTTTGTCTTTTTAATGAAAATGGGGTGCATTTAGTTGTATAAGGGGTGGAAATACCATCTCCCCCTGCCCTTCACTAATTACCTACTAATTAAAAATCTTTATCCTAATAAGAGATCCATAAATTATTATAAATGCAATTAAAGGGAAATTGTCCAAAAAGTCCTACATTCATCGTACACCGCTAGTCAATTTAATCATAAAAACATTTTAATCAAGCAAATTTATTTATAAACATTTGTTATCATTTGGTAATTCAATATTAAACCTTTTAATTTTGACTAGATATCATTTTTTTTAGTCGGTAGTTGGATATCATTAACATGAACAGCTTTTCCAAATTCTTTTACTTTTGATTTTATATTTTTTTATACTTTTTTTATATAAGGGCGATGAGGCTGCTGGCCATTGGCTGAGGGACAACACCCCCTTGCTAGCCCTTCGCTTCTATCGGCGTCGTGTAAAAACAAAGAAAAAGAAAAGAAATGAAAGAAAAAGTAAAAGGAAAGGAAAATAAATTAAAAAAAAGACAAAAGAAAAAGTTCGGGAATTTTTAAAGAAAAATTACAAAAATTCTCCAAATAAATGCTAGCCAAGCCACGTAAAATGAAAGGCACTTATTCAACAACTATTTTAGGGATCTCTAATTAAATTGGTAAAAAAAACTACATTAGCAAATCATTAAAAGTTTTAAGACAAATTATAAAATGGTCAAAAGGTTTATGACCCAATTGGTAAATTGAAATGTAACACATTTGAAAGATCGTTGTACAACATGTTTAGGACTAAGCTAGCACAATCGAAAGATACAAGACCAAATTGGCCGCCGTAAAATAGGTTTAGGATTTTCGGGACAATTTTCCCTAGTTAAAGGTATGAAAAATCAAGTCTGTATATCGTGTCTAAATCACATGCTCACTTCATTTAATTAAAAAATTTCTTTTATTTTTTAATATTTGACACATAAACCATTTATTTTTCTTTACTTACATGCATATTTGCATTACTTGAGAGGTTCGCAATTCACAATAATGACAGAGAATGAAAGCCTAGAGACAACAATATGTCAAATAAAGGGTCATGATAGCGCATATAGCTGAACTTTGTTCAGTTTTATTTAATCAAGTACCTCAATTTCAAATTGGCTCAATGTGAAGCCTTCGTTAAATTAGAGAAGTTCTTTTTTTGTTCAATCATTAACCAACAATTGTTAGTTTTAAGATTCAATTACATTTTCATGATAAGTTTTAAGACTTCATGAATTGCTTTGTCGTAGACACATTATGAATACACTATCCAATCAATTGTATGACTTTTCCTACATTCTAGATCCTAACTTGGCGCCTATAGAAGATCCTAAGCCTACTAGTAAGGGAGGACAGACAAGTGTAGAAACCATTGAAAGGGTTAACAAGGAGAAGAGACGAATTGCTTTGTCGTAGACACATTATGAATACACTATCCAATCAATTGTATGACTTTTTCACTTAAATGAAGCTGACCAAAGAAATTTGGAATGCACTGGAATTCAAATATAAAGCAGAAGAGCAAGGTACCAATAAATATTTAATTGCAAAGTATTTTGATTTCAAGTTTATTGATAACACACCAATGTTGGAACAAGTTCATGAGTTGTAAGTACTAATGAATAAAACCCGTACTCTCAAGATTGATATTTTAGAAGCTTTTCAAGTTGGAGCAATAATTGCAAAATTACCTCCAAGTTGGAAAAACTATGGAAAAAGGTTGATCCACAAGTCAAAGGACAACACCTTGGAGCAAATACAGAAACATCTTCGTATTGAAGAAGAGTCACATTTACATGATAATTTTGTTTTGTATGATTCCAAGGTGCATGCCTCCAAAAAGTAGCACAAAATTAAATAGGATACAATTACACTATCTAAAATGTCCCCAAAAGCTAACGAAGATAGTATAAGGACTAAAGTGCATAATTATAACAATTTTCTTGAATTAAATGAAAGAAACGAAATTTTTAGGAGTGAAGTGTATTATCATGACAAGTTTCCAAACTTTAATTATACCAATTGACATTGAAATTTCTTCCTATATCCAGAGCTAGCAAAGTTGATTCTACATTTCCTGAAAAATAGCTTATTTCACGCGTGAAAGTTTGTGACGCATGAAAGTCAAGTAACTAAACATCAAAACTAATTACTTCTCGACGTCGGTTGCGGTGAATTAATTATAAAGGAAACACCGTTCCTTTCGAGAAGAAGGATCCCTTTCAATTCAAAAGTTGACCAAGGATCGACGCGACAGATGATGTCCATGTAGAAAAGACTTCCACCACCTGGCTCGATGCATTAGGAACTTTTTACAACTGGCCTTCTTTCTAATAGCTCCCGGCATGTCGACTTTAGCTGCTTGACCAAGGATTGAGTTGACAGACAGGTTATAATGTATGACGAACTTGCAGCACCACTTGTAGCCAAGCCAAACGCCTGAAAGTGACATAATTTAAGGCGAAAAAATTAGTGATTTGATTGCAAAATCTACTAAAGCTCGGTCATGAAATATACGTCTTGCACAAAGGAGAAGAGTAATCAACTCGAGAAGTGAGATTCTTTCAAGTTTTTCTGTTTCCCAGTAGATCCTCTTGCGTTAATTTTAGTCTCTACCTTTAACCGATAATCTTTAACATCAACATTAAATGGACACTTCGTAAATTTAGTGAAAATATTGGTAAAAAAAAATTAGCGAAAATATAAAAGCGGTAGAGTCTCCACCTTTGACCAACTATCCTTAGCATTGGGAAATGAAGATATTCTTGCATTAATTACTGTAAAATAGGATACATCATTTATATGTTGAAAATCATTTAAGAGTCCTCTACACTTAAGTAATTACTCAATGCTTAATATTTATATTTGTTGCTTTTTTATTGGTGAAACCAACTTCAATTGTCCTCCGAATGAGTCGATTTTCTCTAATTCTAATATTCTATGACCTAACGCGTTGTCCATTATCTTAAGGTATTAGTCCACTCAGATGAATCCCTTCAAAATTCTCTTTAAATAATAGCGAGAGTCCTAAAACTTATTACGATAACATGCTAAAGTTGTAAAACTTTCATTTTTTGCATTTAAGTCCTAAAATCGATCACAATCGTCCCATTTAGTCCTTCGTCGGCTTTTCTTGAATGGAAAATTTACTCAAGGCATTTTATGTTAATTTTTCCTTTAGCTTTAGCACGGGTGATGGGGTGCGGTCGCCGGCAATTTGTACCTGCAAAGTTCAATCGCTCTTTTTTCACTTTTCGTTTATTCCTTTTAGTTTACAAATTACATTCCTAAATTTTTAGCTTTTTCTTAATTTTTCAGTCTTTTTCCCAATGTGGCACTAGGAGAAACAAAGTCATTTTGTGTCAACGGCACTGTTTTGGGTCTTGGCTAGCTCCGTCAGCTTATTTATCGCCACATTTGATGAAAAAATTAATAGAAATAAGCCAGCTCAGAACTTTTTCGTCCACCAAAAGCTAACCAAGCTAGCAGAATGACTAAAGTGGACTACAATGACAAATTTAGGGCTTAAATGCATATAAGGATAGTTGTAAAAGTAAAGGGCATTATCGTGACAAATTTTCAGACTCTTGATATAATTATCACCTCTATCTAGAGCTAGCAAAGCTGATCGTGCATTTTCGGCAGAAGAACAGCCCAAGTGCCATAACTTGGCACCGGAGGACACTTAAGTGTCATAACTTCAAAATGGTACACTTGAGTGCCAATTTCGAAGTTAAATGGAACACTTAAGTGTCACTCCGCGAAAATCCGGCCAAATGGCTGACGTGGCAACTTTTCGACGAGTTTGATCCAAAACGGCGTCGTTTTGCACGCTGACGTGGCGGAGAAAATGCAAAAACGACGCCGTTTCGTGTAAATAATAATATAAAAATTAATTAATTAGATTTAAACTTCATTTTATTTAAAATATTAAAAAAATTAAGAAAAATTAAAAAAATTAAAAAAATTAAGAAACATTAAAAAATTTCAAAATTTTTTTTTTTTTTTTTAAAAAAGGGGAGGTCGAATAGGGCGGCGGCGACGACGAGGGCTCAGCCCTTAGTCGCCCCATTCGACCTCCCCCACTTTTTTTTTTTTTTTTAATTTTCTTAATTTTTCTTAATTTTTTAAATTTTTTAAATTTTTTAAATTTTTTAAATTTTTTAAATTTTTAAATTTTTCTTAATTTTTGTAATTTTTTGAATATTTTAAATAAAATTAAGTTTAAATCTAATTTAATTAAATTTTATATTATTATTTACACGTCCGACACAAAACGACGTCGTTTTTGCATTTTCTCCGGCACATTAGCGTGCAAAATGACGCCGTTTTGGACCAAACTCGCCGGAAAATTACCACATCAACCATTTGGCCGGATTTTCGCCGGAGTGACACTTAAGTGTTCCATTTTACTCCGATATTGGCACTTAAGTGTACCATTTCAAAGTTATGGCACTTAAGTGTCCTTCCGTGCCAAGTTATGGCACTCCAGGTGTCCCAACCTCTGCATTTTCTGATAACTTGCTAATACCCGGCTTGAAAGTTTCGTGCACCATACGCAGTCAAGCCAAACATATGAGAGTCGTGTAATTAAAGCCGGCTAAACATTAAAACTAATAATTTACCATTGTCAATTGTGGTGAATTAATTTTGAAGAAAAAGTCATTTCCCTCTAGAATAACGGTCCTTTGTTCATTTCAAAGTTGACCAATGATAGACTTGACAAATGGTTTCCATGCAAAAACGACTTTCTACACCTGTCTCGATGGAACTTTCCACACCTGCCTTTTTTTTCAGTGGAAAATGAATGGGTTAAAATTTATTGATTAAATATAGATGACATGACGAAAAAAAAACTATTCCTTTCTTTCGATCCCAAAGTTGACCAAGGATTGATTCGACAGATGATTTCCATGCAAAAAGATTTTTCTACAACTAACTCAATTCAAATAGAACTTTCCATGCCGGCCTTCTCTAAATGAAAAAAGAATAAGCTAAAATTTATTGTTTAATACAAGCATATATTCATTGATAGAGCTTTACATGTGTTTGTACAAAACTAAGATTTTTAAGTTGAATTAAGATCATAACATGTGTATGAACCATATTAATTGCAATAAATATAGTACAATAATTTTAGGGCTTAAATCCACGAAAAGAAATTTCCTGAGTAAAGTGTAATATCATGATAAGTTTCCAAACTCTTAATATAATTATCCCAATAAACAGTGAAATTTCAGAAGTGGTAGCATCTTTACCCATATCCAGAGCTAGCAAAGCTTTTAGGCCTCGAAAGTTTTGTGCGTCGTACGTAGTCAAGCCAAACACATGAAAGTCATATAATTTAAGGTAACCAAATATCAAAACTAATTCCTTGCCGTTGTCGTTTGTCATTAATTAATATCGAAGGAAATGCCATTTCTCACGAGAAAAAGGATACTTTTCAATTTCAAAGTCCGGTAAAGATCGACCCAACGGAGGGTTTCCATGCTATAAGAACTTTATACTCCTAACCCAATGCAAATGTAACTTTCCACTCCTGGCCATCTTTGAATGAAAAAAAAAAATGAATTAGCTGAAATTTATCGGTTAAATATAGGGCTTAAAAGCATGGAGAAAAAAAAAGCTTTAAGACTGAAGTGCCCTATCATGACAAATTTTTGGACTCTTGAGATAATTAACCTCGTACCACATTGTATTTTCTAAAGTGATAAAGTCTTTCACCTATATCGCAAGTTAGCAAGGCTGATCGTGCATTTCTGGAAAACTTGCTTCTTTAACACATGAAGTTTATGTGCACCGTATGTAATCAAGCCAAACACATGACAGTCACATAATTTACGGTAACTAGATGTCAAAACTAATTACTTGCCTTTTGTCGGACATGGTGAGTTAATCATGAAGGAAATGCCATTTTTCACTAGAAAAACAATTCCTTTCTATTCCAAAGTTGACCAAGGATTGACATGACAAATGGTTTCCATGTGGAAAGAACCTTCTACCCTTGGTGCATACAAATAAAACTTTCCACGCCTAGCTATCTTTACAGTACCTCGCATGTATGTCGACGCATAGTTTTAAGTTGCCATGCAACCACACAGGGTATTTTTACCTATATAAGTTCTCCCATTCCAATCTCAAGCACTACCCATTATTTATCTCCTTCTCCAATTTTTCCCATAAACACTTCTTTTCCTTCAATCTATAAGCATGTAGAATTATCCTTTTCTGAGAAATCGAATCGAAGCATTAACTTTCCATGAGTACTCTGGAGGGAGATTTAAGCCGCAGGGCTGGTAAGCAACTCAGATGAGCGCATTTTCCCTAAAAAGGTTCACTTTTTTTTTTTTTTTGTGGTAGAAGATACTTTGATCATACTTTGAAAATTACTTATCACCCAACATGCTCAAGAACTTTTATTGCAATAGAATAAGTTACTCGAAGTGATCAGTTCCTGTTCTAGGACTAGGGATTGGTCACTTGATAATTCTGCCTTCTAATTTCAGCATTCTAAATATAAATTTTTCTCCCACAAACAAAACTTAATGGACCGGGCAAATCTTTCCCTTTAAAAAATACTGAAATTGTTGCTATTTTGGGATTTGTTGCTATTTTTTAAAAAATTAAAAAATATAGTCAGTCTGGTCTATTTGATTCCAACTGGACCGAAAATCACCGGTTCCATTTTGGACCAATGCTCCCAGGAACTGCCTAGAACCGGCCGGTCCGATCCGGTCTGGGCAATGCCCGATTCAATCAATCGGATATGCTCACCCTTATAAGTTTCGACAAGTTCATAATTGAAATCCGTAACTTCTTAAATTGCTTGTAAAAGTAAGATTCACCCATTTAATGGTCAATAAATTTTCTCTAGAAAAATGCAACTTCAAAGCAGTCAAGAAATCACTGAAATTCTCCCCATACGGTCATCTCTAGGACTACAAAACATTTTCCCTCCCGAACTGCAGCCTCATCGGGGGAGTGAACAGGGGTGACGAAGCGACGTGATCGTCCGTCCGTCTTCGCCATTTTCAGTCCAATTTCCCTCCAAAGCAATCTCTCTCTCCCTCTCTTCCTGAGCTTCTCACGCTGCCGGGTGGTGGGTCGCGCGCCGCTTGAGAAGAGAAGCGTCTCCCCGGTAATCAATTCTTGCTCATCGATCGCCTCTGCTCCTCTGTTTGTTGATCGTGACGAGTGCTTGGCTCCGATTCGCTGTTCTTTGATTACCCTTTTCGTTTCTGCGTCATGTGGGTTCTGGGTTTCCGGTGTTTCTGTGGGTTGCGATTTTTTTCTGGGTTTGCTTGATGCGAGGTTGGTAGGAGACCGCTGGAATGTTTGTTCTGTTGTTTGATGCCCAACCGTTCGTGGAAAGGTCTCTGTGACCCTTCATGAACAAAACAGTTACCCGTGCTTCTTTGCTCGGTGAAGTCGCCGACTTTCAATCGTTTTTAGACAACTGGGTCAAATTTTCCTGAGGAGACGTTGCCTTGTCGTGTCTTATGATGGGTCCTGTTTTGATGAGGCTTTTTGTGGTTTGATATGCAATATGAAGGCCAGTGTGACTCATTAGAGTTTTTCACTACTAATATAATTTGTTTATGGGCGTCGAATTCGAAAATTGAAGAGGCTCTTGTCAGCGGATTTTGACAAAATGGGTGTTACTTTCGTTGCTTTCCTAATTATTCGATTAGTGCACCGTGAGTGTCTTATTGACTACTAACCAGTCTATATTTTATCCATTGAGAATTTGAGATGCCAGTTTTCCAACTTTTTTTTAGATTTAACATAAACTCTGGGAGAGATTGTGAAGCTGATGGATTCGAGGCCTCCGGTTCACAAAGCTAAGTGCTTGCACTTGAACGACGCCCAAGATGTTGACAGTCATACGCGTATATGTGACCTACCTGATGAAATCCTTCTGCGCATTCTGGGTCGTCTGCCATTAAAAGAAGTCGTTCGAACGAGTGTGTTGTCGAAAAGGTGGGAGTATCTGTGGACGTCAATTTCTAGTCTTGTCTTCAGAGAAGATGAAAGCAACGGCAGGACAGTTTTCATGAACTTTGTGGAGAGAGCATTGTTACTTTGTCAGTCATCTCCTCTGAAATTGTTTTCTCTTAATTATGTGATTGATGGTGATGAATACGTTGATGGTGATGAGTCTCGTATAAATTCGTGGATTACTGCTGCTGTAAGGCGCAATGTTCGGGAGCTTCGATTGCACCTTGGAATAGAACATCCTGCTTTTATTTACAGCTTACCTAGCTGTATATTTAGATGCGAGACATTGACAGAATTCCATCTGCTATTGAACGGCACCCTCAGACTTCCTTCTTCAGTATGTCTCAAGAATCTGAAGGTCTTAGCTCTTGAGTATCTTCATCTTGTGGATGATAGGTCGCTTGAGCAGCTGTTTTCATGCCCTTCCCTTGAGACGTTGTCTCTGGACTATTGCATTTGGCCAGAGGATATGATTTTGAATATTTCTGCTCCTAAGCTTTTGAGCTTGTCCATAGTTGAACGTGACTCTTTTCTAGATATTGGAAGTCACTCTCGCATCACAATTATTGGCCCCTGTATGAAGTCTTTTGACTATTATGGTGAATTTTTGGATGATTATGCCATAACTGGCTCACCCTCCCTGGAAGAGGCTATCGTCCATGTGTATCATCCATCCGACATAGAGAGAAAACCAGATCTATGTGCGCCCCATGCATTTAAGCTTTTGAAGGACCTTTCTCAAGTTAGACTCCTGACTTTATCTGAGGACGCCCTTGAGGTACACTATTCTATTTGCATCTTCAATGTCATGTCTAAATCTTTCATCTGGATGTACCTATTCCTGGAGCCTTGAGGGGCACTTTATCTTTTCGTTATCTGAACCACAGTCTATGCTACTATTTGTTGGCTTTGTTAACAGGACTTGGACGAAAACAGGGAGATTATTGATCTTGATTCCATTCCCATCTTTGGTCATCTTACCAAATTGAAATTCACAACTCGCAACGTGGACCTAGATTCTGTAACGTTTGAGGCATTGGTCGGCAAATGCTCCGTCCTAAGGAGTCTAGAGTTCGATGCAGTAACTGTTCTATCGCTGTCCTTTTCCCCCTCCTCCTCTTACTGCATTTGTCTTACTGTGGAGATCAAGGTGAGACTGATTGAATGTGATTATGTATCAGGGTGTTTCCATTGAGTCTGCAACGGCCGAAGGGATATTGGACCCGGCGCCTCAGTCTTTCCTGACATCACTCAAGGAGATCACAATTGGCTACTTCCATGCGGCTGATTATGAACTCCTGGCTGTAATGATTTTGCTGAGGGCTGCTGTGGTTTTGGAGGAACTAGTCATACATTGTACGGAGCAGTGTTTTGTGCATTTCCCAGGGGACTTGATAGAATCATTGCTGGCACTCCCGAGGGCTTCGAGTAGATGTGCAATCAGCCTTTTGCCGTGCGAAATGCAGATCCAGGATTAGCTTTCTCTGGTTACTTTTTGTCGACTGCAATCGGATGTGTAGGTTCCTTCTTCCTTTTGCTGAAACAAACAGCTCTCGGCAACATCATTAATTAGAGTCGTGTTTGGAGATTTGTGCTCTTGAGAATGAATTGCCGGTGCCTATACTGCATTCAGGAACAAGTCTCATGAGTTGACAGATCATAAGCTTTTTCTTAATTCTTTTCAGGTTGAATCTAGCAGCACACAAACTTTGGCTTTTTTTAATCTCAAGTATCTGAAACTTTCACAATACATCGATATGGATTAATATTCGATGTACTGCCGGTATAGAAAAATCTCTACACATTTCACTGTTGATTAATATTCGATCAAAGTACCTTGTTGTATAAGGTCTTTTAACTCTTCATAACGTTGATCTAGAGGGTGATTCAGTGGAGAAGCTGCTTTCATGCCTTTTCCTTTGACAAGTTGTCTTTTGACTATATTGCATTGCTCATGAGGGTGTTGTCCATAGTTAGGACACGACGTGGGTGATTATGAAAGTCACTCGGCTCAGTTTGTTTCAAGGAAAAACGGACATTTTTTGAAAAAAAAAAGTTTTCCAAGAGGTAATTCCTATAAAAATGAAATTACTTTCATATGTTCAGCTAAAATCTGAAAATAGAATGAAAATTATTTTCTGTCATTTAGAAAGAAAAACCTGCGTTTTATTTTGCACTGTTCAAGTTCCAGTGACTTGAGTGCAGGTGGCCAAGGAACTAATCACGAGCTAGTCTGTCCTAGGCCCGAGCGACAAGTACCTGTAGCACGAGCATGCGCATTAGTCCCAAGTCCACATAAGCCGACCCCATATCTATCTAGTCCTAGACCTTGGCCTAACTCCTCAGCCCAAGCAGCCTAACTCCTCAGCCCAAGCACAGGCATTTTAGTTGAATCAATTAAAAGCCTAAAAAATATTGCATTTTCTACACAAGAGTAAATTTTTCCTAAAGGAAAAGTTAGAGAAAGCGGGACAAATTGTCTAGCAAAGAAATAAAGTAATATGCAAATTAAATCAGCTCAATGGTTGAAATTTGTTTGTGATAATACTAAACCGTTACCAGCAATCATCAATCAGATTTTTTTTTTTTTCCATAATTCGACGCGAGTCGCCCATACATCTAATATATATCATTATAAATCCATCAAAGCAACTTTCAATCCTCAAAAGTTTTTTTTTTTTTTGGTAACGGAGATCCGCCGGGCCCGCCTTTCGACCCCACCACCATGGCCCCCCACTTAAGACGCTAGCGATTGCGGGTTTCAAACTCTTAATCTCGTCACACTAATTTGTTCATTATATATCTTAAACTTAAGTAAAATATTAGGGCGCGTTTGGTAACATTTCGTTTAAAAGTTATTAGGGAACAGAAATAGAAAAAAGTGTTTTTGTTCAGGGAATAATTTTTTAATAAAAACGCGTTTGGTAAACTTATTTCAGGAATAAAAAAAATGAACGTAAACACGTTTGGTAAATTTGTGTTCTTTTTTTGTTTCTTTTAATTTTTTAATATTTTTATTTTCTTTTTCTTTTTTTCTTCTTTTGGCCGGTCGTTGGCCTCGGCCATGGTCGGGCGCGGCCGCCGACGAGGGCCAGCGGCCTCGCCCGGCCACAACGAGGCTCGCCGGCCCCGGCAAGGCTCGGCCTCATCGGGCCATTGCCAGGCCGGCGAGCCTCTTCAGGGGCCGGCGACGCTCCGGCGAGATTGCCGGCTCTCGACGGCCGATCGTTGGCCATGGCCGAGGCTGATGACTGGCCAAAGAAAAAAGAAAAAGAAAAGAAGAAAAAAAAAGAGAGGACAGAGAAATTTTGTTCTTAAAAATTGTTAAACAAGAAACACGTTTTTCTTTGTTTTTTATTTCGTTTCAAATGTGTTAAAAAAAAAAAATAGATTTGGAACAAAAACGCAAAAAAAAAGCGTTTTTTTTTTTTTTTTTGGTTCCCTAAAACAAAAAAACATAAATTTTGCTCATAAACAGAAATAAAGAATGTTAACAAACATGCCTTAATAGCCATGTAACAATTAAAATTCAGAACGAAATTATTTTACTGGCCAAAATTTTCTGAATAAGTTCAATCACATCACAAATTTTCCTCTTTTTTTTTTTTTTTTTTTTTTTTTTTTTTTTTGCGAATTTCAGTTCTATGCTATTTCCTACCCGCCCCTTCATCTCCCACCCAAGTCGCCGCTTGCGTGGATTCCGTCGTCTGAAAAAGCTGGTGATTCTTCCTCACGGCTCACTGGTTCTCTTAACCTGCATGAACGCTTGGCTTCGATTTATTTTCCCACTACCATTTTTCTTGCTCTTCCTGTGATCAACTGCTCTCGTATCAATTTTTATCCTCAGTTTTTCAGTTCTTTGTAGTAATGTCTTTTCTGGGTTCTTGATGTTTGGAGGGTGGTCAGTAGTTTTGCACCAATCTGTTCGAATAGATGCCTTTTCTGGGTTCTTGATGTTTGGGGGGTGGTCAGTCGTTTTGCACTAATCTGTTCGAATAGATGCCTTTTCTGGGTTCTTGATGTTTGGAGAGTGGTCGGTCGTTTTGAACCATGGCTCGTGGGTGTTCTTCGAGATAGTTGCTGGCAACCCATGTGTTTGACGTAAAGCCGCAATGACCCAACGTGCGCACTCATCCCTTGGGGTCAACATTTTATGCCCCGTTGCATGTTTCACTGCCGAGTGAATTGGCTCATTTGTAATACCCATGTCCCGTTTGTTCTGGCTCTTGTCATTTAGGCTGGTTTTGTTGACGCTTGTTAAGGCTTATCATGAAATTGCAATGTACCTGCCAACGGAACTCGTTGGACTTATTTGACCCTGGTCGTGTTGTAGGGATGCGCATCAGGTTCGAGAATTGCAGATTTTTCTTTATTTTAAGGGTTTTTTGAAGAAATTTAATTATCTTACCACTTGTTATCATCATTTTGACATTCAAAGTTTGATCGATGTGCTATGACTAGTGATTAGCCAATAGATGTGCATTGAGATCGTAGTTTCTTGTGTTCATTTTAGATTTAACTTGTACTCTGGAGAGGTCATGGATCTGATGGATGGGAGCCCTATGGGTGACAAAGCTAAATGCCAGCACTTGAGTGATGCTCAAGATGTTAAGAACTGCAAGCAACTATGTGATCTACCCCATGCAATTCTTTTGCGCATCCTGGCTTTTCTACCAATGAAAGATGCCGTGCGAACAAGTGTGCTGTCGAGACGGTGGGAGTATTTGTGGACATCCATTCCTAGTCTTGTCTTTGGTGAACAAGATGAAGAAGATCACCGTGGGAGGATGCTCTTCAGGAACTTCGTGGAGAGAGCATTGTTACTTCGTGACTTGTCTTCTATGAAAACTTTTAATCTCTGGTGCAAGGTTGACAGAGAAGAATATCTTGATGGTGATGAATCTCGCGTCAATTTGTGGATTACTGCTGCAATACGCCGTAATGTTGAAGACCTCCGCCTGCACCTTAAAATTGGTCAGGGTGCTACTGTATACAGGTTACCTCGTTGCATATTTAGGTGTGAAACTCTGAGAGAACTCCATCTAGTAATGGTACATGACCTCAAGCTTCCTTCCTTAGTTTGTCTTCCAAATCTAAAGGTCTTAGTTCTTGCCGAAGTTCGGTTTGTTGCTGATAATTCAGTGGAGAAGCTGCTTTCATGCCCTTCCCTTGAGAAGTTGTCTCTTGACTGTTGCAACTGGAATCTTGAGGTTTTGCAAATTTCTGCTCCCAACCTTTTGTACTTGAATATATTAGAACATGCCTCGTCTTCTGGCATCCGGAACGCCCAAGTAAGGATCCATGGAGCTTTTATCAAGTCCTTTGACTATTGTGGTGGCTTATTATATGACTATAACATATTGAGCTCACCCTCATTAGTTGAGGCTTCCATCATGTGTGTTCATGACGAGATTGAGGAAAACTTCCATGAAGGCACCTACCATTTGCATAAGCTCTTGAAGGCTGTTTCTAATGTAAAAGAACTGTTTTTCTCCATTGAAAGCCTTGAGGTACGCTTTTCTGCTTGGTTCCTCTATTTCATCTTAACCCCCCTCCTCCTTGGATCCATTTATTGGGACAACCTTGAGGTATGCCTCATCTTGATCCTTGATGTTGGTCTAAGTTGATACTGTATGGCTTTGTCATCAGGATATGGATGAGAGAGAGGAGATTCTCAACTCCCTTCCGATCTTCCCTAGTCTAACCAAATTAAAATTAGACAACTGTCACATTCATTTAGAATGTAGAGCGCTTTTGTTGTTGCTCAGTAGATGCCCTATTTTGAAGAGTCTTGAGTACACTGGGGTAATTACTCTGTCCTTAGTCCCTTTTCCTCCCATTTTCTTGTTCTGCATTAGTGTTTCTATTGTTGAGACCAATGTTAAAGCTCATTGATATTTTATTGTGAATCAGAGCATTCTTGTGGTCTCTAAAAATGATGACTGGACATTGGACCCCATGCCGCCGTGTTTTACATCATCGCTTAAGGAGATCACGATTGGTGGCTTCCAGGGGACTGATTGGGAACTGTTAGCTGTAAGGATTTTGCTAAGGACCGCTGCAGTTTTGGAGAAATTGTCAATCAACTGTTCGAAGCGCTGTTCGAGGAATTTTCGAGGCAACTTGACAGAACACTTGAATAAACTCCCTAGAGCTTCAAGTCAATGTACAATCTTGTCAAATTACTTCCACCAGGACTTCGTTTGACATCCGTAATTTGTTTAAATTCGTACTTCTGCTCTGAGGACTCAGACTTTGCAATCGTTTTGAGTCGGGACAAGTGAATTTTGAGTTCTCTCTTACTAATTGATGTATGCATCGTCTCGGAGGGACAACTTCTTCATCCCACTTAACAAGTGAATATTCACCGTCTGTGTTGGGCTATCTATTGCTTCTCCCCATCCCTTAACAGTCAGTGTACATGTCAACCGTTGTCCACAAACAATGGGTGAAACTTGTAAGAGCATGAATTATAATTATTATTATTTCGTCATGTTTTTGATAAGTTTATCCTATTTAGGATTTGTTTGTTCAAAGGAAAACTATTTCTGGGAAATCATTTTTCAACTTTCTGATGTTTCAATAATGGAGAACCGGTCGATCTATGGAAAGTATTTTTCCATGGACTACAAACGAGCTCAGATTGGAGAACACGACTCCCCCTTCTAGTAAGAAGGAAGTCATTTTTCCTACATTTCTTGCTAATTCTTATCTATTTAGCTTAAACAGCATTTTGTTAATGTATTTTAATGGGATTCACTTAATATCAAATATCATAAGACTAATATTTTTTTCAACTTTCTAATGTTTGAATGACGAAAACTAGTCAATTTACAGAATGCTTTCTATAAACTGAAAACAAGCTTTAGTTTGGGGGACACAACTCCCCTTAGTTGCGCAAAGGAAATCATTTTTCCTACGTTTATTCTTTATCGAATTAGCTTAAATAAGATTTCGTTAATGCATTTCAGTGGGATTTACTTAAATATCAAACACCATAAAATGAATATTTTTTCCACTTATTTTCAGATAACAAGTTTTCGGTGAAATCTAGTTTTCGGTGAAATATGAACACATGACTCACCGTTGGACAACTGAGTTGATTCGGCTTTGGGCACTTCATTGCAAAGGTCCCAGGGTCGAAATTCCGTAACTACTAACACGTCTTAAGTGGGGGGCCATAGTGGTGGGTTCTTGTGCTAGTCTCCCCCGGGGTATAGGGGCCCGGTCCTTCAATACCGTCCAGGCACCAGGGGCCCATGTAGAGTTCTCGGTTACCAAAAAAAAAAAAAAGTTTTCGGTGAAATATGAACGCACATTTAGTAATTCATTCCCATCTTCGGGCTCGAGACACTCAAGAGTGTCCCGAGAAACATCAAACGCATGCAATTTCAAATCAATCGGGATTAACTTCGAGCCATAACCAACCAACAAGAATGGACATTGGCAATTGAAAGGTATGAGCCGAAAGGTCCAACTGAAAACCCTGTCGACGCTCAACGAGTCCAAGTCCAAGTCCCGCCGTTCTTCATCCATCGTTTCGTGGGTGTGTTTTGGTGGTTGTGTGTCGAGTAAAAGTTTTCTGCTTTTTAGGGTACGAGGCGATCTAGATGGTGAATTAGAAAATAAGAGGGAGATCTATGAATTGGGTTTCTATCGGGAGGAGAAGTTTCGGTCACCAGTCGTAGGTGTGACCGTGCACGATTCTTGCTCATGAGGGCACTTGTTTAAGCGTGGATATTGTTCATGGATAATGCAATCTGCATTATTTGAATTTTTTGGGGGATGTTTAGCTTGTTAGTTTGCCTAGAGTTGTCCAACGGAATATCATTTTATCTTCATTTAGTTTCCTGCTTCATGCCTTGACTATGACTACTTGCTGGAGCAGCGGTTAAGAAAGCTAGACGCCATGATCCGAAGGATAAGTTCCATGTCAGTATTTGCAATTAATTGTGTGATCTCCCTGATGCGTTACTCAACACATCCTTGGCTTTGTTCAGATGTTGTGAGAACAAGTGCATTGTCCACAAGGTGGGAGAAGTAACTATGGGCTCGGTTCGACTTCAATTAGTTAGATTTCTTGAGCTTTGTGGGAAGGCCACTATTAGATTTCAGTCCCTTGTGTTTTGTTGATCAAGAGGCGTACTGTTTCTTATTTTGTGCCTAAGCAATTTTTAAGGCACAGCCTAAATCAAGTGAAATCAAAGGGGAGTACTTGAATGCTACTGCAAGAACATGTGAAGAAATGATCAAAAGTACTGTAATTGCCATAGAATTGGGAGTTCCTATCATAATATACATTTCAAGTGAATAAACAAAATTCCATACTCGATCTCATGGATACGTATCGAATTCTATGGAAAGCCGTATTCAATGAAAGTTATATTAATAACTCAATTATCTTTAGATAATCATAGTTAGAAAAAACGCTCATAAGGAGTCCTTTCGAAATAAAATATATATAGGTCTGACTACCATCCAAATCAAAATAAATGAAGTTTTTCAAAAAAACCTACTAGTAAGAGAAGACCTCCATGGGACAAGAGACGTAGGGCTAAAGAGAGAGCCCACCCCAAGATGAGTGCTCTCCTCTCTTATTCTGATCTCCCCGAAGCTTGCGATAGCAAAGTTGAGATAGTGATTGTTCTTTGCCCCTGCGGGGATGGAGGGACAAAAGTTTTGAGAACTTAAATAGAAGTCATGGCAAGATGAGTTGTTTATCACTACATAGGTGTCAAAGACTACATAGGTATCAAAGTGGAAGTGCAGCTGAGGTATCATAATAGACTGGTAGAGTTCTAAGAGCTATTTCTTAGATTCGAAAGATAGTATTGGATTCCCCCAATAACAAAAAAGTATATCATGCCTAAATCTAACTAGGGTTTGTGATAGTTGAGGAATTTGATAGGAAAAAAGAGGGGTTTTGGTTATGAGGTATCTAATAAAACTTTTGCTGGAATTGAGATCTCATTCAAAGAGAAAGATATCACGTATTTGGAGAGGACACCAAAGGCTTTGGGTTTTTTTTTTTTTTAATGTTATCAAAGAGTTGAACAATGAAAATAGATAGCGAATGCTTGATTGAAATGATCGGATCATGTAGGAACAAAATTCAAATCTATTGCTCTGTTAGGATACCTCAGCTACATACATCACTGCACTTCTACTTGACACTATAAATAGTGCGTAGTAGAGCATCGCTCAATACACTAGCAACTCCCATCATGTGAAATGAGATCTCCAAAAAAATTCCAATTGTTTTGAACTTTCTATTTTTTGGAATATTTATGGAATCCCTATGAATAACATCAAACCTTATTCAATAGTATTTGCATGAGATTCCTCTTTCTTATTCTTAAGCAAGCCCTTGAGAGTGCTTAGTTGATCCATGATTTACGCTTCATCATTCGTTTCTTTTTGTTTGTTTCGAGAAATATATCAATCTATTCCAATTTTTTCTTGTCCTATTTATTCTTTTCTGATCGAGATATATAGATCTACGGATCTATGTGTTCATGGATTAACAAAAATGTACAAAAGCTCTATTCTTGACAAATTCTGGGACTACCACAAGCACAAGGTTCATAGTGGTAATCCAAGAATTTACGCGAGATACCTCTCGATTAACAAAACACAAGAGAGAAAGATTTCAGGGAGGATGAATCACTAAACAACAATGTCCTCTCCACAAAGCCCTAGAAATAAAGAACTATAATCGCACAAATACTCCCACCTTCTCGATAGTGCTTTTGTTCTCATAGCATGGAAGAAAACCATATATGTGTTGAACAGTGCATCAAGTAAATTGCGGCTGCTTTCAAGAATGATGGATCAATTGAAAAGTTGTTTTCGGTTCGTTCCCTTCAGAATTTGATCCTTCAGAAATGCATCTGGCATCTCAAAGTTTGAATATTTTTGCTCCATAGCTTTTGATGTTGTGTATCATGGAAATGGAGTTCCCTATGGATATCAGAAGCAACTGCCCACTGTTGATCGATGCACCTACGTGCCTTAACTATATTGGTGGCCTCTTATCCAAGTATGACATATCTGTCACTTCCATGCTAATTCTGTCTACTTTCGTGCTAATTCAGGCTCTCTTGCAACGCTGACCAACCCTACTTTTTTTTTTTTTTTAATTAGCATACTGAGCGTTCGAGAGAAAGAGAGGGAGGGGAAGAAACGGTTGTAGAGAGAGAGTCGATTTTCCAGAGAGAGAAAAACGATCTGTCGAATGGCCCCCACTCCAAGCGAAGCTCCTGATTCCGCCGCCAATCGGGACAATCTGATCGTTGCTGCTTGTGGTCCACGAATCTTCTTGAGCGATCTCCAACGAATTCGTCGGTTGGAGACTTTGCTCGAAGCGCGAAGTTCAGATCCGTGCTGAGTTCGGAGGAATCGGCTTGGTTCCAAGGATCGAGCTCCAAAGCCAGTTGGTGACAGCATCAACAACAGCAACGGCTTTCAATCCTTCGCCAATTCATTCAAGTCACAGGCGCCGATCTTCATCGCCGACACGTCTAGGACCTCCATTCCATGCTAATTTTGTTTACTTTCGTGCTAATTCAGGCTCTCTTGCAATGCTAAGTATTGTTTCCTCTTACTACATTTAGTGTTAATCATAAATTATGTGTAATTGTGAATTAAGGCTTCATAAGGATTGTAGAGAAAGAAGCTATGGGAGAGAAGGGAATTTTGTTACTAAATGATTAGATGGATTCAATGAGGAATTTTGTTACTAAATGATCAGATGGATACAATGAGGAAGAGAGCACCTCTTCTTATACTAGAGACTCTCTCACTACAACCGTTGATTCATATTTCAATCAACCGGACGAGACCGTATCCCCCCTCATTCCAAGTACCTGCATTTAAGCCGAGAAAGCTCTAGAATTTGGCACAATTACCATCTCACCCATTCCTAAGAACGTTCCAAAAACCCTAATTGAACCCTAGAAAAACTTGGATGGCCTTCCTCAATTAAGCACGATCTTTTAGTCACGAGAACCTCGATGAAACGCTAATATTGTGGTTATGCGATTGATTAATAGATTATTTGTTACCAACTCTCCCGATGGAGTAGGTATCAATATTCAAATCATATCATAAAAATCTCTAGGGTTCTTCATTGTCCTTTGTTTATTTTATTGGTGATTTTGTGTTTATTTGATTAAAAGGTTGATAATTTCCGCATTATTATACAACACGAAGTAAAGAAAGAAAAGAGACTGTTATGCGAAGAAAAAATAAACAAAGCAGTCTGGGGGCTTCAAGTCTTTATGGATTGCAATTCTTATTTTTAGAAATTTTGACACAAGTTCAGTGGAAAAATTCGCATGATGGTGCTTGCCTCAATCACCCGACAAGTTCAAGACGCATTCGAGATTGATTTTACCACTTGAAGCCCACCACAACCCCTGTTTGGGTCTCTCTAAGGGTGAGTTTAGTTTAGTATTTTAAAATCCCATTAGGAAAATGCAAAGCAATTTAGTTTAAAGGACTTCGGGCAAATGCAAAAATCGTTTGCTAAATTATGCTCTAAGAAACAATTTTTAAAGAAATACTATTTGAGAATATTAGTTTTTAATTTTTTGTCTAAAATTGAAAAAAATAATGTATTAAATTTTACTATTTTACTTAAGACTTAATAGCATTAAAAGTTAGGAATTATTCACTAAAAAATTAATTAATTAAAAAATAATTATTTAAAAAAAACCTTAGGGGTCGGGTCGGGCCGGATCCGGCCTTGGCCCGGCCCGCTCCCTTCCTCTTCTTTCCCCCGGAGGCCCAGCCTCCTTCCCCCGTCGGCCCGGGCCGCGCCACATCCTTCTCCCTCCTTCAGTCTTCGCGCGGAGCCTGCAGACCCTGAAAAAAAAAAGGAGAGAACAGGGCAGCAGAGAGCAGGAGCAGCAGGTGATCGTTGTGGCAGGCGGGCGGCGTGATCCGCGGGTCGGGGGCAGTCCGGCCGGCAGCTGGCACGACAGAGGTCTTCGCCCGGACCTGCAGAAGAGAAAACGGGAGAAAGAAGAAGAGAGAAAGGGAGAGCTCGAGAGAGTAGAGGGGGAGCCAAAGGGAGTTCGAGCGAGAGCAGTGGAGAGGGCGAGAGGGCTGAAATTTAGCCCCGGGGGCGAGCGTCGTCCAGCCGTCCTCGACGCAAACCGGCGCAACGGAGCTCGCGGTTCCCCCCTTCTTCCACGTCCTCCGACGTTGGTTTTGGCCGAGAGGGACCAACAAGAGCGTGAGCCCAAGTGAGTGATATGCCGTCGTCGGTGGTTCGTCGGTCAGCCGCCGTCCGCCGCAGTACCCCCACCGAACCAAACCAGGTAGGTTTTCTCCGGTCACGTATGCTCCGTTTTTGTAGGGCGTCGGACCGGAGCTTGTGGACGACCCCGTTCGCATGAGCTTTGGTTCCTCCAGCGCCCGTAACTCTTTAGCCAAGCCTCTGTGCGTTCTTGGTCGTTTTCCGAGAACCCTGGTCCCATTTCGAGTCTCGGTTAAGTCGGAAATCCAAACATTTGGTAATGCTCACGAACTGTTTGTATAAATGCCTGAGTGAAGCTCGCATAACTATCCTTGCATTTTGTTGCTGTTCCGCATGTTTTTGTTTCGCCCATTTCGAGTTTTACATAGCCATATGTTGTGATTTTGGGCTTATTTTCATACAAGTTGGGTCTCGTCTTGCTCTTTGTCCGTATAGGTGAGAGGGTGGGTGTCGGCTCGGCGGTGGTCCGAGCGCGAGCGGTGTCGGCGCCGGTGAGGATGGGTAGTGAGGCTTGTTTAAAAAGGGCATTGGTTTAGTCGATGAGTTTCGGTAAGAAAGAGCGTAGGAGAGAAGGTGGCTTCGGGCGTGCAGAGAACGCACGAAGAAGAAGAAGACCAAAAGGCAAAAAAAAATAAAAAGGAAAAGAAAAGAAAAGAAATTAAAAAGAAAAAAAGAAAAAAAGAGAGAAAGTGGCTTCGGAAATAGGAGTCGCGGAAAAAGGGGGGAGTGCAGCAGGAAAAGACAGAGAAGTGATAAGACAGAAAAAAAAAAAAAGAAAAAAATGTATATATATATATATATTTTTTTTTTTTTAACTAAAAAAATATCTTTTTATTCGACGTGGGTCGGACCTGGGCTCAGATCGGATCAACGGGTCGGATCGGTCCTACCCGGTCCGAGTCCTTTTTCCAAATAAAATAATATTAAATATTAAAAATACATTAAAAACTAAAAAAATCAAATCTCAGAAAACATTAAAAAACCTTTTTTTTAAATTAAATTAATTAAAAAATTAAAAAAATTTCGAAAATTAAAAAAATGTAGGATTTAGTTAGGAATTGTTGTGTCTTGCTTTCTTAGTGTAATTAAGTCTTTATTTGCTTGTATATTGATTATATCGCGTGTTTAATTTGTATATTTAATTATATTTAATTGCACGTGCTCAATTTTACTGCAATTAGGATCTTGGTAACTATGATTGTTACTTTAATGTTTGCACACCTGCATGACAACCTCACATGTTAGTAGATACATATAAAATCAATCCAAACTGCATGATAAAAATATTTCTTTTAAAATGAACAAAATTAGGTACCAAAAGGGCATTAATCGATCAATTAATATAATCTAGTTCCTGACCCTAGATTCTCTAGTTGCGTAGGAAGCGAGGTACACTCTTATGCCTCACTTGATTTTTAGTCGACCCCAATAGGCTAGTAGCGACTCCTTTTTGCAAAATTCTTAAAAATACTCTAATGTCACACGAGGTATGAGCTTATGAGAGCTCACGTCTAATCATGGGCCATAGGCTCGTCCTTTAGACAATATACCTTTAAACCTGTTCCCTATCCCTGAGAGGTAGGTTGTAACAGCAACTTTTTAAAAAGAAATTTTGACATTAATACTAAAAAAATCAAATATATAAAAATGTTAAAAAATCAATTATATATAATTTATAAGAAAAAGGCCAAACCCTTTGTCGGTTAGACGAAAAGCTATAACCGCCATTGGCCACTGATTGAGGTAACCCGAGGTCAGGCAACCTCCGGTGAGGGTCACGTGACCCTGGCGAGGGCCACTGGAGGTTGCCCAACCTTGGCTAGCCCTTGGCGTGGGCAACCTCTTTTGAGGGTCACGCGACCCAACAAATGGCCGCCTGGGTAGACCCCAAGCGATCCTTGCCTGGGTCTCGCTAGGGTCACGCGACCGACAATGGCCTTCGCCAACCCTTGCAGGAGATCATCCGACCTCGGCCGACCTCGACGGATGGCCATAGCACTTCGCCGAACCTATGAAGGGTTCGTCTTTTTAAAAAAAAATTATACATTTGATTTTTTTAGCATTTAAAAAAATAACGTCGATGACAAAATCAAAAATTTCGAACTCTTACTCGAAATATTCCCGCAATATTACAGAAAAAGTCCACCCTATATTGCTAAAATAGGAATGACCTTTTATGACCATAAAACATTTTAATTAATCAAAAGCGGCATATTTATTTTTCATTATAGACTTAACTCAAATATATATGACTACTTAACAATTTGAATATCAGAATGAAATATTTTTATATTAGAAATTTCCTAAATTACTTAGATCAAATCACAATAGATCAAATCACAACTTATTTTTCAGTTCTCTCTCCTTCTTCTTTTTAGGGCTCTTTCTCTGTGCCCTGAAACTCGACCCTTCTTCCCCCCACCCGAATCGCCACTGCGCGGAATCCGTCCGGATCAAGAGGTGACTCTTCGCTAACCATTCTTTGTTGGGTCTTTTCTCTGTATATCATCCATGTCTTTAGCTGGTTTCCATGTCGACGTCATCCTCAGCTTCTCGCAGTTCCATGTAGTGATGTCTCTTTTCTGGGTTGATGTTTGGAGGGTGGTCTGTCGTTTGCACGAATCTCTCCAGGAGTTTGTGAAACCAGGGGTCATGGGTGCTCTTTCCATGTGTTGACGAAAAGCTTCCGTGACCCGGACGTATGCACTCATCCCATGGTTTCACTGTCAAGTAGTAGACGCATGTCCCGGTTGTTCCGGCACTTGTCATATGGGCAGGTCCTGCGACACTTGTTAAGGTTTATCGTGAAATTGCAATGTGCCTGCTGGTGGAGTTTATTAGACTTAGTTAACCCTTGTCATGCTGTACGGATGCGCATCAGGTTCATCTTAGTAAGAGGATTTTGGAGAGAGTTGATTATCTTACCACTTGGTATTTCAATTTTTATAGAGTTCGATTAATGTAATATGAATGGTGACTAGCAAATAGTTTCCCATTGAGATCCCAGTCTTTTTGTCTTCATTTTACATTTAACCTGTACTCTGGACAGGCCGTGGATCTGATGGATTCAAGCACACTGGTTCATAAAGTTGAATTTCTGAACTTGAATGGTGATCGATCCGTTAACAGCTGCAAGCAACTATGCGATCTACCTGATGCAATTCTTTTGCGAATCCTGGCTCTTCTACCAACAGAAGATGTCGTGCGAACCAGTGTGCTGTCGAGACGGTGGGAGTATCTGTGGACTTCCATTCCTAGTCTTGTCTTCAGAGAAGAATACAAGGAAAATCACCATGGGAGGATACTCTTCAGGAACTTCGTGGAGAGAGCATTGTTACTTCGTGGCTTGTCTCCTATGAAAGCCTTTTCTCTCTCGTGTGTTGTTGACAGTGAAGAATATTTTGACGGCAATGAATCTCGTGTCAATACATGGATTACTGCTGCAATAGGCCACAATGTTCAAGATCTCTGCTTGTACCTTGAATTTGGTCATCCTTGTACTGTATACAAAATACCTCGTTGCATATTTAGGTGTGGAACTTTGAGAGAACTCCATCTACAAATGAAGCATGACCTCAAGCTTCCTTCCATAATTTGTCTTCCAAATCTAAAGGTCTTAATTCTCGTGGATGTTCCGTTTGGAGATGATAAATCACTAGAGAAGCTGCTTTCTTGCCCTTCCCTTGAGAAGTTGTCTCTTGAAAACTGCAAGTGGGATCTCGAGGTTTTGGAAATTTCTGCTCCCAACCTTTTGCACTTGAATATAGTTGAATACTCGTCGTTTTCTGACATTCGGAGCTGCCAAGTACGGATCCATGGAACTTTTATCAAGTCCTTTGACTATTATGGGGATTTGCATTATGACGATGTCATATTGACCTCCCCTTCGTCGTTAGTTGAGGCTTCCATCCAAGTGCATCAGCCTTTCAGTCAAGTCACCGACCATTTATGTAACTTCATGAAGTGTCTTTCTAATGTAAAACAGCTAGCTTTCTCCATTAGAAGCCTTGAGGTATGCTTTTCTGCTTGGTCCCTCAAGTTCTCATCTTAATCCTGCTTTATCTTGGATCTATTTATTGGGACATCCTTGAGGTACACTTCATCTTGATTCTTGATGTTAATCAAAATTACATATTGTGTGGCTTTGTCATCAGGATATGGTCGAGGGAGGGGAAATTCTTAACTCTTTTCCAGTCTTCCATAGTCTAACAGAATTGGAGCTGACTGACCCTGACATACGTTTAGAATCTAGAGCACTTTTGTTGTTGCTCAGTAAATGTCCTATTTTGAGGAGTCTAAGATTCTCTGGGGTAATTATTTAATCCTCAATCCTTTTTCTCCCAATCTTTTGCTCTGCATTAGTGTTACTACTATTGAGATCAAGGTTAAAGCTCATTCATGCGTTTTTGTGAATCAGGGTGTTTACACGGACTCTAAAAGAAATGACAGGATATTGGACCCTAAACCTTCGTGTTTTACTACATCGCTTAAGGAGATCAAGATTAATTGCTTTAACAAGACTGACTGTGAAATGTTAGCTGTAAGGAATTTGGTCATTGCTGCTCAGGTGTTGGATAAAGTGCTTTTTTCCTACTCACCTGGTCCACGGAAATGGCAAGGGCGCTTGATGCAAAGCTCTAGTAAACTCCCCGGAGCTCCAGATCAATCTACAATCTCGTCAGAGTGCGAGCACTGGGACTACTTCTGCGATTGCAGTCAACGTCTGCAGTTTGGTTAATTTCGGGATTGTGTTCTGGGAACTCGGCTTCTGTTTTTGTTCAAGTTGATGGACACATGACTTTTGAGTTCTGTCCTGCTAATCAGTTATGCATTTGTATTAGAAGAACAACTTCATCATCATTCACAGGACGTGCTGGGCTATGTGTTGCTTCTTTCCCATCCCTCTATGGTGAGCATTGATGATACTTGCAATAGTGTTAAATTTTTATTATTATTTCCCCATATTTGAAAAGTTTGTCCTGGCTAAGTTACTATGATTTTGTCTTGATCAAATAGTTTTCACTAGGGTTAATGGTGGCAATTTTGCCTTTTTTCAAAATTTTGTTGATGATTTATTTATTGAACTACATAATGCACTTGGATTCACTAATCACGTCAGCATTTTTTTTGCAAAATATATTTGGCTTGAAGGATCTAATTTTAGTGATCATATTGAAAATACATAATCCGTACTCATCAAACGACTCTTTTCATTTTTTTATCAGCATATTTTTTCCTCTATTGTCTCAATGTGCTTATTTGTATAATTTGATTTTCTTTTTCTCTCGCGGTTTGTTATGAGCATTGATTTGACAAATTCCGTTTCTATCAAGATCATAAGGGCATTTTCCTATCTCACGGGTATTATGGTGATTATTCTAAAGAGACTGAAAGTAGTGAATAGTATTACGACTAAGACAGAAGCGTGAATAAACGGAACGATTCAAGCTAAGAAAATAACCTGCGGAAATATGATTGATATCAACGCGTTGGATTTGCGTTATTTGACAACGCGCCTACCTCGTGAAGAAAAATCGAAGATCATGAAGAAAAATCGAAGAGATGGTTCCACTATAATTGGTAAAAAGAAAATTACGGTTGCTTGAACACTTGACTTTCTAGTGTTTCACAGGAATCCTAGATAACAAAAAAATCAACGAGAAACGATCACAAAAATTAAAGTTTCCAATGGTCGAGTGCTTGTCTAGCAGTTTGACTTGTCCAATTGCTAAGAGGGGCCATCTTGTCACGCCCTCCGATTGTCCGTCTCCATCCTCATAGCCCCCCTCGCAAATATTTCGAGTGTTCTGAAAAACATCAAACTCCTGCAATTCCAAATTAATCGAGATTAATTTCGAGCCATAATCATCAGATAAAAGCATGGTAACATTGAATGAAATTATATGCACATATGACGATATACTCATTGCTAATTAGAAGGAACGGGCCGATAGGCCCAAAACTGGAAACCCAGTCGACTCACAGCGAGTCCGAGCCCGAGTCGAGTCCCGCCATTTTTTGCTGTCCCCAAATTTCTCACTTCCCCGCCATTTCTGAGGTCGCTCCGGCGAAACCAAATAGGCATTCTTCAATTCGTCGCTCCTTTACGACTTGGGTTGATTTTCCTTTTCCTAAAACTTCTTTCTTCCATCCTTCTTTATTCGTGGGTGTGTCTTGTGGTTCTGTATCGAGTAATGTTCTTTTCTAGCTCTTTTGGGGTACGAGGCAGAACTAGAGGTGAATCACTTGTATGGAAAAGAAAAGAGGTAGATCAGTCAAGTGGGTTTCAATTGTCGGTAATGAATGAGTGGCAGGCAGATTGATGGCGGGGCATTTAGTGATTTAGGCACTTAGTTGTTAGCACACAAACCATTTGATATAATGCTTGAATGACATTGACATGGACACACTGCGAACAACCTACTGCCGAGGTTAAAATGATAGCTTGTATCCACCACCAAAGTTCCAGTGCTGCGTTTGGGTGAAGAATGGAATTGTAAAAAAATATCTTTTGAGTGTCATCATCGTGCTCACGAAGGCCCTTGTTTGAGTTCGTCAATAGTGAAATTTGTTCACGTTGAAATCGTTTTTTTTCAATCTGCACGATTTGAAATTTTTTGGATGTTTGTGTTAGCTTGTTAGTTTGCCTACAGTTGTCTAATGGAACATCACTGTATCTTCATTTAGTTTCCTCCTTCATGCTTTGACTGTGAATATTTGTTCCAAATGGACAAAACACCAGCTGTTAAGAAAGCTAGCCACCATGACTTGAAGAACAAATTTGATGCCAATAGTTGCAACCGATTGTGTGATCTACCCGATGCACTACTCCAGCACATTCTTGGTTTTCTTCCTCTAAAAGATGTTGTGAGAATAAGTGCATTGTTGAGAAGGTGGGAGTACTCATGGGCATCCATCCCTAATCTCGACTTCTGAGTTAGAGTTAGCTGAAAGAATGTATTTCTCGGGCTTTGTGGAGAGGGCATTGTTGTTTAGTGATTCATCCACTCTAAAATCTTTCTATGTATTTTGTTGATAAAGAAGCATCTCGCATAAATTCTTGGATTACTACTGTCATAAGACACAAGGTTCAGAAGCTCCGGTTGTGCCTTTGTTTCCGGACTAAGCCGGAAATCAATTACATGTTACTTCATGCATATTTAGGAGCGAAACCATGACAAAATTTTATCTAGCAATTTGTTGTCACGTCAAAATTCCTTCTTCCATTTGTCTTCCAAAGCTAAAGATCTCAACTCTTGCGGAAATTACTTTCAAGGAGGATGGTTGAATCTCTTCAGAATTTGACACTTGATGGCGCTCTGAATATTTCTGCTTTGGAGCTTTTGAGGTTTTGCATCATGGAAAAGGAATTTGCTACAGATATGAGAAGCAACTGCCCAGTTTTGATCAATGCACCTAATCTCCTGTGCTTCAACTACATTGGTGGGCTCTTCTCCATGCATGCTATATCTACCACTTCAGTGCTACTGCAAGCTCTTATGGGAGTAGATAGTCCAGCCGCGGGAACTTCTGACCAATTTGCCTCCTGCAGATATAAGCTTTTAAGATCTATCTGCTGTAAGACATCTTATTCTAACCTACAACATTACACTCGTCAATATCTATCCTATTTCTTGTCTTTCGGGTCTGAAGCATTGCATTATTCTTTTGATTGGCTTTGGCAGTCTAATTAGCTGTTCTTTGGATTTGTTATCAGGAGTTCAACATGAGAAAGGATTTCCTTGACTCCTTCCCAGTCTTCTCTAGCCTCCTAGTCTGGGCATTTGAGTTGAATCGCGTGAAGTTAGATTCTAAAGCACTTTTTGCAATGCTTAGCCACTCTTCTTGTTTGTTCAGTATTAGATTTGGCAGGTAACTACTCTATCATTATAATGTTCTCTTACTGCGTTTGGTGTTATTTATAAATTCCATGATCAAGCAAGGAAGTTGATTGATGTGTAATTGTGAGTTAGGGCTTGTTTGTGGACGCCGAAAAAGATGAAGGGATATTGGACCCGACACCTCAATGTTTCCTATGTCACTTAAGTACATCATGATTTGCCAATTTGATGCTAGTGATGACCAACTCTTAGCTGTGAGTATCATGCTTAGGGCCGCCAAGGTTTTGAATGAGCTATGCGTAAAGTGCTCAGGGCATTGCTCGGAGAATTTTTCAGGAAACCTTTTGCTACAAATTAAGGAGCTTCCTAGGAGCTCAAGTCACTGTACCATTTCTTTGCTCACCCAGAACTTTTAGAGCATTCGGTTCAGTAGTTGCTTTGTGTACTCACCTAGGACTTCTTGATCAATTGTAATTGCTTTAGTGAGCGACGTGCAAGAATCGATCGAATGTTTAAAACAGGCTAATCATTTTTTGTGTTGTCTCATTTGGGGAAAATTATCCAAAAAGTCCTACACCTATCGTACTTTTACCAATTCGGTTTTAAACCTTTTAAATTTTACCAATTCAGTCATAAACATTTTCACTTCTTACCAATTGAGTCCATCCAGCTAATTTTGGCTAGAAAATGTTGACGTGGACACCAGTATTGCTACATAGGATTGCCGGCGCTGATGTGAACAATTTTTAATCATATTTTAATATTTTAAAGAATTTTTTTAAATTTTTTTACCTTTTCTTTTTCTTTCTGGTTTTCTTCTTTGCCTTTTCTGGTGGCTGGCAATGGCTGGCCACAGCCATCCAGCTGGCCTCGCCCCGCCACAGGCGAGGCTTGACTAAGCGAGGGCAAGCCTTAGCAAGGGGAGCCCTCACCTAGGCGCAGCTCGAGAAGGGTCGCCTAGGCGAGTCTGACTTGCGCTCAGGCCAAGATGGCCTCACCGTTGCCTAGCGAGACCACCCTGACTTGGGCAAGGGCCAGCCTTATCAAATCTGGTCTGGGCGAAGCCAACGCTCACCTGGGCGAGGGCGAGCCCCAACAAGGGCTCCTTTCACCAAATATGGACTAGATATGGCAAGGCTAACCCTCGCCTAGGCCAGGGTACTCACCCGGCGTCAGTTGGGCGAGCACAGGTCGACCTCGCCCAGGCAACCCTTGCCAGGCCACACTTGGGCAAGGGCTCCCTTTGTTGGGGCTAGCCCTCGCCTGGTTGGGCCTTGCCTGTGGTGAGCGAGATTAGCTGGCTAGCTGTGGCCGGTCACCGGAAAATACAAAGAAGATAGCCAAAAAGAAAAGAAAGAAAAATAAGAGAAAAAGAATAAAAAAAATAAAAATTCAAAAAAATATTAAAATATTATTAAAAATTATCCACATCATGCCAGTGGCCCTACGTGGCATTGCCGGTGTCTATGTAAGCATTTTCCAACAAAAATTGGTCGGATGGACTCAATTAGCAAGAAATGAAAAATGTTTAATACTGAATTGGCAAAATTAAAAGTTTTATAATTGAATTGGCAAATTTAAAGGCTTAGGACTGAATTGGCAAAAGTGTAATAGATTTAGGACTTTTTGAACAATTTTCTCGTCCCATTTGACAAGAGAAGTCGAGGAAAACCGTCGCCTAAAACCTTGGAAACGATGATGTAGCTAACCTTGAGAATGTGATTTAAGGTTGGATCGTGCATTAATTCGGGTTTGAATGTGTAATTAGTTTTTAAACTAGTTTATCACCCATGCAATGCGTGGTTTTGTTTATAAAGAAGGAAAGCCTCGCTTCATTTGATGCAGCATAAGCCTAAATAAAGCATCAACTTCAACTGGTTTCTTCTGTGATACTCTAAAGACAGCATATATAGAATGAATGGAAGAAAAGTAGGCAAATTAGATTAGGCAACTAAATCACTTATGCAGTTTCTAGTGTCCCCACCCAAACCCAACCTTCACTTCTGCTAGAGTTAATCCAATGCATGTAAAACAATCTGCTCTTGAAGTTCACACGCCTAAAACTGACATGCTTTGTGCATTCTTCCTTCCCTTGGAGTATCATACAAAGAGATTAAGAGAATAATGCTACCAATACATGTAAAACAATCTTCTAGAGCTTGTCGCTGGGCGATTAGCTGTGGAAGACTTCATAGCCTTTTGGTGAGGTGTCCATATCATGGCGGTCCGCCGCTGCCACCAAAGTAAAAGTAGGATGCATATTGTCAAGGCGAATCACCGACCCTCGCATTCTTCAGCTTGTTGAGAGGCAAGATCCATGAAGTGTATCCGTGATATATTTGAGCGAATGTCTCCTTGAGTAGGTTGGTATTCCTTATGGTTAACCTCCTTTCACGTGCTCACATCAATTTCCACTCAAACCATGGGAGAATCTAAATTTGTGACAAAAACCAAGAAACAATCAACTAATCATTCTCTTAATATCTGAAAAGCAGCTAAAATCGCTCATATACAATTTGTTGAAATGCACGTGCGAGTTGTGTTAGAAAGTTCTGCATCGGATAAGTGGTGGGGGTGTGAAGCAATTAATATATGAGATATGCGTAGGCTATAACTCAGTTTTAAAATTTATCATAAAAGTGTAATTGAGTCTTAAAATTTACAAAAAATGCAATCAAATCTTAAAATTTATCAAATTGGTTCAATTGAGTCATAAAGTTAACATCATCGGACTTACTAATAAAAGATATTGACGTGGTATTTTAAATGAATTTATATTTTCCATGTCGCTTTTTTAAATTATTTTTTATTCAAAATCTTTAAAAATTAGATTTAAAAACTAAAAAGGAGAAACTAAAATTTATTTAAAAAACAAAACTGTTAGAAAAAGAAATGGCATCGGCGAGCATTTTTTCACCGTAGCTCGCCCATTACCGGAGGGGCCAGAGATGGTTTGGCCTTGGGCGGGGTGGGCGATTGCCCGAGCGAATGGCCCCAAGCGAGGGCTGGCCACCCCTGCCAAGTTTGGCGAGGTGAGCATCACGAACCTCGGGCAAGGACTAGCAAGGCCTCGCCCAAGGCGGGCGATGGTTGCCGGCCCCCGTGAGGACCAACGAGGCCTCACTCCGATTGGCAAGCCTCGCGACCCCCAAGCGAGGGCCGGCAATGCCTAGCCCAAGGAGGGCAATGGTAGCCCCTCGTGAGGATTGACGTGCCTAGATTCGAGCGTCCTCCCTATAGCGAGGGTAGTCCGCCCTCCCTTGGGGCTGGCCGATGGGCGGCGGTGGAAGCTCCATCAGTGCCTTTTTTTTTTTTTTAATAGTTTTTTTGGAATAAATTTTAAATTTTTAGTTTTTAAATCTAATTTAAAAAATAATAAAAATAATGTTAAAAGTCACGTTGAAAAAAATAATTAAAAAAATCACAGTGGAAAATAAAAATTCATTTAAAATACCACACTTACGTCGGCATTTTTCGTTAGTAAGTTTGACGGTGTTAACTTTAGGACTTAATTAAACTAATTTGACAAGTTTTAGGACTTAATTGCACTTTTTACAAATTTTAAGATTCAATTGCATTTTCCTTTTATTGCACATATCCCTTAATATATGTGTGTGTTGGCAGATTTAAAATTGAGCTTCCTCTTAGCAATCTCCCTCAAGTGAACGTATCTAGCTTATCTAATCTTTTCCAAAACAATCGATTCTCAGCTCAAATCAAGATCAATCTCATCACGAACGAAGGGGTTGAGATCCGCTTTCTCCCAATTCACTCGATTTCGGAGGTCTAAAAGATTCCAGAAAAAAGATAGAACCGGGACGTCCCTAATGAGCAAGAGAAGCAACGAGAATTTCTTGAGGTAGAGGGAGTGAGGGAGTTGAAATGGCTGCACTCCACTTAGCCTCGCCCGATCGATTGCGCTCGACGCGACAAATGAGGAGCAAGAAGGCGGGGGAGAAGGTCATCTTTTGGAAACAATTTCCATTTTTTTGGAAAGAGGAGGTCATCTTCTCTTGTTTTGACTCTGTTGTTTTTTTCCAATGAACCAAAATATTTTCATTGACTCAATCAATTTTCTGTGCACATGACGCCGGAAAATCTGGAAAAGAAAATTTTCTGGAAGTGATTTTCCTTCAAACAAATAAAGCCTAAAGAATCATCTGTAAAAAGTCTCATGTGGGCCATTGTCAGGGAAAAACTAACAGTTTCTAGTTGCCGAAAGAGACAAGAGAGTCGGTCTCTTCAGAGACATCCGATAAAATTGGAAAAGATATAGAGAAAGATTAGCACAGCCCTTGCACAAATGGAGAAATGGTCTAACTATTCTTTTCACTGATTTTTTTTTTTTATTTTTTTTTTACTATGACCCGGAAATAAAATTGCTCGTGTTGAAAGATAAGGAGTATTTACAATCTAATTTACATTTGGAGACTCGCCTTCTCAAGACTTCTCTAGCCAGAGACAATCGTTACAGAAAATCTATCTCCGAGTCTTCGAACCCCTCTTGCCGGGTGGATTCACAACCCGCCGCTCTCCGGAAAGACCGATTGGGGCGGAGGTAAGGGCGGATGTAGCCAAGTGCATCTTTCTCTCCATACCATTGTGAAGTTAATACATACTCCAAAACAACATATATGCCAACGGAGATTTCGAAGCACTTGCATGAAGCCGGCCTTCTTGACACCAATTGAAGGCATCTCCTATTTTAAGAATTTTCCATCGATAATTATCTTCATTGCACATATTTTTTTATCATATAATGTTTGATATGTAAAACTTCTACTTATAATTTGGTATTTTCTAAAACTACCCTTCATTTTCATTCCCATGCTCTCTCAAACGATGTACCCAATTAAATATTACATTGTGATAAAAATATTACACGGTAGATCTATATTTTTCTTTTTGTTGATCTAGTATCTTTTTTTATGTATTTAATCTTTTTTTTTTGTATATTTGCAATATTAGCATTGTAGGGAAGAGATCTTAATTTGCCTTTCCTAATTTTTCGTGTCATGCATATATTTTACTTTGGGGTAAATGTGAGCATACCGGTTTGAATTTTTTGACATGAAAATTACTTTGGTGTAAATGTGACAGGAGTAATCAGTTTAGAATTTTTAATGGTATTCCTCCTTATAATTGTTCCCGTTTGATATTTTTATGAGAGTTAGCTTTCCAGTTTAAATCAATATTGACTTCCGTACTCAGATTTGTGATGTTCTTACGTAAATGTATCAAGAATATACTCTTAAAGATATACTATTTCTTATGTACAATATTGTTGACATCAAGTTGATTTATAAGTGAGAGTTTAATGGAATAGCAAAAACAAATCTAGTTCTAGAATTTTCTTTTAAAAGGAATATAATCACAGTAAAAACAGATTAAATAATTCAAATAATGAAATATATTATTTAAGTAAAACGAAGAAAGAAAAAATCTTAAAGACCTCTTTCTTGAATAATCTTTCATTTTGATAGTATAGAGGAATCTTTGAGAGGAATAACATACTTAGTTAGGCCAAACTAAAATTTTATACGTCAAGAGGAAAGCAAATTTATTTGTCAAAGGGGTATTAACAGCCTAAGTAATAAATAGTCCTAAAATTTTCAAAAGTACTAAAATTCATCAACTTTATGCATTTGAGCTGTTACGTCAAGTTTTCTCAACTTTTTGCAATCCTACATCCCTGCTTCTGTTTCTTTTGTTTTTTTAGATTACTTTTATTATTTTGTGTCATTTATTTACATTCTTTTTTTCTAATTTACTAATGTTGCATTGAAACAATGTCACCTTTTCCGTCTTCATAATCTAAAAGCACAAACATGACAGCTCAGGTATCTAAAGGCCCATTAAACACCTTGTAAGCTCCATCAGCCTATTAAACTTAGGCATTTTGGATGTGTAAATTTGTCATAAATTTACCTAAAATTAATATGAAATTTCATGTGAATTTGCCATTTGATCCTCATCTAGCTTGGGAATTTCATAGTAAAGTCAACGAAAAGTAAATGCGTCACGAGTGCATTAATTTGAAGTTTTTAGTGAATAATTTACATCAAATTCGTTACAAGTGCACCAATTTGAGATTTTTGATGATCCCAATAATTAATATAAGATAAATTCATCACGAATGTATCGGTTTAAAGTCATTCACGATCTTAACATGTAACTCAAAACTCAAAACTAAAATCAAATTAAAAAAAAATCGATAATCCATATCACAATTTGATTGCAATTTCTTCCTCGAAATAATAATTAGTTTCAGTTTCAGTTCCCTTGTCGTCGTCGTCGTCTCTCTCTCTCTCTCTCTTTCTGTTCACTTTGTCTGTACGGCTTCAGTTTTCACCATCATCGCAGCGCGTTTCTCCTCTCCTCTCCCTCCCTCCTTTCGCGCCATTCCCTCTCCTCCGCAAATCCTCTTCTCCTCCAAACCCTAATCTCCTCCCTCGCATTCGTTCCCGCTCCGCCGTCCTCCGATCCGCCGCCGCCGCTCAATGCCGCCGCCGCCGCCGCCGCCGCCGCCGCTCCGATCTCCTCCGCCGCCGACGACCGCCGCGATCGAGAGGCCGGTGAGAGGCCGGTGAGCGGCGCGCGAGGCCGGCGGATCCCCGATCGGGAATGTCTTGGGTGGGATGGAACCGGACGTCCGACAGCTTCCACCTCGCGCTCGCGTACGGCGCCGCGGAGGATCCGGGCCACGCCGGCGGCGAGGATCCGACGCGCGCGTCGGTCTCGTCGACGGCGTCGTCGGGATCGGGATCGGGGTCGGGGTCGTCGCTGGGGTCGATGTCGCCGAGGGATCAGGAGGCGGGGCCCGGGAGGATTGAGCTCGACTGGACGGCGGGCGACGACGAGGATCAGGTGGCGCTGAGGCTGCAGTCGCAGCTGATGGTGGCGATGCCGGCGCCGCAGGATACCGTGGCCGTGGAGTTGAGCTGCCGAGGGGAGGATGAGAATGTGGGTGTCGACATGAGGGTGGTCAAGAGGAGGGAGCCGCTGAAGGCGGTGAAGATGAGTAAGACGAGCGGGTCCGGGCAGCAGAGCGATGGGATGGGAGTTTTGACTCGGCTGCTGCGGTGGAACTTCGTGAATTCGGCGACTGGCGGCGTCGGCGAGGGTAGTCTGGTGTGCGGAGAGCATTGGAGGACTGTGACGGTGGTCAGCCTCTTTGGTTGTGGTTTGTCGGTGAGTGCTTATGCACGGTTTTCTTAAGATCTCTGATGATGTTCGTGGGTTAGAGTTTATGATTCAGAAGGCATTAGATTGGGTATGGGATGCTGTATGATTTAGATAAAATCTAAGTGGCTTGAGTTGGAAGATTGTTCCGGGATTTGAATTAGTGTTATTTGATGGTGGAATGCCACCTGAGTTCAATCTGGGGATTTTTGTGCTCAGTTAAGTTTGCAGAAGACAAATCATAGCTGGTCAACTTCTCAGAGTTCGATCCCAAAAAAGAATACTTCTCAGAGAGCCTGAGTATATGGGAAAAAGAAAAGAAAAAAAAATGCAGGACTTGTAGTATCTATGACTTACTATTTCGTAGCACTAACTGTGGGCATCAGTTCAACTGTAATATGTAAAAAGAAAATTGGCCATCTTGACCTGTCTTTCGAATTTACCATACTTTCAATTATTCTTCTATCCAAGGGCATTTTTTGGATTTCCTTTTCAGGCATATCATTTTCTTTCTCAATTGGGGCATTAATGTAACTGTTTTGGCCCTAATTAAGTGCTACTTGATTGCCTTCATAGGCTTTGCCAGTGGAAATAACTAAATTGCCGCTTCTTGAGAAGCTATACCTTGATAACAACAAGCTATCAGTTTTGCCACCCGAACTTGGTGAGCTGAAAAATTTGAGAGTTCTCAGGGCTGACAACAATATGCTGATTTCAGTACCTGGTGAGCACAGAGGATTTTTCTCTTACATGTTCTGAATGGTAAAATTCATGACAAAGAACATAAGGTATCTTCTGGCTCATCATTGGTCATTTTGGTTGTTCACTGTAAGCAGTAGAACTGCGACAATGCGTGGAACTCGTGGAGTTGTCATTAGAGCACAACAAGCTTGTTCGGCCTCTTCTTGATTTCAGGTCAATTTATTTGCAAATTCATGCGTCTGCTTAGTTCATGCTTTTGTTTCCCTCTCGATTTGAGAAAAACTAGTATCTCTTTGCGTGCAACATTGCAAATTCAATTTATCTAAAATGGCCTTTCAATTTAAGTGCAGGGCTATGGCTGAACTTCGAGTTCTTAGACTATTTGGGAATCCTCTTGAGTTCCTTCCTGAAATTCTACCGCTAAACAATCTTCGCCATTTGTCTCTGGCAAATATTAGGATCGTGGCAGATGAAAACCTAAGATCAGTGAATGTGCAAATAGAGGTAAAACCTATGCTGAAAAAGGGAGCAAATTATTAGTTTTTTTTGCAGTATTTAGGGAGGAATGATTGGTAATTAGAGTATTTCTTGTGTGTGATTGCAGATGGAAAACAATTCTTACTTCGGTGCATCTAGGCACAAGTTAAGTGCATTTTTCTCTCTTATATTCCGCTTTTCTTCATGTCATCATCCTTTGCTAGCATCTGCACTAGCAAAGATAATGCAAGACCAAGGGAATCGGACCTTTGTTGGTAAAGATGAGAATGCAGTGAGGCAGCTAATAAGTATGATAAGCAGCGACAACCGCCATGTGGTATGTTATTATTTTCTGGAGTTGCCTTAACTTGGTTGGCTGTCGATCATTTCTGAAAACTTCTTACTCTGAGCAGGTGGAGCAAGCATGTTGTGCCCTTTCATCTCTAGCTGGAGATGTCACTGTGGCTATGAAGTTGATGAAATGCGATATTATGCAGCATATTGAAACAGCCTTAAGATTCATCACGGAAGAGGAAGTGATATCTGTTTTGCAAGTGGTTGTCAGTTTGGCTTTTGCCTCTGATGTTGTAGCTCAGAAGATGTTGACCAAGGATGTTCTGAAATCGCTAAAATCACTATGTGCTCGTAGAAATCCAGAGGCAAGTTCTCTTTTTCGTGCTACTAGAATTCATGTTTTTTTAAATTTCTAGAGTTGTTGAATATCTTAGTGGTCGACTGCCATCTTTGAGTAGGTGCAAAGGCTAGCACTGTTGGCGGTTGGAAATTTGGGCTTCTGTTTGGATAACCGCAAGATTCTTGTTACTTCTGAAAGCTTGAGAGAGCTTCTCTTGCGGTTAACTGTTGCACCTGAACCACGTGTGAATAAAGCTGCTGCCCGGGCTTTAGCAATTCTTGGTGTGTTTCTGTTCCTGGATTTTGTCTTCCAACCCTTCCTTTGATGAGATAAATGAAGGAACTAACAAACATACTGGAATTATAGGGGAGAATGAAAATCTACGACGTGCAATAAGAGGGAGACAAGTCCCAAAGCAAGGATTACGTATACTTACAATGGATGGAGGAGGAATGAAAGGCCTTGCTACTGTTCAGATGCTTAAAGAGATTGAAAAGGGTACCGGAAAGAGGATACATGAGTTGTTTGATCTTATATGTGGCACATCAACTGGCGGCATGCTAGCAATTGCCCTTGGTATCAAGCTAATGACGCTGGATGAATGCGAAGAAATATACAAAAATCTTGGTGAGGGCGAGGCGACATAGAACAAAACTTGCATGGGAGTGCCTTTTGTCATTTGCTTACACTACTTTCATTTGAATTTGTGTTGGTCGGTTGTCCAGGGAAACTTGTATTTGCTGAAACTGGGCCAAAGGACAATGAAGCTGCAAGTTGGAGAGAGAAGTTGGATCAGCTTTATAAAAGTTCCTCCCAGAGTTTTAGGGTTGTCGTGCATGGATCTAAAGTAAGAGGATTCTATTCTACTTTATGTTGTTTTCTTTGACTCCTTTGCATGGCACTGTAAACCAATATCATATTATAAGTGGATAGACATAAACTTGACCCCTATCAAACCTTATCAGTATTTGAGATGGAGTTCTTTATGTTCCACAATTTTATTTCGCTGCGGATGTTTCAGCCACAATTGCAGTGAATTGTGGATGTCTAAGTTAATTACTAAATGTTGTCATTCTGGTGGTTAATGTCCTGTAAAGTATCTTTCCCTTAAGTGGTGAAATTTGGAGAAATTAGCAATGTGAATGGATTTCTTCTTTTTCTTCAGCTTTTTCCTCATGCCTTAGATTATCGTAGTCTAGGCTTGTAGAAAAGCCACTCTAATATGTGATCTGGCAGCATAGTGCAGATCAGTTTGAGAGGTTGTTGAAAGAAATGTGTGCTGATGAAGATGGCGACCTATTAATAGAGTCTGCAGTTAAGAACACTCCCAAAGTCTTTGTTGTTTCAACTTTGGTTAGCATGATGCCAGCTCAGCCTTTCTTATTCCGTAATTATCAGGTTTGAGTACTCCTGACATCTTTGCACATTATTTTCTAGCCAAGAGTTTTCTGCAAGATTTTGACACATAACTTTTAAGGATGCTGTGCTTGTCGCCGCATATTATTGACTCAATTCCTTTTTGTCAAATTGCAGTACCCTGTTGGAACACCAGAGGTATCTCTTGCAATTTCCGAAAGTTCTGGCGTCAGTACATTAGGATCACCTACTACTGGGGCACAAGTTGGCTATAAACGCAGTGCTTTTATTGGAAGTTGTAAGCATCGAGTCTGGCAAGCAATTAGGGCCTCTTCGGCCGCTCCATATTATCTTGATGATTACTCAGATGGTACTGCCCTCCTTTTTAGTTCTTCCTCTGGTTTTTTCTTCCTATGCTCCTTCTGTCTACAGTTTTGCTGCTTCTCCATCTAATTTTGTTGAGTATTCAAAATATTGCCCCAGATGTGCATCGTTGGCAAGATGGCGCAATAGTGGCTAACAATCCTACAGTTTTTGCCATAAGAGAAGCACAGCTTCTGTGGCCAGACACAAGAATCGATTGTTTAGTTTCCATTGGATGTGGCTCCGTTCCTACAAAGGTAATTTGTTGTTGCCTGCTTTAATAAGAAATGTTGAATGACTTATTTCCCCTCAACAAGGTCTCACACCATTTTAGGTCTGATAAGATCATGGGAAGGTTACATTGCCCCATGGTAAAAAATTTTGGTCGGGGCCAGGGGGGGGTGGATATGGGGGCCGTGTAAGGTGGAATTTCTTCGCGAACTTATGACAGTATTCTGCTATGACATTGGTGGATGGAAGATAAATCATTCATGACCATTCATACACCTTTATATGGCTTCCAGCTTTCTTCTGTCCCTAATTCCTGAATGCCCAGCGATGCATGATTGTCTCTTCCCCATTTTTCTTCAGTCACAATAATTAAAACATTCTTCTGCCATGCTTGCTTAATTTCCTTTCTACCCTTCATCTTGGTGAATGGCATGCTTCTCTTGCTTAAACACAACAAGCTGCTTTTCTACAAAGGCAGCTGTGTGACAGTGAAGAGTGCCGAGGGGGAAAAATGCTCATCTTATTCTCTTATTCCCCATGCACCATAAATTCAAGCTTTCCTTTACATCCTCACAACATTTGGTGTTTAGGATGGGTAAAAGTTTCATCATGGAAATATTCAGCCTTCTATACCTTCCACATATGCCTTTTTGAAACTCCTCTGTTTGGAATTTTAGGACCTAATCTGTAGTCTCTTTCTACCTATCACTTGTAACTATTGTGGCACATGACTGTGGGTCGCACTGGGAGAATCTGAGCCCTGCAGTAATCACAATCTGTACCTAATGTGATATTTTATAAATTTCTGTCCTCCAATTGAATTTGCTTGAGTTTATTCTGTTTTTTTTTTTTTTTTTGAATTTGCATAGAAATACAAGAGAGCTTCACTATGCTCGATGGATTATCTACCTGCAGAAAATTCATAGAAAAATTCAGTACAGATGATGACAATTTACATAAAAGTAACGGGCCCTGGTTTTGAGACCACATGTATGCCCAGTCTAACGCATATATCCTGAAGGATGTTGTCACAATAATGTACTGTTAATTTGAGCACAGTAGAGTCATATATGTGCAATATCTTGTGCTCTTGAACAGCCTTAGTGATTTTAGGATGTAATTTATGGATAGAAGTACTCCGATAGTAATCTTTCTACCTGCTTGTAACTTGAATTCCTCAACTGGTTTAGGTAAGGAAGGGTGGTTGGCGTTATCTTGATACCGGACAAGTTTTAATAGAGAGTGCGTGTTCAGTGGATCGTGTGGAGGAAGCTCTGAGCACATTGCTTCCCATGCTTCCTGAGATGCAGTATTTCCGGTTCAATCCAGGTATTTTAACGTTTTATATGTGATTTTGTTAGATGAATGGGTCTCCAAGACCTGTGGTTTTTCTATTATTAGGAAAATGAAATGATATGCTTTACTTTTTGGTTAATTATTTGGTTCCAATATTGTATAAATTCGTAGCATCGACCCAATTATAATGGGACATTTGGCACTAAGAGCTTTTCCAGATGTCATTCTACAGAAAAATTTTGGAAAACTTTTTTTTAATTTCTGTACCTTTTCGGTTTGCAAATTGTTTTTACTTTTTATATGTCAAAATGTTCATAATATTAACTCACATTTTGATTAGAAATCAATAAACACGAAAAGAAAATAAATTTACAATATTTCATTTGTTTGCCTGGTGTCAGTTTAGAGAGAGGAACCTGTTATTTTTTTCATAAGAAAATCTTTTCATATTATAAGGAAGTTGGAAAAAAATGGAGCATAACTAAATTGTTTTCTTCAGCTTTCGGTTTTTAGCTTACAATAAGCTTCATTGAGCTTTACTAGAGATTCCCATTGTAGCTTCAGCAAAGCTTCCTTATATTGAATAAATTTGAAAAAAGCAAAACAGAGAGAACAACTTCTGTTTTGATGGAAATTTGATCTAACCAAACTTGTACAAATCTTCATTTCTATGCAAAATCTCTCATTGAAGTGTATCAAGTAAAATTTCAAAACTACAGAGGGACACTCTGTTTTCATTCTTGTTTTGAGTGAAATCAAAAGGCACAACTAGTATCCAAAACTGAACACTGCTCAGGGATCCTTTGCAAGTTCTCAATTAGTGAACTGTGTTTCTGGCTGCACAGTTGACGAACGTTATGGTATGGAGCTAGATGAAACTGACCCTGCTGTATGGCTTAAGTTGGAGGCTGCAACCGGTGAATACATTCAAAACAATTCGCAAGCCTTCAAAAATGCTTGTGAAAGATTGATCATGCCTTTCCAACTTGATGAGAAGTGGTCAGATAATTTAAAGCCTCAACATATCTCAAAAACGAAGGCATCTGATTCAGGCAAGTATTACTGCATATTTTTATCTATTGCCATTACCTTTTCTCTTACTATTCTTTCCTCATCTGCCTTGTCTATGCAGCGACAGAAGCACATGGCCCTTCTTTGGGTTGGAGACGCAATGTCCTTCTTGTTGAAGCTTTACATAGCCCAGATTCAGGAAGAACCGTCCATCATGTGCATGCACTTGAGTCGTTCTGTGCCCGCAGCAGTATAAGGTTATCTTTTTTTGACAATATATCGGGAAGTTCCAAGGCAGTACCTTCAACCGCATTGCCCACCCCCTTTACATCGCCTCTATTCACTGGAAGCTTTCCCTCAAGTCCTTTGCTTTATAGTCCTGATATTGGTCATCAGAGGATTGGAAGAATCGACTTAGTCCCTCCTTTAAGCCTGGATGGATCCCACCTAGGAAAGATAACTGCCTCACCGCCAAAGTCCCCTTCAAAACCCAGAGAACTGTCTCTACTCGCTCGCTCATTACATGGGAAGTTACAGAATTCACCACAAGTGGGAATTGTACATTTGGCTCTCCAAAGCGATTCCAATGGTTTAATTTTAAGGTCAACATCATGTCCTACTTCACTGCATTCTTGTTTTTCATAGATAATTTCTAAGTTTTGACATGCTCAAAATATGTTTCTCTAGTTGGCAAAATGATGTCTTTGTGGTGGCTGAACCCGGGGAACTGGCGGATAAGTTTCTACAGAGTGTCAAAATGAGTTTGTTGTCGACGATGCGGGGTCATCACAGGAAAGGAATATCACTGCTTGCAAACATTTCAACAGTGGCTGACTTGGTTGCCTGTAGACGACACTTCCAAATTGGATGTGTTGTCCACCATTACATTGGATGTCAAAAACAAGTAAGTTTTAGTTATTGCTGCTGCTGTCCAAGTAATTGCTTTCAGTTCTTCAAGTACAACATTAAGAATCATGGTGGACTACACTCTGATGCTCTGTTTTTGGAAGGTAATGGAAGATGATCAAGAAATCGGCGCATACATGTTTCGTCGAACAGTCCCTTCCACGCATTTGACACCTGATGATGTCCGTTGGATGGTATGTTTCCTTGGTCTTGGAGGGTTCACCACATGCTGCTTTTCTTCTGTGTTGACTTGACGATATTTAAGTAATCTATACGGCCTTATAGTATCCACATGACACTTTACATATATGAGACGAGCACCTGTATTTTAAAAAAGCTTAAGGATAATTGATACTCTTTCTGTCTGCATCACTATAATGATTCGCATACATCTGTCCCTTCTCTTCTGTTGACATGACTGAAATCCTATGGTTGGTGCTATCAGGTCGGAGCTTGGAGGGACAGAGTTATAATTTGTACTGGCATGTATGGGCCTAGTCCAACTTTTATCAAGGCCTTTCTAGATTCAGGTGCAAAAGCCATTATCTGCTCATCAGCCAAACCTCCAGAAGCACAGGTGACAACATTCCATGGACCAGGTGTGTTTGGCAACTTGGAAAATGGGCGATTCGAGATTGGAGAAGAAGAAATGGAAGAAGAAGAGGAGGATGAGGAAGTGGAAGCAGAACCAGCCAGCCCGGTGAGTGATTGGGAGGACAGTGACCCTGAGAAAAATGTGGATCTCAAGGGATTCTGGGACGATGATGAAACAGACTTGTCTCACTTTGTTTGCCAATTGTACGACTCCTTGTTCCGGGAAGGCACAAGTGTAGATGTTGCTCTGCAAAATGCTCTTACCTCACATAGACAGTTGAGGTACTCCTGCCATCTACCCAGCACAAAGTAGTCTACATGTTAAAGTTGTCGTATCATTCTTCAGCCCATGCTCAGGCGTCAGCATGTATGAGATTGAGACATGAGGTTTACTGGAAAAAGAAAAAGAAAAAAAATAAGAGTGTATAGAAAAAGGAAAATAAATATACTCATGATGATATAGAAACTGAGGATAAAAATTCAAAATTTTGAGGCCTCTAGGAGATTTTATGCCTACTAGATAGATACCAGAGCATTGATGGACGTGGAACGCCATAAATTTTATAGCTTCTCAAGTAAACATATATGCAAGTGCAGTTCCTCTTGTCTATTCATCATTCACTTTTCAGCTTAGTTTCGTTGATCTCGACTGCTCGGCTCCTTTGTACATGCAGTTATAAAACTCTATTTATCCTCTTCACATTCGATGAATGCGATTCCCCATTCTGCATGGCTGTTTTGTACATTTTAAACGTAGGTTAATTGTTTGCTCTGGATGTACACACTTCTTTGCGACGAGAGAAGAAATAGAGATGTCCCGTCTGATTTGGATGGTGGATCTCCTGTAATCTGAGATTGGAGAAGGAACATCAAGTAAATCTGGTGTTTCATGCTGTTTCATGGAATCCATGGCTTGTTCCATATAATCTACGGTTATAAATGCGTCTTTTATAGGAATGTTACACCTTATGTCTGGTGAGACACTGAGAACTTTGCTCCGAATGTAGCCCGTTGAAAATATTGAGCTTCTTAGGTGTTGCACGGACTGGCTTCGCAGCCTAGTTCGGAGTACGTGTAAGATATCGTTCCGGCACATAAATAAAGAGGGGGAAACAAGGGCCGGTCTCTGTATGCGAGTAGAATTTTTCAGTTCTACTCGCTACACCAGACGAACACTGAAGGGCAAACTGTTCTTAAGATATGGACATTTTTTTCTTGATGGGTAACGAGGCCCTACGTGAAATGGGAAGAGTTGGCGGATTCTGGTTGCGATGGCCGCAGACGAGACTACAAAGCCTTAGAGAGAACTCTGGAAGCTTGTATAAAAGCGTACTTCAAATTCAAATGACGTTTTCGTAGGCAGGTACGATCTTAATGGAAGATCCCAATATGTCCCGATGTCGATGCATCCTCGATTTCTCCATGATTTAGAGAGCACAAGGACCAAGAGTGTGCATGTGCTTTTGGGATTCCACTGCTTTATCGTCCGTAGTTAATCGCATGGCAGGTTTGATATGTCAATTTAGAGCTTGTCGGAATGATAGCCAATGCTGTCAGAGCAGGCAATTTTGCAGGATAAATAAGGAGACAAACCGTAGTTGGTGCAGCAGTGGGCTTGAGCATGTTCTTTCGGCTGAAAGTAAAGAGGAGTAAAAATTGCTTAGAAGTGAAGGCGCTGATGTAATCATAAGATGGGATAATGCGGATAAGTTATTTTACAGGAAGAGGACACAAATGGCCCTTTAACTCTAATTTAATGTGCAATGATGTTCCCGAACTCTTAATTTGTTTAATGTAGTCTGTCAACTTTGATCGAATGTGTAGTGTTGTCCTTAAATATTAAATTTGTTCGGTATGAATTGGTAAAGGTTCGATCTAATCCTTCAACTATATGAGAATGTTTATTGTTGTTTTTTCGTTAATTTGAGTTAATGGAATCTTTGTGTGGCTTCCAATTTGTTATGTTTGAACTGTGGACCAAAACAAAAGGTTGTGCGTGGATCGTCCACATATGTTATCTGTCTCCAATCAAGGAAAGAGATTGGCATGTGTAATATTTGAATTCCCACGTTTGCTTCTTTCCTTTTCTAAAGTAAATGGATTAAAGGACAGACATACCGACTCATTATCCTTAAGCATGTCATCTGAGCAAATAAAAAAACCACATTGAACATTTTTTAATGGTTCAGAAATTACATTGCACAAATCAAGAATTCAAAGACGAAATTAGTTATCGGATCTAAATTCATGAATCATTTATGTTATGACCTCTTATTTTATTCTGAAGTGTTAAAAAAACATAGGGCAACCTCTCCTTCTTTATTTCAGCACAGAAAGCAAAGGTAATGATTTGCGTCACAGGCCGATGGTGTTTAATCACATCACAACCCTGCTTCGACAATATCATTACCATGTTTCGCAAAGTGAAGTACACATAAGTGGTCCACTCATTGAAGGAGAATACATGCGTACTTTGAGAGAGAGAGAGAGAGAGAGAGAGAGAGAGAGAGAGAGATGTAAAGGAAGGAAGCATACATCAGAAAATTCTGGACCAAACAGCATGGCTGGCTTACCATGCAAAATCGGGTCATTTAGGAACTCCATATCTTCCAAACAATGGCCTTTGCGAAAGTGAAAAATCACGATGAAACCCGCTTAAAAGAAACCATCCAAAGGCGCATTCGCCGCCATTTTGTTCTTCAGGGTGCGTAATCCACGACGATGACCTCCATGTTTTAGCAGTCGAAAGATTAGCGAGAGCTGTATCTTCTGTAAGTCCGTAAGCTTTACAATGTTTCGCAGTTCACTGCTGAACCATGGATGATGCCTCATGTTGAGAGCTGCAATAATGAAAAGCTCCGCGCCGCGCACTTTGAGAAAAGAGCACCCGGCAAAAACTCTTCGTTATAATTACCAGAAGAAGAGGACATCCACTGACCAAAGCAGTCTTCCCCACTTAGAAAAAGGTCATTGACCACCCATCACTCTCTTCATTCACAAGCATCCTCCTCCTCCAATTGCATATATAAATCGAGCGGCGAGGTGATCGAATTTACTAGGACAATGGCCGCGACCGGTCCAGTTGCTGTAGGCACTCGAGGTACGATCGCATCCCTCGTCAGGAAGGAAGTCGAGTATTTCCATGGCCTCGAACGAGAGAGCTCGAGCCTGGCACGGGAGCAGGTCTCAGGCAGGGATTCTGGAACGAGTTTCGGGTTCCTTCGCATCGCTTGGGGAAGAAAAAAACGCAAAGGAGCGGGTGTGTTTCGCCCAAGCATCTGCTCCGTCACACGGGTCGAAGATAGCCATCGGACGAATGGGAATCGCGAGTTCACTTATACACTTCTCGAGGACGAACTCGGGAATGTGAACATTTAGATGATAGACAAACATCGATCGCAAGGTCTAAGGAAGACGATCTTCCAAAGTCATTCTCTTTCAGACTCTTTTAGCCTATTAGTGTTAATAAACACAGAGGTTTGCACTGTCTTCTTCCTGTTCAATTCATTGGAAATTCTTCTGGTTTTGCTTGACTCCTCTCTACGAAGAACATTTGAGATGTATGCTCCTTTTGCCCAGATATGTGCCAAGCATTTACCCTCAGTTTACACAGATTTCCTCCCTAATAAAAGGAAGTTCCTTCTTCCCCTTGCTGACACAAGACACCGGTTCGATTTTCTCAATATTGCGAACGTATACATCGCCTTTGAGCGGCAAAAAGTTCACATCATCTCACGGGCGCTCACGTCTTCTCAGAATAAGGGGTGTATTTCTGGGCTAAGAAATTGTAAAGGTAGTTTTAACAGGATGAATTTACAGTTCAGACTGAGGTAAGCATGCTGCATCTCTAGCAATAAAAGGGAGAAGAGCATGCTACATCTCTAGCAATTAAGGGCGCGCACGGCGACGCTCCAATTCTTTTGCTCCCTAGAAAAAAAAAAAAAGAATTCGTTTGGTAATATCAATTAATTTTTCTATTGTGGAGAACATAATAGTTTCTAGGAAATAGATTTAGAACAAAGCACAAGAAGTAGAAAAAAAGTATTTTCTCATTCTCGAAAACAATTTCTAGAAAAAAGTCATTTTTCTTTTCTTCTTTTTCCTTGCCGCTCGCCGTCACTGGCAGCTAGAGGAGGAGAAAAAGAGAGGAAAAGAGATAAAAGAAATTTCTAAAAAAAAAAAAATTATTAACAAATTAAAAGAAATTTTAAAACACAAAAAAATTGTGGATCGTACCAATCGTATTACATGTTCCTTTTCTATTTTCAAAATAGAAATTTTGTATGGTTACTAAACGCGTTATTTTATCAAAAATTATTCCGAGAAATAGAAATAGAAAAAGGCTATTCTTGAAAAGAAATTATTTCTCGGAACAGAAATATTACTAAATATGCCCTAAGTAACATAAGCAACAACAAAGAACGGGCATTGCATTGGCACCTTTGCTAGCAGCAAAGTAGTCATCCAATCTCTGATTTACCAAAGCAGTACTCAGAATGCACTTAATTCTGGCAAATGTGGTCGAAAAAATATCCACTAAAAACGACTTGACAATCCCTCATGAACATGCTACGGTATGGCCATGAACTAGTTAAGGCACACATCAAGACAAAAGCCCTAGGCAACAAGGCGACCTTGATTAGACGAATTCAAAAGGTTTGGAGAGATAACAATCACATGTCCGATTGACACAAACAGCATACAGAAATATCATCCTCCAGATTCATTCTACATACAACACATCATTCCATTGAAAAAAATTACCATGGAAATCCCCAGCTACCCTAACACAACAGTATGTACATCGAGATAGCACTATAAGGACGCGCATGACAACTATTATGTTTCAGAAATAATTTCTAGAACAGAAATAATTTTTTCTATTTCTATTTCTAGAAGAGTTTCTAAGCAAAAATAACCGTTTGATAACAACACAAAATTTCTACTCTAAAAATAGAAATTCATTTGATAACGACACAAAATTTCTTCCTTTCGGACGGCGGCGAACTGGCGGATAGTGGTGATGGACGGAGCAGACCGGCGGTGGCGACCAGTGAGTGGCGACCGGCGGCGACCAGGGCCGGCGACCGACGGGGGTGGCCGGCGATTAGCAGCCGGTAGCGGCCGGTGACCGACGGCGGCGACGGTGGCCGGCGACCGGTGGTGGCAACGGCGGCGACTGGCGGGGGATGGCGAGCGGCCGGTGACCAACAGACGGTGGTTGGCAGCAACGGATGAAGGACCGGTTGATAAACGATGATAAAATTTTTTATTTCTCATTTCTGTTCTAGAAATAGAGAAGTAGAAAATTTATATTTCTAATTTCTATTCCAAACCTATTTCTGGAATAGAAATCTATTCTAGAAATAGAAAAACGGAATAAGTTTATCAAACGGATTTCTATTCCAAAAACAGTTATTTCTGGAACAGAAATAGGCAGTTGCCATGTACCCCCTAAGACTCCCGGTAGGTGGCTCAAAGGGAGGCTGCTACGTGAAACTGCACCAAGAGAGAGGTAAGATATCTTCCCAAAGTTGTTTCACCTTATGTGTGCTTTAGTCTGTACATCGAGAGTAACCAGATCCTAATGAATGACAAGAGGATGTGCGACAGCCTCTTCATTCGAGAATTACCTAAGTCGATCGATTTCGAAAAAAGTAAAACCTGCCTTCCATGATACAAATGTTTGCCTATTTCAGATCAAGCCATGCTCTTATTGAAACCAAATGAAAACAGCAAACTATCTCTATCGATCTTCATTACCGAGGTAAACCAGCTTCTAATTCATCCCACCGATCTGTAATTCTAGGAAATTTCTCCTTGACCTGTGTAAGAAGCTCCCTAGCTTCACCGACCTTATTGGTGCTCACCGGCTCGTTAACCAACGAATTCATCGTTGCAAAATCCGGATACCAACCCAGCTCCATACTGTCCTTACAATTCTACAAAGCACTATCAAAATCCCCTCCCTTACAAAGATGGTGAATGTAGTAGTCAAAACGAAAATCTTAAACATCTTCTTCGCTTCGTCGTGCTGGAGAAATAATTTGAATTAATCTCTTGATTGATTCCCCAGCCAGATTCCAATCTCGTCATTGATACAGTAAATCGTAGATTTGAAATATCTTAGGGATATAGTATTGTATATATTTTCTTATGATTCTTCTGATTTTATTTCTTGTAGTATAAAAATACAGACGCATACTTGTATATTGAATATGACAAGAAATACAAAATAGCTTTTCTCTCCATTGTTCTACATTTCTTGTCATGGTATCAGAATGGTATTTCTGATCCACCTTCCGCAAATTTTTTCCTTCTTCCTGGATTGCCTTCGACCATTTTCTGTTTTGTTGCTACAAACCACTACTTGCAGAACAAAATCAGCACATCAGAGAGAAATTCAGTCTTTCATTTGTTATTTTCGTTCAATATGCAGAACCCAAGTTGCGAAATTCAAGACCCGATCCTACCCACAATGGAGGAATCATCCGATCAAATCTTGGAACAAGTTGAGCAGGTTGCTCAACATCCATCTACTCCAGTTACGAACCAATTCTCTACTCCAGTTCAATGGCCATATGCACCATGGATTCCTGTCCAAGGCCATGGGCTGCCGGACCCAATCAATGGGCCTCTGGGTCTCGTCAACAATAGGCAAACTCAGCCCACAGCACCCGAGCAAAGATCCAGACCCGACTTCTCCGGGTCACAGACCAAATTGAACTTGGGTGGGTTTGGAACAAATCCCTACCCGGGTTCTCGATCATTTCTAACTTAGATAATATTTCACTTTAGGTGCATTTCTATTTTAATTTATTTAGAGTTATGAATTTTAATACAAAAACCAAAAAATGTCATGCATTAGTGGCATCATCATATGCCATGTCATGTAGAGTAGTCGCCTCATCATATGTTATGTCATACAATTTAATTTCATCATATGCTATATCATGTAGAGTAGCTGCATCATTGTCTATCATGTCATACAGTTTAATTGCATCACCATACATCATGTGGTTTAGATTATGTTATTACTATTAATATTTCATTCATATATATATATATATATATATACACGTCATTTAGTGATTACATATTCAGGGACATTTAATGAGAACTGCAATTTATATTAGAAAGTAGACCGATTAGTTATAATTGGACGATTCTTCCATAAATAGAAAATCTTAAAAACTTATCAAAACAAGTGTTTTGTCAAGTAGGTGAAGTCCTTGTGGACTTCCCAATCTCGTGTTCAATGAGTTCAATGGGTCAAATTCCTTTTCTTGTAATATAAAGTTCCTTTTCTTACAATATGTGGAGAGGGTACTGTTATGTCGTGATTTATCATGTGAAATCTTTCTTTTTTATGTTTTGCCAATCAAGAGACATCTTTCATTTACATAAACTTTGCAATGGATCAATAGACATCTTCCATATACATAAACTTTGCCATAAATCGCTAGGTTCAAACTCTTGACCCTTTATTCACCAACTAATCCAAATATTGAAGTAACCCTTTATTCACTGCAAAAGAATGCTTCAAGTGCTATAACTTGGCACAGAGGGACACTTAAGTGCCATAACTTATAAAAGGTACATTTAAATGCGACATTCGAAGAAAAACAGATCACTTAAGTGCCAGTCCGACCAAAAGGCTGATGTGGCATTTTTCCAACGAAGTGAGTCCAAAACGACGCCGTTTTGCACACTGACGTAATCAAATAATGCAAAAACGGTGTCATTTAGGGCTGACGTAGTAAAAAAAAAAAACAAAAATTAATTAAATTAAATTTAGTTAGAATATTAAAAAATAATAATTAAAAAAAAAGGGTGGGCGATGGCCGAGGGCTCAACCCTCGCCCGCCGCCACCTCCTCCTTGCCGTCGCTGGGAAGGGCTGGCGACGGAGGGGGAGGATCGGTGAGGATCGCGAGCTCTCGCCTAAATCAGGGCGAGGGTTGCAGCCCTCGCCCAGATCTGGCGAGGGTCGGTAGCCCTCGTCGGGCCGGGCCAAGGGCCACCGCCGGGGCGACCACCAACGAGCGGTGGCCCTTGGCCCGGCCGGCGAGGGCCACGACCCTTGCATAGATTTGTGGTGAGGGCCGCGATCCTCGCCCAGATCTATGATGAGTGGCGAGGGGTCGTGGCCCTTGCCCAGATTTGGCGAGGGCCACCGGTCGGCCGGCGACCCTGGCTGACCCTCCCCGCTCCGTTGCCAGTCCTTCCCGATAACGGCAAGGAGGCGGCAGCAGTGGTTGAGGGCTCCATTTTTTTTAAATTTTTAAATTTTAAAATTATTTTTAAAAATATTTTAACTAAATTTAATTTAATTAAATTTTATATTATTTTTTTATCACGTTAGCCTAAAACGACACCGTTTTTGCATTATTTGGCCACGTCAGTGTGCAAAACGACGTCGTTTTGGGCTCGCTTAGCCAGAAAAATGCCACGTATGCAATTTAGTAGAATTTTGGCCGGATTGGCACTCAAGTGATACATTTTGCTCCAATTTTGGCACTTAAGTGTATATTTTGTAAGTTATGACACTTAAGTGTCCTTTTCTACTAAGTTATGGCATTCCAGGGGCTCGCGTGTTCTTTATTCACTGATCTAGGTATAATATTATGGTACCTTCATGTGTGTTTAGGAGCAACACCCGACTAATCCGAATATTAGTATTGGGGTACCTTCATGCGTGTTTAGGAGCGAAACCTTAAGAGAGTTCTTAAAATGGAGGGCATTGTTATGCTTCCTCCTTCCATTTGTCTTCCAAAGCTACAAAGTTTATCTCTTAGGGAACTCACTTTTATGGATAATGGGTCAATTGGAATAGGATCAATAGGAATTTTTCCTATTCCAATTCCTTTCCTTGAGATGACTCTTTCGAATTGCTAATATCTAAGACTGTTTCTACTCCGAAGCTATTGAGATTGTTTATCATGCAAAGGCAATTACTTGCAGTTGTCAGAAGCATCTGCTTCGTGCACCTAATCTTGAGCTCTTTAACTAAAGTGATGGCACTTGTTTGAGTATATAATATGTGATGCTTCTATCACGGGCTGATCACTTAGGATTGAGACTGTGACGGGCCGATCATTTGAAATCGGGACCAACAATCATTTGAAATCGAGGCCATGCGACAATTTAGGCTTTCTTGAATCACTTGGATCATTGGAGCACCTAAGGCGAGCCTTTGTTGGATCGATCACTTTGATCATTGGAGCACCTAAGTCAAGCCTTTGTCGGATGAATACAATCACTTAAGCTGATAGCTTTGTTGGAAGCTCACTCAAGCTCACTAATCATAGAGAGAGAGCGAGAGAGAGAGAGAGTTTAAAAAGCTCTGGAAAAAAGGGAACTATGAGGGGGAGGGCTATTGTCACGCTCCGAACCCCGAGCGCACGTGCATCCCTCAGTAGTCGATTGAAAATGTGAAGTCCCAGAACGTGTCGTTAACCCATTCTTTTTTTCTTTTTCTTTTTTTTTTTCAATTAAGCACATGCGAAAACGAAACAAATAAGCACCCAGCCAATAAACAAACACAGGGATAGTAAAAACAAAGGACAATTTCCTTACCAACTATTGACCCTAGGAAGTCTATTAATTGCAAGCCTCTCAGCGGCCACTTCCTATCGACCCACTCAACAACCTTCAAGGATCAGGGTCATCCTAAACTTCACTAACGGTAGGGCCAGCCAAAAGGTGTCGCATCTCATGCCCACCACATCCGCACTCAGCAAATCTCCAAGCTATGGCCCTGAAAAATGTTAGCCCACGACAGAGTGAGATAAAATATTAGCGAGTTAACCGCCTAAACTACGATTAGGATGCAAATTCACCTTGAAGGCGGTCCTAAGCACACACTATACAGACTTACCTTGCCTCGGTGTGTACCTGCATATTAGCTCAACATATATACTATCATCAGTGCAGCAAGCGTAATCAATAACCGAAACACATTATTTTCATCCTGCAAATAATCACATGGATCACGATTATAAAACCAAATCGTAATGGCACGTCTCATACCGTGCCACACAATTTTATCCCATAATCAGGTGCAACTATCACAACTATTTAGGCGTGTTCCAGTTATTACGACCCAACGGCCACGGCCAATTCAACAGTCAGCTATCATCCGGCATAACCGAGCATCGTCTTACCCCATTGAGCACGACATCGTCCAAAACCCCCCACCTAGACGGCATTCCACATAGAAACATTGTTCTGAAATCCATCCGCAAACATCATCTAGAACACCCACCTAAACGGCATTCCACACAGGAGTATCATCCTGCATATTCATACGCATCAAGACAGGTTCATTACCCTGCATATTCATACGTATGAGAGTATTAGGTGATCACACGAGCACACCATCAATTAACCCATTTCCTATTTTCCGTCAATTAGCCCAAAACACCAAAATTCCTTTTAAAACAATAAACTTTGAAATTCTTTTTTTTTCTTCAAAGCTTTCCAAAATAAATTCGCACGCGGTCACGTACTCAAAATCAAACCGTCAAACTTTGCACGCTTCTACTATAAAACATCTTAGTTTTATTGAGTACATAAAATTCGGTGTCCAAACCCGACACTATATTTCTTTTCTAATTTATTTTCCAACCACCCCTTTTTGGAAACAATCTTTAGTAACCCATTTTTTTTGTTCAAAACTTTTTGAAATAATTTCATAGGTGCTCACGTACTCAAAATTAATTCGTCAAACTTTACACGCAACTAATTTAAAACCTCATTATTTTATTGAAAAAATAATTTTTAGTGTCCAACCCAACACCTAATTATTTTTCTAATTAAAAGCCCATAAGGCCATTCTTTGCAATAACAATAAACAATCACCATAGCACAACAATTCATATATCATCACGCATAATTTCTAAGCACGCCAAAAGTCAACCATATCACCAAATATGTATTGTTCAACAAGCACTACACCAAGGACAACAACAAAATCACAATCGGCCCTAACCAGCATAAACCGGGCCACTCGCGCGTTTACAAAATTAATTATAGAAACACAAACAAACGAGTTATGAAGATTCTCAAATTTGAATATGTCATAAAAGATACTTAAAAAAACATTTTTTGTGAGGACATCTTGACCCATAACGTTTTAGATTAAGAGCAGTAAATCGCTCAAACCTTTACAAAAACTATGTCAATTTCTAGAAATTATGTTTTTCAAAAATCAGTTTGGTTCGAGATCTAAAACTTGTCCGTTTGATCTGAAATTTAACTATGTTAAACTAAAAAATGTGATGAACAAATTTCGTGAAGAAACTCTTTCAAAAATCAGACCCCAAGAATTGATAAAAATTCTTTGAATACCAAAAGGTCACAAGTTCCAACACTAACCCGAGATTCAGTTTTGCAAATGACGAGACTGAAATATTATTATTTTAAATCCTTAAAATCTTGAGTAAAATATATGTCATAACTAAAGATGTCTAGAATATTTTTCAAGAAGGGAGCAACCCCAAAATCGTAGCACATTTTTCCCCACAAAAATAGCAAACGGCAAGTGTCTAGTAAACCGAATATGAAATTAAGCTAATCTACTTAACACTAACATAACTAGGCTAATTAACACTAATCTAACTAAGCTAATTGACTCTAATCTAACCCCTAAACGCAATTAACAACTTAATCAAGGATTATGGAGTTAACTCACTGGATTAGGACAGCGGCGGGTTTACGGTGACGGCGGCGTGATGGCGGCGAAGATCCGAGCCTACCGTGTCTCCAACGAAGCTCAATCGGAGAAGGAAACGGCCCAACAAGGCTCGGTCAAGGAGGGTTCGGTTCTGTGGGTTGAGTTGGTCAGTGTTGGTTGAGTGGGCTGTGGCGCGGCTGAAGTGGCTGGATTGGGCGGTGGCTGGTGGCAACTTGAAGCTGGGACGGCGGCTAAACACTAGGTGGTGCAGCTACTGATGTGGGGGTGGTGGCTGGTGAAGCGGACTGCGAGTGGGCTGAACGTGGAGGGCAGCAGCCAATAAACTAGGCAAAGACGCTGGGGTGGTAAGTGGGGCTGACTGAACATGAAGATGGTTGGTGGATGAAGATGGAATGATGATGCAGCAGCAATGGAATGGAGAACATCGAACCAGGGGGAAGAGAAGAAGTGTACGTGAGAGAGAATTGTGAGGGAAAAAGCCAAGAGAAAGAAGTGGGGGTTGTTCTGCTGAAGGAGAGGGAGCTGAACGTGCGTGAGGGGGAGAAGAGAGAGAGAGAGAGAGAGGGAAATGAAAGTCCAAGCTCTAACCAATCAAATGCCTAGCCAAAATATCAACCCATCATCACTTGTGCCCCAAAGTCTTATTGCCACAAAAGTCTTGTGGCCATCTAATGGGCATTTTCCTCTCATTTCTTCACCAAATAAGTCATTTGGGCAGCCAAAAATCCCACCAAATCAGCCCATACGAATTTCCTTATTTTCTTTTTATTAAAAATCGATTTTTCCGCAAAATTTCGGACTCAATGGAATTTCTCCGAAAGATGAGACAACATCCTAAAAATAAATCGTGACACGCTCGAACGTCTGATTCCCGAAACCGAATTTAATTTCGTGGCTAAAATCGACCAAACATGATTTTAGTACAACCTAATATATCGGATAACTTTTAGGGATTTTAGCACGTTTGACCCGTGGTCGATAACTTTTGATTCACATTTGTGCATCTTCAACTCGTAGGCGACTCTCGATTGTCGTAAAAATCGCAATGTTTCAATTACGTGTCCCGAATGCACTATCAATAGAAAATCGGGTTATAGCCATTTGACGTGAATATCACAATCATGTGGAATCATCCGTAATTCAATTACGTGTTTCCGTCGAATCAACTTATATTCAATCTCAACTCGATTATATGGTGTCATATTGACCCTTGCCGATTATTATGGTCAAGCAATCGATTTCTAATCGATTTCTCTAGTCTGCCACGTTTATATCACTTAACGACTTCACCTAATAAATTAGTTAACTCGTGAGTGACCAACTCAAAGTAAAATAACTATAGGCGAGTCAACGAAATACCCATTTCATATATTCGAGACAGGGTCAAATTTTAGGATGTCACGGTTATAATGAGGGGAAGGGTACCCCTTCTTATATTTGAAGACTTCAAATTACAATCATTAATTGTCCTTCGATCTGGTGGACAAGATCATGCTTTTTAACCTACCACATACCAATATAGGATTACAACCATTGATTATTTTTCTATTCGGCGGGCGAAATTACACATTCTAGGCTACCACCTACTAGCACTTATGTCGAGAGAGTTCTTGGTATGGCAACATCACAAAATAGATGGAGTCATGTGAAGGAGTGAAGAGTCGATGAGGCATCAATATCCCCATCTTTTTGAGGAAGTGTTATGATATTTCAAATTACAAAGACGAAATTTTGTAAGAGGGGACAAGTTGTGATATCTCGAAATTTGGTCTTTATTTCGAAATATATGAAATTGTTATTTCATCGTTGTACTTATAGTTATTTTACTATGAACTAATCACTCACGAGTTAATTAATCGATTGGGTGAGGCCGTAAAGAGTTAAAATGCAAAAGACCAGAGAATCGACCGCTCAACCACATGGATCAACAAAAGTCAATACCATGCTATCATAAATTAATTAGCGAACGGATATAAATCGATTTGATGGAAGTACATAGTTAGTTTGCAAGTGATTCTGCATGATTACGATATTCGCGTCAAGTGACGATAAACCGATTTTTCTATTGATCTTATATTCAAGGTACATAATTAAATTCCCTTGATTATATGACAACCGAGGGTCATCCATGATTTGAAGAGGCACAAACGTAGATTGAAAATTATCAACTACCGGTCAACCACATGAGAACCCCTAAAAGCTACATGATAGTTTAAGTTGTACCAAAGTCACATTCGATTGATATTCAACTATTAAATTTAATTTGATTTCGGGTATCGAACTTTTGAGATTTTTGAGACTAATTTATTAGACATCACCTCATTGTTCGTTAAATTATCGGCAATTTGAAATTTTCAGAAAAGAAATTATTGGACGAAAATTGGAAACTGGAAAGGGAAAAATTGGAACCATAGGAAAAGTTGTGAATTGTTGGCCAAAATTTTGGTTTTAAAGAAAAAGAAAAGAAAAAGAAAAAGAGTGGACAAGAGACTTGGTGTGGAGGGTTTAAGGGGAAGTGGTTGATGGGATTTTCATGGATTTTTTGGATAAAAATCCTAAAAAATATTTTGTTTCTTTTGTTTATTTCTTCTCTCTTCTCTGTCTCTGTCTCTCCCTCTCTCTTTTCTCTTCTCCCTCACGCCTTTTCCCCCCCCATTCTTTGCCGATTCCTCCTCCTCCTTTGCTTCTTCTTTTTCCCTCAAACTTCTTCCTTCTCTTCATCCTTGCGCCCACCCACATCACCACCATCATCATCTCACTACTTCATCATCTACCATGCCATTATCATCATCCCCATCTCACTCACCATCTTCACCACCATCACCGCCCACACCACCATCATCTTCATCTCATTCCCGCATCGCCATCACCACCGCCACGAACCACCACCACCACTTTAGCCATTGTTGCCCACGCCACTGCCGCCATCCATCCATGTCCCTCACCACCCATACACCCGCACCATCACACCATCCTCACCTTAAGCCACCACCACCATCTCCACCGAACTACCCTTGGTGGCCGTGAGCCTCAAGTGGTGTCGCCGCCACCGTTCGAGCTGTGAGCATCACGTCCTTGACGCCGTTGTGCTATTATTGTCGCAAGCTCGTTGTCGCCGGAAAACCCATGGATTAAGTTTCTAATTGTGGATTAGGGTGTTAATTACATTTAGGGAGTAGGTTAGTTAAATGTAATGATGATTAGTGTTAATTATTTGGTTTAGCCTTGATTGAGATTAAGGACGGTTTAGATTAAATTTATGTGCAATTAGTTTTAAGTAATTATTATTAGATTAATTAATCATGGTTAGATTGATTAATTGAGTTTAGTTTAATTAATTGTGATTTATTTAATTAGTTGTATTTTGTTTATTTAATCAAAATCAGTTTAATTAATCATAATTATTTTTAATTAACTGTGATTAGTTTTTAATTAATTATAGTTAGGTTAATTAATCGTAATTAGCTTAATTATTCGTGACTGGTGTAATTAACGGTGGATTAGCCGTTAAGTAGAATTTTATGCTCATTTTACTAGATGATTTTATGCTTGATTATGATTGTTTAAGCTTGTTGTACCATGTTATTGATTGCTTTTTAATATATTTTCAAATAAGATTTATTTGTCAAGAAAATGGCATACTTTGAGGTGTCGGATTTTATATGTTAAATGAGGTAAGGGGGTTTTTAAATGAAATTGTGCAAAATTTGGCAGATTGGTTTTAAGTAAATGACCACATGCGATTATTTTACCGAAATTTTAAAAGTAAAATTTTTTAGATTTGTTAATTTAGCACAAACCACGTTTGCATAGGCTAAATCAAAAGATAAAAATTTAGAGTGCTCATGTGATCACATAATGGCCCTGATGCATATAATTATGCGGGTAATGGTTCCATCTTAATGCATATGAATATACAAGACAATACCCGATTTTTATCGAATGCCCAACGAGGGTCCGGATGTTGAGTTGCGGTTGAGGCTAGACCGATACTGCTAATGGAATGTCGTCATGATGCGTATGAGTACGCAAGACAATGCCGTTCTCGATGAGGCTGGATGATGCCTGGTTATACTAGAAGACCGCCAACTCTTGTGTTGGTTGTGGCCCAAAAGGTCATAATAATTAGAACACGTATGATGGCAATGCGCATGGGATATTATGAATATGTTCTGATTATTGGTTATGCTCAACGCATTGATAGTGGCATGTGTGAATTACTAACATGCAGGGGTGTGCCAAGGCAAGGTAAAGATTTGCGATGCTATATAATTAGAGCTGCCTATGAAACGAATTAGCATTCTAATCAAGACTTAAGATGTTGACTCATTGAGATTTTATCTTATCTCATTGTCGTTAATTATTTTCAGGCCCATAGCATGGAACATCGTCACGTGCAGTTTAGGCCATGACACAAACGTGCTTAGCATAGCTTTTGGTTGGCCTCACGTTAGAGAAGTTAGGTTAACTAATTCCTTCAAATTGTTGGGGAAATATGACTTTAAATTGGATAAAACAATGAAATCAAATTTTGAGGCATGATATCACTTTTTTTAAGGAATTATTTGCCTCACAACATTACTAATAATCACTGGCAAATTTTCTTTATGATACAACAAAGTCTCGATTGAGAATACTAGTTAGCAATTTTAGTATTTCTCCAGAGTCTCTCAAGGGAAACAATTAAAAAAATGGCTATATTTTTTTAAAAGAAAGTTAAGAAAGACTTGATCATGATTGATCCCAAAAACTAATATACTTATCTCTGTCTTTTGAATAGAGCCAACCTTTCAGGAAAATGTTGCAGAATGAATAGGTGCATTCTTAAAGAATATCTTGAAAAGACATTTAAAAAAATGGAATTTAATAAATAATAAATAAATAACCTTAACTCCTTTGTGAACGGTTGCACTATTTCAATGGGATGCTATGGTTTTTTATAAATACAAATCTGAATTTTTCAATAAATAAAAACCAAAAATCGTTGATTAGTGCCAAATCTCATGTGTACTCACATCTTTTCAATGTGAGACAATGCATTTCTTAGTTTGTTTTACAAGCAAACTACCAACAGGCACCGAAATCTTAGTGATGCCGGCCCTCCCTAGAGGCTAGCCAGCTCTACTAGCCCCTCTGACGATAGGTGATGGCGATAGCCTCCCACTGGCAAGTCCTTGCCATAATTTTTATTTATTTTGTTTTTATATAAAATTTTAGCCTTTTAGTTTTTAATCTAATTTAATTAAGCTTTTGAAGAGCGTAATAATCATGAGCAGAGCGTATCGAATTTGGACGAGTTGAGCAGTGCCTTGAAAAGTTGATGGATGTTCTTATAAGGGGGTAAGTATGCTAGAAGTACCAAAAATTATGTACGGCGCTTACTTTGGTACCAAAAGTTTCTGTCATCTCACTTTAGTACCAAATCGGGAAAAAAAAAATGATCACTTAAATGCCTCCAGCTGTAAATTTCGGCTAAAATATTATGATGCATTTTTATTTAAAAAACAAGTCTAACATGGAGTATGACGTAGTTATACTCTTCATAAATGACGCCATATGAGAAAGAATCCTTCAATACGCTCTTCTATTTTTCAAGAAAATTTGCAGAGAAGGAAAAAGAGAGGGAAAGAATAAAGGAAGGAGATTGAAGAACACCTGAGTCGAATTGAAGCCGAGAGAGAGAGAGAGAGAGATTAGCTTGTGGAAGGCTTTTGATAAGGTTTTGGTAATCTCTGTCGAAGCCTCGGTGTCTTTCCTTGAGTTTAGTCAAGACCTTCACTTGTTCCTCTTTGTCCTCCCACCAGTCTAGTGTACAGACACCTAAAAATTGTATTTGTCGAGGGAAGCTTGGGCTTCAAACTTTGGTCTCATAGTGCAAGGTGGCGTCACAAGCGTGAGGGCAAAGCGATGCGGCTGGCGAGTCTTGTGTGGCAAAGGACTTTCGGCCAAACTTGGCTGAGCAGTCTATCTCTATGTGTTTTGGAATTGTGAATTTTTGTCTCAATGTGACCGTAGATATCAATTGTCTGACCCCTTTTTGAAGGTTCATCGCTTTGTAGGAAACGCCAAAAAAGGTCTTCATAGTGTAAGGGAGGCATCTTTCACAGGAAAGGCAAAGAGGAGTGCAGAGTTAAAAAAAAAAAAAGGAAAAATTGAAAAGTGGCCTTCTTCTTCTTCCTTGGTGTTTCGTTCGCTTCAATAAAGGACTTGACTGCAACCTTGTGCCGTTGCCAATCTTCTTTCAGCAACCACGTCCAAGACGTTGTCCACACTTGTTCTTATTAGCTTGAGGTTTCAGATCCGAGCATTTCCAGGGCAAAGGCAAGCGAGACCACTCAACTATGATGGCAGCAGCAACAGAGCTTCTTTCCCCCCATGACGATGATAGCAGTGACGAAGCTTCTCCCCCCCTATGATGATGATAATGGCGATGGAGTATGGTCACGACTGAAGCAACCACCTTCATCATCTTCATCCCTCATCATCTTCCACTTTCCTTCTTTAATCTTTTGCAAATTGAAAAGGAAAAAACCTAATTTGGACAAAAACCCTAAATTGCAAGTAAAATTATTGTTTATCATTGGGGTAAACATATAAACGACATCGTGTCAGGCCCCGAACCCTGGGCACGCACAAATCCTTCGGCGGTTGACTAAATTGCAACGTTCTCAGGATGCGTCGCCAACCCAAACGATTTATGCACATGCGGAAGTGAAATAACAATCTCCAGACATCAAACAAACATGGGATAGAAAAGCAGGATAGACAATTAACACAAAACATATTTTATAAACAAACCAGGTCAACCCTATAGAGTTATATACAAAAAAGTCTAGACCCAAAAAGAGCTACTAAGCTAACCCTACCCCGGACCCTATCTACTTGGGATCTGGGTCTACTATGACACCGTCAAGGATGTGGATGTCTAATTGGTCAGCTATTTTTGCTATGGGCTCCTCAACCTCGGGTCCCTGGTTCGCCTCGATATTAATTATAATATCGACGTCCACGATAGGGTTGAGTTCCTCCACATACTCATCATCGACGACAGGTCCGTCAAAGCCATCCAAGGGGCCCTCCCGAACACCGTTAGGCCTATGACAAAACCACGCTTTGAATCGGTAAGGTACCAATTGAGATAGGCCATCATCGACTCAAATAGTAGTCACGACGAGCTCACGAGTCCAGTCGGGGTTCCCGTGGATAGGGAGTATGGTATGCTGGGTCTCCGCCTCCCGTGGCCACCCAAAATGGACATGGCGCACCTACATCTAAGGACCTGTAAAAATTATAAACCACGATGGGGTGAGACGATATCTCGGTGAGTCTACACCCTAATCCCCGATTAGGAAGATAATTCACCTAGAAGCAGCCTAAACAAACACCTCCCTGCACATTAGTACAACACATATACATATGCATACAGTAAATATATATAACAATTGGAAGACTGTGCATCTATCATTAAATGCTCACGAGGGTCCCGTTATAAGGTTAAATGGTTATGACACGTCCTATTCCGTGCCACACAATTTTGTCACATAATTGGGCGCAGCTATTTCACTCATTCAAGCGTTCTAGTTAATTACGACCCAACAGCCACGGCTAACTCAACAGTCGACGATCATCCGGTATAATCGGGTGTCGTCCTGCTTTGTCGAGCACGGCAACGTCTACATCTAGACGGCATTTGCAAAGAAGCATCAGCTCAGCCTCCACTACGATCGGCATCCGTTGACATGAGGCATTCCTGAAGGAGCATCATCCGGCGTAAACGCTCATGACGGGTTCTCATAACAATCACACACACATCCAATCTCGGCCAATGATATCGTGCTTTGTACTCAAATGCCTCAATTTCAAATAATGTACTTGGCATATTTTTTTTCATATTAAAAACACTAAGTAAAATAATTGTGGGTGGACACACAATCAGATTGAACCATAAAACGTGGTATCCCCTCTTTTAAAAATTCCACGATTTTATATAGTACTTAAAACCCTTTTGGTGTCAAAAACCGACACCCGGCATTTTTCTAATTAAATACCAAAAATCCATATTTTTGAAATAATAATTCAAAAATCATCAATCAGCATCCAATTGCATAAATTAGTAATCAATTTCATGAACCAACAACACCACAACGATCAACACAAAATTTTGACAACCAGCTGTCCCGTTATAATTTACGCTAATTGATAAATAATAAAATAAATTACATTTGATTAAATAAATTACAAATTACTTAAATTAAATCACTCAATTAAATTATCATAAGCCAACCGGGCTAATTTAATTGAACTAACTAATTAATCCAACTAACCTAACTAATTTAATCTAATAAACTAATTAAATACCCTAACTAATCCACCTAATTAACCAATTAAACTAACTAACTAAACCTAACCAATCTAGTTACATAAACTAAATCTACTAATCCTAATTAACCTAACTAACCCACCAATTAGCCCACTAATACATCCTGAAGTGTAATTAGCATCATAATTAGATATTACGAGGTAAATTCATCGGTTTAGCGCGAAAACTGGCTCACTACAACAGCCGCGTGATGGCAACCATTACTCGGGTCTACAATGACACCAAAGGAGGCCGAGAAAAGGTTGAAAATAGTCACAAGGCTCACGGCTTGAGCTGGCATTCGGTTTAATGGAGTTGAACCGAGAGGCAAGTCAGGGGGCTGAAGCAAGCTAGGCTTGGGCTAGCTGGTCCGCCAAAGCAAGTTGGAGACAATGGGATGGCTGGAGCTGCGCTGATGGCTTGCAGGTGAACGACGATGAGCGGCTAGGGGGCATGCGGGCTAGGGATGCGAACGGGGATGAGCTCGCAATGGGCTGGCATAGGCAGTTGAGCAGGGCGAGCAAGCAGGACTGGAGGTGTTGGGCTAGGCTTAGTGGCTGGTTGTTTTGGCAAGGAGTTGGAGTTGGTGGTTCAACAACAATGGAGGATGAGGGAGTGAGGAAGAAGAAGAAACAGAAGCTGGACAGCAAGGGGGAGAGTGTTGGTTGACCAAAAGGGGGAAAAACATGAAGAAGGGAGAGAGAGGGGGACAAGGGGACAGGAAGGGGAGAAGGTCAAGGCTTGAGCCAATCCCTTGGCTCTCAAAATATCAAAGTGATGATTAATAGGCCCCTAAAGTCTTCAGCCATATCCAACGGCCATTTTCCCTCCCAAACTTCTCAAATAAGCCACAAATGAAGGGCAAAAGATGGCAACCACACAACTCTACGAATTTGCACCCATTACACTTCAATTCTTCACAAATCTCTCCAATTTGATGGCCAAATTTGCTGAAGAGGAAGCTCACACCAATTTCCACAATTGCCTTCATAAATCAATCCATTTTGAAGACCAAAAATCCATTTGAAGATCCCCTCCGAATTTCTAGAATTTAATTTGCCCAATTTTGATTTTTCCGCCAAACATCCAAGCTTGCCGAAAATTCTTCAAAGGATGTGACAACATCCTAAAAATAGTTCGTGGCATGCTAGAACTTTTGATTCCCGAAACCAAGTTCAATTTCGTGGTTAATTTCGACCGAAAGCGATTTTAGCGTGACCTAACCTATCGGGTAGCTTTTAGGAATTTTATCGTGGTTGACCCATGGTTGATAATTTTCAAACCACGTTTGTGCATCTCTGACTCATCGGCAACTCTCGGTTGTCGTAAAAATCTCAAGGTTTCAATTACGAGCACCGAGTACATAATCGATAGAAAAATCGGTTTAGTGCTATTCGATATGAATTTTGCAATTAGGTGGAATCACCAATAATTTAATTATATGCCTCTGTCGAATCGACATATCTCCGGTCTCTAATCGATTTTAACAGTGCCGTATTCACCCTTACCGATTAGCACTGTCGAGCAATCGATTTTTTATCGAATTCTTAAGCCTGTCACGTTTATATCCCTTAATGGCTTCACCTGATAGATTAGTTATCTCATGAGTGATTAACTCAGAGAAAAAAGACCATAAGTGCGTCAATAAAAAGCCCATTTCATTTAATCGAAACATGGTCGAAAATCAAGATGTCATACATCATTTTGGACAATTAATGCTAACTATACTCTCCAACGAGCTACGTCGACTACGAAAATTAATAAAAAAGTGACACGTCGGATTTCCAGCCAATCATATCGGTGTTGGCACCGAATTGATCATTTTTCAACCTTTTTGGCACTTAAGTGATCCAAAATAAATTTTTGCACCAAAATGAGCATCATACATAACTTTTGGCACTTTTAGTGTACTTACCCCTCTTATAAGTGAGACCACATTGGCTTTGTCTAAGCTTGCGGTGGGCGGTTCGAATTTCTTGAGCCAAGAACGTGTTCATGGCCCTGTGCATTGTACAAAAGGAATCTCTGGCAGTGATTGTAAGACTTGTTTGGTGTTGGCTTTGAGGGATCTGAGAACATGTTGCTCTCCTCATCAAGGTGGAACCTTTTTCAACAGATATTGCAACGTGAGGTTTGAGCTTTACTACTTCTATAATTTGCATTTTAAAGGTAATTAATTCGGACTCTTTGCTGAGACTGTGTTGTTGGTGCCGATGCCTATCGAAATTAGAAATTAAACCTGGGAAACTGCCATTTAAAGTATTTTGTGTATATTTCCCAGTTTGAGAGTTTTATGGAAACAACCAAACGAAGAATTGCACATACCATAGTATCAAAACCTAGTCCAAAGTTGTCAACGAACCATGAGTTGACTATTCGAGGAAAAAACAGAACTGTTCGCGGAATAAACAGAACTATTCGCAAGGACTGAGCGGTACTGAAGCTTGGTCATCAAAGTGAGGATAGTAAAATCATCTATGCATGAGAAAATCCTTTGTTTCCATGTGATTCATTCCGAGTGATAGCTTTTCAGATAAAAGTTCTCTTATGGAGTTTTTATCTATATAAATGATGCATCAGAATTCACCTACCCATAGTGGATTAAGTACAAAATATGCAAGATATAAATTTTTATGGGCAGAAAACTTTTACAACAGAGTTTCTTATGGCAACAGAGGAATTGGATTGACGTGATGATTGACCAGCGGTCGTAAAGCATTTTATTGGAATCACGGACACCTGGAGTGCTAAAACTTGGCACGAATGGACACTTAAGTGCCAAAAGTTAGGAAAGTAACACTTAAGTGCCAAAATCGGAGCAAAATAGATCACTTAAGTGTCAATCTGACTAAAATCCGGCCAAAATGCTGATGTGGCGATTTTTCGACGAGGTAAGTGTAAAATGACATTGTTTTGCACACTGATGTGGCTTAAAAATGCAAAAAAAGGCATCGTTTTGTCTCTAACATAGTAAAAATTTAACATAAAAATTAATTAAATTAAATTTAAAACTAAATTTATTTAAAACATTTAAAAATACAAATTGAAATATTTAATAATAATAATAATAATAACAACAACAACAACAACAACAACAACAATAATAATAATAATAATTAAAAAAAGAGGGGAGGAAGATAGTTGAGCCCTCGCCGCCGCCACCTCCTCGCCGTCGCGGGAAGGGCCGGCGACGGAGGGGGAGGGTCGGTCAAGGTCGCCGGCCCCGGCCGACCAGCAACGAGGGCCAACGAGCCCTCGCCAAATCTGGGCGAGGGCCGTGACCTTGCCTGAGATCTCGCGAGGGCTCGTGGCCCATGCCCAAATCCAGCGAGGGCTCGTGGGGGCCCTCGCCACTGGTCGGCCAGGGGTCGGCGACCCTAGCCGACCCTCCCCCCTCTGTCGCTAGCCCTTCTCGGTGGCGGCGAGGAGGCGGCGAGGGCCACGACCTTGGCCCTAGATTCAAGCCCTCGCCATCGGACGGCTAGGGGCCGGCAATCCCGGCCGACTCTCCTCCTACTCGTCGCCATCCCTTCCGGCGACGGCGGTGGTGGCAAGGGCTCAGCCCTCAACCGCTGCCTCCTCTCCCCGCTTTTTATTTTTAATACTATTATTTTTTAAAATAATAATTTATTTTTATAATTTAATTTAATTAATTTTTATATAAACATTTGAATTCCCTTAAAAACGACGTCGTTTTTGGCTTCGTTTGTCAAGTCAGCATTCCGGTGAGCCACGTAGACGAAAAAAAAAAAAAAAAAATAATAAAAAATTGCCACATAGAATTTCTGGTGGGGTTCGCAAAATATGGTACTTAAGTGTCCCACTTTTTTTAAAAAGTTGCACTTAGTGTCACTTTCCTAACTTTTGGCACTTAAGTGTCCTTCCGTGCCAAATTTTGGCACTTTGGCTGTACTTCTTCCCATTTTATTGACTTGGTTGGATTCCAAAACATTTGGTAATTCTTTATTAGATGGCTTGATGAGCAGTCTTGTTGGACTTGTTGATTCTTAAGCTGATCCTAACTGTTTTTATTATTTTTGTAGCCAGTAAAATTGCCTTGCTGACTACTTGAGTTCTCTCTTTGGGAGTTGGAAATTGGATTTTATACATTTCTTAATAGTTTGATGGTGATATTGTAGGCTTGGGGAAGGCAATGATGATTTTGTTGGTCATATGTATTATGGCTGGGGCATTGCCAGTTTCCCTTGGGGTTTGTGTTGCCTATGTTGGAGAAAACTTCCTTATTATTTTGAAGTTGACAAAACGTTTCTATCAGTATAATCTAAAGACTTGCAGACTTTATCGTCAAAGTTTGAAGACCTCCAGACTCAAGATTTAAAGTCTACCATCATTGACAGTTTCTAGATCAACGAAGAGAAGACTTATCCAAATGCAAGTTTATCTTTAAGAATTTGGTTCGTACGGTTGAAGAATATCTTATGGCTAGAAATAGCACCTCGTGACTAATTATTCTTATCAATTCGGATAATTAGATCCGTTGATTGGCGAAGTATACTTGAAAGGTTCTACTTATGGAAACCTAGATCATGATTGTATGGGCGAGCAGGATTGGTGGATTATCATCACATTCCTTAAATAACTCGAGATCTCCTTAATTGATTCTGTCCAACAGGTAGATTGGAATAACTCTTTTGGTAAGTGCCAACGGTTGTGAAGGCATAAATGAGTATATAAGGATGACGCTTAAGTTATTCAAGTGTGTGCGTAAAAGAAAATTTCTAAAGTCTGAAACTCCTAGTTCTTTGCTATTTCAATCATTGAACTTAAGTTGTACTTAAAAGAGGGATCAAATACTTGTGAGACCTTGAGGAAGTATAGTAGAATTTCTACACTGTGGAATTAAGGACGTAAGACCGTAAAATCATTTTTGATCCTTAGTGAAGTCCAGCCGATGGGATGTTAGTGTGGGAGAATGAACGTAGGCTTGGTCTAAGCCTAACCACTATAAACCTTGTATTTCAATTTTCTTTCCCTCAACTCTTACTTTATTTCGTAGCTTTATATAACTGTTTATAGTCTTTTACATCTTCAGCCTATTATCCTCAAATACGAGTTAATTTGTTAAGTCTAGCAAAACTTCTTTTAACACCTATTCACCCCCTCTAGGTGTCCTTACTAGCTCTATCAGCCCATTGAAGACGGAAAAAGAAGACAACCAGAGGTATATTAAATAGTCAGTTTCAGTCACCAACTGATATCTTGGATAGTGTTAATGATGAGAGTTCGGATCTTCTTTTTCTTTTTTGGTTTCCCAAATGAAGAGAGAGACGAAAATGTATTGCTCCAGGAATTGCCAAAACCCATTGAACCATCGATTTCAAGAGGGGATATAGAATAACCTGAAGATATGTTTGTCATGGATTTGCAACTCCGAGCCGAGCAATGTGTCGCTGGACATCGACATGGTTGCCAAGATATCACTTACCTTCTGATTTCGACTAAAAAGAAACTACAAAAGCACCTCTTGATAATTGTTTTTAATCCTTTGTATGGTTTGTATTCTAAAATGTTCAGAACAATCAAAATGGAAAAGGGAACTAATTTTCCATGATCTCTGTGAATGTATAAAAGAAAATCACTTACCTGAAATTCCATTAAACTTGTTTTTGCCTATGCACATAACAGCAATGGAGGGACAATTCTCTGCGAAGTCAGATGTGTTCAGCTTTGACGTCATCCTGCTTGAAATCATCAATGGGAAGAAAAATAATGGTTTCTACCTCACCATGCGCGCATCGTTGCTGCTAAAATATGTAAAGTTCATTCTCTTTGCATGCTTGCATCATGATTTTAATCGAATTGAGCAAGAGGTTTGAAATAACATAGATGACATATCCCGGTGATACAAATAAACTATGTAACAAAGGGAAAGATCTTAAATTCGTGGAACCATTCCTGCTGAAACGTTCGCACCGGCTGATGTGCGTAGAACCATTCAAATAAGACTTTTACTTGTGCAAGAAGATCCAGCAGACCAGCCTCTCGTGACGGATGTGGTGGTTCTTCTTGAAAGTGGACCTGCCATGCTCTCGCAGCCGAAACAACCTGCATTTTTCAATCGAGCGAGACATCACCTTGGATAGCCTTTCAATGCCAGAAAGTTCTTGTACCAACGATATTACTGCTTCTACAACGTCACCATGGTGAATGGTGGCTATCAACATCCAAACATTTGACATCGACATGACTCTCAGCTGCAATGGGAACTAGGTATAATAAGTACTGCTAATTCATGTAGAAATTGGAATTCATGATCTATCTTAGCTGTCTGATAATAGGTAAATTACTAAGTAGAGCATACATAGGTTTTGACAGAAACCATATAAATGACAAATCCAGTCTTTGTGAATTTTCTGTACATGGACATTAACATCTCATTCGTTGAATTGATTGGATCTCAAATGATGGTCGTAACTAGATGAACACCATACAATAAGATGGCATATGAATAATATTTCAAATTCTTGTAAGAAACTTTTTTTTTTTTTGGGTTACTTTTTTAGAAGTTGAGACAAATGGGCTTTAAGACATTAGAATTAATTTTTCCTCAACGTAATCTCTTGGTCAAACAAGCCACAGGCAATCTAAATGGCTTGTATAATCAACGTCTTGTAAAGTCTTACCATGTCTTGATATATCATTTGATTTTTCCCGGTAATAATTTTTCCCCGTTCCTCCAGTAACAACTGCATAATGGACACTAGTTGATATGCGTGTAGACTTGTGGTCCATACATAGCCAAATTTCTAATCTGACACTACCCTATATAAACATCTTATGAATGTCTCTTCTTAACCATCCAATCATCAAAACATGAATTCTTGCATCACCATTTGCCTCTCCTATCATCTTCCTATTCTTCTTACAAATTTCTTAGCACTTACATTCACACTACTGAAGCTGCACCAACTTATTTAGGCATTAGTGCACAAACACCGCCCTCTTCATTCCCAACTCCTCCTACAAAACATATCTCAATACCCTCCTCCCTTCCCTCTCCTCTGCCGCTACCATTACCGCCAAAAAACCCGCTTGACCTCACCAACAAGCTATTCCTCTTTAGGGGCGATGTCAATGTCGCTATTGTAAAAAGTCAGTGATCAAATAATAAAATAGAAAAAACAAAAAAACATCGGACACTAGATTTATATAGTTTGGTCATAGTGATTGATGTCCATGGGGAAAACAATAATGAATTCCACTATAAATCAAGTGATGCGACAGAGATTACACAGTCGAGTCACTCAAACACTCTTAGTATTTCCCAAGCTCCAATTACACCCAATAATGCACGCAATATTTAGCCCTAAAACTCACAAACGAAATAATCTCTCAATCTCACAAAGAAATTCACAAATCTTACCAAAAGATTTCATGGCTATAAACATTTATCTTTCTTGGATGTAATTCATGAATAAGGTTCGTCACACGAACCTGTTGCCAAGCATCCAGCATCTATGGACGTCATGCACAAATTGTGCACTCATGACACCCACTAAACTGAACGGCGCTTCAAGACTCTTGGATATCTTTAGGGTGTAATTCACAAGCAGAAGCTCCTCTTTGATAATCTTAACAAAGAACATCCACTTCGTATGTATAGGCAAGAATTGAATCTGACATAAGAAACCTTCTCCAACTAGGGAAGCCATTCAATTAGGAAACCTATTCAAAATAGGAAGCACACTTGAATTAGGAAACTTTCCTTTTTGGTTCAAACTCGAGATATGTTTTCAATAGTCACTGCTTGCGAGATTGCATGGCAAACATAAGAAGGAGATACCCACACATACCTTAATGACAAAGACTCAATCACTTGGGATGATGAGTGTATTATGGATATGTTTTGACAACTCATATGTACATCCCAACAACTGACAATTACATCATAATGGTCCTTTAACAAGGAGAGGAGCTCCTTGAGATTTTTTGATAATGCCATCTCCAATATCAAGGAGATCAAGACATGGTTGCTTTTCCTTTTCGTTGAATGCCCAGTTTTTAAACAAAGCCATAAAGTCTTCATGAGAAAGGCCTTCTAAATTATGGGCTGGATAAAAAAAGGAAAAAAGGAAATCCAATGTTAAACATGTAAAAGCGACTTCTAAACTGGGCCTAAATTTGGAACAAACTCATAAGAGGTGTATTTTGATAGAACAATGTAGTTTACTGTCGGAAATCCAACGTTAAACATGTAATATTTGGGCTTTGACCAAGTCAAAAAAAGGAAAAAAGGAAAATAAATGTTGACTAGTCAATAAAGCAAAGAAGTGGGCCTCAGTTTATCAAGCGCACCTAGAGCTCGTGCTAAAGAGGGAAAGAAGAAAAGGGAAAAGAAGAAAAAGAGAGAAAGAAAGGGAAAGAAACGGGTGCATGCCATAGGGACCTCGCAAAGCTGATTTGACTTCATCTTGCCACTTTCAGTAAGTGCTCACATCCTTCATTTGTCTAATTGGAGTAGATTCCAGGACTAGGGCTTAAATTTGGAATTTTGTGAGATTCGAGCTGCAAAGTCTAATTTTTGAGTTGCGGAGCTATGGAATCTCTTAAAAACATTGATTTATGGCATCATAGAGCCGTAGAATTTGTTGAGAGTCATTATCGAGCAACGGTTTGGTCGAAGCAAAATTTTAGGATTTCACGTTCAAGATACACCTTGTGAAAGACTTGAATAATCGCTTCAAGTGAGCAATTTGTTAGCCTGTAATAGTTGTTTTGTTAGCATTTAAGTGTAGTTAAGCTATCTTGTAGATGAGGTAGTGTTTTTCTTGGTTTTAATGTCGATTATCATTAAATTGCTAGGATTACAAGAATGTTGACTCATTTATCTTTGCGTTCAATGGTTTTGGGCATTCTAGGTGAGTGGTGATATCTCTATTTTGAATTTGTAAATTCATATTTTAAAAATGAGAAGTATGAGGTATGTGCACATTATGAATTGGCTAAAAGATAAAAGTAATATTCATAGCATATTTGATACATAATTGCGGATCGATGGCTTGAGAAACTTGTTATGGATGGTGTCGTGAAAGTTTAAATGTGTGAATTACGTTGCGAACTGATTAATGGAATGGGTTCTTTAAGGATTTGGGAAAAGTTTAATGAGAAAGATGCTTCAAAATGGTGTGAGAAATGTATTGTGAAATATGTATTTATATTGTCTGATGAACAAAGTTGGGAAATGAGATATATTTTGGGTTTGCAAAACCTTTTTGTGAAAGAATTGCGTTGACTTAAGTATGGTTTATGAAATGTGATTTGATTAGGTCTATGAAATCGATTTATGATACGGATTCTGAATTGATTTTGTGGAGAGAATTGACTTGTGAAATGTTATGTTTTGGTTTATGAAACCAATTGTGATATGGATTAGTCAAGGACTAAGTGTTAAACAGTAACATAATTTTGTGAGAGCCACTTTTAGGGTCTTGTGCTAGTGATATACGTTGGTCAAGAACTAAGTGCTACATGATAACTTAATTTTGTGAGAGCCACCTCTAGGGCCTTTTACCATTGATATGTGCTTATCAAAGGTTAAGTGCTAAACGGTGATACAAACCTCATGGAAGCCACCTCTAGGGCCTTGTACTACTCAAAGACTAAGTGTTATATGGTGACGTAACTCTCGTGGGAGCCACCTCTAGGGCGTTGAGATATGATGCGGTACAAGTTTGGATGATAAAATGGACCATTGACATGATTTTTGATAGAGATTAATTAATGGACTTGATCATTGATATTTATATTATGATGATGGATGTAAATGAGTATTTCTGATTTATATAAAGTTTATTGAAATGAAACAATTCATATGTGATTTGATATGTATATTAAAGTGTTGGATTATGAATTTATGGTATTGCTTCATAGGTACATATATGTGTGTATAGCGGTTGCTCGATCTGCTTAGAAGCAATATGCACTTCTCACTAAATTGTGGTTGCTCACTCCTCTCTTTCCAAATCTTTTTACATTCCTCGATTAGTGGGCAATAGAGTGAAAGCGATACTGATGGGGACTTTGAAAGTTGAATTTGGGTGTTTACGGACTATGTCCTTCGGGTGGAAGGACGGCTATGTCATTCCTCATTTTTGTTGGGATTCGGCGTGTGACAAAACGTGTCTAGTTGAGAAACCTATCAATATGGGTAGCGTCCTATAGACTAAACCGTGGAATCGGTATATGGTGGATTAAATTGAGTGATACCTCGAGCAAATTAGTCAAAGTCGCATGAAGACCTAGAAAAAAACATCAATTTCATTTTCTTTCCTAAATAAAAGAGAGTAACTCGACCGAAACATTTTTTAAGGGGACTGATCCTTGGGCCGTGAGCGTCACCAAAATCATTTTCATCCCATCTCTCTCTCCCTCTCGCTACACCGACATCACTGGCGTCCAATCTTGACTTTTCTTCTTCCAACCTCCACGTTGTAATCGTCTGTCCCTTGAATATTGACGGCCTGACCAACCCCAATGCCTCTCGCTTTAATATTTCGGAATGGACTTTTATGCTTTAGACTTGAGGAACGATCTCATCTCAGACCGGTTTGACTTGACTCGTAATACTCCGTTATGACCTTCCCCTATAAACAGAAGCTATGTAATAGCTTTTCATAATTTAAACTATCAATTTTCATATGTTTTATTACTCTAAAATATGTCAAATTTCAAATTTTAAATGCTTATGTTAGAGGCCTCATTTGGTTTGGATTTATGGAAATGCATATACTTATGGGCCAAAAGGGGTTTTTTGAAATATAAATAGTGTTTGGTAAATTATATTTTGAAAACATATTAGGAAGAAACTTTGACCTAAATGTTGCTTAACAAAAACTACACTTCGTAAAGAATTTTTGGTAATTTAAAAAAATAAATTTAAACTATATGCCAATGGAACTCAGCTGCCGTAAGTGAGGCTCGTGGTGGCTTGCCTGTAGCTAAGGCCTTCACCAACAAGTTAGGGTCTTTGATGGCATTTTTGGAATTATGAAACCATGCCTAAATTTGGACAAACTCAAAAGCGGTGCATTTTGATAGAGCAATATGGTGTAGTGTCGGAAATCCAATGTTAGACATGTCTAGTTGAGAACCCTATCAAGATGAGTAGTCTCCTAGAGACAAAATCATGGAGTCGGTATATGATTGATTAAAGTGGATAGTACCTTTGAGAATTAGGCCAGAGAGTCGCATGGTGACCTAGAAAAAAAAACATCAATTTCATTTTCTTTCCCATAAAAATGAGTAGCTCGAGCAAAAGACGCTTTCGGAGGGGTCTGAACCTTAGGCTGTGTCGTCGCTGTCCATTTAATCTATCAGCTTACTATGTTGCCATTGTGGAAAATTCAAAGCTATTGGTGTCACCGAAATCACTTTCGTCCGCATCTCTCTCTCTCTCTCTCTCTCTCTCTCTCTCTCTCTCTCTCTCTCTCCACACCAACAACATCGCATACATATCTTGACTTATCGTCCTCGTGCCACCGCGTTGAAACCAAAGAAGAACGCAATTTGCGTCCATCTTATGCGTCTGTCCCCCGATTATTGATGGCCTAACTAACCCCAACTCCCGTGGCTTTCATAGTTATAAATGGACTACAATGTTTTTTATTTCAGGGATGATCTCTGACCAATTTGTCTTGACTCGTGATAATTTGTTCTGACCTTCCCGAAGAAACAAAAGCTATCTAATAGTTTTTATTATTATTTAAACTATCAATTTCCAAATTTTAAGTGCTCACTTTAGAGGCCACGTTGGTTCGATTTTGGAAAATGTAAATGCATTCGGGCTAAAGGAATTTTCGGAAATATAAATAATATTTGATAATTTGTATTTTGAAAACACATTGGGAAGCAACTTTAACCTGAATGCCGCTTAGTAAAAATGACACTTTGTAAATGACTTTTGCTAATTAAAAAAAAATAAGAAATCAAACTATTTGCCTACAAAACTTAACGGCCTCCAACCAACTTCGCTAGTATTTAAGACGTTCACCAGCAAGTTAGGGTTTTCGATGACATTTCCAGAATTATGAAATTGAGCAAGAGCAAAGTTGAAAAAAAAAAAAAAACACTAGTGCATTTCAAGAATGTTACTTTTCAAAGTACCTCCAAAACTACCTTGGGGTAAAGGCCTTTAGAGGCATTTGGAAATGCAATTGTATTTCCTCAAGGTTAGAATAAAATGAACAAAACATCATTCCTTTGCCCAAGGGACTTTAGAATCCCAAAGCCCATTTCTAATGTTGAACTAAACAGGGTCAGAATGTGTCTTTTTTTGTAAAGGAAATCCGATACAAGTAAGTTTCCTAATTTCAGTCGGTTTTCTGGTTTGAGTATATTTTTAAGAGGAGTTTTCTATATTGAATTCAAATATCATGGCATACAGGAGATATAATTCTACTCAGTTGACTCAAACTAGAGCAAACAAGAAGAATGTTAATTTTACATGTGTGGGAGTTTTTTATGTAAGTTATTCGTAAGAAATTGTGAGATAACAATTTTTTTTTGTTTTGTTTTGTTTTTTTTTTTTTTTTTTTTTGTGATTGGGGTATGGGAACAAATAATCAATCGAGTGATTGTAAATTGTGTATTTTCGGATTTATAAGGGATCTCATGATAGCAAGCTCTCCTCACAAGGTAAGTACCTACATTTGGACCAAACCACAAGATTTTCTAATGTCCTTGTCGTTTCTTATTGATTTCTCTAGTAATTTCACTCTCTTGTGTTTGACTTATATTTCAAGATCTGTTGCTTCCATGTTATTTTTGCAACAATTGGTATCAAAGTTAAGACTAGGATTTTTAGTATTTATTTGGGGCTTTTGCTTGTCTAACCACTGTAAAATTTTTGTTGTTGTAATTATTTATGAAGCAAAAGTAGAAATGAAAGATTTAGGTTCTACAAAGAAAATACCAGCCATGGAAATTTCGTGTGATAGGGCTAGATGGTTTTTATGTCTGTCTCAAAAGCAATATATTGAAAAGATTGTGGTGGGTTTAACATGCAGTGGGCAAAATTCATCAATATGACTTTAACTGTTCACTCTAAACTATCTAATAAGTTATCGCCACAAACTAAGGATTAAGAGGAGCATATGTCCTGTTACTCTAGTGTGGTGGGTAGTATTATGCATTCCATCTTATACACTAGGCCCGATATTTTACAAGTTGGGAATGTTGTTAACTATTATATGAAGCATTGTGGTAAGACTCATTGAAAAGCTATGAGGTGGATCCTAAGATGTTTAAAGGGGACAACAAACACTGATATAGTGTATTGGAGGGACGGCAATGATAGTGTGGCTAGGGGTTACATGTATTTAGATCACGCCGGTGACTTGAATGAGTGAAGGTCTTAAGTAGAATATGTATATGCACTAGTAGGTGGTGTAGTAAGTTGGAAAGTTCCCTTATAGGATAATACGGGCTTGTCTTTAGCCAATGCAAAGTGCATGCATAGACCTTCATAGCAAAGGAGGTGATATGATTGAGGAATTTGCTCTTGAACTTTGGGTTGAAGCAAAAAAGTGTTGCCATACATTGTGATAGCCAAGATGAGATATATCTCACTTCGAATTTGATTTATCTCGAACAGACAAAACATATTGACATCAAGTACTATTTTATCCAAGATTTCATGGCAATTGGCAACGCGGTTGTGAAAAGGATTGTGACAATGGAGAACTTGACAACATGGCGACAAAGCTCATTCCTCTAGCAAAGCTTAAGCCTTGTTGGAGCTCAATTAGAGAATGATCGCTCATTGGGGCATGGGGAGAGCTGACATGGATGATGAGCACTACAACTTAGCTACAAATATTGATCCAAGGTGGAGATTTATTAGAATATTTTTTTTATTTTCTCAAGGAACCCGATTTAAGTAAGCTTCCTACTATAAATAGGTTTTTTCGTTTGAGTGATTTCCTACTTTGTGTAGGTTTCTTAAAGGAGTTTCTTCTTTTGGATATAAATATCATGTATATATAAAAGATGGAATTCTATTTGGTGGACACACACATCAGAGTAAACAAGAAGATTGTTAAAATTTTATGTTTGTTAGTTTTCCAAATGAGTTGCCTTTAAGAGATAATGATATAACACTTGTACATTTGCTTTGGGAGAAATACTTGAGCTATTGAGCTTGTATACTTAGTAGTATGCGAATTCATAATGGAAGTGGCATGCTTTCCCAGTGGAATAGATATTGAAACTCAGACTAAATCAAATGAATATTTTGTGTCATTACTATTTGTCATTAATCTTTTTAATAATTTTGCTCTATTGCTTTTGACTTGAATCACAAGACTCGTGAACTTCCGCACAGTTCAAAACTTTGTTAGCTGGGTTCACTCCTATGTGGAGGAAGCCTAATGAGTTGCAAGCCCAAAAAGGGCTTGAGCCCATATTATAAGTTATATGGAGAAATAGGGTTTCTCACTATTTATATAAAGTGGTAGCTGCAAAAGGAAATAGTAACAAGAGAAAAAGAGAAAGCAAAAATTTGGGGGTTGAGGCAATATCTAATTTACATCAAGCTGGCATCGGACGTCGATTCGTGGTCCAATTGAGCTGAAATTTTGTCAGTATGTTCATGGCGCAATTTTCTCGAATCTGAACGGTTTGATTTTCATTTAAAGCTCCCTACATCAGGTTTTTAGTGGATTGATCAAAACCTGCGTTTTTGGTCAGATTTATCCTTGATCTCTTGTGAAATTCAAGTGTATTGAAGTGTATTGCAACCACCGCCTGCGGTGGCCTAGTTGGATAAGGCTCCCATGATCCTTTGCGAGGATGAGAGGAATTTGAATCCCGCTGGCCGCACAGGATCTTAAGTGCGACGTCGGGGTGGTGGGTCCTTCACTAGCGTCGCCCTAAGGTTTGCCCGCCGGCTGTCAGCTTACGGGGTTCCCTGGGTCATCAAAAAAAAAAATCGAGTGTATTGCCAAGAATTATGTTCTCGAGGTCTTTGCTATTATGTACCTCTAGTATTTGCTAGAGAAGAACATTGTTCACCCAATTTTGTTGATAGTGAAGATTTTTGGGTGGACTCGGTCCCGTGGTTTTTGATCTCCTCACATCAATGAGGTTTTCCACGTAAAAAAATCGTTTTGTGTTCGCGTGCTTGGTATTTATTTTACTCTACTATATCGATTCCTACTAGGTTTACACAAGATGTGAGATTACTTTATTTCGCTGCGTTAATTCGATATTGTTCGAATTGTTACTATTCTCCCATCAAACTCGACCCTTGAATTTCGATTCGCAATAATGTGTGTATAATAAATTTTCTAAAAAGGCAATATTTCAGCTTTGAAGTTTTTAGTTGTGCTGTTGAAGCTAATTTTAATTCCACATTTCCTATAATATATATATATATATATATATATATATATATATATATATATATATATTATATATTTGACCATAAATTGCTCAGCTTTCACTTTGGTATCCCTCGTCTAATATTCATCTATATGAAATCTCATCCATCACTTACATATGGTTCTATAGACCACATGATACACAAGAAGTTATTGTGTAGACTTATTCTAATTCATTACATCCATCATATATTAAAAAAGAGTAAGAAAATTGAGTCTTGTGGAAAAAACAGAAATTCTTCCTACTTGCCATTAGTAGAACAAGTCTATATTCTGATACTTCTCTACGATATTATTAAAAATGCACTATGACAAATAGAGGCGTAAGTATAGTAAAAGTGCCAAAACTTATGTTCGGCACTCACTTTAGTATCAAAAGTTTATTTTGAATCACTTAAATGCTAAAATTTGAAAAACGATCTTTTCAATGTCAACTCCAATCTAATTGGCCAAAAATCTGACGTGTCACTTTTTTTATTAATTTTTGAAGCCACATGGTTTGTCGAATAGTATAATCAGCATGAAAAATATAAAACAACACCGTTTAAATCCCCAAATTGATTGAGAATTGGAAGTTGAAAAACCTAACTAGCAATTTGAGCACCTACTTTGATTTTCCCTCAAAATTATTAGTTCAATCTTGCAAATGGAGGATAGAAGCTTTAGTAGCGCTCACAGTTGTTCCACAAATAGCGAATTAGATGGTGAGTGTTACTGTTATTGTGGATTACCGAGTCTGAGAAGAAGCTTTGGTAGTGACCAGCAAATGACAACGCAACTATGACAGTGACCAAGTGACATTGGGCAAGCGACATTGGGTGATCAAGCAAGCTATGGTGGGCATCGGGCAAGCAGCATGCTTCGTATGTGAGAAGAACAGATCGATGCCCTAATTTTAGTCCCCCTTTTATCGATGTTGTTTTAGCCAAAGCTATGCATCATCATTTTTGAAAGGTAGTCCATATATGATGGCAAAATGTTGTTTCTTAAGGAGTACAAAAAACAACATCATTTATGCCATTCCACATAGATTGCATTTTAAAAATTTTGTCATGTCAACTTATTTTTTATTAATATAAAAGCCACGTAATTAATTTGGCCGGAATCTCTCACTGATGGCACCAAAGTGATCTTTTCTTTTTCTAATTCGACACTTAAGTGAGCTAGTGGAAATTTTTTGCACCAAAATTAGCGTCGTATACATGTCTTAGCACTTCTAGTGTACTTAACCCACAAATAGAATACTTCACTAAGCAGGACCTTGCTTGCATTTGTAGTGATTGGATTACAACCACCTGAACATTAGTAACAAAGATATTTTGGCAATTTTTTTTTTTTTTTTTTTTTATGTACCAGATTTATCTTCCGGGTAGTTCCCATGACAAAAATATATAGGAGAGCAGACTCTGGCTCTTCTTCTTCTTCTTCCACTAATTCCGTGCCTGTGCAGCAAGACCAAGGGATTCATCAACGTAGAAATGAGTTCTTGCTTCGCCATCTCTCTCTCTCTCTCTCTCTCTCTCTCTCTCTCTCTCTCTCTCTCTCTCTCCTCTTCTTCATATATTTTGCAGCTACCGAATTAGCACCTACGTTTCTACGGCACTACTGCCCAAACACCACCCTCTTCACTCCCAACTCCACCTACCAAACCAACCTCAACGCCCTCCTCTCTTCCCTCTCCTCTCATTCTTAGTGGCTAGCAACTATGATCTACGAGAAGGAATCATTCCATCGGAATCAAACATAGGAGCTAATCAAAGTATCCAATAGCTAGAAGATTGTCAAGTGCAAATAGGTCTATTAACGAAAGGAGAGCATTCCTGGTGTTGAGGTAGTAAGGTATAAGGCAAGATATGTTGCGAAGAGATATACTAAGTGACAAGGCATTCACTACAACAAGGTGTTCTATCATGTGGTAAACATCTATTGAGTATTACTTACTTTAGAGGGGACAACAAACGTTGGTATAGCGTGTTGAAGGGACGACAATGATAGTGTGGCTAGAGGTTACATGGATTCATATAACGCCAGTGACTTGGATGAGCGAAGGTCTTTAGTGGGGTACATATATGCCCTAATAGATGGTGCAATGAGTTAGAAAGCGCTCTCATAGGATAATGTTGGCTTATCTTCAACGACGCAAAGTGCATGCATTGACCTTCATAGCAAAGGAGGCAATATAATTGAGGCATTTGCTCTTGAATTTTGGGTTGAAGCAAAAATGTTTTGACACACACTATGATGGCCAAGGTGGGATATATCTCTCTTTGAATTCAATTAATCTCAAATGGACAAAGCATATTGGCATCCAGTACTATTTCATCCAAGATTTAATGGCAATTGGCAAGCTTGTTGTGAAAAGGATCGGGACAGTGAAGAGCCTGACAAGGATGATGATGAAGCTCATTCCTCTAGCAAAGCTCACGCTTTGTTGGAGCTCAATTAGGGTCTGTAGAGAATGACTGCTCGTTGGGGCATTAGGAGAGCCAGCATAGATGATGAACACTACGACTGAGCTACAAATATTGATCCAAGGTGGAGATTTATTAGAATATTTTGAGTGTCTCAATGAACCCAATTTAAGTAAGTTTCCTACTGCGAATCAGTTTTTTAGTTTGAGTGATTTCCTAGTTTGAGTAGGTTTCATAAAATGAGTTTCTTGTTTTGGACATAAATATCATGTATAGATAGAGCACACATTAAAGTTAACAAGAAGATTGTTAAATTTTGATATGTTCGAGAGATTTCCAAATGAGATCTCTATATGAGATTATGAGATATCACTTGTACATTTACTTTGGGAGTAGTTGGGGGCTAAAAAATTCTTGAGCTATTGAGCGATTGTATACTCGGTACTATGTGAATTCATAATGGAAGTGGCGCACTTTCCCAGTGGAATAGATATTGACACTCAAACTAAACAACATTTCTTTGATAATTTTGCTCTATCACTTTGGTGCCCCTAGTCTAGTAATCATCTAGATGATACACAATAAGTTATTGTGTAGACTTAATCTAATTAATTGTATCAAATATATATTAAAAAAACAGCAAGAACAACAAGTCCCGCTAAGAAAAAAAAAATCTTACCAAATGCCATTAGTAGAACGAGTCTATATTCTGATACTTCTGTACGATATTATTAAGAATGTACTATGATAAATAGAATTTGTTACATGTCAATTTCCCATTAATTAGCTTTACGACTGGGATACCACTAGGCTGGGCTTTGCTTGCATTTGTAGCCATTGGATTACAGCCATTTCAACATCAGTCACAAAGATATATTGACAATCCAACGGGTGTAAATATTCAGGGCTTGAATGTCTAACCCCATAATTATTTAACAGATTTGGCTGTCTGGGTTAGGTTCCGTTTAATACACGTACTAAATTTTCCAAATAGTTCCTACGACAAAGATATATAGGAGAGCAGACCGTGGCTCTTCTTCTTCCCATAATTCCGTTCCTGTGCAGCAAGACCAAGGGATTCATCAACATAAAAATGAGTTCTTCTTGCTTCACCATCTCCCTCTCTCTTCTCTTCTTCTTCATCAATTTTGTAGGTACTGAATCAGCACCCACGTTTCTACGGCATTACTGCCCAAACACCACCCTCTTCACTCCCAACTCCGCCTACCAGTCCAACCTGAACACCCTCCTCTCTTCCCTCGCCTCTGCTGCCGCCGATGGCGCTGATGGCTTCGCCAATGGTACTGTTGGCCAAAACCATCCCGACCAGGTCTACGGGCTCTTCCTCTGCCGTGGCGACATCGACACCTCCACATGCGGCGACTGCATGGCCACTGGAAAAAAGGATATACTCCAAAGATGCCCCAACCAGCGAGTCTCCGTGATCTGGTACGATGAGTGTATGTTGAGGTACTCCGATGGGTCCATCTACTCGGTCATGGAACAAGTGCCTTCTTTCAAGACGTACCGCACCAGGAACATCACCAATCCAACACAGTTCATGCTAGTCCTGGGAGAGACCATGGACGACATCGCTGCGAGGGCTTCAGTCGGCAAGTCGGGGAAGAAACTTGCCGTTGCGGAGGCAAACTTTACGAGTTTGCAGAAGCTGTACACGCTCGCACAGTGCACACCGGACTTGACGGTGTTGGAGTGCAACACGTGCCTCCAGGCAAGAATCGCGGGTCTCCCACAGGGGAAGCAAGGTGGGAGGTTGTTCACTCCGAGCTGCAGCATGAGGTTCGAGCTGTACCCATTTTACAATGCCTCGGCCATGGCGGCGCTGGTGCCTCCGCCGTCCTACCTTCGTTCTCCTCATGCTCCCATGACCAGACGTAAAGGTACATGTTTGTTTTTGTATTTTATCTTCTGTCATAACAGAAAGATCTGTCCAATTTTTTTTGTTTCTAGTGAACTACTTATCCTACTTTATAGTTTGAATAAGTGGAGTGAACCTTTTAATAAAAAGGGAAGAAAATATCATAAGTGTCGTAATCCTTATACACGGTGCCATAAATGTTTAATTTATTACTTAAGTATCATAAATTTAAGGAAATTTACTTAAGTGACATCACCAGTCAAAATTCTAACATGTCGATAATTTAATATAAAATTATCAGATATGGCTTGCCAAGGAAATGATATCAAAAGCGTGCAGAAATGAGTCATTAGTCTTTTCTTACCTCCAAATTGATGAAGGGGGGCTTATCGAACTCAAATCCTAGCCCTATCCCCAAGTTAGGTCCAACAGCGGCTAGTCTTTGTCCCCCAAGTGCCGCCAAAGAACATCCTTGGGGAGAAGGCGCCGCTACTGGTCTTCAAGGGTCGCCGCAATGGACCGGTATTATGTGTATTGACATTGGAGATTTTCCCTTTGAGGCTGCGAGCTCAAGCAGCAGCACTCAGGGCCCTATAGGATAGGGTATGCAGTGGGTTCGTGGCAATGTCTTTCATCTCAATTTCTTGAGCAATCAGTTGCTTGTCAATTTGGTGCGAGGAAAGGGTTAAATGACGTCCTTTCTGCACACTTTTGATGGTATTACTTATCCAGCAAGCCACGTCACATGATTTTATGTCAAATTAATGATACCTCAATTTTTTTGACAAAAGAAATTACCGAAGTCACTTAAATGAATATCTTTTAAAATATTATGACAGTCAAATAATTAATTAAAAAGTTATGATATGTATAATATCATTTTCCCTCTTTCAAATGATGCCTTTTACTAAGATGAGCGTATGACAATCTACAAGTCATTTTCAAGTTAAACGATAAAAAGAAAAAAAAAAAAAAGAGAAAGAGAGAAGGGTAGCTAATAAAGTAACTAAAATGAAAATATAATTCCACAATAACCTTACTTTGGTTAAAAAACAATGGGCGGAATTTGTGAATTATCAACCCCATCCCAGATCTAAGGATCTTGATATGGAATAATCAATTCAAGAGAATAACAAATTCGACATGGTATTACCCATGGCCTTGAGTGCTACTGGCCTCAAAGGGAAAATCTCCGATATCACGTCCGAAATTCCAGTTTAATGCCCATGGGAAGAAAGCTACATTACCACAATTTGGAAGGATTGCCATTGAGGTCGCCCTTCAGAATCAGCAGCAGTGCCACCTCTAGCGCCTTCGCTCCAATGGTATCCTTTGGCGGCACCCACAGGATAAAGATTCACCACCATTGGACCTAATTTGGGTTTAGGGTTTGAGTTGAATTTAGCCTTAATTTTATCAATTTGGGTCGAGGAATGGCTAAATGATATTGTTTGTGAACACTCTAGAAGACATTATTTCCCCAATGCGCCACATCAAATGGTTTAATATTAAATTGAAGTCATGTTGGATGTTTTGGCAATACTCATAGAAACTTGACAATTTTTAAAGTAATGAAACTCAAGTGATCTAACTTAAAATTTATGATACCAAGGTAAGCGTGGTACAAAAGTTATAGTACCGGTCATGTCATTTTCATGATTCAGGTCTCTATCCACTTTGATATGCTTATAAGAGGTGAAGTTTCCCAAGGCATTTTTTCACAAATACTTGTTGATTCTGTTTCAAATAATTCCAATGACTATGCACTTGTGTTCTTTGCTTGTCTTCTTCCTGCTTCAAGCACTTCAAAGCAGCACAATTTACAGCATAACTGCATCAAGTCCACTGGCTCAGGACCAAACCCTTGTCTCTAGTAGTCAAATCTTTGAGCTCAGGTTCTTCACGCCCAAAGGATCAGCAAAGCAGTACGTAGGAATATGGTACAAGAAGATGACTCCCTCTAGAGTTGTCTGGGTGGCCAACAGGGACAAGCCACTTGGACATACAGATCAATCTGCAAGTTTAATAATTGGCGAAGATGGAAATCTGAAGCTTCTTGATGGGCGACAAAACACTGTGTGGTCTACTAATGCCATGGCAAAGTCGAATTATTCTGAAGCATTGCTTTCAGACTTTGGAAACTTTGTTCTTCAAGACAGGAACGCGCATATAATGTGGGAAAGCTTTGACGAGCCAATAGACACTCTCTTGCCAAACATGAAGATTGGAGTAAATGTGAAAGAAGGAAAGAAACTAAACTTGACTTCCTGGAAAGGCGAAGATGATCCCTCACACGGAAGCTTTGTCGCGGGAGTGACATCGGAGACACCACCTCAGCTTTTCATTTGGAATGGATCAAGTCCTTACTGGAGAAGTGGACAGTGGGATAAAACCAAGTTCATCGGAGTACCGAACATAACCAACACATTTTTCGATCTCCAACAAGATAATGTCCAGGGAACCTCATATTATTACCTCAAAAATTACAACAACTCCATCTTTGAATATGTTTTCATCTCTTCTGAAGGATCTCTAAAGGCAGCTTATTGGTTCAATGGCTGGATAACATATTGGGAGGTACCGGCACCAACTAACCCTTGTGACATTTATGGAATATGTGGCCCCTTTGGAGTTTGCAACCCGTTTAGTTCACCCATGTGCAGATGCTTAAAAGGTTTTAAACCTAGATCAGATGAAGAATGGAACAGAGGAAACTGGACAAGAGGGTGCCTTAGGAAAATGGAATTGAATTGTCAAAAATCTGCAAGTGCAGCAGCTTCAACAACTGTGGAAAAAGATATGTTCTGGCAAATGAGACAAATAAAATTGCCTGATTCCGCTGATCATTTGTTGATAGATAATGCGGAAGGATGTCAAAGTTGGTGCCTAGAAAACTGCTCGTGCTTGGCCTTTTCTTATGTAAATGCTATAGGATGTATGGCTTGGAGTAAAGACCTCCTAGATACTCAGCAATTATCCATGGGTGGCGAAGATCTATTTATTCGACTTGTGGATGCGAGTGCGGGTATGGATACAGGTTGAAATGGTTGAATCAATACAAGTTTGGTTTTGCACTTCCTGTGCTTCTTATAATATATTTTCTATGGTTCAGGTGTACCTACGCGAACAAAACTTATCATCAGCCTAAGTACTATTTCTGGCATCATCTTATTTGGAGCTGGTATTTCAGTCTGTGGTCTTTCAAAGTGGAGAGGTAATAAAAGATGTATAGTTTGTTGCTATTTTAAGGGTGATTTTGCGCTAACTGCAATATAAGAATCTTAAATTATTGGTAGAACCACGGCTTCAGGAGCCTACTCTGCTACTAATGTTCTCATGCTTATCTTGAGTTGATTTCGTTCTATCTGTAAAATGCAGGGAAGTTTAGGAAAATGAAAATCCCAAGGCTCTTTACGTCAGAAGAATTGCTAAGGGACACTACTTGGAAAGACCAGATGAAGGAAGATGATACATCAAAACTGGCCATTTATGACTTTGATAGCATACGCCTGCGACAGATAACTTCAACGTGAAAAACAAACTCGGGCAGGGAGGGTTTGGCCCAGTTTATAAGGTAAAAGAAAAGCCTTCTCTGAGGGAAATAAGGAGATTATCCAAGGTCTGATAGTGCTATTCATTTTGAAACAGGGAAAACTGAACGATGGTAAGGAGATAGCAGCAAAGAGACTTTCAAGCAGCTCGGGCCAAGGCATAGCGGAGTTCAAGAATGAGATTCTTCTAATTTCCAAACTTCAACACCGAAATCTGGTGAGACTATTTGGTTGCTGCATTGAGGGAGAGGAAAAGATTCTAGTGTATGAGTACTTGCCCAACAAGAGCTTGGACACCTTCCTCTTTGGTTAGTCTCACTCTTTGAAGAACTTATTCCTACTTTCAACAAAATCCGGTATTGAAACTAGATATTTCTTCTGTTTGCGACCTTGTTCAGATTCAAAAGAGAAGGCAAAACTTAGCTGGAGTGTACGCTTCCACATTATCCAGGGGGTCGCCAAAGGGCTGCTTTACCTCCACCGCGATTCTTGCCTTAGAGTCATACATCGGGATTTGAAAGTGAGCAACATTCTCTTGGATGAAAAGATGAATCCCAAGATTTCAGATTTTGGGCTGTCACGGATGTTTGAAGGCACTCAAGTTTTGGTAAATACTCACAAAATTGTGGGGACACTGTAAGCTTTCTATCATCACTATTAGGAGTACTTACTCATGAGGCAATATATCACCTTAAAAAGTAGATTAGCAATATAATGCGCTCAGCTTTCCCTTCATACATGTCCCAACTGTTGCTTTACTATTACCGAGAAAACTCTTCCATGTACATCCAATGGTTCCAATATGTTAGTTCACTCCGAGGTAATTATAGACCAGCGCCGCAATGCAAATGCTAAAAGATATGAGAAATACAATGCTCGTCAAGTTGGATGTTTATGACCCTCCAATTTTCTCATCTCTCATGTCATCATCCTTTAGCCTATGATTTTTTTTGTTTGAACTGTACTTCAAGAATGCTCCACTTATATTATTTTGTCTACAGTGGCTACATGTCTCCAGAGTATGCCATGGGTGGAATATTTTCTGAGAAATCTGATGTTTATAGCTTTGGAGTACTGCTATTGGAGATTATTAGTGGCAAGAAGAACACAAGTTTAGATTACCCAGGGCAACATCTCAATCTCCTCGCTTATGTAAGAGCAAGATCTAACTTCGAACTACTACACCTCCATTTTAGTTTTCAACCTTTGGTAGTCCTTGAAACACTCTGACAATCGACTAGTTGTTACAGGCTTGGCACTTGTGGTGTGAAGACAGAGGATTAGATCTAATGGATGAAGGCATTGCCGATGCATTTTTGGTGTCAGAAGTGATGAGATGCATTCAGTTAGGGCTTCTCTGTACGCAAGACCATGCCACAGATAGACCCAACATGTTTGCCGTGGTTCTAATGCTGAATGGGGAGTCCAATCTTTCACAGCCAAAGCAACCGACATATACATTTTCACGCTCGCCGGCTCACGAAGTCCCATCACAAGAAGAAAGCATCCGATCCATGAATACCATCACCATTAGTACGGTTGAAGGAAGATAAAATTCTCAAATGCATTTTCACTATAATTCATCTTTCCAGGGGTTCAGTGTTCACCAAATTAAGCGGCTTGGATGTGCAATATTTTGTTGCACTTTTATGTGGATATATGATGTAAACATAGAGATTGTGAGGGAATCTGAGTTGCTAGCTCTTTGGTAGAACAGTGTTATGTGGGCAAGGACGCAAAAAAGTTCAGAACATCTGTAAGCAGAACTAAAGTGTTAGAGCTTCTTTTTAAAGAGGATTTGATAGTTAAATTTTCACCTAAAAGATCAAATTCTCCGTCAAACGACAAAATTTGATCCCGAGGAAATACTGTGATCACACGCCATTTTGCATTGACATTTTTATCAGCACATCTCTACAATTAGAAACTAGGGACATTGTAGTCTTATTATCTTGGACCCTATGTCAAGAGATAGGCATCACATATGCATTTCATAAAGATTAAGTATCAAATATGCTAATAATGGCAAAATTCGACCCCTAACTAAAAACACTGACATAGCGTCATCATGCATTCACATTTCTCATTGCATTTCTTTTGCACGCAATAATGGAGCATTCTAATTTATCATATTAGACTCGGCGGCAAAAACTTTGATCAACCAAAATGCTAGAGCTCACGGACAGATCGAACCCACACCAGGACTCAACCTTTTTCTTTTTTTCATTTGTTGCTGCTTCTCCTGCTTGGGTCAAGGCTCAAACAAACTTGGAAATTTGCAAGCTTAAGCATTGCAATGAACATCTTTGACTCTAACTTTTTATTGGCTAATACCATCAAAAACTCTAAACCAGTATATTCATAACACATTTACCCTAATCTAATTTTTTGTTTCACAAGAAACTCCCAAACTAATATGAGTGCCATATTCACCCCCAAACTAATTTTGTATCATTAAAAAAAAGGAACTATAAATTAGTACAGTCATGCCACATCCCAAATTGGTATACATGCACCATATTTACTCCAAATTGTGGTAGTTATGGAATTTTTTTTTTTTTTTTGTAAATGGGGCATGAGTGCATCAAATTAAGGTAAATATGACACGAGTATATTAGTTTGGAATTTTTTATCATATAAAAAATCAGTTTATAAGAAATGTAACACAGATTAACAATTTGAAAGTTTTTATTATACAAAAATTAATTTTGGATAGATGTGGCATTGGTGTACCAATATGTTGCTTTTTGAGGCATGAGCCCTTCTTCTAATGGTATATGGCACATGACTTACTCCAAAGAGTTATAGTTTCCCAAATTCGCATTAATCGAAGGTATTAATTGATCCTTACATGAGGCAGGCAGCCCATAAACGGTGATCTAAGGGCATCAAAGTGGGAGTTTCTAATGTCCGTTTGGCCTGAAAATTTTACATAACTGTAATCTACATATTAGCTCACTCCACTACAAATTTCTGTCAAAACGGACAAACGATGACTACATACTTGTCGTTTCCATGCGACCGCATAGTGTGCCCAAGCCTGACCCATGACCCAAGTTGATTGATTTTAGTGACAAAGACTCGATGGATCAAGCTTGAAATGTTGGACAAAAACCAATGCACTTTAAGGCTTTGAACCAGTGGATATTGGTTAGAAATCATTGGGTAAGGATGGGCTTGGCCAGTGACCATATAAAGGGATTCAAAAAAAAATTATTCAAAATTCTTAAACTTATTGTACAACGACCAATTCAGTCCTAAATCATTTACTTATGCCAATTTAGTCTTAAATATTTTGACAATTTGTCAATTTAGTTATAAACCTTTTAATGATTTGCTAGTGTAGTCCTTAGACAATTTCCAACCAAACTTATCCGGAATGATTACATTGGTAAATTGCTAAAAGATTTATAAATAAATTGACAAACTATCCAAAAGTTTAGAACAAAATTAGTACAATGAAAAGGTTTATAACTAAACTAGTTGCCTTACAATAAGTTTAGGACTGAATTAACACAATTGAATAGTTTATGACTAAATTTGTTGCCGTACGATAAGTTTATAACTTTTTGGACAATTATCCCGAGGGATTCAAGATACTTTTTTCTCTCTCTCTAAATTCATCCCTCTCATTTGCACCTTCATTTCTCTGGTTCATTCTCTAGTCTTCATTTCCTAGTACTCTCTCTAGGCTTGAAAAACCATAAAAACTATGATTTGAGGAACCCAAAATCATTAAGTAACAAGTGAAGGTTGAGGGAACTATAGCAAATTGTGTCGGTTTTGCTAAATATCGTGAGTTGAGTGAGAGCCTAGGACCCCTTGCTTCACGAATTCAAGGTAAAACACTTTCTTCCCTCTATCATTTTAAGTTGTAACTCGTTCTCCAAAGATAAACAAGCTTCGAATTATAGTTAAAAGTTGAGGTATGGTAGCTCGCGTAGCCATTGCATGCATTATGAATCTGCTACCTTGGTCTATTAATCGATTGACACAGTTATGGCATCTAGTACATATGATTTGACCTTTTTGGGTTACATTAGACTTAAGTTTGTTGTTAAACCGGTCCATTTCCTCCTCCCTTGGCTGTGACCCCTTCTAGCTTTATCTAGCCGTTTCCCTTTATTTTTTGTTGAAAAACCTTGCAAATGTGTCCCGCCCCATGCTTTGGCCAAGGGCCCTAGGGTGTCAAGCTCACTTTTCTTCATCATTTACTCAAGTCGATATCATATTCTATGATAGATTAAGATGCAATGTCGATTCCTATGTTGAATGTCATGTTTGCAAAGTTTGAGACCTGGCATCAACCCGTTCTAAGGATCGGTCCTTGGATGTGATTAACCTTATTTCTTTTGCCACGTATGTTGTTTAATCTCATATTTTAGTGAAATCACACATTATCATTCACATGTCACAAAGATTCCATGTTTATTTGGAACTGTTTAGTGGGCAAATGAGCACATTTAGCTGATTGTCAAGTCACATTAGCATGTTTGCCTCATATTTATAGAATTTTCATTATGGTTATTAATTTAAATTTATCCAACACGTTTTTGGTATAGTTTAGATATCTAATCATGTTATCATTATTATCATCATTTAGCTTTTGGAGACATGCACTCCTTAATTTAGGCCATTTGTAAATTTAATTATTAGCAGCCTTAGGAGTCCTATTCCAAGGTTCAACAACAAGAGAATGAATATATTTTGCCCGACTCATATTGGGTTTTCTTGTTGCACCTCAATTGCTTTTGATATCATAGTATTTTACTTGGTATGATGTTATTTTGATGGTTAATGTTCTTGTGTTATACAACTTTGATTATGTGTGGTCATGTAAATGTGTCTGCTTTGGATTTAAAAGTTGGAAAGATCGCATGATTAAATGCTTTCAAGAAAGAGGAAAAGATACCAAATTAGGCATTAGATAGACATCTAGCGCTATCAAGGCCCTAGGCTCGAGTCTCTAATTTGCAAAAGTAAAATGACCTCTCACATTTTACTTGGCCTCTAAGCAACCTTTAATAGATTGGTGGCCATTCTTAAATTAAAAATAGCATTACATAATTAACCAAGGAAATCAAGCTACAATTGTTAGGCTTTTGGAGAACTTGGGCCAATTACAAGCACCACCTCACAAGAGGGATTGTCTACGCTTGCTTGTTAATCCATTAACCATCTTAGGGGTTATTCATTCAGAGGGTCGCAACAAGTCTCCCATAACAGAGGCATCGAACAAGAAGCAAGAAAGGTCATGGCTTTAGTAACGTTATGCATGATATAAATCACAAGAATATAAGCATTCAATCAGTTCATTTCCGACAATTTTGTTAGATCAATTTGACTCAATTTAGTTCCATATATTCCATTCCAATGGCTATTAAATTTAATTCACATAAAAATTTTCGCTAAAGTGCACTATAAGTCATAAACTTGTCATGAAAGTACAATTAAGTCCTAAAAATTTCAAAAAGCGTAATCAAATACAAAAACTTATTTAATTAGTATAATCAAATTCTTCGTTGACATCCAACAAAAAATGCATATATAGCATCTTTAAATTAATGTCTCTCTCTCAAATGGATTTTTTTGTTATTTCTTCTTCAACTCGTATTTAGATTAGATTAAAAATAAAAATGCTAAAATTTTATTTTAAAAAAAAATCAAAAAAAAAAAGGAAAAGAGTAGGGCTTGCTAGTGGGGCACTACCACCCATTACCAAAGGGGCCAACAAAGATTGTCCACCATGGGCAAGGGTGGCTGACCCTTGCCAGTCCGGGAGAGGGTGCCCAAGCCTAACAAGGGTGAGGGCGCCCAATTTTAGGCGACATGGGCCCTACCCTAAGGCTAGCGATGGTGCCTCTTGCACCCTGCCATTATTTTTTCAATTTTTAAAATTAAAATTTTAGCCTTTTAGGTTTTTAATATAATTTAAATAAGATTTTGAAGAAGAAAATAATAAATAAATAAGCTTCGTAGGAGAAAAAAATTAATTTAAAAATGCCGTGTCAACGACTCATCACCAAGATCAATTTTTAGATTTTCAACTAATTTACAACATCATAAAGTTGAGTCGATTGCTCGGACATGCTACTCTATTCATTGTATCTCAAATTTACAAATCTCTTAATTAAAAATGCTTTATTTTGTGAGAACCCCTCTTACACACATCTTACAATTTCTTCCGCAATGTGTTAACATTTGTTTCTTGAGGAGCATGATATAAAAAATTATGATCAACCTATTGTGGATAGAGCCAACTATTTTCTTATTGATCCGCTCCCATTCTTTATCTTCTTTGTCTTCTTCACCTTTATCCCCGGTGATGTGATCATATAAATTTTGACAAGACAATGTCTTTAATCTGAGATGTCCAAATAAAATAAGCTTAGGCATTTAACTTAAGCATGGTGCCAATGGTTTCCTCCATCAATGCTAGCTCTTATTCCACTTTGTTGGGGAAAGACACCATCAATTGTTGAGGACTTGGGTGCGTTTGGTTCAGCATTTTGAAAACCTGTTGGAAAAATGCAAAGCAATTTAACCTAAAGGACTTTAGGTAAATGCAAAGGCTATTTGGTAAACTATGCTTTGAGAAGTAACTTTGAGAGAAATATTGTTTGGTAGAAAACACATTTGAAAAACTCTTTGAGTGATTAATATTAGTTTTTTTAATTTTATTTATTTAAAATTGAAAAAATAATGTATGCAACTTTTTAAATATAAAGTTTGAACATACATATAATTTTAAAAAAGACCAAATCATTCCTGAAACTTTTTAATTTTTATTTGTTTAAAATTGAAAAAAATAATGTATGCAACTTTTTAATTATAAATTTGAAAACAATGCTAAAAATTCAAATACATATATATATATATATATATATATATATATATATATATATATATATATATATATATATATAATTTTTGTAATAAAAAAGACTAAACCCTTCATTAGAAATTTTAAATTTTAAATTGTTTAAAATTGAAAAAAAAAAAATGTATGAAACTTTTTAAATATAAATTTTAACAATAATACTAAAAAAATTGAAAACATATATATATTAAAAAGGACCAAACCCTTCATCGGAATTTTTTAATTTTTATTTGCTTAAAAAAAAAAAAAAAAAAATTATGTATGCAACTTTTTAAATATAAATTTTCACAATAATGTTAAAAAAATCAAATACATATATATATAATTTTTTTTTTTAAAAGACCAAACCCTTCATCATAATTTTTAAATTTTTAATTGTTTAAAATTAAACAAATAATGAATGAAAAAATTTAAATATAAATTCTTATAATAATACTAAAAAAATCAAATACATATATCTTTTAAAAAAAGACCAAATCCTTTGTCGAAATTTTTGAAATTTTTTAAAATTTGAAAAAACAGTATATGCGACTTTTTAAATATAAATTTGAAAATAATGCTAAGAATCATATATATTAAAAAAACCAAACCCTTCACCGTATTTTTTATTTTTTATTTGTTTAAAAATGAAAAAAAAAATAATTTATGCAACTTTTTAAATATATATTTTGAAAATAATGCTAAAAAAATCAAATATATAATTTTTTTAAAAGACCAAAATATATAATTTTTTAGCATTTATTATATTTGATTTTTTAGCATTATTTTGGCATTTAAAAAAATAATAACGAGGGCAAAATTAGAAATTTAAAGAATGAGTGAGGATAGTTTTGGAAGAAAAAATAAGTTTCAGCATTTGGCCAAATACTGAAAATTCAAAACTAATCCCTACTAACATTAGGCCTTCAGCTTTCCTAATGTTGATTTTCATTTGAAAGATACTTCAAAATGGCTACCAAACGGTCCAGTATTTCCCGAATGAGCTTTAAAGGTTGAAGCCCCCTGCGAATGCTCAACCAAAGGCACCCTATAAGGAGAGGAAGAGGTTTTTCATGGATTTCCTTAGGATTTATATCGTAGCGCCTAATTTGGAGACTTTCAATACTGTGATTAAGGCATTCTTAGAGTCCGGGTCGACGAGTTCGGTGTACTTGACGCTGGCTGAGATGGATAGGAAGGGGTTTAAGCCCAACTCAACAAGTTTGGGAACATGTTGGCTGGGCTTTATAAGGAAGAGAAGTACGAAGACGTCGGGAATGTTTCGGAATTGATGCAGAAGTACGGGGTCTCTCGGGGGGTTAGTATTTATAATATCAGGATTTAGAGCTTGTGTAAGCTAAGGAAGTCGGATGGAGCGAAGGTGTTGCTCGACGGGATGTTGACGAGGGGGATGAAGCCGAATATGGAGACGTATGCCCATTTGACTCATGGGTTTTGCAATGAAGAAAGGAACGACGAAGCTAAGAAGATGTTTAAGAGCATGGTGAACCACGATTGCCGGCCCAACAGTGATTGTTATTTCACCTTCATTCACTATCTTTGCAACGGAGGGGATTTCGATACCGCTTTGCAGATTTGTAAGGAGAGCGTGGAAAAAGGTTGGGTTCCGAATTTCGGAAATATGAAGTCACTAGTCAAATGAGAGGTTTTCTAGAAATATAGATTTGTGGGATGAAGTAGAAGCTGGCTTACCTCAGTAATGAAGATAAGATAGTTTGTTGTTTTCATTTGGTTTCAGGTCGATGAAGAGCGCAGTTTTCTAGAAATATAGATTTGTGGGATGAAGTAGAAGCTGGCTTACCTCAGTAATGAAGATAAGATAGTTTGTTGTTTTCATTTGGTTTCAATAAGAGCGCAGCTTGATCTAAAATGGGCAAACATTGGTATCATGGAAGGCGGGTTTTACTTTTTTTCAAAATCAATCAACTTTGGCAATTCTGGAATGAAAAGGCTGCCTTAAGTAACGAGGGCTTTAAAATTCTATCGGACATCCTCTTATTATTCATTAGGTTCCAGTTACTCTCAATGTTCAGACTAGAAGCACATATAAGGTGAACCTACTTTGGTGGAGATATCTTACACCTCTCTCTTGGTGCAGGTTCAAGTAGCAGCCTCCCTTTGAGCCACCTACCGTGAGTCTTAGTGCTACTCTCTCCGGTTGGTTATTCACTGTTGGGTTAGGGTAGCTGGGGATTTCCATGGTAAGTTTTTCCAATGGAATAATATGCCATATGTTGCATCAATCTAAATGATGATATTGTTATTTGCTATTTGTGTCAATTGACATGTGATTGTTATACTCTGAACCTTCCATTCAATCAAAGTCACCTTGTCTTGAAGGATAACCGATGCTACCTAAGGCTTTTGTCTTGATGCATGCCTTAACTAGTTCGTGGCCAAATCGTGGCATGTTTATGAGGGATTGTCAAATCTTTTTAGTGGATATTTTTCGACCACATTTGCCAGAATTAAGTGCATTATGAGGACTGCTGGGGTAAATCATTGACTGCTTTACTGCTACCAAAGGTGCCAATGCAATGCCCGTTCTTTGTTTATGGCTTATGTTATTTAATTGCTAAAGATGAAAGATGCAGTATGCTCTTCTGAGTCTGTACTGTAAATGCATCTTATCCTAGTAATTCGATCACCTCTCGCTTCGTATATGCAATTAGAGGAGGATGCTTGTGAATGAAGATTGCTTTGGTCAGTGGATGTCCTCTTCTTCTGGTGATTATAACAAAAAGTTTTTGTCGGGTGCTCTTTTCTCGAAGTACACAGCGTGGGGCAGTTCATAATTGATGCTCTTGACATGAGAAATCACCCATTGTTTACCAGCGAACTGCAAAACATTGTAAAGTTTACAGACTTCCAGGCGGTACAGCTTTCACCAATCTTTTGGCTGCAAATGCGCCTTCGGATAGTTACTTTTCAGCAGGGTTCGTCTTGAATTTTTCACTTTCATAAGCACCATTCATGCTTTATAATCCAGAAAATTCCTGATACATGCTTCCTTCTTTTACATCTCTCTCTCTCTCACAAAAAAAACGCATGTATTCTCATGCAATGAGTGGACCACTAATGTGTACTTCACTTTGCGAAACATCGTAATGAGTGTCATGGTAGGGATGTGATTTGATTAAATACCATCGGGCTTGCGATATAGATCATTTTACCCATGCTTTCTGTGCTGAAATGAAGAATGGGAAGAGACTGCCCTGTCTCAATAAGAGATGACAACATAAACAATCCATGAATTTTTATTTGACATGTAATTTTGTCTCTGAATTTTTTATATGTGAAATGTGATTTTTGAACTAGTAATAAATTTTCAATGTGGTTTTCCTCTTGGCTCAAATGACATGCTTGAATGATGAGTCAGCATGTCTATCATTTAATCCATTTACTTTAGAAAAGGAAATAAGCAAATGACGAACTTCAAATATTACACATGACAATTTCTTTCCTTGATTTGAGACGAACGATATAGGTGGACAATCCATGCAAAACCCTTTTTAAGATCTACCATTCAAATATAACATATCGGAAGCCACACAAAGATTCCATTAACTTGAATTACCGAAAGAACAATAGTAGATATCTTCATATAGTTGAAAGACTAAATCGATCTTTTACTAATAGTTCAGGAGTCACATTAAAGAAATTTAATATTTAGGGATGACATTGCACATTGGACTAAAGTTCAGAGACTACATCAAGCAAATTAAAAATTCAGAAACCACGTCGCCTATTAAACCAAAGATTAAAGATCATCTATGTCATTTTCCCTTACAATAACTTTTCCGCATTATCTCAATCTTATGATCACATCAATTCCTTCACTTCTAAGCAATTTTTTTTCCTTTTTCAGCCGAAATAAAATGCTCAAGCTCATTGCTCCTCCAACTATGGTTGTCTCCTCATTGATGCTGCAAAATTGCCTGCCCTGAGAGTATTCCATACCATACTAATAAGCTCTAGCGATGACAAAGCAATGGAATCCCAAAAGCACATGCACACTCTTCGTCCTTATGCTCTCAAATCACGAAGAAATTGGTGATGCATTGACATCGTGACAAATTGGGATCTTCCATGAAGTTCGGTACTGTTTCTTCACAAGCTTCCAGAGTTGTCTTGAAGGCTTTTTAGTCTCGTCAGCAGCCATCACAATCAGATTCTGTCAACTGTCCCCTTTCCACATAGGGCCTCGCTATCCATCAAGAAAAAATGTTCATATCTTCACATAAAGAATAGTTTGCAAGTAGAACTGAAAAATTCTACTCGCATATAAAGGCCGGCCCTTTCTTCCCTCCCTTTATTTATGTGCCAGAACGATATCCTTCACTTATTCCGAACTAGGCTGCAAAGCCGATCAGTGCGACACCTAAGATGCTCAACAATTTCAACAGGCTACATTAAGAACCGTTATAGAGCAAAGATTTGCATCTATAACCCTAGATTATATGGAAACTGCCATGGATTCCATGATGCAATATGATACACCAAATTTACCTGATGTTCCTTCTCCAATCTCCGATGAAAGGACTCCAATCGAACGGGACATATCTATTTCTTCTCACATCACAAAGATAAGTGTGTACATCAAGAGCATACAATTCACTGATCTTAGGTTTTCATCTGCCATGATCCTAATATTTGCCAAAGACAAATGGTGAAGATTGTTTAGTGGTAAAATTTCAGGAAGGAACTCGAGGATTCCCCAATAGTCTAAGAACTCATAGTTCAGCCATAGCCCTGCACTTAAAATGAAGGGCCACATTAAATTAATTCAAGTTGCAATGTCACACACAAAGAAATACGAGTTGTTCTCATATCAAGAGAAGGAAACAAAAGCATGAAGTAGTCAAGTGCATGAATTTGCAAATAAACTATCCTGAAATCAAGAAGAGGCCATGAACAAGCTTGTTGTGCTCTAACAACGACGCTACGAGTTCCATGTATTGTCGCAATTCTACTGCTTACAGTGAACAACCAAAATGACTAATGATGAGCCAAAAGATCACCTTAAGTTCTTTGAAATGAATTTTACCATTCAGAACATGTAAGAGAAAACAAGCTATTAGTTTTGCCACGTGAACTTGGTGACCAACTTTTAGCCGTGACGATCATACCTGCTGCCTAAGTTTTGCGGAGGCTTCACATAATCTGCTCAAAACAGAGGCTAGGAGCTTCTGTGGTAGACCTTTTGGAAAGCATTCAGCTCCTATGTCGTCATCCGTGGTTTATGCTCAAGAGAGCACTTGTTTTAGTTTGTCATGCATGGAATTTGTTCACATTGAAATCCTCTATTGGATAGGAGCTTTAAATCTGCATGATTTGAACTTTTTGGGAAATTGTGTTAGCTTGTTTAGTCTACCTGGAGTTGTCTAATGTTTATTTAGTTCCCTTCTGTCAGCTTTGAGTCCTGAGTACTAGCTAGAGCCATGGATAAAAGACGAGCTCTTGTGATAGCTGGGCCCGATAACTCTAAAGGAGAGTTTTGTGTTGGTAGATGTGAAAGATTGTGTGATCTCCCTGATCCCTTACTCCATCACATACTTGGCTTCCTTCCATTGAAAGAACTCATCAGAACAAGTGTCTTGTCGAGTAGGTGGAGGTCCTTGTGAGCATCCCTTCCCAATCTTGTGTTCGATGAGTTGAGATTACCCGATAGAAGGCATTTCTTGCAATACATGGATTGGGCATTGTCTTGTCGTGATTTATCCCATGTGAAATCTTCTCTTTCCGTGCATCAAGACGCTTATTCCATATAGTCTTGGATAAACTTTGCCATAAATGTCTTGTCGTGATTTATCCCATGTGAAATCTTCTCTTTCCGTGCATCAAGACGCTTATTCCATATAGTCTTGGATAAACTTTGCCATAAATCGCAAGATTCAAACTCTTGGAGTGAGTTTTGATTTGCCGATAATATCAATATTGCTGTACCTTTATCTGGGAATAGAGGAACCTACTTTCTTCTATTTGTTTTACGGATCTTACATCTTAGTGGACTCACTTTTATGGATGACTGCTTTCAATTCCTTGCCTTGAGAACTTGTGTCTTTGGAATTGTTGGCATCTCAAAACCCTTACCGTTTCAACTCTGAATCTATTGAGCTTGTTTATCAAGCAAAGGACAACTAAACCTAAGCTCAAGCTCTTTAGCTATATTGGTGGGCACTTGTCTGAGTGTGCGATACGAGATACTTCTGTGCTACGTGACGCTCATTTGGTTTTGGATGGTCCGGCCAAGGGGATTTATGCTTCCCGTGCACATAAGCTTTTAAAGGATCTGTCTACTGCAAAACGTCTTTTTCTGCATTACTACATTCTTGAAGGTATAATATCAATCTTATTTTTTGTATTTTGGATCGAAGCATTGCATTATGCTTTGTCAGTCTAATTAGTGTTCTCTGGATCTATTTTCAAGAGATCAATTTCTTCCCAGTCTTCTCTCGCCTCAACCTCTTGTCATTCGACACTTATGATAGATGACCTATCAATCCTTGCGATGCTCAACAACTGTCCTTGTTTGGTCAGGCTTTTGTTTTGTGAGGTAACTATTTTGTCCTTACTGTTTCCTCTTACTGAATCTTGTGATCAAATGTGGGAGTTGATAGTTATGTAATTGTCAATTAGAGCTTGGTTGTGGACTCCAAAAACGATGAAGGAATATTGGACCCGGCACCGAGTGCTTCCAATTGTCGCTCAAGTTCATCACGATTGAAGAATTTGATGCCACCGATGATCAACTCTTAGCCATAACGATCATACTTGTTGCCCAAGTTTTGCAGAGGCTTCACATAGTCTACTCAAAGCAGAGGCCAGGAGCTTCTGTGGTAGATCTTTTGGAAAGCGTTCAGCTCCTTCCTAAAAGCTCAAATCAATGTTTCATTTCGCTATCCCCTATGACTTTTAGCATGATCAATTAATTGATAAGACTCTTGAGATAACTAGATTACAATTTCTTGAGAAGCTATACCTTTATAACAACAAGAACTCTCAAATTTTTTAGCTCACCAAGTTCAGGTGGCAAAACTAATAGCTTGTTTTTATCAAAGTATAGCTTCTCAAGAAGTAATAGTCTAGCTATCTCAAGGGTCTCATCAACTAACTAAATGTACTAAAAGTCATAAAGGGACAGCGAAATGAAACATTGATCTGAGCTCCTAGGAAGAAGCTGAACGCCTTCCAAAAGGTCTACCACACAAAAGCTCCTGACCTATGCTCTAAGCAGATTATGTGAAGCCTCCGCAAAATTTGGGCAGCCCTAAGTATGATCGTCATGGCTAAGAGTTGGTCATCAGTGGCATCAAATTCTTCAATCGTGATGAACTTGAGCAACGACTGGAAGCACTTGGGCGCCAGGTCCAATATTCCTTCATTGTTTTTGGAGTCCATAACCAAGCCCTAATTGACAATTACATAAAAATCAACTCTCGCATTTGATCACAAAATTCGGTAAGAGGAAACAGTAAGAAGAACATAATAGTTACCCTACAAAATAAAAGCCTGACCAAACAAAGACAATTGTTGAGCATCGCAAAGATTGATAGGGAATCTATCATAAGTGTCTAATGACAAGAGGTTGAGGTGAGAGAAGACTGGGAAGAAACTGATCTCTTGAAAATAAATCCAGAGAACACTAATTAGACTGACAAAGCAAAATGCAATGCTTCGACCCAAAATACAAAAAATAAGATTCATATTATACCCAAAAATGTAGTAATGCAAAAAAAAAGACGTTTTGCAACAGATAGATCCTTTAGAAGCTTAGGTACGCGGGAAGCATAAATCTCCTCAACTGGACCACCCAAAACCAAATGAGCGTCACGTAGCACAGAAGCATCGCGTATCGCACACTCAGACAAGTGCCCACCAATATAGCTAAAGAGCTCGAGCTTATGTTTAGTTGTCCTTTCTTTATTGTCCTTTGCTCGATAAACAAGCTCAATAGATTCAGAGCTGAAACAGTAAGGGTTTTGAGATGCCAACAATTCCAAAGACACAAGTTCTCAAGGCAAGGAACTGAAAGCAGTCATCCATAAAATGAGTCCACTAAGATGTAAGATCCGTAAAACAAATAAAAGAAAGAAGTAGGGTCCTCTATTCCTAGATGAAACTCTATCAAGATTTCGCTCCTAAACACACATGAAGGTACCACAATATTGATATTATCGGCAAATCAAAGCTCACCCCAAGAGTTTGAATCTTGTGATTTATGGATTTATGGCAAAATTTATCCAAAAGTATATGGAAGATGCGTCTTGATACAAGGAAAGAGAAGGATTTCACATGGGATAAATCACGAGAAGACAATGCCCAATCCACGTATTGCAAAAAATGACTTCTATTGGGTAACCTCAACTTATCGAACACGGGATTGGGAAGGGATGCCCACAAGGACCTCCACCTACTCGACAAGACACTTGTTTTGATGAGTTCTTTCAATGGAAGGAAGCCAAATATGTGATGAAGTAAGGGATCAGGGAGATCACACAATCTTTCACATCTACCAACACGAAACTCTCCTTTAGAGTTATCGGGCCCAACTATCATAAGAGCTCGTCTTTTATCCACGGCTCCAGCTAGTACTCAGGAGTCAAAGCTGATAGAAGGAAACTAAATAAATATTGAACAACTCCAAACATACTTGACAAGCTAACACGATTTCCCAAAAAGTTCAAATCATGTAGATTCAAAGCTCCTATCCAATAGAGGATTTCAATGTGAACAAATTCAGTGCATAACAAACTAAAACAAGAGCTCTCTTGAGCAGGAACCACAGATGACGACACGGAAAAGATTCTTTACAATTCCAATATCCAACCAAAAGCAGCACAGAAACTTAAGGAACGGTGAGTACAAGCTCTCATTTCAACCTCAACAGTATTAGTAGTTCACAGCGTGTTAATGTCAAAATATAGCATGTGCATCTAAACATTCACACTCGTGATTAAATACACAAATTAGACATGCGAAACATCCAACGTGCAAGCAAGCAAGGCACCAATTACACTAAAAGGTCAAGAGAAGAAACTTTCTAATCAAATTTCTACATTCGGGTCTTTGAGCCGGGTCTGGATAGGGACCGAAGCCAGGTCTCACTGGTCTGGGTTCTCAGTCAGATTGAGCTCCGCACATGAGCCTGGCCCTCCTATATCCTATTCTAGACCCACATCCAGCCCCCCACTAATTCCTTCTCCCTCTTTTAGCCCACACCAATTTCTAAAACTCCAAGCCCAGTCGACCATCTCTTTCCTATTATTTGGCTAGCCCAACCCCAAGGCCCAGGAAAACCCTAAGTCTCGGCCAGCCCACACCCCAGCCCGCTCGTCCGCCCAGCCAAACCTCACCACCGGCGGCCATACTGACTAATGTCGCTAATCCTCAGGATCGGGACGTCGGCCGGAAAAACCACAACGAGCCAATCACAACCGAGGCAGAGAATGCGATGAAAATCCCCAAGAACGCGCCTAACGATCATCAAGTACGCAGGAACGAACGAGAACGGGAGAATACCGATACAAATCTAATTCAGGCATTTCACCGAGCATACGACATGCATCGACAGACAGACAGACAGAGGAGCAAAACTCGCCGTTTGAGGCCCGAACGCGAACCAATACAGGAAGAAACGAAGAACAAGGATCCTCCGCCCCAGTCGAATCGGCTGACGGCCGGCCGCCCCAGCGTCGCCGAGCTCGGATCCTCGGAGGTGCGTAAAAGAGGACTCACCGGAGACGTGCATTGGTGTCTAGCTAACCGGAGATCGTCGGCGACGGAATCGGAATGCGAGCGAGAGCGAGAGCGAAACGCCTCTTTTGTCTGTCGTCTCTCTCTCTCTCTCTCTCTCTCTCTCTGCGTGGTGTCTCTTTCTCCTTGCATTTTCTCTTGTACGAGCGAAGCGACGACCCGTGCGAGCTTCAGCGAGCGTGTGAGGAAGGAGAGGAAGTTGGGCTGGGCTGGGAGATGAAAGGAAAATGGAGAAGCTGGGCCGAAAGAGGAATAAAGGGCCGGGCCCAGCGAAGAGAAAATAGGGAGAGCGGGACCTGGTCCCGGTTCGCCGGCACACCGTGCGGGCCGGTCCGTGGGCTCTCTCTCTCTCTCTCTCTCTCTCTCTATTAATTTTGCTATTTCACCTAATTGTCTCCTTTTTTTTTTTCCGCACTCTTATGGCCCATTTATATTTCATGAGAAAATGACGATTGATCGGACTGGCAAAATAAGGGGTAAACCACCGGTCCTCTTTGATGGGGAGCTTGAACAGGGTTCCATTCAAAGATAAAAGGACACCTGAATTTTTTTCAATCAACGGGCTAGGATAGTATAAAGGCCAAGAGTGAGGAAAGAGGTCGGATGTTTCTTTTCTATATTTTCCCTTTTCTTAATAGAACTAAAACTAACTAAGCGTAAGGGATGCATACCTTGTGATGGTTTTGAGATAGCCTTACTCTGTAAAAATGGTTTTGATCGAAGAACGACAGCCGTACCATGTAAAAATGGTATTTACACATCAATGATTAAGATTAACCTATCTCATTCAGGTTCAGTGAATAGAAAATGCTTTATCAAATAAACAAATCTGCTCAATTTAGAATTACCAATAAAAATCGGTTACTGTTAGGATCACTCTAAGGATCCATTTGTTTCATCTAAAATGAATGATTTACTAAAAATGATCATTTGTCTCACCTATAAAAAATAAATGAATGAAAAATATTTTTTGTCGTTTACGAAAATGTTTTAGCATAAATTGTTATTAATGATGAACACATATTCCGTTTACTAATTATTTCAAAATGATACAAGTTATTATTCAGAAAATATTTTTCAAATCAATAATTTTTCGCAAAACAAACAAAGCCTAAAAGTGAAATCAATTTAACATTAAAGTATTTCAAATTATCCAAATTTGTGTAACAAGTTGAACTAAATGGGATTTAGTCTTTGTTATTCAAATGATCGTCGCTCGTGTATCTCAACTAAAAACATGTCAAAATCACTTTCAAACCATCCCAAATTGGAAACATGTCAAGGCTTAATCCCCAATACTTCAGATTTTTTTTTTCTCTAATATCACTTCGTATGTGGTGATTCTTGAGTTTCTTAGTATCCCGACGAGTGTCCCTAACGATCATTGGGGTGCGAATCCCTACCCCTTGATGATCGTCGACTTCAAGAAAAAAAAGGAAAATCTCGCCTATTAATGGGAAAGTCGTTAAAGTTTGATGTGCATATGAGTTATAAAAAAATGCAATGAGTTATCGGGTATGTCGGAAAAATTACCAAAAAAAAAAAATCATAACCCTATTATAATTATGTTAATTCAGTTCCAAATCTTCTTATTCTTTTTTTAATCAATTTAATTCTAAAGCTTTTATATTACAATGTGAAAATGGTCTTGACCTAAGAACAATTGCCTTATAATATAAAATGGCCTATAACCAAAGCAAAGGTCTTACTTCATAAAAATTGTCTTTGACTGAAGAAAGGTCTTACAAGGTAGAAATGGTCCTGACCAAGGAGAGACAATTTGGATTGCAACCAGCAAGCTAGTTGTATAATAGCTATGCTAAAGGATGAAGAAAACCACTCTACTTGCGGGGTTGATCGAGAAACCACCCCATTTAGGGGTTGAAGGGGATAGTGCGACATTTGGGGAGTTCTTGTATCCTTTAGAGAGAATGCTTGAGATTTTGATGCAACATTTTAAAGTTCTGCACTTAAGGATTTGGAGATTACCTAAGGTTTTGACTAAGGTTTTAGAAATGCCTAAGGTTTTTCACTCAACATTTGGAATGCCTAAAACTTTTTATCAGGGTTGGGAATGCCTAGGGTTTTAGCTTAGGGTTTAGAATACCTAGATTTTTCACTCTGAGTGTTGGAATAACTAAGATTTTTCACTCAAAGTTACCTATGTAATATCCCAAAATTTGGCCCTTTTTGGAAATATATAAAATAATTATTTCACCAATGCAATGATGATTAATTTACCATAAACTGATCACTTATGAATTAACTAATCTATTAAGTGATGCCATAAAGGGGTTAAAGCGCCAGAAACCAGAGAATTCAATCAGGGTTGACCGCTCAACCATAAGGATCAACAAGGGTCAATACTACGATGTCATAAGTCAATTAATGAATGAATATAAATCAGTTCGATGGACGATAAACCGATTTCCTAGGACTGCAGTTAGTTCGCAGGTGATTTCGCACGATTATTATACTTGCGTCGAACGACGATATACCAATTTCCTATTAATTTTGTACTCCGTCGCAACCTACCCCTTGAGGGAGGGAATATGTTTATGTGTATTGCCTAAATGACGGGCCTAAGGCCCATGATTAAGCGCGGGCTCTCTCAAGCTCATACCTCGCGTGACATTAAAGTATTTTAAAGAATTTTACAAAAATGAGTCGCCACTAGCCTATTGGGGTCGACTAAAAACCAAGTGGGGCATAGGAGTATACCTCACTTCCTACGCAACCAGAGAATCTAGGGTCGGAGACTTGATTACACTAATTAAGCAATTAGTGCATTTTCAGTACCTAATCTTGTTTATTTAAAAAAAAATTATCAAGCAGTTTGAATTGATTTTATACGTATTCACTAACAGGTGAAATGATCATACGGGTGCACAATCATTAAAATAACAATTAGAAACAAAGGAAAGCGATTAAATAAATTGCATGAAAGAGCAAAAAATAAACATCAAAGAAAGATAAATACTAATCCTAACTAGATTAAAAAGAAGCCAAAATCAACATATCAATATTGTGCATTCAAAGGCATTTGTCCTAAGGACAATTAAAAAAGTAAAGCCCTAAAGGTTTGATCAAAACTTAAACATAATTCCAAATTGAAAGGTTTCCTATTTTTAGGAGAAAATTACTCCAAAGATTAATTTCAACTCTTTTGAGGAAATTTTAATTTTTAATTTTTAATTTTTAATTTTTCAAGATTTTTTTATATTTTTCTTTTGTTTTAAAAAAGAAATTTCGATTTTTCGAAAAAAAATTGGATTTTTGCATTTTTATTTTTTTAATTAATTTTTATTAAAAAACGAATTTTTTTATGTTTTCTGAGTTTTGAATTTTCGCAAAATTTTTTTGAATTTCTACTATTTTTTGAAATTTTTTTAAAAATTGTGAATTTTTAATATTTAATATTATTATATTCGGAAAAAGGGTTCGGGCCGGGTAGGACCGATCCACCCCGCTGATCCGATCCGAATCGAACCCAGGTCCGACCCACGTCGGATAAAGAAAAAAAAATTTCTTAGTTTTAGTTTTTTTAATATATATTTTTTCTCTTTTTTGTTTTTTCCCATTTTGTCTTTTTCTGCTGCTCCATCTCATTCTTCGCACAACACCCTCTCCCACGTCTTTTCCTCCTTTTGTCCATTTTATTTCTTTTCAATATGCCTTTTTTCATTTCTTTTTATTTTCTTTTTATTTTGTTCTCTCTCCTCCTTGCTCCCTCTCTCTTTCTCGAAGGTTATCTTCTCCTTCCTCGCGATGCTCTTCCCACCGAAGCCACTCCTGTAACTTTTTCCAGAACAAGGGAAACTCGACGCAACGTCTCTCCGGCCGTCGTCCATCGCTGCCACAGAAACACATCCACCCGCCCCTCGCCCATTTCAACCATCACCAACCCCCGCCGGCCACCTATTCCGGTGGCCCCTCCAAAATTCCGCGACAACCCATTACCGAAACGACATTTTTTTTTAAGGAAAAAAACAAGTAACCCAGTGAACAACAACCAAGAATACATATCAATAGGTAAGAGCAGTCTAACTAACACGGCCTCGAACTGCTGGAATGCCGTGAGGGATGGGTTTCCGACAGGGAGCTTTCCGGCACGAAAAAGACTCGAGCGGGATTTTTCCATCAAGTTGCGTAGAAACACAGAGAAAATACTAATATTAAACCAAATCCAACCAATACAGGACAAAATGTGAATTGATCTTGAGCTCTAACATGCATAGATATTTCGGCCTTCTCTCAGGCATTCTATCAAACAGTCAGTACGTGATTTAACAAACATGTTCCAGAGCGAGATTTATTGCAACCTTCGAGCCAGAGATGATGCATACAAGCTTAAATAGACGTGTTTCATGCTGGATCTGTCTTATTTTGCGACGATTCACTTAAAAATCCCGTACTCAAGCTCGGTGTTCCTAAATGTTTCACGCTTCGTTCGAGCAAAAAGTCGAGCAGTTGGTATGCGTTTATGAACTCAAGTTCTGGGTTCAAACCGGAAGCATTCCTCAACCTAAGCACGATGCATTAGCCTCAAAACATCATGAATCGTCCTAAACTCGTTTCGTCTTGTCGAGATTTTGGTCAAAAAGTTCTCACGGTTCAACCAAGTTCCAACGGGAGGGGTGCTCCTACCTGGCTTAATGGGAAAGGATTACGGTGGACGGCAGCTCTCGGGCGGACGACTGACGACGGCGAAGCTTTCCTTCGAGCTCCCTCTCTCCCTTCGGCTCGTCCTCTTCTTCTCTCTTGCTTTCTCTCCACCAAAAAACCAGCCGAGAACCCCAAAAGAACCCTCTCTGCAAATGAACGAGACCCTCACTTTTAAGGGTGACCAGCTGGCGCGCATGGCCTCTGCCACTGCCAGCTTGCCGGCCGGACTGATCCCGACCGGCGGATCACGCCGCCATCTGACCCTCGCGATCTCCTGCTCCTCTGGCTTGTACATTTCTCCTCCTTTCTGCAGAATGCGTGAAGGACAAAGAAAGAGGGGAAAAGAAGGTTGGGCTCATCTTGGGCAAAAATAAAAGAAAAGTGGGCCGGCCCAGAAGAAGAGAAAGAAAAAGGGAAAGAGAGGGGTCGGGCTGACCCGCCCCCGGCCCGGTCTCATTTTTCCATTTTCCTTTCTTTTTCTTTTCTCTTTTTTTTTTGTAATTAATTTCCTTTGATAATTTTTTTTATGGCGAATTTTTTTGAAAAAAATTAAGAAAAGACCATTCAATATGCGGCGCAATAATGAAAACACAATGCATTTTAATCAATTTTTTTTACTTTTCTTTTTTCTTCTTTTTTTCCTCCTCTTTTTTTTTTAGTGACTAATTCCTAACTTTTAATGCTATTAAGTCTTAAGTAAAATGGAAAAATTTAGGTGTCAACATACTCAGAGTACGTAATTCAACCATCATGATTACATGATAATCGATGGTCATTCATAATTCGAAAAGGCACAAACACGACTCGAAGATTATCGACCACAGCTCAATCGCATGAAAATCCCTAAAAACCACCTCATAGTTTACATTGTATTAAAATCGCATTTGATTGATTTTAATCATAAAATTTAATTCGATAAATCGAACTTTCGAGGATATCAAGACTAATTTATTGGATATCGCCTTATTATCCGTCAAATTATCGACAACTTTAAAATTTTTGGAAAATGATTAATCGATCAGGAATTTGACATTAGAAAGACAAGCCAGACCAAAGGAGGACTATTGGGCCTCACGCCCATGTGAGTTGATTAAGGAGGCCCAAGTAGGCCAAGCCAAGCTCTTTTCAAACCCATTTAACCAAGCAAGCCCAATGGCAAAGTTGTAAATGCTGGCCAAAAAGCTTGGTTTTTAAGAAATTGACCCCATGCCTTTCGACTCACCCTCCCCATTATTTCTTCATCTCCTTGTCTTCTTCTTCTTCTTCTTCCCATTTTCATTACCAAGCTCTTAAACATCTTCTTCGCTTCGTCGTGCTGGAGAAAGAATTTGAATTGATCTCTTGATTGATTCCCGAGCCAGATTCCAATCTCATTATTAATACATTAAATCGTAGATTTGGAATATTTTAGGGATATAATATTGTATATATTTTCTTCTCATTCTTCTGATTTATTTCTTGTAATATAAAAATACAGACGCATACTTGTATATTGAATATGAAAAGAAATAACAAATAGCTTTTCTCCATTGTTCTACATTTCTTTTCATGGTATCAAAGTGGTGTTTCTCATCCACCTTCTGCAAATTTTTTCGTTCTTCCTAGATTGCCTTCGACTATTTTCTGTTTTGTTACTACAAACCACTACCTACAAAACAAAATCAGCACATGATAGAGAAATTTTAGTCTTTCATTTGTTTTTTTCGTTCAATATGCAAAACCCAAGTAGCGAAATTCAAGACCCGATCCTACCCACAATGGATGAATCATCCGATCAAATCTTGGAACAAGTTGAGCAGGTTGCTTAACATCAATCTACTCCTGTTATGAACCAATTCTCTACTCCAATTCAATGGCCATATGCACCATGGATTCCTGTCCAGGGCCCATGGGTTGCCGAACCCAATCAATGGGCCTCTGGGTCTCGTCAACAATGGGCAAACTACAACCCACAGCACCCGAGCACAGATCCAAACTGGACTTCTCCAGGTCACTGACCCGAACTGAACTCGGGTGGGTCAGGAGCAAATCCCTACCCGAGTTTCCCACCCGGGTTCTCGCCCATTTCTAACTTAGATAATATTTCACTTTAGACGCATTTCTATTTTAATTTATTTAGAGTTACGAATTTTAATACAAAAACCAAAAAATGTCATATGCATTAGTGGCATCATCATATGCCATGTCACATAGAGTAGCCGCATCATCGTATGTCATGTCATACAGTTTAATTTCATCATATGCCATATCATGTAGAGTAGCCGCATCATTGTATATTATGTCATACAGTTTAATTGCATCATCATGTCATGCCATGTTATACGTCATGTCATATATTAATGTTAATATGTCATATATATATACACGTCATTTAGTGATTACATATTTAGGGACATTCAATGAGAATTGCAATTTATATTAGAAATTAGACCAATTAGTTATAATTGGACAATTCTTCCATAAATAGAAAACCTTAAAAACTTATCAAAATAAGTGTTTTGTCGAGTAGGTGAAGTCCTTGGGCTTCCAATCTCATGTTTGATGGGTTCGATGAGTTAAATTCCTTTTCTTGCAATATAAAGTTCCTTTTCTCGCAATATGTGGAGAGGATATTGTTATGTCGTGATTTATCCTATGAAATCTTTCTTTCTTATATTTTGCTGATCAAGAGACATCTTCCATATACATAAACTTTGCCATAAATCGCTAGGTTCATGTGGAGAGGGTATTGATATGTCGTGATTTATCCTATGAAATCTTTCTTTCTTATATTTTGCGGATCAAGAGACATCTTCCATATACATAAACTTTGTGATGGATCAAGTGACATCTTCCATATACATAAACTTTGCCATAAATCGCTAGGTTCAAACTCTTGACCCTTTATTCACCAACTAATCCAAATATTGAAGTGACCCTTTATTCGCTAATCCGAGTATAGTATTATGGTACCTTCATGCGTGTTTAGGAGCAACACCCAACTAATCCGAATATCAGTATTAGGGTACCTTCATGCGTGTTTAGGAGCGAAACCTTGACAGAGTCCTATTATGGTACCTTCATGCGTGTTTAGGAGAATACTCGACTAATCCGAATATCAGTATTAAGGTACTTTCATGCGTGTTTAAGAGCGAAACCTTGACAGGGTATTGTTATGCTTCCTTCTTCCATTTGTCTTCCAAAGCTACAGCTTATCTCTTAGGGAACTCACTTTTATGGATAATGGGTCGATCGAAATTTTAGTTCCTATTACAATTTCTTTCCTTGAGATGACTCTTTCGAATTACTGACATCTCAAACTGCTCTAAAGCTATTGAGATTGTTTATCATGCAAAGGCAATTGCCTACAAATGTCGGAAGCATATGCTTTGTGCACCTAATCTTGAGCTCTTTAACTAAATTGGAGCCTTTGTCGAATCGACTGTTGTCGGATCGATCGATCACTCAAGCTCATAGCTTTGTCGGAAGCTCACTCAAGCTCACCAATCATAGAGAGAGAGTTAGAAAAGCTCTGGAAGAAAGGTAACTATGAGAGGGAGGGCTATAATGAGGGGAAGGGTATCCATTCTTATACTTGAAACCCTCGAATTACAACCAGTGATTGTCCTTCGATCCGGCGGACGAGATCGTACTTTTTAACCTACCTACCACATAGGATTACAACCATTGATCGTTCTTCGATCCGGCGAACGAAATCATGCATTCTAACCTACCACCTACTAACATTTATGCCGAAAGAGTTCTATAGACCCTTGGCTCAATTACCGTTTCGCCCATCATTGGGAACATTCTGGAAATTCTAGTTGAAATCCTAGATGAACTTGGGAAGAAGAGGCATCAGGAATTTCCGGATTATACAGCATGACTGGCTTACTCCACAAAATCAGGTCATTTAGGAACTCCAATCATTCTGAATGAGACTTCTTCTTTTTTCTTTATATCCCTTGTCCCCATTTTTATTTTCGAAAAATGATGAAGTCGTGAAGGAAATATACAAAGCGAACAACAAGCAGGCTCAAATAGAGACCAAAGAAGTTTGCCCCTGATGGGGTGGTATTCGCTTAAGTGTCATAATTTTTTTTTAACTACTTGAATGTCATAACTTTTAGAAAATATTCCCTTGCGTTTTTTTTAACTCAGGTATAACTATAGGGTCTCTATAATCTAAAATTGCACCTTCAATTTGTATGAATTATAAATATGAGATAGCTAACTACGGGATAACTATATTACTAGAAGACAACCATTAGGAATCGCAAAATTTCTGATTTCCTGGAAGGAGTTGCCCTTGCTACCATATGTTCAGATTCAAAGGATGCCTGAAAATCGTCCTAACAAGTTCATTGAGCGTAAATGGGTGTATTTAAGCAGGTGAAGCGTATCATGAGCATCCGACAAGATTTTTGTTGCAGTATACCACAAATCTATTTCGCAAATGTGGGGTTAATTTGTACCACTTCATATTCGAGAGTCACTCACCTTTAGGGAAGATGAGGTACGGCTAACCGAATCTCCTAAAGACAATTAGTTCCAGCTACGGTACTAAGCATCTTCAGGAGCAGCTCCCGGGCCTCAACCCACGTGAACCTTTTCCGCTTATGTCGGCGTGATATCACAGACCAACAAGCTGTTCTCGAGGTGATCGAATTTACTAGGACAATTGACCGCCACCGGTCCAGGCACTCGAGGTACGATCGCATCCCTCGTCAGGAAGGAAGTCGAGTATTTCCATAGCCTCAGACAAGAGAGCTCAAGCCCGGCACAGGAGCAGATCTCGGGCAGGGATTCTGAAACGAGTTTCGGGTTCCTTCGCATCGCTTGGGGAAGAAAGAAGCGCAAAGAAGTGGGCGTGCTCCGCTCGAGCATCTGCTCCGGCGCACGGGTTGAAGATAGCTATCAGACGAATGGAAATCGTAGGTTCAATTATACACTTCTCGAGGACGAATTCGAGAATGTGAGCATTTAGATGATAGACAACGATGGACCGACAAGTCTAAGGAAGACAATCGTCCGAAGTCACTTTCTTGCAGACTCTTTTTGCCTTTTGGTGTTAATAAACACAGACGTTTGCACTCTCTTTTTCCTGTTCAATTCATTAGAAATTCTTCCGGTTTTGCTCGACTCCTCTCCATGGAGAACATTTAAGATTATATGTTCCTTTTGCCCAGAATCATGCCCGGCATTTACCCTCAATTTACCCAGATTTCCTCCTAATACAAAAAAGTTCCTTTATTCCCCTGCATGAGCAGAAAGTATAGCTGAGGGCATTTGCTGATACAAAACACTGAATCGATTTTCTCAATATTGCAAATGTATACATCGCCTTTGAACGGCAAAACTCCATATCATCTCATGGGTAAAGAGTACAATAAAGCAAGGCTCGCATCTCCTCAGGATAAAGGTGCATTTTTCGGCTAAGAAGTTGTAAAAGTAGCTTTGACAATATGCATTTACAGTTCAGAGTGAGAAAAGCATACTGCATCTCTAGCAATTAAGTAACCTAGGCAACAAACAAAGAATGGGCATTACATTGGCACCTCTGCTAGCAGCAAAACAGTCATCCAATCTCTGATTTACCAAAGCAGTACCGAAAAGATTTGACAATCCCTCATCAACATGCTATGGTATGGCCACTAACAAGACAAAAGCCTTAGGTAACATCGGTTATCCTTCAAGACCAAGCGACTTCAACTGGATGGATGGACGAATTGAAAAGGTTCGGAGTGATAACCATCACATGTCCAATTGACACAAACAGCAAACAGTGATGTCAACTTCCAGATTGATGCTCTACATACACCACACTATTCCACTGGAAAAACTTCCTATGGGAATCCCCAGCTACCCTAACACAAAAATAACAACAGTGAATAACCAACCAGAGAGTAGCACCATAAGACTCACGGTAGGTGGCTCAAAGGGAGGCTGGTACTTGAACCTGCACCAAGAGAGAGGTAAGACATCTTCCTACAGTTGGTTCGGCTCATATGTGCTTTTAGTCCGTACATCAAGAGTAACCAGAACCTAATGAATGATAAGAGGATGTCTGACAGCCTTTTCATTCGAGAATCGCTGAAGTTGATCGATTTTGAAAAAAGTAAAACCTGCCTTCCATGATACCAATGTTTGCCCATTTCAGATCAAGCTGCGCTCTTATTGAAACAAAATGAAAACAGCAAACCATCTCATCTTCATTACTGAGGTAACCCAGCTTCTACTTCATCCCACAAATCTGTATTTCTAGAAAACCTCTCCTTCACCTGCTTAATAAGCTCCCTAGCCTCATCGACCTTATCAATACTCACCAGCCCATTAACTAGCGACTTCATCGTTCCGAAATTCGGAACCCAACCCTTTTCCATACTCTCCTTACAAATCTGCAAGGCGGTGTCGAAATCCCCTCCCTTGCAAAGATAGTGAATGAACGTGAAATAACAATCGCTGGTAGGCCGACACCCGTGGTTCATCATGCTCTTAAACATCTTCTTCGCTTCCTCGTACCTCTCTTCACTGCAAAACCCATGAATCAAATGGGCATACGTCTCTGAATTCGGCTTCATCCCCCTCGCCAGCATCCCGTCGAGCAAAACCTTCGCCTCATCCGACTTCCCAAGCTTACACAAGCTCTGAATCCTGATATTATAAATACTAACCCCCCGAGCGACCCCGTACTTCTGCATCAAGTCCAAGACCTTCCCGACGTCTTCGTACTTCTCCTCCTTATAGAACCCAGCCAACATGGTCCCGAAGGTGGTGGCGTTGGGCTTAACCCCCTTCCTATCCATCTCAGCCAGCGCCGAGTACGCCGAGCTCGTCGACTCGGACTCGGAGAACGCCTTAATCACGGTATTGAAAGTCTCCAAATCAGGCGCTACGCTATAAATCCTAGGGAACTCCATGAAGATCCTCTTCGTCTCCTTATAGTCCTTAGCTACGATCGAAGCAAACAAAAGCGCGTTGAGAGATTTGACGGTGCGGCGAATACCTAGCTCCTCGACGTTCTTGAACGTGTCGATCGCCTCGTTCAACATCCCGGCCTGGCCGTAGAGCACGATGGCGTGGCACATGAAACGCTCGTTCCGCAAGTCCGGCCTCACCTTGGACTCCTCGAGGAACCGCCGGATCCCGTCGAAGTGGCTCGACTCCGTGAGCTTCGAGATCGCGACGGAGAAGGCGACGCGGTCGAGGTGGGACTGCGGGGTGAGGGAGGCGGCGCGGCAGATGTCGATGATGCGCTCCGGGTTCTTCTCGGCCTTGAGGAGGGAGAGGGCCGCCCGGGTCTTCTCCTTCGACGAGAGAGGGGCGCTCGAGTCCGGGGACAGGATCGACGACGGCGACGACGAGAAGAAGCGGCGGCGGCGGAGGAGGTCCAGCGAGACCGGGCGGAGCCGGGCGAGCGGCGACATTGGCGGCGGCGGCGGCGGAGCTTCACCGGCGAGGGCGGCCGGCCGGTGCAGAGATTGAGCTACGTTTAGAGAGAAAGAGAGAGACTGAAAGTTGCAGAGCTGAGAGAGTGAGGAAGATGAAGACGAGAGAGAGCTAGGGTTTATGCTTCGGATAGGAGTCAATTGAACACGAATCGAACTTGCGGGGACCAAAAATGGAAATAGGTCGAAAGTGTTGGGCGAAATGTGCAATTTTTGCGTAATTGTGGGACGATGTGTGTCAGTAGGGGGATTCGAGAAAGCTCGGCCGTTGGATCGGTGCGAAGAGGAGGGGAGCGGACGGCTGTGATTAGTTAGAAAAAATAAAAAGATCCGGATGCAGGGGATTTGAACCCGACGTGAATCGAACACGCAACCTTCTGATCTGGAGTCAGACGCGCTACCATTGCGCCACGGATCCGCCGATGGTACTTACGGCTGAATATAGATATTTATATATAACAGAAATATTTATGTAGTATTAGTATGCGTTCAAGCAGTATTTTTTTTAATCGTACTTGTATTTCTTTCTCTGTGTAATTGCCCGTGCATATACTAAAAAATATGTAGAAGAATAATGCGATAAATATTATTTTTCGAACCCACTTTTCTATTCAAACGCCCCTTTGGAAATGTGAAGGTTTTTTTTTTTTTTTTTATAATTCTTTTGAAATATGTCGACATGAGTTTTACTATATTTAATATCTTAATTAGCTTACTCATAACTCTTTTTAATAAGACCCATTTTCAGGATCACTCGAAAACCCGGGACCCCTTGAATTGCACATACCAGAACTAAACTATACTTTATTTTAAAAAAAGATGATTAAATAAAAATTGATGAAAATCATAATTTGAAGATTTGTAGGGCACAATTTCTGCGTCGAAAATCATCATTTGAAGTTTTGTAAGCTCAATTTCATTGCTGAAAAATCGTAATTTGAAAATCTCAAAATCAGCGAATTTTATATGTCCATAATAATATGAAGTTGTAAAATACAAAGGTTATGTGAGTAAGGCACGAATGAGTAAATCTTCTTTCTCATTCTACAGATAAAAATTATATTATAAGCCCATACGAAATGAACGCAAACCAAAGGCCAAGGAAGCCTATGATCGAGCCGAAAACCAAAGCAAAATCTCATGTCCAAAAGCAACCTTTCACTACGTAAATATTTCTTCTTCTTTTTTAAGGGAGTACAACTATATTTGATAGAAATGTTTTTAAAAAAATAGATTTAAATAATTACAACAGAAAAGAAGATAAATTATTCGAAATGCAACGATTGGATTTATGATATCGTTAGGATGCTAGGAAGGGAAAACAAAGAAATCGAGTGTATTAAGACGTAAATATTCTTTATGTATTGATAGATAGATGCAAAAGAAGTGTGTTAATGAGAAGGAAGAAAAAGTATCTTCTTTATTTTTTTTTTATCAATAAGCCCCAAGGATGCAATCGAGTTGAGCCAAGCTAACGCAATGCTAGACTTGTAAACTTGAGGCTCGAACCTCAATAGAGTACCTTTTTCCCAGCTTGAACTCAACTTGATGCAAAACTCGATATACTCGATCATAATTTGACTCGACTCATTTTTATGTGTATAAAATCAAACATACTTGATTTTTTCTTAGTTGATTGAACTCAACTCGGCTTGACATGCTCTTTTTATTTGTATTTAAAAATATATCAGAGGTTGAAAGGCAATTACACAATGAAAAGTAATACTGTAGGAAATATTTTACATTATATGCCATCATAATGAGTAAACAATACAAAAAATCAAATACTCGATTAGGCTTCTGACTAGATTTGGCCAAGTGTCTTTAAAATCAAACTATGATTGACAAGCTACTTAAGCTACTCGAGTAGGTGATGAGTAACTCGTTCACATGTATCTCAACTCGTCCGTACCCTTAATAATCCTCCAAATGAAAATGCACCCAAAATTTTTTTTCAAAAAAAGTCCTCACATGTCCTTTATTGTCTCTCAATCATTTGCCTTCTTTTTCCTTCCCTCCTTCAAGAAAGGACTCATCTAGATTGATGTTCTAGAAACAAGAAAACTATTGTGTATTGATTTCCTATCGATTTTTTTTTTTAATGCAAATGCCATATTCTAAAACAAAATCCAAACTTTTGCTCTCGACATAAATAAATTGCAAATTCCATCAATTCCATGGCTCCCTATGCTGACGTACCGCTGTTGACCAACACAAAAAAGAAAAAATCCGTCACCCTTAATTTATGATTTTTCATTAACCGAATTTAACTTATAAATTTCAGGACATCAGTATGTCCGAGCAATATACTATGTCGGACAAAAACGAAAGCGAAAAATGAGAATGTCAAGGAGAGCAGGGGAAGGGAATAATACACGTGTCGGGCGACAAATGGAAAAATCTAAAAACAAAGAGAAAATAAATAAATAAAAGGGGGAAAAAGGGAAGAAAATTCGGGGACTGGGTGATAAAAAGCGCACGCCGCCCACAGACCAAACCGCCAAAACCGCCCAATCGCCGACGTCATGATCAGGACCAGGGACGAGGAGCGGGGGGCCGTGAGGGGAGCTTCCGGGTCACCTACCTGTCAGATTAGCCACGCGTCGGACGCCGCCCCCGCGTGCGCGAATCTTCCACGGCATCTCCTCCTTCCCCTGAAAAACTACCGCGGATCGCATGATCCCCCGCACGTGCCAATTCCTGATCACTGATCCCTATATATATATATATATATGTATGTATGTGCGTCTGTGTATGTATGTATAGAGAGAGAAATTTTCTTTTCTATTTTTTTGGGGCCGAAGAGAATTCTCAATGGGAAAAATGATGCCAACGCATCTCGAACTTGAATTGTATCCCAATGTACTGTGTGATTTTTAAACTTTCGATTTATTCAAAATAATCTTAACTTAAATTAACGAAAGAATCATCACTTGATTACATATAAAAAATTTAAGAGTTAATAAATGAAAATTCCAATAATCATATTATATATTAGATTAAAACTTATGGGTCATATTAAACAAATTTAAAATTATTAGATCAAAATTCATGGGCTTTTGGGTCATCATCCCTTCTTGACGTTTTAATGCAAGGGTTTTAAACATTGATAAATTTGAAAAAAAAAGAACTTAATGGTATTGTTGATTTATCTAGAAAATGAAATTGACTAACAAGTGAAATTTGAGAATGGATGCAATCGAATTTTTGCCGATTATAATGAGGTTTATTGGGGATTATAGGAGCTCTCAAGAATTCACATTATGTCCTCTCTTCAGTGGTACACTACTGATGTCCATTTTGTTTATTGCAAAATAGGATATGCGGTATAGAAACAAAAAATCTATTCTAAATGCCGAATCAAACGCACCTCTTACTCTCAAACTCTTTATTCACAGGGTAATGATATTTTTTGTTTCTCTCTTCGCCTTCGGATTCTTATCTAATGATCTGTGATGTAATCCTGGACATGAAGAATAAAAATGTCTTTATTTTTACTTGTTTACACGTGACTTTATTGCTTGCTGATTGTACAATTAATGTACCTGATGAAAGAATCAAAACTCACTAAATTGACCAACTTTAGGACTCCTCCAGTAGTAATTCATTAGTGCACTAATCAACACGCCTTCATATGAGATTTACATGATCTAATGATGTACCATCCTAAATTCACATAAAACCAACATGCACTCGATAATTGCTCTCTTATTTTTTGTTTCTCTCTTCATCTTTGAGTTCCTAGTTCCTATAATGATCTAAGAAATGAAGAATAAGAAGCCCTTTTGTTTTTTTACTTGCTTATGCGCGACCTCATTGCTTGCTTATTACACGATCAATGCACCCGACAAATTAACCGATTTCAGGACTCATCCGGTCGCAATTAATCAGTGCACCAATCAACGCGTCTTCTTCACATGAGATTCACACGATCCAACGATGCATGCATGTGCACACGCACATGAGATCCACATGAACCATCATGCACCTGATGATTGCTCTCTTAATTTCACCACACACCTTCCCACCTTCCCCTCCTCCCCACTCCCACCGTGCGTGACCACCTGTCAGACTAGCAACCTCTCTCACTCTAGACTTCCCCCCTTTTCTCTCTCTCTCTACTGTCCGGTTCCTTCCCTCGTTTCTAGTTTTGTATGCCCGCACTTCCCCCGAGGTCCCTCCCTCCTTCCTTCTCCCTCTCTCTCTAGCCAGAAAACAGAGCTGGTTCCGAAGAGAGAGAGAGGAGAGAGAGAGAGGAGCAATGACGAGGAGTGGAGCGCTGCTGCTGCTGCTGCTGCCGAGGCTGCACGCTCCTCCGATGGAGTCCCTCTTCCTCGCCTCCTCCGATTGGTGGGACGACATCAACGAATCCACCCGGTGGCAGGACGCCCTCTTCTTCTCCCTCGCCGGCGCCTACGCCCTCGTCGCCGCCGTCGCCCTGGTCCCCTCTCTCTCTCTCTACTCTCTCTCTCATCGCTACTTGAGATCGATGTTGCCGGCGACGCAGCAGCTTGTCGTGCTTTACTTCGGTTTGAGAATCAGTAGGATTGGATTGGGTTTGGTTGGATTGGACTGGGTTTGTTGGGCATTGACATTGTGTTTAAATAACAATTAGTGCAGTGTGTGCTGAGGCGTTACGCTACAGTTTTGGTTTGGTCTTAGTGAAAAGCGCTAATTTGATTGGCTATCTCGGTATGAACTGTTCGGTTGACGTGAGGATCACCTCCCTACTCTCTCGTTTTGGGAGAAAGCCGCGGTCTTTTCAGTGTTCGCCCCCCCATTCTGAGGATATCTTGATGCCCGATAGTTCGGAAACTGAGTTTGTTTAGAATTCGACTGGATTTTCAGGAACCCCTTTTGAGCCTTGCGTTTGAATCCCGCTGCATTGTTGTGAAAGGTGCCGTCTTTTTGGCTTGAGATTATTGCAGATTCAACTGATTAGGATTGAGTTGAGAGTGCCCGAATATGGTTGGTGTTAGTGAAGCGCTAATTTGATTGGTTAACTAGGTACTGAACTGTTCGGTTGGTGTGAGGATTGCTTTCCTGCTCTCTCGTTTTGGGAGAAAGCTGTGGTCTTTTTAGTGTTCGCCAGCTGACTTCCTGCTGTTTCCCCCCATTCTGAGGATGTCTTGATGCCCGATAGTTCTGAAACTGAGTTTCTTTAGAATTCAACTAGATTTTTGGGAACTCCTTTTGAGCCTTTGCGTTTGAATCCTGCTGCATTGTTGTGAAAAGCTTCGTCTTTTTGGCTTGTGATTATTGCAGATTCAGCTGGTGAGGATCGAGTTGAGAGTGCCCGAATATGGTTGGACAACGCAAAAGGTCTTCCATCTCATGAACTTTGTAGTCAACGGAGGTAATGTATCTGAGTGTTGGTAGAGATTAAGAACTTTTTATTTTCAGTCCCATTTGGTTTGTAGAATTTTCGAATGCTTACTTTTGCCTTTATTTTCAGTACGTGCTCTTGTGTTTGCATTCCATAAGCAAGTATTCGTGTTGCAGCCAAAGGTTAGTCCTCCAGGGTCCCCCAGCAGTTAATTTTGGTTATGTGATCCTGTCTTTTTTTTTAATAACTATAACGCATCGTACTGCATTAATTTTAATCATCTCAATAACACAGTTGATATGAGAACTTTTGTTGCTTGAAGTTCTTTAGTTTCTAACTGTTGGAAAATGATTAAATAATAAATTCGGTCTTGAATTTGTTGATTTTTATCTTCCTTTGTTACGAAATACATTGGCTCACGAATCTTCCCGGATATGGCTTGCTCCTATAAGTGTAATAATAATTTAAAAATCTTTTGAATCAGGATCAGTTTAGAAGAGTTAGAACAGGGATGAAAAAGGAGCGTTGCTTAAAAACTATGTTGGGCAAAGTTGAATTCATAATCAGAGAAGGGAACTGTAATATTACTGTTGCTAGCATTTACATCTGAGAACTTTTGTTGTCCATCTTGCGGTCTGAATCCTTTGAGCCATCGACAAGACTAAAGAATTCATAGATTGCCATATTATTCCTTGCAGATTGTTCTTATAAATTTGCACAGTGGCAAACAAATGAGTCTGTATCACTTAGACCTTATGATTCTGATGAAAAGATTGCGGCATTTAGTTGCTTCTTATAGATCATACATATTGGATTAGCTGCATCACCTATTTAGTCTTTTCCTCTGGTGGTTCTACTCTCATTGAAGGACATTGTGTAGCTAACCCTTAAATAAGATCATACATCTAGTTGTAAAGTACATTTGGGTCGTAAATCTCCCTTAATTTCATTGGCGTCCTCACTAACATTGTCAAATTGTGTTGATTTCCTATACAAACTGTAAACCACTTGTTAGAATACTAGAATCTCTAATTTTCTGTGAAAATTTTGTTGCTTATTGAGTTAATGTATGTGGATCAGGTGTTAACTTTGGTTCTCTTGGATCTTCCCGGACTTCTGTTCTTTTCTACTTATACTCTCTTAGTACTGTTTTGGGCCGAGATATATCACCAGGTGATTAAACATAGCTTTGTTCAAGTAATGTTAGATCTGCTTCCTTTGAGGAATATTTTTAATACTTCTGTTCTAGCTATCTTTAAGTTGTGAGGATTTTGACCTCTGGGCATTTACTGACGAGCAGGCGAGAAGTTTACCATCGGATAAGTTGAAGATATATTATCTATCTATAAATGGTGCTATGTACTTTATACAGGTATATCTCTCACAGAACGATCTTTTAGCAATAATCAAATATTTAATACTTTTCCTAAATATTTGATTAGAGTTAGATTTGTCTTTTTTTCTTGCTTTTCTATTTTGACATTTTATGTTATAAATAGACTCAATAAATTAAGGCTCATAATATTTAGGCGAATTTGGCGCTGCACTTTTGAATGCAGAAATAGATAGCATTATATCAATGTGATATTCGCCCTTGTATCATTTCAGTGTACAGGACGTGGCTTTCATAACTATCCTTTCAAACTTTCCCAATTTGCTTATTTGCTTGTCTAATATCCATGTTAATGTAAAGCTTCAAATTGGTTAGCCCAGCTGCTTGTAGTTTCAAATTACGGATGATGGAGTCAAGTAGATTGCTAGATTTCAGCTTTCAAAGTCATTTCAATTCTGCATACCCAAGTTGGAGGAAGCAAGATCCAGATTCCTGAATTAAGTCACACTGTTACAGCCCTTATGTATGGAATGAGTAACTGGGCTTGCTGATTGTAGATAAATTCATCAAGGACCGAAAATCAATAATAAAGTCAACATTACAATGTATCCATGTTGTTATGAAGTTGTGGTGTTACATAGTCTAAACCTTTAGTTGACGGAATTTGTATATATCCTTGTTACCTTTTTAAATCATTCTACAAGACAGTTGTTAGCCTATTAGCGATAGTGCAGGATAAGTTAGCTCCTGGAATGTACGACTCAGATTTAGGTTGTAGAAAAAATCTATCATATTATTCGTCCCTCATGCGGATGGATGTAATTTTCACATCAGGTTTGCATCTGGATTTATCTGTGGATAGACGACAACAGTGTTGTGGAACTTATTGGGAGGATATTTATTGCAGGTGACATTCCATTTTTACTTCCTGAGCTAAAAATATATTTCTCTTTATTACACTTCCTTGTAGCTATTTTAGTTCCTATCATTCCACTAACTCCATTTTATACTTAATTCTTGCAGTTATCTCAATAATAGCTGCATTGGGTTTCTTATTATATGGAGGAAGGTGGGTTCAGCAGCACCTTTGATAGTTATTGCGACCATTGCATCTTGGCCTTCATATGCTGTTTACCCAATGCTATCTTATCTTTGTGGCTTTTTTTGTACATTGGCTAAATAATTCCATTTATTATCATGACTTGCTTTAGATTATTTTCCATGCTAAGGCGTTTTCCTATTGAATCTAAAGGGAGGAGGAAAAAGCTTCATGAGGTATGTAGCCTTCCTTCTCTTGTCTAATTTTTCCTTCCGCTCATCATATTGTAGCAGGCTTTAGGCATAGGCTCTCATCGTATTGTAGTGGGCTTTGGGCATTTTATTGGGTTTTTATGATCTTGGCATCTGTCTGTCTCAACATCTATTTACGGGAGAATCGGAGGTTACAAACTGATAAGGTGATCACCGCAAGTACTAGTTTAGTGTGAAGAACTTTCTGTGTATTGGTCACGGCCATCTCCATTGCTGCCTATCTATAGATTGCCTTAAAACCATTCTTGAAGTGTTATCCAGTTTAATCATTATCGATCTGAACATCTATATGAGGTCTGTCAGCACTAAGGGCATGCTGGATGGGATGTAGTAGATGTCTTGAACTCCTGATTATATTTGTTCTGCACATCCATTTCTATTTGTGATCTGAAAGTAGCAAGTGGTAGCTGAACGGAAGTGGTAAAGTGTGATAAGCTGCAGCTGTTTAACTAATACACCAATTGACTGTCTCGTGTGCATGCTACTTGAGCCACCCACCCTTGGAGCCGCTGCAAAATATCTTGTTCACCTCTTGCTAATTTTCTTTGGATGAATTGTCACAAAACCAGTGCTTTGAAGGGATTGTACACATACAGTCACCTTTTAAGACAAGCCATTTGTCAAACACATTGCATTAAGATAACTTGCGAAGAATGTCAAAAGGAATCTTTGACTTCATTTTAGCTACTTTGACACAAGATCTGCATTCTCTTGCAGGTTGGATCTGTTACAGCTATATGCTTCACCTGTTTTATTATCAGGTGTTCGGTGGTAAGTTCCAATTTTGACATAGTCTTCCATACTGCTACTTACAGTTTCAAACCTGATGCACATCCCTACTAATATTATTTTTTCCTGTTTAATTGATGAGAATTTTTTTTTTTTTTGGGTCAAATTTTTACTAGACTTGACTTGACCAAAAGAATAGAAAATACAATATATAACAATGACGACTTCAAAACAGTGCTGTTAGCCTTTTCTTGCCATTTCTAGTTGAAGCTTTGTATTTCTTTTAAGGTCTTGACGTGGAAATAAAGGCCACTTCCCCTTTCACCACCTAGCAATCATGACAAGAAATGCAACAAAATGCGTACCTCAATGCACCTAATTACATCACTTTGTTGGTCAGATTAGTTGGCTCATATGGCTAGTGCCCTCTGCAACTTTGGGTTCAACCTGCTGAGTATTGAACCCGGCAAACTCCCCTAAACCCATCCCTGCCCTACCAAAAGGACCGAATTGCCTGTTGGCTTCTATTATGAGTATCAGTCAAGGCTGCCCCCAGCAGAGAAGGCTTAGAGAACTTGCTGCAGCAAGCAATGACTCTTGTTAACTGATGTGCTAAGACATACACTCTTTTTGGAACAACAATTAATTCACACGATATCACAGCACTAGTTAAGGGTTGGAATTTCGACACTCTTTACTGTTTATTGTGTTTTAATCTCTGGTTATCTTATCTCATCAGCATAAAAATAATGCAAGTCCTGTGATTCACATGTAAGGCCTGACTTACGGGAGAAAGAGACTATTGACCAGTATGCTGGTGGGCCAGATTTGTAAAAGTTAAAACTTTTGAGAAAAATGATCTATTTACAACTCCTTTTTGCCAAGTGCAAGCCAATAAATACGGACACTTTAGTTGTTTATATCTCTATCCAATGGTTAGCTAACAACTTTTAGGATTCTTTGTTTAATACATAATGGCAATCAGCTCTTTCTTGCTAATTTTCTTACTAACACTGGCTTTATTAAATGTTTTCGGAAAAAGATTGCTCTTAGAAACAAGAGGAACAGTTGGCAGGTCAAGCAGTTGAACGGCTGGTTCCATGTCATCTTATCTAATGCAATAATGTTGAAAAATAAGAAAGGGTAAATATCCAAGTCGGCATATAGGTCAGTTGGACCGAGGTTGTCGAATGTCAATAGTAAACATACTTGAGCCTTGAGGTGTTTGAGTTGCATCTGTAATGCCCTTGTCATTGGCTTTTTGCAGCCATAGACACAAAGATTAGACTAAAGTTGAGGCATTTGTACGATGGAAACATAACATTATGATCCGAGACTGAACTCTCTTCTCCTGTGGGACATCAGGGGCTTAAAAAATCTAAAAGCCCCTGGCAAGCAGTCATAGTTGTTTCGTATGAACTTTAAGCCCAATAGCCACGTCTTCTTTGGTACTTCTAATTTATTCGGAAATAAAGAGTTGACGACAATTGGATGTGAACACATTTTGGATGTTGAAAAAGGTTGTCACTTAAAAGAACTGGGAGTTTGGACTCTCATTTGAAAAAGTTCAAACCCAGTTGAAGATCGCCATAAACTTGACTTTGCCAAAGTGCTTCAGAAGAGGATTCTCGGTAGAGTAATTTTGACAGCATAGAGATAAAGCGTGTTTATGTTGTACTTGTCACCAGGAACTACTAACTTTACCTCTGCTTAGAGTTAACCAGAGAATCTCACCAATTATCAACCCAGATTAGAGACTTTCTTGCACTTGGACTACTACTTTGTCCTCTTGGTTGGGACAATGTCAATTTCTTCCCAACCTGTATGGTATGATGGCTGGGCTAGACAAGAACCTAAACTATCAACTGAACATAATTTGGAATGGAGCAATCATATGCATTTTGCCTTGCTGATAGTACCTTGATGTAATGATGCAATGCTTCTTATATGCAGGTTCTTCTATCAGCTTTTGATTCAGATGCATCACTTGATGTTTTGGATCATCCAATTTTGAATTTGTTATACTACATGGTATTCTCTTAACTCAGTTATGGTTGTTGCTCAAGTTGTCTGATCGTGTTGCCGTTTATGAATTTGTTATATAAACTTATTTCCCTTTTGTGCCAGCTGGTTGAGATCCTGCCTTCTGCTTTAGTCCTCTACATCCTACGCAAGCTGCCTCCTAAGAGGATATCGGCCCAACATCACCCTATCCAATAGCCATAGTTCATTTTTGCCTGCCTAAGTATTCTTCACCCACTCAAGATGGGATTTCATGCCTCATCCATTGGCTTTGAGTAAGTCAAGTGAAGCCAGAAAAGAATTCAGACATCTGATTCTGGGGTGGCACAGGACGCCGATGGTTTGCCCGTGCTTTGTACATTATGAAGTTTCCTCAAGTTTGCCAAAGGGGACAGCATCGTTGTTGATTTCTTCGGACTGTGTGACTTGTAGAATTGGTTCTTTGATACCTTTTGCATGCCTTTTGGGTCAACATCTGTGAAAGGAGAAGCCCCTGCCTCTTTTAGGTGCTAGGTGTCGATTCTTTTTCAGAGTTTTCAACGGCTTGTTGTGCTCTTGAATAGTGATTGGAAATGATATCTTAGTTTATTCCCATTTTTTCTTTCAGAAAGATCCTGTTGTGACGTTAGGGCTTTGCTTTAGAAGTTGTATTTGGCCGGAATCACCATTTAACCCTTGAAGAAATTGCAGATTGGGGTACCGCATGGCTTGTGGTTGCTTGTTGCTATTAGTTTGAGTTCATCTGCGTTCCAATTGTCTTTACTCTAGAGCCAGCAACAAACGATCTATCATTCCCAACAAAAAACGGGAAGTTCAGTTCTCAGTTTTTTTCTGTCAGATAAAGAGCAAAGGAGTTTGGATGTGGCCTATAATTCCTCCTTGCCTTTGGACATTTGAAGCTTCAATGAAAAAGTTCGGTTCTTTGTGCTTCTCTGCAGCAATTTTCGCTGTAAAGGATTGGGTTAATTGGGTGGACGCTCTTGACTTCTGGTTAAAATGCAGGTTGGCATCTGCTGTCATTTGAAATTTGCACGATCAACTGCTGTTATCATCCTTCCTTCGGGGGACCAAGATTGCTAATTGGACGAGCACATATCACCCGCTGTTTCATTGGATAAGTGGCGACGATGCTAAATTTAACCTGCTGATTGTGAAATTTTGATGCTTATTGTCATTTAAGAATTTGTATTTTGACATTGCAGTAGATTTTGTGCAATTTAAGAGCCTGGCAAGTCTTGATCTGGGGTATGCATATGCAGTCTGCCCTTCTTCATTTGATGCTCAAAATGACGTTTATCGGTTCCAATGAATCTAAGCGGTTCCAACTCCAATTCCATAGGATTCCTCACGAGCAAATCATGTCTTAAAACGGACTAAATGCCACCGACTTAATTGCTCTACCAGGGAATCAAAATCTCAAAGTCTTGACAAGTTCTTGGAAATTTTCAGATCATCACCCAGAAAAACTTCTCTTGCACGTGATACTTCAAGACAATCTCCTAAGATGGAGGATTGCCTGCAAGTGCAATTACAGTAACTGCAACAACTACACAAAGCATATAACCAAATCTGCAATAGTGAAGCAATTAATTTGCGTAGCCTTGGAACTGACTCTTTCTTTTGATATGAACATTAGGTCCTACTGGCAAGAAAAGGAAGAGAAACAAAGAAAAGGAAATAAACATTTGCTCGTTCAAAAACTCTAAAAATTGAATCCGTGGTTGGTGATTCTTCATAGGCGATGGTAACATTCCAAATTTGTCTGTAATGTATCGTATTTATAAAGATGAAATTGCATGACCCCGATGGTTGCTTTCAGTATGTTTAGCAGTCTGTTCTGCGACAATAGCAAAAGAATATAAAACCCATTAAAAAAGAGAAACACACACAAGTCTGCCATTGCTTCACATCAGTTGTAGCAGAATTCAGAAGCCACCAGACAGTTTATCTAAGCAAGAATCAAGTACAGTAAGCCGAGAGAGAGAGAGAGAGAGAGAGAGTCCAAACTTTGTGTGAAGCTATTAGAATCCAAACTTTGTGTGAAGCTAAACAAAGAATGATTCCTGCTCCGATTTTTGCACAAGAATGCTATATCCACTCGAAACTTAAGGACTCAACTTCAAAACTGCACAACTTGAAAATCTGAATAGCATATATCAGGTTAAGCTCAAAAGCAGATGAGGGTTAATTACAAGCACCAAAGCATGCGCAGGAGTGTTTTTCTACAGTAAAGGACCAGAATTGTTCTGCTATCCTCATGATTTCTCAACAGTAGAATAAGCTAAACCATAAAACTCTTCTTGTCTCAGCTATCAATGCCATCAATCTTGGTGAACTTCCTCTGGAGGAGGGGCGGCGAATCTCACGGCTGCTGGCCGTGCAACCACAACAGCCTCATCAGCGAATAGAGCCTTGATAAATGATGGGGTTCTTAGGGGCCGACGACCTGTCATCCGTGGATACACGTCTTCAAGAAAGTAGTAGGCATGACCAGCTATCATTCCCTGCATCATAATATTTCATTTTGAGCATAAGGACCAGCACAACAGAAAATTACCATGGAACTGTAATTAGATAACACAAAACACGACAATAGACTACACACGTTAGTATAGAAGGGCGCTATTTTCTTCTCTCTTGCACATACCTTGAAGAGAATAACTTTCTTTTACCTTTAAAATACCAAAAAACAAAATGTAGGACTTTAATTCGTTTGTTCATTCTAATCTTAAAACCATGAAACTGAAAAGAAGAAGAAGAAGAAGAAGAAGGAACGTGAAAAATCCAGACTTAACTTTTCTTTATAGTTCAATCAGGAAGAGTCATTAACATTGCCCGTGAACCATAATACCCGTAAAATTTTATTCTATGAGTAAATATAAGTATGAATGCAAAAGAGCTACAACAACCTAGATTTTGACTTCCATCAAAATAAATTAAAACTAAGAAAAAGAAATTGTTCGATTTTCTAACAACTCAACTTTTTAGAACATTATATCTCCAACAAGCTAATGGATTCCTGATCGCAGCAAATAGGAAATATATTTCTAATTCGATACATAGTTTAACTTAGAATAAAGGCATCTTTCAATTTTTCTAATTTAAAAGAACACTGGTATGTGAAGGAGAGAGATGATGAAACCATTCTTATTGAAAGAGGGAGGGGTGGTAACAATTATTAATATTGAAACAAATCTTGTGATTGAAGGGTAATTTATCAGTTAACATAAAAATGGTATGTTTTAGCCACAAAGGGTGTAGTAGTAACACCACCCATCAATAATCTACAGTGATCTTGGTGATAGGTGGTGGAATAACAACAAACATCATTATGTTAACACCAGCCACCAGACAGGAGCTTTCACAGACTAATGGGACTGTTTATATGTGTTTTCTATTCATGATAAGATTGATATTTCAAGCCAAAAGATGTGAAGCACACTCAGAGTTGCTTGATCTTAGATTTTTGAGTTATGTTGATTTTAGTGGATCTTTAATCCTGAAGAGGGTGGGATGATTCTACATCATTCAAGAAACTAAACACTATTGACTAAGAGCCTAGTTTTTATCTTTCACTCTGCAAAAGTTACAGCTAAGCATATCTGCAATGTAGAGCCAACCCAAGAGCTCCTCCAAGCAGAACATGAACATTAACAATTATGTCTCACTCAGCTCAGCCTAACAGAAATTGAACTTTCAGACTGCATCCATCCAAGCACTCAACACCATCAAAGCAATACAGACACAGAGCCTTACCAATAAATCCACCCATGCACTCGCACCTACAAGCACTGAGAATCCCAGAAGAACCTGCAAAGAGGAAACACAAACTCAATTGCATGTGCATCCAAATCTCCAAGTGAATGACATTTGCTGAATAAGAAATTGGAGGAGTTTATGAATAAATATTAGGAGTGCTCAAGATAAATGCCTATTTTTTAAACAAAAGAAATAAACTCTAAGCCTGGTGTGGAACATCTGGTTTAGTAAGCTAAAACCCCAGATGTCGCTTTCTTTTATTGACTAAGCAACTAGGAACAGACACAAAACCTGAAAAATCATGTCTCATGCACTAAAACCAACAGGCAGTTTGCTATCTCACTTTCTTGGAACAGTTTCTAGGAGTGATGAATAATAATCTTACTTACCCACGGTAGGTAAGCTGCGGTAAATGTAAAGAGACCCAAGAAACTCATATGGATAAAAGGATTTTGCTTGCTCCACACATAAACCTGCACAAAACACAAAAAGCAAAAGCACGCATCAGGACATTATCAGTCCACTTAAGTCATGATTGGCAATTGCGCAAAGAGACCAAAACTCACCATCATGAAAGTCAGTGAGTTGCTAAGAAATATAATTTTTGCAAATGATTCTGATACATAAGGTACCATTCCTCCAACAAGAACGATTCCAGTTAACACAGTGGAGCCAAATAAGAGCATGTAAAAGAAATCAGCTGTCCTTCCCCTAAAAGAATTCTCTTCAAGAAGCTTGCAGTACCGAGCAAGAAAGAACATGTGGAATAAGAAGTCCAGATCTGCAATCAAATGGGAAAAAAGAAGAAGGTGAAGCTCAAATTAGTGGAGTTGCAACTAATTGTGGGCATAAGTAAATCTCAGATCCTTTGAGAACTGTTCAAATGGTCTGTGATGAAGGGCATTGCTCTCAAGAATCTTCTCGAAAGCATTGACATTTAGGAGACATAGAAAAACCGAAATGACAAGAAACCACTTTGTCCGATCAAACGTCTCAAGTGACTGTCTGTAACTTTGTGAAATGATAACTTGAATATATAATACCCCGTGATAATGAATGTATGTCCAATTTCAACGATGATCCCATAGGGAAGGGTAAACCTGATTCCTTTTCAGGGTTATTTTTTTTCTGCTAAAGGCAGCCAGTAGCACATTCATAGGAGCCACAAATACACTGACGAACAGAATAGATCATGCACGGATGGAGCATGGTGCAGGTTAAAGAGTTCATATATTTTTCCTTTAAGAAACTGGGTAAAACCTAGCCTACTGACTGAGAGTTTGTATATTCTTAGAAGATATTCAAGTTACTCAGGCGTATTATGAGGTAACAAAGCTCCAAGATTGAGGATGGGTTCTCTAAGGAATCCATTTCAAAACTATGTGAAACAAGATAATGGCGATGATTATGATGACAAGAACATGAAATTTGTAAACTGAAAGCTTTACTCCAACTAACTTCATTAACTGCGTGGTACTTTCGTATCATCGTGCCAATTCACCCACATCTAACATATGCGGACATGAGCTCAGGACTCTACCCATCTTGCGGAAGTACAAGAAATTGGTGACGAGGCGCCATAGCTGATATTGCTTGAAGATGAGCCTTGGATTCAAGTAAAGGTTATAAGGTGATATTATCTGCACGGTCGAAAGAGCAAAATTACCATCAGACACAAAATCAAGATCCCAATCCGGAACACAACTAGTTGGCCCGGGCAGAATCGTAAGACAAAGATTTGACTCCAAAAGCCCCACAACCAAACCTCTTTCACAACCCAAAGCACCATCATTCACTCACCGAACATCCCGCACTTCTTCGCATACATTCAATTGATCAAATTACCAAACTCGCAGAAACAACCGAAACTTCACACACGGAAAATCTCCCAAATGCAACCAACCCACCAAAGATCAACCTCCAATCCGTCGACCCAGTAGCAAGAAACCCGCAATTTAGACGAATCAGACCCGACCCATCACGACCCACAAGCAAGAAAAAATCAGAAAGAAAATCAAGAACCGGCCCAATCCGAATCCTCAATCCCCCGGATAAAAGAACGGAGGGCGTCGGCCGAGAGGCGAACCTCGAGGGAGCAGCCGATGGTGGTGACGATTGCGGCCGTGAGGTAGGACCGAGTAATGATGGGCATCTGCTTGTACCATTCCTCCACTGCTTGAGCCATCTTTTCCTCCACCCCCTTCTTCCAAACCCGGGAAACAGACGAGAAACCCGAAACCCACTCCTTTTCCCCGAACTCGACCAACGAACGAACGAACGTTGACCCACTTGGCCGTTCTTGGTTCTCGGGTCGCCGGCCGGGGCGCGAATGGAGCACTTGCAGGAGTCGGAGAGAGAGAGAGAGAGAGGAGAGAGAGAGGAGGGCTCGAATCAAGAAAACGAAATTCAGTCTTTTTAATTTTTTAATTTTTTAATTTTCTGATAAATGAATAAATGCTTCGGCTTTTTTCTCGTACTTTCCGATTAGACGGAGCGGAAAATGACGAGCGCTGGCGAATTAGGCGGCGCGTGCTGGGCACGGACCAATAGGGAATTTTCCCATCTGGGGATTTCAGTGAGTTTTGAAAATTCTATCTTTTATTGGTTTATTTTCGAGTCCCTTGAAATAGCACGAATGATTCCTAAATTTGAGCTTGATATATGATATTGCCCTTAAATTTTTAATTTATTAAATATAATTCTTGAATTTTATTATAATTTACAATGTGGTCAGTAGTAATTATATGGAAATGTTCAATATCGTCATTTGATTAATTTAAGTTCAAGGATAGTTGTTCATAGGTCAGGATTAAATTGAGTATGTACTAAAAATTAGGGGATCGTGTTGAATAAAACAAAATTTTTGTAGATAAATTATTGGGATAAAGTTCGGGTACTACATTGAACAAAATAAAAAGTTTAGGAATAATATTGCATGTTGGGTTAAAATTCAAGAACCATTTATGTAATTATCTAAATAAATTTCTTTTGTATTCTCGGAAATACTTTAAAATTGTTAAATATGCAAATGCTTCTTCTTTATTGTGATATTTGGCAGAAAATAACCCAAGCATTTTCCAAGAAAATAACAAGTGTGTTGTCCACAAAAGATATTTGATCTTAAAGAAAGAGATATGATGGAAGATCTGAACTTAGTCTCAAAATTTTAATTCGAATCATTTGTAGAATATGAAAGTATTGGAGATCTTAAGGATCGCATCTTTACTACTTTTGACTTATGGGATTAACAAAACCTTATGGATGAAAAGATATATGCCATATTCTTTTTTGCTTGTATCTATATTATATGCAACGCAAACTTTTAATTTAATGTCCGCCTTGTGAATAACTATATTAACTCTTCAATAAATCAAAGAGATGACAATTATTGTAGATTTTGTGGTTAAAATGCACATAACATGACCGATTCGTCGAAAAGTTAGTCCACTCCAGATGATTGCATCAATCACTATTCACCACTACTTCAATAATTTCACATTCATAAATTTCATGTCTTTCTCCTTTAATGCGCTCATGCAACAAAAATATGATAAATAAAAAGAAAAAAAAGCTGCTCTCCTCCACTATTTTCACAACCCAAAGTATAAAACAATTTTTAGGTTATATCTAACTTTACATGGGAAGCAATTTTATAAAAATGTACATAAGAATAATTGTGCCAGCATAGCGCATGAAAATTAGTTACTTTCATAAGGTGGATATAATTGTAAATGAAGATTTAGTTACCTTGTCCATGAAAGAGCAACCATAAATTAATGGATTCAATTAACACACGCTCTCTCTCTCTCTCTCTCTCTAATTAACTATCTAACATTTTCATAACCATGAAATAGCCTTTATTAGCACCAAGCAGGGTGAAAATGACCATTTCTTCATGGTTTGGAAAGCTAAAAACATAGGGGAGCTTGGACATTGAGGCTATCCTTCCCTTGCTAGGATGAGTAGATTCTTTTCCTACCAACATAGGATGAAACCTATGGTTAGGATGTATTACTCGGTCTTCTACTTCCCTAATTTATAGCAAACTATCCTCTCTCATGATTTTGTTTCTAGAATTGATGAGCATAATGTACATGAAAGTAATTTTATATGAAATTCTTAATATTATCGCTCTTATCAAACTTAATTTCTAATTCTCCATCTTTAAATTCGATGATCTTTCTGATTTCTCGATCATTTACAAGTCTTTGAACCATTTTTTATTGGAAAAATCCTTTTCTTTTTTGGAAGTTGGATTTCATTCTATCTAATTCTCTATGATACAACTACATCTGTATTTTTAGCATTTGCATATAGTAAGATGGTTTCTCCTCTATTCGATTTTTGTGGACATAACCTTATAATGGATCCCACGCATGATGCCAAAAATTTGAGATCCTTCGATTGGGTCGAATCCTGAAGTTGTAATAAAAGTGGGGCTTGGGGAAGTTGGGCCTCACATGTGGGCCGGGCCCACTCGGGACCATCCGCGGGGCACCCGGATGTGGGCCGGGCCCACCCGGAACCATCCAGAGGAGAGGGGGTACGTGGTTCCCACGAGACACCGCCTCGTATTTTCACTTTCCAGACCTAATTTTCCATTTTCGGGATTTTCCCGGCCAAAAACGACTCGCGTTTCACCAAAATAGAAAGGGAAAAAAAAACCAAAAAAAAAAGAAAAAAAATTGAAAGCCACCCACCAGCCACCACAATAAATATATAAAAGAAAAAATAGATTTTTTTTTTTAAAGGCAAAAATTGCTTTCTTCTTCCTCTTCTTCTTTCCCCCTTTCCTCTCTCTCTCTCTTCCTTTCAGCCACAAGCCATGGCGTCCCTGCTCGCCAACGGCATCTCCTCCGCCCGCTTCGCCGCCTCACCCCCCTCCGATTCCCCAAGATTCTCAAATGGGTTCGCCCCCAGGACCGACGCCCTCAAGCCCTCGAACCGCCCCGGCCGGCAGCGGCGCGGCGGCGGCGGCGCCCTCCGGGTCCACGCCGACGTGGGCTACGAGACGCGGCGGCCCGACCCAGGTAGCCCCTCCACGTCCGCCGTCGCCCCGGCGGCCCCCAGCTACGACGAGAAGATCGCCCAGATCCTGAGCTTCAACGATTACGACGAGAAGTACGGGTTCAACGTGGATATCGATTCGTTCTCGATCCCCAAGGGTCTTTCCAGGGAGACGGTGCGGCTGATTTCGCAGCTCAAGGAGGAGCCCGAGTGGATGCTCGAGTTCAGGCTGAGCGCCTTCGAGAAGTTCTTGAAGATGAAGGAGCCCAACTGGTCGGACAACGCGTACCCGTCCATCGATTTCCAGGACGTCTGCTACTACTCGGCTCCCAAGAAGAAGCCCGCCTTGAATAGCCTCGACGAGGCCGACCCGGAGCTGGTCAAGTACTTCGACAGGCTGGGCATCCCTCTGAACGAGCGGAACCGCCTCGCCAACGTCGCCGTCGACGCGGTGCTCGACAGCGTCTCCATCGCGACCACCCACCGGGAGACGCTGCACAAGGCCGGCGTGATCTTCTGCTCCATATCCGAGGCGATTAAGGAGTACCCGGATCTCGTGAGGAAGTATCTGGGGAGAGTCGTGCCGAGTGAGGATAATTACTATGCTGCTTTGAATTCTGCGGTGTTCAGTGATGGGTCGTTTTGTTATATACCGAAGGACACCAAGTGCCCGATGCAGATTTCGACTTATTTTAGGATAAACGCGATGGAGACCGGGCAATTCGAGAGGACTCTGATAGTGGCGGAGGACCGGAGTTTCGTGGAGTATCTGGAGGGGTGCACCGCCCCATCTTATGATCGGAATCAGCTACATGCTGCTGTGGTCGAGTTGTATTGTGCTGAAGGCGCGGAGATAAAGTACTCCACGGTGCAGAACTGGTATGCTGGGGATGAGGAAGGGAAAGGAGGGATCTACAATTTTGTCACGAAGAGGGGCCTTTGCGCGGGAAACCGCTCGAAGATTTCTTGGACACAGGTGGAGACGGGGTCTGCCATTACTTGGAAGTACCCGAGTGTAGTTTTGGAGGGTGATGATACCGTGGGTGAGTTCTATTCGGTAGCGTTGACGAATAATCATCAGCAGGCAGATACGGGAACAAAGATGATACATAAGGGAAAGAATACCCGAAGTAGGATTATTTCAAAGGGTATTTCGGCTGGATTCTCTAGAAATTGCTACAGGGGGCTTGTTCAGGTCCAGTCAAAGGCGGAAAATGCTCGAAATTCTTCGCAATGTGATTCCATGCTCATTGGTGACAAAGCTGCTGCCAACACCTATCCCTATATCCAGGTAAAGACAATTTGGACTATTCAGTTGAACAGCTTAGTTATTGGTTATGCTAGTACTCGTTAATCATCCAACAGTTTGGTATATCATTATCATCTTGATGAATTCACTGGGATCTGAGTTGCTCTTTCTCTGAAGTGCATTGATGTCATTGACCAAGTTCTTGGGAATTCGTTCTATTAGTTTTCCGGTTCATCAATTAAGGAAAAGCTTTATAGTAAAGACATCTAATAAGAATGAGGTTCACATATGTGGTTTTATATTTTATGCTTTAGTCAAGGCACCTTCCATACTGGTTGACGCCTTTCTAGGTGTAAAGACTGAATGGTGGGGTTGTCAAATGACATTCAGAGTGTGTTTGTTTCGAGCTTGCGTTTGTAGGAAAAGTGCTTTGCTTTGGGAATAGTTCATTGAAAATGAAGGTGACAGTTTCAGCATCCAATGTGTGGTTGGAAATGAATCTATTTCCTTAAAGAGGTATTGAGATTGTTGATCTGGTAGACATGTGGTAGAGGCTTCTGACTCCTAATTGTCAATACCAGCGGTGATGAGGGCACTGCGTTGATTGTGGGCCATGGGCCACGATTGCAAATTTAGTTCATTAAGAAAACAGAATTCAAAACAAGCTCAAGAGAAGATTTTTTAGGTTGCAAAGCAGAGGTATACGAAAGAGAGGGGGAAGATGATGAAGAAGGCCACGAAACAGGACCTTCATTAAGAAAAGTACTTCCACTAACTGACTTTTTGAACTGTGCCAAATAATCAATGAGAAAATTGTATTCTTCTGATTTCGAGGTTAGAAATGGAACCTTTTACCTTTAGTTTGCTCATTTGGTTTAACATCTCGGACAATTCATTTTAACACCCTTCGGGCTGTCCAAGATGACTTTCTGTTGTTACCCCGATCAGGCTGTTGTATAAATCTCTGGCATTAATGGCATTTGCATTGGAACAATTTTGCGTTTCTCTTTTATTTTGCCCTTATGGATTGGATTAGACTTTGCCTAGATGCCCAAACCAAACAAGGACGATAAATATGACTATAAAGTGCAAGCAGTGACCGTATAACAGTAGGATTGCCTATATAAGGCAATTTTTGAACTATCATTGCTCTACTTGATTCACTTCCTTCCCTGGAAACTGAGGTTTCCCTTCCGACAATCCAATGACTGCCCTGAACTCAATATTTGACTTGTGGAGATGTAGTAGGAGATATTTTTTTATTCTACGGCTTTACCATGTTGGGTAAATAGCTTTGGATTTTAAGAGCTCACGGTGCAGTTTCCAATAATCTAGTCTGTCTATTGTCAGCACTAGTGGGTATTCTGCAACTGATTCTTTAGTCTCTGTAATATCAGTTAACTAAACAGTATTCTTATAGATATTTGGCAAATATGTTCTTTTTACTTTCATGTTGCCTCACCATACTGTTAAAGAACTCTATCAGATTCTTACTTCGATTCAGCACATGCTGCTTGAATGATTCTTTAGCGTCGCATTTTGTTTGCCAGGCTTTCCAGCTTCTCTCAGTGTATTTGCAATGAAATAGTTAATGATTGGTGGATTGCGTTTTGAGGGCACCCATAACTGATTATTGTTATACACAACAGCAACAGTTGAGGCACTTCAAAAAGTTCGTCCTGGACAGTGCTCTTTGGAATTAATTCTGAATATAGGCTGCTATGGAGGACTTCAAAGTGGCGTTCTCATCTATCTTTATGTTTTCTTGATCTTATCTGGTCATGACCATTAATACAGAACCCTATTTTTTGGGAAAACATCTCTTAGTTTAGAACATGCTTAAAGTAGTATTTTTTCCCAGAAACTTAGCATTGTCCTGCAATTAGGACCAGTTTCGTTTGACCAGGGACTTTCTTCCCCCTTTTGTTCAAAGTGCATAAACATCTGCATACATCTAGAGGCATATCCAAGTCTCAATTTGTTTTATCATATGGGCTGCCTTGAATGCACAAACATTTGTTTTCTATCTGTCAGGTGAAAAATCCCACTGCTCGCATCGAGCATGAGGCGAGTACCTCAAAGATTGGTGAGGACCAGCTATTCTACTTCCAGCAGAGGGGGATTGACTACGAGAAAGCTATGGCTGCCATGATCTCCGGGTTCTGCCGTGACGTGTTCAACGAGCTCCCCGACGAGTTCGGTGCCGAGGTGCACCAACTCATGAGCTTGAAGCTTGAGGGATCAGTGGGTTAGGAGGCAAAGTTCTTGTCTTGTAAATTTAGGCTGTTAACTGTTACTTACCTATAGATTCTGCATGTAAAAATCACCTATGTGATCCTCAAGTGTCTCTGAGCTTCTGGCAAGCTACTTTGACACGGGTTAATAATGTAAATGCACCATCTATGTAGCACGGTCACAATAATTTTGAATCAAAATGGTTTTCCAAAGTTGTTGTTGGGTCTTTCTCTTTTGTTTCTCCTGTCTTGGTGAACTTAGGTTGCCAGACTTACAGGCATTTGCTGGTATTTGGACATGTTACAGATTATCAGTTATTCTGAAGTTCTGAAGCCAATTGGTGGATGAATAGCTGTTTTACTGAGAAAAATTATGGAAGGCCAGAGATTTCTCATTGATCTCTCTGTTTTTCCTCCCTCTATATGCACATGTTAGAGCTGTACCAGAGAGAAAAGTTACTAACCCCTGTGAAAATGTATCAAGGAAGGAGGGAGAAGACTGCATTAATGCAGACTGTTCTCTCTGTTTGTAACACATGAAACGCACATCTCTATTCCTCAATCTTGTTTGATTCAATTATTTTGGCCAGGATAAAAAATTGATTGTTTTTACTAAATATAAGACTAGATAATTTTTTTATCATTTGAAGATGTTTAAATGTCGACTTTATCTATTATTAGCATTTGAAACTAACATTTGTATGATAACATATTAAATTTTGTTGAGTATGGGGGAGGATTTGATTTAAAATCAGAGTAAGTAAGAGATTAATGTAAGGGTGGCACTATTTTCAGCCTTAATAATTAAATCAACCCCATTCATACTGGAAAAAGACAAAACTGCCGTCAATATTTCAATTGCAATTTTAGGAAATGGCCGTTGGCCTTCTTTTCTCTATTTTTATTTTGGATATTACCATAATTAAGCATTTCATAGGTTTTTTTTTTCTTTTTTTTTTCGTATAAAAAAATAAATTCTCAGATATTTCTATAACGTTTTACATACCTCGTGTTAAGGAAAGAAAACACATTCTTTGATATAGTATAAAAGTGAAAAATCCCTTATTCATCATCAATCTAATAACATCATATCTCTCTTCTATCTCTCTTATATCAAAAGCTCACTTCATTGGTAAATTTTTTTTTATATTAATTTCATTAGTCTAAAATATATATCAAGCCTCTTTATTTACTATATCAAAAAATTAATAATTTTTTTCCTTACGATATTGATGAGATGTATTTATATAGAATATGTAATATCTTAGAGGAATATCTAAGAATACACTAAAAAATAATGCACAATAAGATATTTTGTTATTAATTTTCGTCAATACAAAAAACGAAATTCCACTGGTATTTCCAAAAAACAATTCTTACTTTAGGCAGTGTTTTGTTTAATTAGATTTCATGTATTTGATTGAGGAGTGAAACAAAGGCATAATAAGTCACGCTTAGCTCTTTTCGGCAAAAAGACCACGCCAAAATTATCGAGAAACAAACATCAAGTAAGTTCCAAGCGAATGAATCGACCTACACTTAATCGATCACTCAAAACGAGAGGAGAAAGGTGAAGGCGTAGGGCCCTTGAGGAAGTGAACGGGATGAGGACGAGAAGGCACGAGGCTTCTGAGGAAGAGTCGCTGCGATAGTGCGGTGACAAAGGCGGAAATTTGTCTGTCAAAATTGCTAGGCGCCAAGGGAATTCAAGCCGGTGAGCTAAGGTCCTCATTTGAGACAAATTTAGCCACTTTTAATCGTTCTTTAAAATAATATTTTCTTCGAGTCATTATTTAAAAAAGTAATTCTATTTTGGATCCTTATTTGGAATTTTCTCAACCTTTCTATTTCGTTGGAAGTTCAGTGCAGCACACCTGGGGGCTGACGCCGTGCGCGACGCGCTTCGCCGTGCGTGCCGGATTTGGTGCGTTCAAGATCTCTCTCTCTCTGCGTTGAAAAGGTGACGAAAATCTTCTCCATGCGCCCGCTCTCTGCACGAATTTGGAGAAAATAAGAAGGAAAAAACACCGTTCTACGAAGCAGATGTTGTGTCGTGAACAAATTCCCAGCGCACGCAGCGGAAAACATCTCGGATTCACGGACGACATCTCCCTGTGAATCCATCCGAGATCCTCTGAACAAGGCTTCTGTCGGCACAACGCAATCAACGGCTTTTCCCCTAGCAGAGACAGTGGTGGGGTTGGTGTCTGACCAACGTATTAAAGTTACTAATTTTTATGAAAAAAATTACCAACTTTCATTTATCAACTTTTTAATTGTTGTAAGAACTTACCAATTATTATTTATTAAAGTTAACATCGAACTAAAATTACTCTCCGTGATAGCAAATTACCGATATTAATACGAATGATTTATCACCTTTTCATGGATGAAATTACCATCTACTTTTAATTTTACTAATGCTTACTTAATTGAATTATTGACGTTTATCTAATGATATTCGAAATCATCACCTTTTTAAAGACTTCATCAACATTTATTTATGGATATTAACATGTTAAAGTTACTGGCTCCTATGAAAAATCACCTAATTCTTCTATGGAATCATTAACTTTTGGTTAAGTTGGTTACTAATAATTATTCAATTGTTATGCAGCTACTGACAATTCCAATGATTTATCAACGCTTACTTGTGCAACTTACCAATTAATAAAGGTCATAAGCGACTGAAACCTTACACAGAATTACTAACTTTTATTTGAGTTCAATCGTCAATGTTTATATGATTTATTTCGAAAGTAGTAATTATTCCAATAATTTATAAATCCATGGGAGAGAAAATTGCAAATCAGTTTCAGACTCCCACCATTCTCTAAATCCCTTTCTTTTCTTTCCCACGACTATTCAATTCACCAAGTCCTGCACTCATGTTTGGCATCAATGATCAGCGTATGAGATGGCACAACAATATCATAAATAAGATCTAATGTTGATACGAAAATGGGATGATCGGTTGATGTGAATGAATCCGTGAATGCCGTCTCTTTGACTCCAAAACCAAACAATGAATTAAATACAATAGATGCCGTTAGCTTTTCAAGTCATTAAACCTTTGTACACTCCACGCCAAAATATTGTACTCGCAAAGACTCAGTCAGTCCACATCTCTTTAACTTTCTTGTGACATCTCGTGATTATCCCGCCGATCCCGCTTGACTTGTCAAGCAATACTTGAAACAAACTAGTCCTAGGTTACTAGTCCTTGCACCGCTACCTTCAGTTTTACATCTTCTGATCAAGATGCTGAGAGATTTCATCCCTTTGCATTATACTAGTCTCTATCTCCATTTTAGCATGGCTATCGGCTTGTGATGGCAATATCCCTACTAGGAATTGCCCAGAGTCTGATAGAGAAGCTCTAATTGACTTCAAAAATGGCCTTCAAGATCCTCATTATCTTCTGTCCTCATGGCAAGGAAACGATTGTTGCCAGTGGCAAGGAATAGGCTGTGATGAGAGGACTGGAGGGATAACAAGCATTGATCTTCATGGCGACTCTGGTAAGTACGATGATAGGCTGAGTGGAGAAATTAGACCTTCATTAGCGCGACTCAAGTCTTTGAGATTCTTGGACTTGAGCTCAAATATCTTTGATGGCATACCAATTCCTGAATTTGTTGGTTCTTTGGAGAACTTGCGGTATCTGAACCTGTCAAGTGCCGGGTTTGATGGTGCAATTCCTCCAACTCTAGGAAATTTGTCAAACTTGCAGTATCTTGACCTTTCTTCTTCCGATTCGTTAAGTACTAATAATCTTGGGTGGATATCTGGTCTTGGTTCTCTAAAATATCTTGCGCTTGATAATGTGAACCTCTCAATGGTTAGTTCTGTGTGGATCAACGTATTAAATGGGATTCCGTCGTTGTCCGGGTTGCATCTGTCCTATTGTGGCCTATCTGGTTCGATATCATTACCTGGTTTGGTGAACTTCACTTCACTCACTGTTCTGGACCTTCGCTTCAACAGTTTCGATTCAGAGTTCCCTCAATGGCTTGTGAATGTAAGCAGCCTTGTTAGTGTTGACATGAGTTACAGTGGTCTATATGGAAGGATCCCTCTTGGTCTAGGCGAGCTACCACATGTGCAAATCCTAAATTTATCTCACAACTTTAATCTCTCAGCCAGTTGCACTCAGTTGTTCCAAGGATCATGGAAAAGGATAGAAGTTATGGACTTGGCTAATAACATAATACACGGAAGACTTCCCACTTCCATTGGGAAAATGACCACTCTCAGTAACTTTGACCTTTCTTGGAATCTAGTCGGGGGAAGAATACCAAGCGCCATTGGTTCGCTTTGCAGTTTAGTTAATTTTGATTTATCCAACAATAATTTGACAGGTACTTTGCTGGAAATCTTGCAGAGGGGATCTGAAATTTGCGATTCCCAGAGTTCTCTACCTAATTAGAGGTACTTGAGATTGAACAACAATCGGTTGAGGGGTTATCTGCCAAGTTGGATGGGCCAACTTAAAAACCTTGAGGAGTTAACCCTTGACTATAACTTTCTTGAAGGGCCGATTTTTTCTTCTCTTGGGACTCTGAAGAACCTCACCATTCTAGACCTTAGTAAGAACCAATTGAATGGGACTCTTCCCGTTGATCTGGGACAGCTTTCTGAGTTGGATGTTTTCGACGTGTCTTTCAATCATTTGTCAGGTACACTATCTGAAGAACATTTTGCAAATCTACACAAAATGAAGACGTTATATCTCTCATCCAACTCTTTCACTTTAAATGTCAGTGCCGACTGGATGCCTCCGTTCCAAGTTTGGGAGCTTGGCATGGGATCATGCCAGATCGGTCCGTTTTTCCCTGCCTGGCTTAGACATGAAAATGAAATCAACTATCTTGATTTTTCAAATGCTAGCATTTTGGGGCCTGTGCCAAGCTGGTTTTGGGACATTTCTTCAAATCTCTGTCCTCAACATGTCTCTAAATCTGTTGCGGGGCAAATTACCTAATCCATTGCCAACAGGTTCTCTTGCACTTGTTGATCTCAGCTCTAACCTTTTTCAGGGACCGTTCCCTCTTCCCAATTCTTGGATTGCATTGTTAGACCTCTCTAACAACCAATTTTCAGGTGGCATTCCACAAAATTTAGGTGAAAACATGCCGCTTTTGATCTTCCTCTCCCTTTCATCCAACAAAATAACAGGTGGGCTCCCAGAATCCATAGGAGAAATGATCTCGCTTCAGGTCATCAACTTAGCAAACAACAATTTGAGTGGAAGCGTTCCTCCAAGCATAGGGAAATGCTCAGACCTAGAGGTACTCGACCTGCAAAACAATTCTTTATCTGGGCTGATACCCGCGTCTTTGGGCCAATTACAAGAGCTTCAGTCTCTGCACCTGAGCAACAATAAGCTTTCGGGGAACCTTCCATCTTCATTCAAGAATCTATCTTGCTTAAAAAACACTAGATATTGGCAACGACCAATTGAACGGCACCATACCTGCATGGATGGCGGAGGGTTTCATCAAGTTAAGAATTTTAAGTTTGAGGTCCAATGCATTGTCTGGAACAACTCCTCATGAGCTCTCAAGTTTAAGCTCATTGCAAGCAGAAAACAATTTGACAGGTAACATTCCTTCAAGCTTTGGAGATCTTAAAGCAATGGTGGAAGGGCAAGCTAGAATCGAGTACCTATTTTATGGGAACTACGGAGGCATGTACTATGAAGAGAACTGCCGAGTGATGATGCAAAGCCAGCGCCAATTGTACACCAAGACTCTTTCCCTTGTCACTAGCATAGATATCTCCGGAAATAACTTAGGTGGAGAATTTCCAAAAGAAATGACTAAACTGGCTGGATTGCTCATTCTGAACTTATCAAGAAATGGCATCGGCGGTAAAATTCCTGAAAGCATTTCAAGCATGAGCCAATTGTTATCCCTTGATCTTTCGAGCAACGGGCTTTCTGGTGTAATCCCTCAAAGCATGCCATCGCTGTCATTTTTGAGTTATCTAAACTTATCCGATAATAACTTCTCGGGAAAGATTCCTTACACACAACAAATGACGACATTCGACCCTTCTTCGTACAATGGAAACTCGGGACTCTGCGGTGCTCCCCTCAATGTCACGTGTCCAGTCGATGAACCTGACAAATGAGAGACAATTGAGGAAAGTCTCAATGATGATGAGTTCATCGATCAGTGGTTTTACTTGAGCATCGGCCTTGGATATGCTGTCGGTATCTTAGTTCCGACTGTGGTCTTGCACATCAAAAGTTCTTGGGCAAACTCATACTTTGATTTTATAGATAGAATTGTCAGAAGGTGGTTGTCGATTGGAAACAGGAGAGCGAAGCTTCAAGGAAATAGGTGATGAGACCGGAGGTAAATGGTTTTCAATCCTTATTCTTGAAAACTCGAACCCTTGATTAGGTCAAGCATCCACTTTCAGGGTTATGCCAAGAAATAATGAACTACCATGTGCTGTATTACTATATTTTCTTTATCTATCTATAGAACCGTATCCAAAGCAACAGAGATGTGTATGTCAAATATCAACGAAAAGTGCATTTTTGCTTACCCAGTCACATGTTAGTATTTAAGAAGAAGTTTTGACAAGTATATAAGATTCATTCATGGAGGATAAATTGTCAATCTATGAACATTTATGTATATATAGCTTATCAACGTTACGGAAGTCACTAGTGGTCTTCAGTGCGGTGTCGTGGTGGTGGGTCCCCATGCAAGATCGCTCCCGGGTTTACTCGCGCATTTCATTGCCGATTGTACGGGAGTTTTCCGGTGTCACCAAAAAAAAAAAAAAAAACATTAAGGAAGTCACTAACCTATATAAGAAATTATTGACTTTGATCTGATCGGTGTACCGGCATATGTCACGTTAAGATTCCAATTAATTTCAGTCATTTACTTAAAATTTTTTTATACTTGCAAGATTATCAAATATTTTAATGATGTTAGTGATTTTTGTTCGATTATGATTTACCAAAGCCTTGAAGTCAATGACTTTCGTTCAATATTACTAATCTCAATATGACCGACTTACGGACAATTGTCCCATTAGATACCAACTAATTTTAGTTATATAGATTGAGAAAAGTATCAATATCTCTTTACATTTCCGTTGAATTCACACGTAAGTAAGTTTATGAAGGGAGCAGTAAATTTTACTTGGGACATGTCCTGCCTCGGCCGACCCCCCTACCCCAGGGAGGGTCCCTTCGCTAGCGGCCTGGCTTGTTCCTTGGGGTTTTTGGGAGTCCCCTAGGATAGAATTCCATACCCGGTGATTTACCCCACACGGGCTTGGGGGAGCAGTTTCAGAACCTACTCGGGTCCATAACTTGGGATGGGTCTTGCCTCGGCTGACCACCCCCCCCCCACCTCAAGGAGGGTCCTTTCATTGGCGGCAGCCCGCCTTGTTCCTTGGAGTTTTTGGGAGTCCCTTAGGATAAAACTCCATACCCAGTGGTTAACCCCGAATGGGCTTGGGGGAGCCTTTTAAGGTCATGCTTGGGACCTACCTTGGGACGGGTCCTGCCTCAGTTGAGCCCCCCTACCCTAGGGAGGGTCCCTTCATTGGCGGCGGCCTGCCTTGTTCCTTGGGGTTTTAGGGAGCCCCTTAGGATAAAACTTCATACCTAGTGGTTAAGCTCGCATGGGCTTGGGGGAGCCTTTTAAGGTTTTGCTTGGGACCAACCAGCTACCTTCATTGTGAGAGGTGGCGCGCCCGCCTATTTCAGTGGGGAAGTTCCCTCACTCAGGCCTGGGGGTGTTACCAAATTTGGTTTCAAATCCCCCAGGTTTACCCTTCCGTTTTTGTGACCCAAAACAGGGGCTCCGATAACTGGGGCCTTTCTTTAAGGTCCTTAGGCTGGACCAACCAGCTGCCTTCATTGTGAGGGGTGGCGCGCCCGCCTATTTCAACGGGAAAGTTCCCTCACTCAGGCCTAGGGGAGTTACCAAATTTGGTTTCAAATCCCCCAGCGGTTTACCCTTCCGTTTTTGTGACCCAGAACGGGGGCTCCGATAACTGGGGCCTTTCTTTAAGGCCCTTAGGCTGGACCAAATAGGCAATATAAATTTCTGCAGACTCCAGTTGCACTTGCACTTTTGCCAGTAAGAGCACAGTGCGCATCCTGATGCGATCTCCACCGTTGATAAATGAACTAAACAGTATTCTTACAGATATTTGGTGAATATATTGCTTTTACTTTCATGTTGCCTCACCATACTGTTAAAGAACTCGTCAGATGCTTACTTTGATTCAGCACATGTTGCTTGGATGATTCTTTGGTGTTGCATTTTGTTTGCCAGGCTTTCTAGCTTCTCTCACTGTATTTGCAATGAAATAGTTAATGATTGGTTGATTGCCATTATTTTGGAGGCACCAATAACTGATTACTGTTATATACAACATCAACAGTTGAGGCACTTCAAAAAGTTCGTCCTGGACAGTGCTTTTTGGAATTAATTTTGAATATAGGTTGCTATGGAGGACTTCAGAGTGGTGTTTTCATCTATCTTTATGTTTTCTTGATCTTATCTGGTCATGACCATTAATACAGAACCCTATTTTTTGGGAAAACATCTCTTAGTCTAGAACATGCTTAAAGTATTTCTTTTTTCCAGAAACTGAGCATCGTCCTGCAATTAGGGCCAGTTTTGTTTGACCAGGGATTTTCTTCCCCCTTTTGTTCAAAGTGCATAAACATCTGCATACATTTAGAGGCGTATTCGAGTCTCAAATTGTTTTATCATATGGGCTACCTTGAATGCATAAACATTTGTTTTCTATCTGTCAGGTGAAAAATCCCATTGCTCGCATCAAGCATGAGGCGAGTACCTCAAAGATCGGTGAGGACCAGCTATTCTACTTCCAGCAGAGGGGGATCGACTACGAGAAAGCTATGGCTGCCATGATCTCCGGGTTTTGCCGCGACGTGTTCAACGAGCTCCCCGACAAGTTCGGTGCCGAGGTGCACCAACTCATGAGCTTGAAGCTCGAGGGATCAGTGGGTTAGGAGGCAAAGTTCTTATTGTCTTGTAAATTTAGACTGTAACTGTTACTTACATATAGATTTTGCATGTAAAAATCACCTATGTGATCCTCAATTGTCTGTGAGCTTCTGGCAAGCTTCTTTGACACGGGTTAATAATGTAAATGCACCATCTATGTTGCGTGGTCACAATAATTTTGAATCAAAATGGTTTTCCAAAGTTGTTGGGTCTTTTTCTTTTGTTTCTCTTGCTTGGTGAACTTAGGTTGCTAGACTTACAGGCATTTACTAGTATTTGGACATGTTACAGATTATCAGTTATTTTGAAGTTCTGAAGCCAATTGGTGTATGAATAGCTGTTCTACTGAGAAACATTATGTGAGGTGGGAAGGCCAGAGATTTCTCATTGATCTCTCTGTTTTCCCCCCTTTATATGCACATGTTAGGGCTATACTAGAGAGAAAAGTTACTAACCTCTGTGAAAATGTATCAAGGAAGGAGGGAGAAGACTGCATTAATGCAGAATTGCAGACTGTTCTCTCTGTTTGTAACACATGAAACGCACATCTCTATACCTCAGTCTTGTTTGATTCAATTATTTTGGCCAGGATAAAAAAAATTGATTGTTTTTACTAAATATAAGACTAGATAATTTTTTAATCATTTGAAGATGTTTAAATGTCGACTTTATCTATTATTAGCATTTGAAACTAACATTTGTATGATAATAGAACATTATCTTAGCTGCTGATGTAGCTATATATGATAAATTTTTGGGAAAAAACCACCAAAAACCCTAAATTTTGCCTAAAGTGACAAATTTACCTCAAACTTTCTTTTTGTGACATGAAAAACCCCGAAGTTTGTTGATCGTGACACATTTATCCTGAACTTTCACTTGTGACTCAAAAAACCTTGAACTTTCATTTGTGTGACACATTTACCCTAAATCATAGGGGCATTTTGGTCTTTTTACTTTTAAAATTTTTTTTCTTTTTCTTCTTTCTTCCTTTCATCGGCTCCGGTGGAGGGAAGCCGGCGTTCGGCGAGGGCCACCCTCGCCTGATGCAGGCGAGGGCGGCCCTCGTCGGCGTCGGGCGAGGGCCTCCCTCGCCGGATCGGGCGAGGGAGGCCCTCGCCGACGCCGACGAGGGTTGCCCTCCCTTGCGTCGGGCGAGGGCACCCTCGCCGGCCCGGCGGCGAGGGCGGCCCTCACTCGAAGTTGGCGAGGGTGCCCTCGCCAAACCCTCGCTAGATCTAGGAGGGAGGCCTCGCCGGCGTCGGCCTAGGCAAGGGCGACCCTCGCCGGACGCCGCCTTCCCTCCTCCGGGCCGGCGGAGAGAAGAATAAAAAAAAAAAAATAAAAAACAGAAGGAATAAGACGAAAAATGCCCTTAGTGTCACAGTTTGTAAAATTTGGTGTTTTCGTGTCAAAAAAAAAAAATTGGTGTAAATTTATCACTTTGGGCAAAGTTTAGGGTTTTTGGTAGTTTTTCCTTAAATTTTTTTTAAGTGGAGGAGATTTAATTTAAAATCGATTAAGTAAGAGATTAATGTAAGGGTGGCACTACTTCCGGCCTAAATAATTAAATCAACCCCATTCATGCTAGAAAAGACAAAACCGCCATCAATATTTCAATTGTAATTTTATGAAATGGCCGTAGGCCTTCTTTTCTCTATTTTTATTTCCGATATTACCATAATTAAGCATTTCACAAGTTTTTTTGTATTAAAAAAATGAATTATTTGATATTTCTACAACATTTTACATACCTCGTGTTAAGGTAAGGAAAGAAGCATATATATATATATATATATATATATACACAGGGAAATCCGCACCGCTCGCTTTGAGTCACCACCATAGTAGTTGTGGGTTTCTTTATCGCAAGAAAACGTAGGGATTCGAACTCGGGACCTCTCCCAAAAGGAACGTGCGCTCAACCATTATGCCGCCACCACGGGTGGTAAAAAAACATATTCTTTGATATGGTATAAAAGTGAAAGTCTCTTCTTCATCATCAATCTAATAACATCATATCTCTATTTTGTCTCTCTTATAAAATTGGTGATTTTTTTTATTAATTTCATTAGTCTAAAATATATATCAAGCCTCTTTATTTACTATATCAAAAAATTTATATTTTTTTCCTTACTATATTGACGAGATGTGTTTGTACAAAATATGTAATATCTTAGAGGAATATCTAAAAATACACTAAAAAAATAATGCACAATAGATATTTTGTTATTAATTTTCGTAAATCCAAAATAATGAAATTTCACTGGCATTTCCAAAAAACAATTCCTACTTTAGGCAATTTTTTTTTTTAATTAGATTTCATGTACTCTACAATTTATCCATAAATATAATTAACAACATAAAGGAGAAGTAGAATTTTTTTTTTTTTTTTTGGAAATTATAGTTTTTGGCAAAACAAATTTTCACGAAAGAAAGTACATTTTGCCTTTAATAGACATGGAAAATCCACAATTTTATGAAATTCTTAACTAAGGGTAGATAGATCCTTTATGGAAAAGGAAAGTAAATAAATATGGAGGGTAATTTTGTCTTTTTGGTGAAGACCGGGCGGATTCAGTCACGCAAGTAAGGAGTGGAAATAGCGCATCCTTGTTGGTTAATTTACAAATTTGCCCATCCTTTTGTTATACGTCTCGTCATCTCCTTCTCCGCTAGGGTTTTAGTGGCGAACGCTCTGCAACTTCCTAAATCCTCTCCCACCGCCGCCCGTCCGACGAATTTCTGCCGCCGGCGACGATGGGGCGGAAGGCGAAGAAGTTCATCGACAAGAAGAAGGCGGCGACGTTCCAGCTGATGTCCCGCGACTCCGCCGACGACCCCGGCTTCGGAGACGCCCCCAGCGGCGACCGCATCTTCGTCCGCGTCGACAACAACCCCTGCTCCGTCGACACCCTGGAGGACGACGACGGTGGCGGCGGCGGCGATGACGATGTGTTCGCGGACGCGCCCGGCGACTTCGACGACGGCGACGATGGAGCCGTGGGGAGTGTGGCCGGGGCGCGGGGAGGTGGAGGTGGAGCGTGTCGGCGTCGGCGTTCGGCGTCGGGGCTGCCGGAGCATGTGAGGAGGGAGATTCTGGAGCTTGGGTTTCCGGACGACGGTTATAATTACTTGGGGCATTTGAGGGAGATTAGGAATGCGGGCGGCGGTTCCGCTTTCTATCAGAATCCTAAGGCTAGGCTTGATCTTGTCCCGAAAGATGTCAAGGTGGGTCTCTTGAATTCGTGGTTTTCTCTCTTAATGTCTGCAAATCTTAGTGTTCTGCTTCGGATTAGATGCAGTTTGATCTGAGGTTGGGATTACAGGGTATGGAAGAAAGGGGTGAGTTTGTGTTTGAGGTTAGTGTAAATGTGCAGCATTTGAGATGTGAGTGTTGCTGCTGGATTAGACTCGGTTTAGTCTGAGGTTGGGATTACAGGGTGTGAAAGAAAGGGGTGAATTTTTGTTTGAGGTTTGTGTAAAGGTGCAGCATTTTAGGTGTGAGTGTTTTGCTGGATTAGATTCAGTTTAATCTGAGGTTGGGATTACAGAGTATGAAAGAAAGGGGAATTTTTTTTACGAAATTTTTGCTTATTTGGTTGGCTGTTGAGGTCCCTGAATTTGTGTTATAACTATATTATGATATCTGCATTTGTCAGTGTTTGGGATATGCTGAGGACCAAATTTATTCAACTTCTTTGATTTCAGGCTTATGATGCTTCGCGAATACAAGTCCCTAAAGTGGAAGGCGATCCTCACAATGAATCGATTTATACTGTTGCGGCCAATAGTGTTAATGTGAGAGTGAAGAAAGCTGTTGATCCTGAAGTTAATGCATTACTCGATGATAGTGACCTTTCACGGTTTGGATCCGATGTTGAGGACTTGGAAGAAGATTTTGTTGTTCAGGCGAACCATCCTGAAGGTGAGGACGGTATTGTGGAGGGAAATTCGCAATATCCCGGGATGCCTGCAGCAATGGGGAGTGTCATCAATGGATTGGACACTGCTGCTGGTCGAGAGAGACAAATTGACAATGGCTTTCCTCATGAAATAAGAAGTCGGTTTGTGGAACGAAATGACGAATTTGACAACGAGAAGCCACGGGAACGTCGTCCGCTAGATGAACAATTTGATCTTGTAAGTTTTTTTAATTTTCCTCATGCTAGTTTATGCTTTCTTGATTTTGATAGTTGGCTTGATAAGTGGATGAGCTGATAAAACTGTCTTTCTGACAAGTATGTGAAAACATAATGAATCGGACTAATGCATAGACACCAAAAGTCGGATTGGCATGCATTCAGCTATTAGCTTGCTGGTATTAGATTCATAGATTGCACTGTCGCTTCCTTTTCTGGTGAATGATAGTGAATCCTCCTTTTAGCCTTCTGCCTGACTGCAGGACAATGGCAGAGGCAGATAGAATTTGTTGGATATCACTTGGCATTTTGTGCTCTGTTGTTAAAGTGCACTTGATGGGCTGACAATCCATTACCCTAGTTGGACTGCCTTACTGATTTTTAGCTATTGTCTCTCTCTCTAACCATTGCGGTTGGATTTGGTTACACCATATTTTAAGACCCAGCCTTGAGGTGATTTTCTGCATGCATTTATTAGGAGATTTTGAAATTATGTTATTGGACTGCTTTTGCTTAAAAAAAGAAAAAGGAAAAAGAAAAGTATCAGTTGGACCTCATCATCCTAATCCATGAGGTTTTTCTTCAACTCTATTTCTGTGTGTGCTTGTGCTGGTCAGAATGGATGTTGAGCATGCCTTGTGAAAAAATTATCTGCTGAATTAGTGGGATGAGTTTGAAGATAAGTTCAGATGAAACGAGTCGCTTTTTTTGTTCATATATACTGGAAATTGTTGGAAATTGCGCATTTTGGCCTGAGTTGCAGCCTCATCAGACATGGAACTGACATTAACTCGGACAATTTTTTTATTACTCTTGTCTCCTCTGTGCTTGTTTCCTCTTCTTAAATGATAAAATTTTTCTAGTGTTAGTGGAATTCCCATGAGCTAGTTCTATTCAGCTGTAGTTGACATCAGTTCTTTAGTTTGGCTGTCTTATATCCATTTCTTTCACTGATATCTGATGTTTTTCTTGTTTGTTGTTTGAAGCTTGAATGTCAGGAGTATGGATCTGAGGACGAAGATGACGACGGTTATGGTGGTTATATGGCTGAAGAAGACGAATCCCTTGCTTTGAAACTCAAACAGGCGTTTGATGACAAAGTTGTGGATGACTTGGAAATTGATGACAAGTATAGAGTTCCAGCTGATTTATTGAAAGACAATGAAGTGAAAAGCAAACAGCTACAGGATTCTGCTGCTGATTTGATCCGTCGTTGTGTGGAATATGCAGACAAGTATGAAAATGAGAATGATGACAAAGAAGTAGTTATTGTAGAAGAAAGTAGTGATGAATCTGAGGTGTGGGACTGCGAAACTATTGTCTCTACATATTCGAATCTCGATAATCACCCAGGCAAAATTGAAGCACCGATGGTAGCCAGAAAGAAGAAATTGGCCAGTACAATTTCTGTTGCTTTAGGTGCAGCCAATCCGTTAATATCCCTCAAAGGAAAAGAAAAACTTCCTGTTGACTATCTGCCACGGGGCATGAAGTCTTCAGTGGAAAAGGTCAAGGGTGGCGGCGTGTCGAGGAATGAGCAGCCTAGAGGAAACAGCATGGTCAAGAGTCGAAGGAAGAGAAGAAAGAGCGCAAGGTAATCACCTGCTTCTTTCTTGTTTTTCTTATCGACAATTTTTACAAGCCATTCGAGTTTCATCCCTTTGTGCAACTTTGTTGCTTTGACAAGAGGGAGAGAGGACGTATTGCATGGTGTGCTTCAGTTTTCAGCCCTTAAGTGAGCGGTTCCTTCAATTGTATCCTAATTGTTTAAGATGTTCGTCTGAATATATAAATGCAGGCTGCCGTGAAGGAGGAAAGGCGGGAAGCACGCCGAATGAAAAAGGAAATGAAGGAGCTTTACAAGTGCGAAGCGCAGCAGGCGCAAAAAGTGGCTGCCTTCACCGGACCGTCTTCCATCCCTCTCATGTAGTCAAGTTGAAGCTTTGCATACCCTCTTTTCGCCAAGGGATGGATAGTGTGGCTATTGGAATCGACATGCTGCAAAGCTTAGAATACTTAAGTTTTTACTTAATTTATACATTGGAACATTGTTGTGTACATGGTTGTTGTGGTGTATTATGCATCCTGAACGTGGATGAGTTTTGGTTACACTCGAATGGAAAATTATCAGCTGAGAAAAGGTTACTAAACGGGAGACCAACTTCCCCTTGCCTTTTTGGCACAGGCTGTCGTCTGATGATGAAAGGGAAAAAAGGGAACTTGGCAGAGGAAACATGTCATTTTTGCCCATCCAAAAGCTTCTCTGCTAAGAAATTGCAAATTTTCAAGATGCTTTTGAGCTACATGGAGGATTGAGAGTTACTTGGCAAAGAAGAATATTATCGCCCGTGCTCTATCCTTTTTTAATTAAGAGTAAAATTTAATAAAGCGCGCGCAAAAAATCATATAATAAATTTGTTTATTCATAGAACCCAACACGCTTTTTCGTAAAAGCACCATCTTTCTATCTCGCGAAATGTATATTACAACTCAAATTAAGGCGAAAAAAGGGAAATAAAAAAGGAATTACGAAAGGGAGAGACATTCGAAAACTGGGTATATACATTTCTCGGCTTTTTGGCAGTAGATCAAATATAACTATCAATAGGCCTCCGGAAGATATTGTTGTGTAGGCTTAGTCTAATTAATTATGCAAAACCACATTTATATTATAAAAAATTTCGAAGACAAATTTATTTTCAAGGGGTGCAATTAAAATAAAAATAAAATAGTTTTTTTTTTTTTAGGTTTGAAATGACAAATGGGGCTAATTAATTTTTTTTTAAGAAATAAAAAACACAAACTTTAGGTCAAGTGACAAATTTAGTCTAAACTTTTTTTATCTTGTAAAAAAACACAAACTTTTTTTTTTTTTTTTTTTTTTTTTTTTCGTCTTGTAAAAAAATCACAAACTTTAACTCTCATCCCAAATTTGGCCTTTGCCATTAAGTCTCTATTTGAAGTCACCTTATTTCAAGAAAAAAGAATTGTAGCTGTGAGCTTGGTGGATCTCGTCCATGGTGTCTCTCGATGGACGGTAGTCTACAACTTTATATTAGTTTGGCAAGATAATTCAATTTGGAGATCTTTTTGACTTGCCAATGAAGTGTAGGAGACAATCAACAGCTTCACTGTTATTCTCCAAGCTGTGGCTCAAACAAGAAAATAATGAATAGTACTTTAAATCCAGCCAACAAGTGCATATGGATTTATTGTTGAGGATAATCAAAGGATCTAAGTTAGGGGGACCTGCGTTTGGGATTTAAGTGAAAGTTGATGATTTCTTTCGAGAGAAAAAAATTGGGCTAGCAAGTGCATATGGATTTATTGTTGAGGACAATCAATGGATCTAGGTTAAGGAGGACTAGATTTGGGATTTAAATAAAAGTTGGTGATTTTTTTTTAGACAAAAAAAGTTGGGGCTAGATTTATCGCTCAACCTAAAGTTGGTATTTTTTTTTTTTTTTTTGGAATTAGACCGACAAATGTGTAATTATTATCCTATTGTATTGCTAACATATTTTAAATTTCAAATGTGAATAAAATCTTTATCTTTTAAATAGCCTTACTAAAAAAACAACCTTACTAAAATTGATTATATATATATATATATATATATATATATATATATATATATATTTGTGTATTTGTGTACAGTTTCTTCATTTTGTGATGAAGAATTTATTTCCATAATTTGATTTTACAAAAACTCAATAGAAATGATTCTCACAAAGTCTTTTATATGTCAAATTCTTTGTAAATGTAGTTTTGCTAGAATTTAAAAAGAAGAGGCAAGACTCAGAATGGAGGGTAGAAACATATTTTGTGTCAGTTATTTATGTTATTTCAATCATAGTCCAAATTTTTCAAAGCGATTATACTATTCTTTTTATACTTAAAAACGAATGAAAATGTATTGATTCCTATCGGAGTGTCTTCTTTTGTGTCCGAGAGTCGTCTTGGTTTATCTGGAATTGCTGCCATCAGTATTGAAGAAGAGGATATTTTTTGTAGCTTCGATTCTCTCTCCTTATTTATCAACTGATCAATTAGCCTAAAAATAAAAATCGGTTAGTTAATATGGAAATTGCTTATTTGCAAACTATATGAAAATAATTCGTAATTTCATAAAATTGTTGATAAGTTACAAACAAGGCTAAAGTCATGGTTAATTTTTTTTTCCAATAGTTTTTTGACACTTACCTACATTTATTGAAATTTTTCAGCATGGGAACAAAATCCATATTTTTGGGTACAAAAATATACAATCCTGCTTAGTATGTGACGCTTCAAATTATGATTCGTCCATAGGTTTTCAAATTCTTAAATCTAGAATTTGTGTTCGAAAGTAGTTATGGGTTTTACACTACAGAGAAATAAATCTCATTTAGACTACACATGAGATCATTATAGGAGATAAAACAATTTATCCAAATCCAACTAGGGCAAAAAAATGTATATTTACAACTTTACTTTCCAATTAAAACTATCATTTATTTGAGTCATAATTAATAAGTTCAAAATTAATTGCTGAGTTTGTCAACCTTCTAAAAAATGACGTCGCTTTTTTATTTTATTTTAATTTTTTTAAAGGAAGTGTACGTACTAAATGATGGAATCAAGCTACGTACTGGTGAATTGAAAAATAGGAACTTTCTGCACAAGATCCCAAACGGGTTAGGTGATCATTCTTATCCAACCGCCCCACGGGTCTTGGAGATATCTTTAATCACGCCTAACCTAAAATGTCTCCACTCGAACACCAAATTAGACATTTGTCATTGGGTATTGTACAATATAAATATAACATAATGGGATTTTTATCAGGTTTGCTATTGGTCTAAGAATCGATCTACTTATTCGCTTTCGAATGGTTAACACATGGAAAGATTTGATTGCATTATTATCTGTAAATATATGTCATTCCTCAAACAGTGGGTGCATTAAAATTTTTGTTACTTTGGCAAATGACCTAATAAATATTCTTTATATACTTAGGAAACGTTATGAAAATCGTCCCATTTAAATTTAACATATTGGGATTTTTATCAGGTCCGGTTTCGGTGTAAGAATTGATCTACATTATCATTTGGTTACATTATTAGAGTACATATGTCAATCATCAAATAGTGTTTGTTGCACCGACAAGGGACTTAATAAATATTCACTATGTTCTTAATACTGAGGTAAAATTATGAAGATCATTTTACTTCCCATATCATATAACCCACCATTGCATTGTGAAATCTACAATTGCCATCCTCATTTTTTACAATAGATTTCAAGTTAGCTTTTTTTTCCCACATGTAATCAACCAAATTGTCATTTTTCAAACTCACACCACATCCGAACAACCCAGCACTCACCCACTGTCTTTCCTCTTACACAAGAGGCTTGCTCGGTTCGACACACCCACCGCCATTTCTCTTCCCAATTCACCGCGTGCGCTGCCTTTGCTAATTTGAATTTTGAAGGCTGGTGCCGTGCTAGCTCAAGGCTAAATGGAGATCGAACGACCTAGATCCGGCGGCCGTGGCCGAGCTTCTACTAAAGAGCTAACACGGCTCGAGAGCTCTGCTCCAAAGGCTTGCACTGGCCATGGCGCTTGCCGGCTCGAGCCTGACCTCACTCGAACTTAATCCAAGCTCGCATGACCTCGCCATTGATCTCACCATAAAATATAAAAGATTTCGAGTTATATCTCTCACCCACACATAATTGATCGAATCTTCTTTTTATTTTCATAAACTACACCTCATCCAAAAAGCCGTAATACCCACCCGCGGTCTCTCCTACTTGTGGCTGAGCCGGGTCTTTGACGACACCTAGAAATAAAAAGTCAAAGGGCTGAGGCAATGCATTTTTCACGTTACGTTTTCAAGTTGCCATCTTTTATATATATATATTTGGGAAAATGAGAAGAAGCAGCTGCTTGAATCTTCACTGGTTCATTACTAAAAGATAAGCGAAAAATAGAGAAAAAAAAATGGAGAAAGACATTCAACAAACCACTTGAAAACTAGTAATTTATAAATACATTATTTTCTATTTCTTTTAAACTTATTCGGTGACGGTTGTTCCATTAGTGGAAGCCAAGAGAAACTTTTCAAAAAAAGTCAACTTTGATAATGGCTTTTTGATTATTGCTGCGCATGATCCCATTCCCCTCAAGTTAAAAAACACTTTTATTTATTTATACATTTACTAACTTATTTATTTATTTTGAACTAGACGAATGAAGTGAAACTCTATGATTTGCGTATTTTAATGTCAAATGCTTAGTTGTTGATGTTGTGGACATGCACGCGTGCTCTTGCCCACCCTTTCTACATCACTTCTAGCTTCGTTCAGACTAATGTCGTGTTGGTGCATGCTCTTTGAAATGACAAGTATATATTGTCCGTATCCTCTTATCTTAGCATAGATTTACTTAAAAACGATTGTCGGTCGATGGTTTGAACTATTCAATAAATGTGAGTCTAACAAGGTATATTAATGAACACAAACTTAAATTCATTCAACGAACAATATTGCAATTGAAAATGTTGCAAGGAAAATATTGCTTGGACTCATTTTAAATGAGTCTACGAAGTTGATCATAGAGAAAAGCATAGACCTGACTCGATTAGGGTTTGTTAACAAATTAAGATTTGGCTTTGATCCGTCCCTTTCCTTACCTTGTGAATAGTTATACCTAAACTCTTTATTTTTCAATGTGAAACTTGGTTAGGACGGCGCGATCCACATAGGTGAATGAATTGGCTCTTTCCCTCAAAGGTTAGTGAACCAACGCCATGACTTATGGTCCTCAACACGTTGGACTAACATCAGGAGCCATACCTTTTTTTCATTTTTTCTAGCCTACCTAAGTTTAATTCTAGGACTATTATTGTTATCTAATAATGGGTTTGTCGTGATTCCAATGGACAAAAAATTGTGGCTACTTGATACACTTTATGATATAGCTTAAGTGAGTACAATTTAGTAATCAAATGTTGTTGGAGAAAAGGCAGGTTCCTATAGGTGGAGTTGCAGGCGGCCCGGGCCAAATGCCTCCTTGCTTAGATAATATCACATTGACTATCCGAAGGATTTGGCAATTGGAACGGACAAGTTGACAAGCCACACTCTTCCTAAGATTATTTTAATTCGAGTGGAAAAAAGAGACGTACAGGGTTGCGCATTATTGGCAATGTGGGCGATCAGATCAATTGCATAAAAAGAGACGTATAGTAGGAATATCACGAATTCTCGAAAAGTAATTTGCTCTTTCTATGGAATAAATTTCGAAAATATTTTATCCTGAATGACACTTTTTCAAGGCAATGGCATGCCTCATGTCTGCCATTTGACTTTGCTTCCGACTATACTAGTTCGACATAATTCAATAAGAAGATAGGACAAAGCGAACGCAAATAAATAAATAAATAAAATTGAATGCAGTCTTCGTCCGGACAGGTTCATTTTCCACTTAGGGGCGTGTACAGCTGGAGAGTATAGGATTCTTGGCTTCCTCCACGTACATGCTACTCCAATTCAATATCAGACGTGTCATTGACAATATTTGATAAGTTCATTTTACTCTTATGATTTAATGTGTTTATGTTGTTAGTAAATGTGGATGACTGATATCTTAAACCCGATCAGTGAAATCGGAATATCAAGGAATGCAATAGACTATATGGAAACATTTGAATAAACGAGTTATAAGTATTAATGCCCAAATGAGGATTTCCTTTATCTATGGACATAACAACCTTTTTAGATTGGTTTTCTTAACATATGTCACATTACTCTGTATCTGGAAAAATTAGACCTATTCAATAAACTCAGGAAAAGAAAAAAGAGTACCTATTGAGTGCACGTAATTAATCCAATCAACATCAAATTTATCTTATGATTAAACTTTAGGTCAAATTCTAGCACTTAAATGATGTAAGATTCTCAGGCCAAGCTTGCTTATGTTTTCTCTACTTATTTTATGATTTATCGTAGCGAACATGAGTGCACATGCATTGTGCCCTCATCAACTGATGCGATGTTTACCTCCTACACACTATAAAAAGCGACTCGTCTCCCACCCCTGGTTTCAACTCCTCCAAAACACACTCCCTTCTCTTCAACCTCCAAAAGCTCGATTCAAAGGGACCGACAAATGGCTCTTTTCAAGAAGCCGGACGCATACACAAGGATGGATTTCGAGGACCCGGAAGAGAAAAAGCACCGGAAAGCGCAGTTCCTGATCTACAAGGTGTTGGCACGAGCCGATGCTCGGAGGAGGCCTTCGCTCCTGAGAGTGAGGTTCTGCCGGTTGAAGGTGAAGATCGGGCGGCGGTTGAAGAAGTCGAGGAAGAGGGTGGCGCTGATGATTTCGAAAGCGAGGCTTGCCGTTTATAAGCAGCTCATGAGTCAATTGAGGAGCTTGGAAGCTCTGGTCAGGCCTTGTAGAGAGCAAGCTATTGATCAGCCTCCAAACTTGGGAACCCTTTCTTGCAGAATCACCACGTAGAAGTATCCTTTCGTTCTGGTCTCTCATGTTGTGTGTCTAAACTTGGCGTGGTGTTTGCTGAATTTACCTTTCTTTGCAGAAGGGAAAAAGGAGGAAGATTGTATAGTACTCATAAATGATATCCACGAGGATGTTTCGTTTCGTTCTGAACTTTTTTTGAGATCACGAGCACGTCAAGCTATAATTCAAATCTTGATTTTTCTGCTTGAGATTCTTGGTGGTTGAGAAATGAATTGAAGAACGTGACCTCCAGAGACGAATAGTCAAACGATTAGGTGCTGAACAGAAGCCGATATAACCCAAGCTAATATGAATGGTTCCCCAAATTGTGGAAATCAAACTACTTTGATATGTCGAATCGAATGAGATTGATCATAACAGCTAAGATTGGGTGAGTCGTGGCGACTTTGCTTTGAAATGATCGATTACATCTTTGGTAGGTGGCTTTCATTGATATAGAAAGGACATTGGGGTCAATCAAGATAGTTTGCATTGTTTCAATATGCCTGGAATATATGTACTACATAATACATATATGGTGAATATCTAGACGTTATTACACAGTGTATATATCATATGGATCAATATCATTGGAACCACTGATTATGCGATTCCTAGAAAGTGGCCAACATAATATACGGTTCAGATGATCTACATCATATAGTCCTTTTTAAGTGGATACGACATCTTTAAGAAATGCAAGTTAATCTCTTTTAAGACTCAGGATTCATGTCGCAGTAGTGGCCTCACGTTCGGCCAAGTTCTCAGCTCCAAGTCAAATTGTGTAGCTGTTCTTAGTTGTCAACGTCCAAGGCAGATCATCATCTTTCCTTTGTCCTTTTCCTTCTTGGCCCTCCATTTGGTGGAAAGGGGAGAAGAAGTAGGGAGGGAAAATGGTTAACCTCCCTAGAGATCGTCTAGGAGAGGTTAGATCTGACCACTGAACAGGTAGGATTGAATGTCGAGTCTGGGAAAACTCTTCTCCAAGTTTGTCCCTGATGACAATAAAAATGATCCGACAGGACGGCCGGGCTTGAGAAGGGAATTGCTTACTCAGATTCACCCATTTCACCTTCCAAGCCCATGATTACCTCTGATATGTGCCATAAAATGATGATGTTTTCACATTGTTTGCCCTTGTCGCCTAAGCGAATTAGAGGGGCTACTAGTGGGAAGTGGTGGAATCACTCCATTGTACCGAATGACTCGATTAGCATAGAATAGATGCGAGGAAGAATTTGCAAAACACTACATTATAACACAACGAAATATTACCACACGAATAACTCTCAGTACATCTAACGGCATGTGGAAGTCTTAGCCCAATCTTTAGGTGAAAGGATGGCTTTTGCAATAGAACCAAGGCAAAGGTGTTCATGGATTGGAATATTTCAATAAAATAAGGCTTACATTTATATCTTATGGCCTTTGTTAGTGTAATCTCAATCTTTGTATATAGAAATCGTTAATATGGTAGCTCTTTAGCGTTCTGATCACTATGTCAATATATGATATTGCGATACTCTTTTGCAAGCAAATCGGGGTTAATTATGTGCTCACGTATGGTTCGGATCGAATAGGCCTGCTAAAGATCTCGTGGTATTGCCAGTACTAAAGCTCCTATGTCCAAGCCGGAAAAATTTGCATCAGTGACTATCCTTTTTGTTAGTGTCCAATCTTCTAAGTTCATTGTCTGATATTTGAAGACAGGGTTGTTGAAACACCTCCATGCTCTCTTCCTCTATTTCAGATTTTGATTCTCACTAATATCACGCCCCGACAATCGTGGATCTTGTCGTAATGCATAATAGACTAGCCGCACGGCCAGAGCAATCCATGAGAAATGGGCCCAAATATTCCTGAGCCATCGCTTCATCGAAAAATCACTACCGCTACTGATTGCTATAGTTACTGACAAAGTCTCCTTCAGATTCTACCTAGAATCAAGAACCTACCCGTTGAAAACGTTTTCCAAATTTTTGGAACTTGGAACCAGTTTTGTACACTTCAAAATCTGAAACCTACCCTATTAAAGTTTTCAGGGTTTACCAAGATTTGACATGTATTATTAGTTAAACAATTGTAGTGAAAATCATCTTTATTGACCACCATTTACTTTTATAATCTAGTGATCACAATTCATATTTAGACACTTGTAGAATATGAAATATTAATAAAATAAAAGTCTTAGTTATAGAGAATACCAGAAATAGAAGCTCAAATTAGTGATTCTAGATTACACACTTATCATTGAACGGTATCGAATATTGGGGAATTATGCGAAGACATAGAACAATAAAAATGTAAAAACTCGTTCCAAGTTTCAAGTCCATGGAAATCGATTCCTCAATTTTTAGAATCTAGAAGTTATCCCAGAACTCTAAAATTCGGAACTAATTCTATGTTGAAGCCATACTCACCCCACCTCTATTTCCTCGTTCAATCATGCCTCCTTCCCATGCGTTTACCTGCAACTCCTACCATCATCGCCGCAGTTGACATATGTCTCACGTTTTTAGCTCCGTGTCCGAAACGGGACCACATTAAAGTATGTAGAAGCCCGAAAGGGAAAGTACGGGATTCCTTGGGCGCTCGGATTTGCCGCTGCTTCCAAGTTCAAATTGGACTCTTATTTAATGTGCAAGATGTCTCGGTGATGTCGGTTTCAACGTGGGTTTATATTTATTTGAAATGATAAAATTCATGAATTCGAGGTTAATCGCTGAGTTTGTCATTTTAAAGATGGCGTGGCTTGGTTATTTTAAGGAAGTGTACGTGCTAAACGATGGAATCAATCCATCCACTGTTTAATTAAAAAAGGGCAACTTTCTGCACAAGATTCCAAACGTGTTAGGTGCACCATTCTCACTCAGCCACCTATTGGTCAAGAAAGTCTTCAATCATGCATGAGCTAAAACGTCCACTTGAACACCAAACCAGACACTCGTTATTGCATATTATATAATATTATATATTTCATCAGGATTTTCATTATGTCCATTGTCGAGGTAAGAATTGACTTACATACCCATCATTAGATGATTGTTGCATAAAAAGATTTGATTACGTTGGTATTTTCAAATATACATGTCAATTATCGAGTGGTAAATATGTGAAACTTGGATACATTGATGGACCTAACAATTAGCATATTGGGTTTACTTTGCATATCAAATACTCTTCTCATACTTCAAACCTACAACTATTATTCTAAAACATTACAATGATTTTCAATTTATATCACTCGCCCACACATCATAAATTACCAAGTTGTCAATTTATTTTCCAAGCTAGCCGTTGTTCCCTCGGAGGCCGTAGCCGCTAGCTCAAGGCCAGCTTGAGATCGCACGACCTTGATCTAGCGGCCATGACGGAGCTCCATAGCAGAGCTTGTGTTGCTTTTGAGCTTGTTACAGAGGCTTGCAGTCGGTCATGACCCTAGTGAGCTCGGTGCCGAGCTCGCATGGCCTTGGATCGTGAGCTTCGGGCTCAAGCTAAGCTACTCGGCATTGTGAGCGGCGAACAATCTCGCCATAGACAAAGACATAGATGTGGGGAAAGAGGTGTGGGTGGTGGTCGAGGATGTCATTGGCATCTCTACGATAGCTTGGTGCTGTGGTGACTCTTACACTGTGACCGGAAGAATTGTCTAAAGATTCCTAAGCCTATTGTGTGGAGGCTATTTCGGTCTTAAACATTTTTATTGTGCTAATTTAGTTATAAAACTTTTGACGATTTGCCAATTTAGTTATAAGCCTTTTCAATTTTGTTAATTTAGTCATAAATCTTTTGACAATTACCAAATATCCATATAATAAGTTTAGGACCGAATTGGCAAATCTTTGGAAGGTTTTGACTAAACCGACTAAATTGACAAATCGTCAAAATGTTTAAGATTAAATTAGTACAATTGAAAATTTAAGACTAATTTAACACAATTAAGAGGTTTAAGATTGAATTGGTTGCTCTATAATAGGTTTAGGACTTTTTAGATAATTATTTTTACTGTGACTTGCTGTGCTTTGTGTGTGAGGAGAGAGAAAAGGGTAGGGAAAGAGAGTGGGAAACGAGAAAGGGTATAGATTATGAGTGCGCATGAGGCAAATAGATCCTTTTAACTTGGGAGATGCAAAAATGTATATTCTAAGACGCGAGGATGGTATTTAATACGCGGTGCAAAATTGAGAATGACTTTTGTATTTATCCTTGAAAAAATCACTTCTTGGAAAACAATTGTTAAGCCCCACTCGTGGCAAGAGTACCTTCGACGACACTCAAAATTTAAAAGTTCGAGGCTGATGCATGCATTTTTCACGTTGCCTTCTTATTCTTTTATTGGAAAAAGAAGACAAAAAACTCGATCTTCACTGGTTCATTACCAGAAAAAGCTTGAAAAAAAAGAAGAAGAAAAACAGAGACTTCCAACAAATGCTTAGAACAGACAAATTAGTTGAAGACAGTTATTTTATGAACATATTGTCTTCCTATGTCTCCTAGACCTATTCGGTGACAGTTATTATAGTTAATGGAAGACAAAAGATATTAATAAAAGGGCGTCAACCTTCATTAATTTATTTTTGAACTTGAGAGTATCTCCAACATTTGATTAGTCTTAGTCCGTTCTGTCGTTTCGCAAGGTAAACAAATGGAGTGAACATTGGTTGTCGATGTTGTGAACATGGATGCGCACTCTGCCATACCTCTATAGTTGTTTTTTTCTGCAAACTTCGATTTCCATTTATTTCATGACAAATCAATGATCTGAAATTTTTTTCCCTAAATTTTGTCATTTATATCTCTTTGAAATATTTTCATTAACCCATTTTTTTAAGTAATAACAATGGTTAAAGTTAACAAATATTTTACGGATCATTAAATTTTTGCAAAACAAATGGAGTATAATATTGTGTTGATGTGTGCACTATGAAATGACAAGCATACATTGTTCGTATTACTTTACTGTAGTTTTGTATACTATTATTGAAGACCATCGAGAACTGGAGTATCATTTGAATAATTGATGAGATAGAAAATAATTAATATATGTAGTTCATTGAAAACTCAACATCATCAGGTTTAAATTTTTTTAATGAATGTGAGTCTAAGAAGGATTATTAATGAAGTCATACTTAAACTCACTCTTGTAGCCTGCGAGCCAAGTGAATATTGTCTTCAACTAATTCCAATTTGAATTTTTTTTTCCACTCTACTCAATATTATTACAATTAAAAAAGAATCTTGAATTCATCAAAATGATTGATATAAAGCATTGAGAGGAAAATATTGTTTGGACTCACTATACTGAAATCTATTAAGTCAATTGTAGAGCAAAGAGCAATTAGACTCGATTAAGTTTTGTTAACAGATATGTGACTGAAATGTCTTATTAACTGAGATTAGCTTGATCTATCCCTTCCCTACCCTATAAATAGTTTACACCAAAACTCCTTTTCTTTTTAATGTGTAACTTAATTAGGAACGGCTCAATCTACCTAGGTGCATGAATTGCCTCTTTCCTCAAGGTTGGTGAACTTGTGAAGGTGATGACTCATGGTCCATTCATAATTAAACCATATTACTTTTCTAGCCTACCTATGCTTAATTTTTAGGAGATCGATAGAGAACAAAGACTATTACACTTATCAAAGAATGGGTTTTCCTAATTTCAAAGAACAAATAATTATAGCTAGTTGATATACTTTATAACATCCCTTAAATTACTACAATCAGTAATCAAATGTTGTGGAGATGAGGCAGGTTTCTATTCAAGTGTAGGTGCAGGTGGCCCGGTCCAAATGCCTCCTTGCTTAGTTGATATCGGACCACATTAACTATCCCTAGGATTTGGCAATTTATATAAACTAGTTGACAAGCACACCTTGTCATAAAATTATTTTAATTTGCATTGAAAAAATAAATGTATTGAGTTACGCGTTAATCATGATGTGGTAATCTAATCAATCACTTTAAAAGAGACATACAACTAGCTTATACATAATTTTTATTTTTATTGAAGTAGATAGTATCAATATCATAATGTTTCATAATTTTTTGTAAGGTGATTGGTTTGATTCAATAGAATAACTTTTGAACACGTACTATATATGGAAAATCTTGTTCTTCTGAGCATTGTTATTGATGATTTTCATTAAAATGATGAACCTTGTGTTGTGAGGACAGATCGAAGGCAGGCCCCCATGTCTCCCATTTGACTTTGCTTCCAACTCTACTAGTTCGACATCATTCAACATTAAATAAACGACAACACAAACGTTAAAAGCAGAATAAAAATTAACGGCCGTCTTGATCCGGCCAGGAGCTGGAGACTAATGTATTCAAAGTTTCCTCAACATCTATGCTATTCCAATTTAATATTATGTGTCATTGACAGTAATTAATAAGTTCATTTTAATCTTATGATATTATGTGTTTATATTTTTAGTAAAAGTGGATGAGTATGACAAATATATTAAACTCGATCCACGAAATTGAAATATCAAGCAATGCGACATACTGTATGCGAGCATTTGAATGTATGGTTGTATGTCTTAACACCCAAATAAGGGTTTTGCTTTATCTTTAAGACAACAACGTTTTTGATCAATTTTCTTCATATACCTCGCATTACCATTTATCCGGAAAAATTAGCCCTTTGAAGAAACTCAGAAGATGAAGAGAGTACTGATTGAGGAACCCCATAATATCTTTGAAGTGGAGTCTCCATTGATGTATCCAATCAAAATCAATGTAATCTTATAATCAAATTTTAGGTCAAACTTTAGCACCCAAATGAGGTAAGATTTCCAGGGCAGGTTTAGTCATTGTTTCTCTCCTTATTTAATGATTTATCCTAACGAACATGGCATGAGTGCACATGCATTGTGCCTTTCATCAACTAACGCAATGTTTACCTCCTAACACGCTGTATAAACGGCAGCTAGTCTCCCACCCCTGGTTTCAACTCCTCCAAGACACAATCCCTTCTCTTCAACCTCTTTCTTGCAAATTCAACCCAAAATCTCGATTCCTAGGATCGACAATGGCTCTTTTCAAGAAGCCGCATGCATACACAAGGATGGATTTCGAGGACCTGGAAGAGAAAAAGCATCGGAAAGCGCAGTTCCTGATCTGCAAGGTGTTGGAGCGAGCCGATGCTCGGAGGAGGCCTTCGCTCCTGAGAGTGAGGTTCTGCCGGTTGAAGGTGAAGATCGGGCGGCAGTTGAAGAAGTCAAGGAAGAGCGTGGCATTGATGATTTCGAAAGCCAGACTCGCCGTTTATAAGCAGCTCATGAGTCAATTGAGGAGCTTGGAAGTTCTCGTCTGGTAGAGGCCAAGTTATTGATCAGCCTCCAACCTTTTAATCTCTTTCTTGCAAAACCACCGCGTAGAAGTATCCTTTCGTTTTGGTCTCTCATGTTGTGTAGAATCTTGGGGTGGTGCTTGCTGAATTTAACTTTCTTTGCAGAAGGGAAAAGGGATGTTTATTTATAGTACATAGAAATCATATCCACAAGATTGTTTCATTTCTTGTTTGGACTTTTCGAGATCGTCAGCTCATCAGACTAAAAATCAAATCTTGATTTTCTGCTTTTCCATTTTCTTGGTGATTAAGAAAAGAAGTTGAAGTACGTGACCCCGAGAGACGAGTAGTCAAACGATGAGGTGCCAAAGAGAAGCAGAAACAACCAAACTAAGTTGAATAGTTCGTCCCACTATGGAAATCAAACTACTTGGCACGCAAATAAATCGGTACATTAACTTCTAGGATTTGTGAATCCTTCGATCGAATGAGTTTGATCATAATAGCTTAGAACTTTAAGTCGGCAAATTTGCCTAAGAAGGATCGATTTCATCCGTTGTGGGTGGCTATCATGGATATAGAAAGAACATTGGGTCAATCAAGATAGTTTGCATCGTTTCGATATGCCTAAGATATAGGTACTATACAATACATATATACTGTATATCAAGAAGTTATTACATGATTTATAGAGCGTACGGATCAATACATTTTGAACCATTATATATATGAGTCCCAAAAAGGCCCACATGATTAATGGTTCAGATGGACTTGGTCTACATGATCTAAACTATGTAATGCTTTTTTGAGTACATACAACATCCGTTAATTCTTGTCGTAGTGGCTTCACGTTTGGCCTCGTGCTCAGCTCCCAGTCAATTTGCTGCGTCTCTGTTCTCAAATGTCATCTTCTAAGGCAGTTCATCATCTTTCCTTTGTCCTGGACATTGTGTAAGCGGGGCCTAGATCTGATCAATGAGCGGGCCAGATCGAGCACCGGGTATAGAAATTATAAAAAAAAAAAAGACTCAGTGAGACGGCGGAACTCAAAAAGAGAATTGCTTCGGAGGTCCGCCCGGTCGAGCCTCCTACGCCGCCAAGCCGATGTTGCCCCCGTAATGTGCCATGAAAAGTCTCGCAACTCGATCGCGTGGAGAAGACGCGAGGATGAATTCGCAAGACTCAATGCAAAACTGCCAGTTTATTAAACCATCACAAGAATGAAGAGAATTGCGTGAGAAAAATTACAAGGCCCTGCTCGCGGTGGTGGTAGCTCTTCTTCCTGATGATGCCAGAGACACACTAGAGCAGCTGTTTGGTAAATTCACCGAGTGGAGGTTCAGGGGCAGAGAAATAGAGACGCAACAGCGAAGGCTGCGGCGAGGGTCAAATACTGAGGCTTCACCGTGATGGGCAAACAGTGAGCTGCCTCGGTGAATGTTCGGTCTCGGTGTTTGTGTTGGGGTTTCATGAATCATGTATAGGTAAATTAATAAAAATACAGTGGAAACAAAGATAATATATTTCTATACGTGATTCTCCGAAGGCGTTGTTCGTGCGATTTAATAAAAAAATCTGAATATAAAAAGTGAGTTAAATGAATTACCTCTCGAAGTGCACTTTAAACGAATTGGTTCAGATGTTCTTCAGTTCGAGTCCCACAAACATCGGATCTCTAGTTCAGACACACCAACAATGGACGTCGAATGAAAGAGAGAACTTTCGGATAATCACCACTATGATCGTGCTAACAATCTCGTGGAGACAATCCATCGTATCCTTGATGTATTATAGTCATGGCCCGAATGAAAGAACACTCTTCTTTTTCGCATCTCGAAAAACACAAGAACACGCACTTTTACTCTATTTTCAGCAACCACATTTTCTGTCCTCGATACAGTATTTTAAAATGAAAAATGCTTGAATCAGCAACGGTTGCTGATCCCTATCTTTCGAAGCACGATAGTGCACGAAGCACCGTTGCATGAACGATGCTTCGTGCATGAACGGTGCACGAAGCTTCCCAATTAATTAAAAAAAATTATTAATTGATTAATTAATTAATTAATTAATTAATTAATTACTTAATCAATTCCCTTAAAGAAAAATAAAAATAAAAATGACATAATCTTTATATGTACATTTGGGGTACATTAACATGTATCCACTTTGGGCATGCGTGTGTATCATATGCAAGTAGGCTCGTGACTTTAATACAAATTAAATTAAATCTCGTTTAATTTAATTTCTAATCGACTCAATTCGATTGCAGTAATTACAAACAGATTTGCAACAATATTTCTCTCGTGTTCTACGTTATCCTAATTGTTTATGGTGGGTGACATCCCTAGGTTCATCACTAAGCTAGTAGTAAGACTTGTACTAATACATTAGTACTCCCAAAAGAATTAATTGTCCCGATTAATCTTTGGGTCCTACAAGCCATAATTGATATCTAGCAATATGTCATAGCTACGCAGATAGTGTAAATGCTTTAAGAACATAATGAACCTGTCAGTTTTTGCTATAGTGTAATTCAATTACTCTGTCTTACTATGTCCCAATCAAACAAAGACCATAGAATATTTGTCAAGTCACCAATTTGATCATATACACAAATCTAGTTGACATGCATTTTATTCGAAACACAAACAATTTATTCTCGGTTACAACCTCGGTTGAGGATTTCCATGCAGCGTCATAATTAGATTGCATAAGACATCATTATTATACGTTGCATGTAACAAGGAGACATATTCCATATTGCAAACACGTGTAATTTTGTATATGAACAAACTATGACCATCAGGTATAAAGACATATCAACGACCCGGCATTACGTGTACTTGTGAACCATAGTTGTTCGACACACAAGTTAACACTGTGCCTCGGGTTTAAGGATTATTTACATAAGACCAAAGCATGAACAATTAGACATTGACCACGCTAAAAGCTTCCATGTTGCTAATTGTTCTATATGCATCACGTTCAGTGAACTTGTCTAATACAAACATCTGTGTTCTAACTTAGGCATCATAATACCCAATGACATGCGACTCATCATTCCCTTAAGTATCCAATACTTAATGGTGAAGTTAAGAACACACCGGTCTCAACAGGATTATAAATATCCACTTAATAATCCATTGATCATGAACGGTTTAAAGATTCAGCCTAACTATGAACCCGTCACGTATATTCTTGACGTTTCAAAAATAGATCTAGTTGCAATTGATCTTATGGAATCATTCATAAATATAAAATAATTGGACAAATGAATGAATACGTCATTGCCATTAATTAAATAATAATGATAATATAACTGAAATCCCTAATATGATAGTAGTTTTAGGGCATACATCCAACCGTTTGCCCCTTGCCGCCACCTCTGTGTCTCCATGTCCCTTGCCCCCGACATCAACTTGGTATATTTACCATCAGGATAATGCTCCAAGGGAAAACTCTCTCCCTCTCTAGTGTCTCACATTTGGCCGTGAATTTCCATCGTGTTCCTATAAGATTTCTCTATTTATAGAGGAGGTGATTCTTCTTATTGACGAGAATCCCAGAGATAAATGGCAAATCTGTTTTCTCTTTTCAAACTTGAACGCCTTACGATTAGATTTCCCTTTTCTTTCGTAACTAGCTTGTGGATTAGCTTTTGTGTGGATATTTCTCATCTTTAAAAGCCTTCATCCTGATTTTTTCTCCATTTCAAAACAGAATTGAATTCATAATTGCAAATAACCATTGAACCCTGGAGATCGAATTTCCAGGAGTTCTGAGTACAGAGTTTAAACACGCTGTGGCCAATCACATCTTTAAAAAGTTTCTTTGATCACACGTATGATGGTGCGAGATAACACTGTGCATAGGGCCATATAATTTGCATGTGATATGTATATAAATTCCGTTGATGATATTTTTGTCTACGGTCGGACTAATCCTAATTTTCTTATACAATAAAGAATTAAATATGGTAGTGAAAATTTAGGTGTCACAACGCTAAGCTAAAGTTTATGGACCATATTCAATAAATAAAAGGTTAGGGATCACATTGCATATTGTGTCAAAATTCAGGGATTATTTGTATCATTATCCCTATTATTTTCCCAACCCATTTGACATAAACTTTTGCTTGGTGAAAATATATATTTGAAAAGATCTCTAATCATTTATATTAACAAATAGTTTAATAATTCACGTGGGCATGGAAAATACTCTTTTACTAACACTGAGCTACTTTTAAACGGATGCACGTTAAGTCAAAGTCCCCTTCTCCTTTCAATAGTTTTCAAAAAAGCAATTCCCAAGCTCATTCCTATCCCCAGCTTGATGCATGCTGGTTAACGAATCATTTGCTCTTTATATATATTTTTTAGTTTCAGCTTTTATTTTTGCGCCAATTATCGGCATGTATTTTCTGTTGGTGCTTTTCTGCTGGTACTTAGGCTTTAGTGAATGTTGCTGTAGATTATGTAGGGGATAATCATGTCCATCCAACAGAGGCACTTATGACTAGCTCTATGGATATTGTCCACTTAGGAAGCACTGACACTCTCTGAGAGTTTTCGTGTCGTGTCAGACATTTTGACAAGTATCCGACATTCTCGGACACTCTTTGACACTCGGTCAACACTTGTCGAAAAATTTGACATTTGATCAACTTTCTTGACACTCGAGTTAGAATTTCAATATGCAAGTTTCTGATTCCGATATGTGAGATCAACTTTTAATTTTTTTAATAAATGAAGGGTCAATATATATATAAATATATAAAAATAATATATGGAAAAAATAATAAAAATAATAAATGGGGAAAGAATAAAAACTTAATTTTTCTTCTCTTTTAACTCTCACTTCCCATGATATGTTCGACAGGTGAATCTAGGATGTGAATTGCTTGTTTTCCTTCTCCAAATATTATGGATTATTGGAATGGAGTTGGATTTGTTAAATTGAAACAAAGAATGATATTAATAAATGGTAGATCAATATTTTTAGTTTAAATTCATTCTAGACTTTTTTATTATTTATTTATTTATTTATTTATGAATTTGAATCAAATTAATTTGATTGAAATAATCATAAAAATGATAATTTATTATGTATATTCAAAAATATATATTTAATATACAACGTGTCTCAACGTGTCGAAATTCTCTATTTTTTGAGAAACAACGTGTCGTGTGTCGTGTCGTGTCGTGTTGTGTCGTGTTGCGTGTTGGTGCTATTTAGGGCACGTTTGGTAACGCTTCTGTTCCGGGGAACAATTTTTGAATAGAAATAGTTTTTTTTTTAATTTCTGTTCTCGGGAACAATTTTTTAGTATAAGAATGTGCTTGATAACTGCACAAAATTTCTATTCCCCATAAAAAATGCGTTTGGCAAAATTGTATAATTTTGTTGTTTCTTTTAATTTTTTAATATTTTTATTATATTTTCCCTTTTTTTCTTTTTTCTTTTCTCTCCTTCTTCCTCTTTGTGGCCGGTCGCCGGCGGCCGGCAACCGGTTGGGTGAGGGCCGATGAGCTCGCTGGAGCCTCGCTTGACCACCGGAGAGGCTGAGGCTTGGCCTCGCCCAAATCTGGTGAGGCCGAGCCTCCCAATGGCCTGGTGAGCACCGTGAGGCTTGGCCTCGCCGGTGGCCTCAGTGGCCAGGCAAGCCTTGCTAGGCCACCGGCGAGGCCCGCCCTCTCGCTTAGCCATGGTGAGGCTCAGGCCGATGAGCCTCGCCGTGGCTCGGCGTCTCCGGGGGCCGGCGACCTTCGGCGACACTTCGGCGAGGTCTCCGGCCCTCATCTGGCCGGTTGCCGGCGCCGGCCATGGCCAAGGCTGGTGATTGGTCAAAAGGAAGAAGAAGAAGAAAAAAGAAAGAGAAGAAAAAAAGAGGAGAGAGAAAATTTGTTTTTAGAAATTGTTCCCGGGAACAAGAAGTTACTTTTTTCTACTTCTTATTTTTGTTCCAAATATGTTCCCGGGAACAAAAAAATAGATTTTTTGTTTCCGGGAACAAAAATTTTAGCAAACATGTTTTTGTTCTTTTTTTGTTCTCTGGAACAAAAATTTCTTTTCTAAAACAAAAGAACATAAATTTTTGTTCCGAGGAATAGAGACACTTTTTAACAAACAGGCCCTTAGTTGTCCACCATCGTTTCTAACTTATGATGCTGGGAAAAAAGTATTTATCTATTTGTGACTAATAATCTTATCTAATTAATTATACTAAAAGTAGATTCTTTGGACATTTAATGTTTTTAATTTAAGGAGAAGGAGTCTTTCTTTTTCCAAATAAAAGTTCGAAAGTTTTAATAACTAGTAAAAGAGGTCTAGAAGATTTAGTAGATTTTAATGAGATGAATCTTTCATCCACAAATAGAAATTTTAATTTTGTTTATTCGAAGAAAATACCTTGAGAAATATAGTTAAGGCCTCCAATTTAAATTACAAATATCTTATTATACAGTGAATTTTAATACCGTAAATTGAACTAGGAATAAAAGTATCATGATAGAAAAAATTGTCTCAACACATGTAATCCTGTCATGTTTCACAATACATGCCAAGGGAAGTTAATTAGGCTACATGCAACAGTACCTATTATTATTATCTTCATTTGATTTGAATACGTATGAGTGCACAATAAATCACTACATGCATAGCATAGAAGTTCTAGTTACGAGTCGAATCGAGTATAGATTTTTGAATTTCATTGCATATGAATTAATCAAAATAGGTTAAATAAGTCAATTTGAGCCATAAGTAATAATTAATGTTTAGAGAGGGTTATTCTATGACTTTTAATAATCTAATGACATGAATTAATATTAAAAAGCCGACTTCAAAAAAATATTTAATAAATTAATAAATAGTTTTTAATATATCAATATTTATACTAATCAAATTTCAACAATTATATTAATAAGTGATTTGTAGCTACTCAAGCGTGCTATTTTGCCATCGTGCTTTCATGATGCAAGATTATAAATAAATACAAACAATAAAGCACGACTAATGAAAACATCAATAGGTAAGTAGAGAATTCTTCCAATAAATCGAAATACGAAATAATTTCTTAAAATGTAAATTTACGACTTTACTATACAATTAAACCTGTTATATATTTGAGTCAATAAAATTCATAATTTCAAAATATAATGCTGAATTTGTCATCCTTCTAAAAGATGATGTGGCTTATTATTATTTTTTTTTTTTGAGGAAGTGTACGTACTAAATGATGGAATCGATCTATATTACTGGTGAATTAAAAAATGGGAACTTTCTGCACAAAATCCCAAACAGGTTAGGTGCATTATTCTTATCCAACCGCCCCACGGGTCTCGGAGACATCTCCAATCACGCCTAAGCTAAAATGTCGCCACTTGAACACCAAATTAGACACTTGTCATTGGATATCACCAAATTAGACACTTGTTATTGGATATCGTACAATATGACATAATGGGATTTTTATCAGGTCAGGTGCCGGTGTAAGAATCGATCTACACATTCACTCTCTAATAATTGACACGTGAAAGAATTTGATTACATTATTATTTGTAAGTACAATGTCAATCATAGAACGACAGATGGGTCAAAAATTTTGTTACTTTGACAAGGGACCTAATAAATATTCTTTATATACTTAACACTAGGGGGATGTTACGAAAATCATCTTCAATTTTACTTCCCATATCAAATACCATCCACCATACTGTGAAATCTACAATTACGATCCTCGGTTTTTACCATAGATTTAAACTTAAGTTTCTTACCTAGACGTAATTTACCAAATTGTCATTTTTCAAAACTACACCACGTCCCAAAAACCCAATGCTCGCCCACAATCTCTCCTTTCACACGAGAGGCTTACTTGGTTCGACACACCCGCCGGCATTTCTCTCCCCGATTCACTTCGCGCACTGCCTTTGTTAATCTGAAGGCTGGTGCCATGCCGGCGGCTCAAGGCCAAATGGAGGTTGAACGACCTAGATCCGGCGGCCATGGCCGAGCTTCGGCTAAAGAGCTCACGTGGCTCACGAGCCTATTGCAGAGGCTCGATCTCGCCATAATCTCATAAAAGAGCTTGCAGCCATCGATCTTGCCATGACTACAGAAGATTTTGAGCCATATCTCTCACCCACACGTAATTTACCAAATCTGTCATTTTATTTTCAAAACTACACCTCATCCGGAAACCCTAACGCCGGCCCGCACTCTCTCCTCCTGTTCGTGGCTGAGCGGGTTCTTTGACGACCCCTAGAAATTAAAAGTCAAAGGGTTGAGGCAATGCATTTTTCACGTTACGTTTTCAAGTTGTCTTGTTATCTTTTTATCTTGGGAAAAAGAGAAGCAGCAGCTGCTCGAATCTTCACTGGCTCATTAATAAAAAAATAAGCTAAAAAAACGAGAAAAAATAAATAGGGAGAGAGAGACCTTCAAGAAACCACTTGAAAACTCGTAATTTATAAATACATTATTTTCATTTTCTTTTAAAATTATTCGGTGACGGTTTTTCTAATTAATGGAAGCCAAGAGAAAATTTTTGAAAATGTCAACTTCATCATGGCCTTTCGATGATTGCTGCGCATGATCTCGTTCCCCTCGAGTTGAACAACACTTTAATTTATTTATATATTTACTAATTTATTTTGAACTAGACGAATGAAGTGAACGTCAATGATTTGCGTAATTTAATGTCAATGTTTAGTTATTGATGTTATGGACATGCACGCGTGCTCTTGCCCACCCTTTCTACATTACTTCTAACTTCGATTAGACTAATGTCATGTTGATGCATGCACTTTGAAACAACAAACATATAGTTTTTGTATCGTCTTACCTTAGCATAGGTTTACTAGAAAATGAGACCGACAATAAAATGTTACAAGGAAAATATTACTTGGACTCATTTTAAATGTCTATGAAGTCGATCATAGAGTGAAGCGCAGTCTTGGCTCTTGTTAATAAACTTAGATTTGGCTTTGATCTGTCCCTTCCCTATCATGTGAATTGTTATATCTAAACTCTTTATTTTTCAATGTGAAACTTATTTAGGACGGTGCGATCGACATAGGTGCATGAATCAGCTCTTTCCGACCATGTTGGACTAACATCAGGAACCTTACCTTTTTTCATTTTTTTTTTCTAGCCTACCTAAGTTTAATTCTAGGACTACTATTGTTATCTAATTATGGGCTTGTCGTAATTCCAATCGACAAGAAGTTGTCGCTACTTGATACACTTTATAATATAGCTTAAATGAATAAAATTAGTAAATAAATGTTGTTGGAATAGTTGGGAGTTGCAGGCCGCCCGGGCCAAATGCCTCCTTGCTTAGTTGATATCACATTGACTATCCGAAGGATTTGGCAATTCGAACGGACTAGTTGACACGCACATTCTTCCTAAGATTAGTTTAATTCGCGTGGAAAAAACAAGTGTACAGGTTTACGCATTATTGGCGACGTGGACGATCAGATCAATTGCATGCAGGTAGCTTGTATATATATGTGCGTGGTTTTTTTTTTTTTTTAAATTATCGAGACATACAGTATGAATCTCATAATTTCTCGAAAAGTGATTGGCACCGCTCTATGGAATATATCTCGAAAATATTTTCTCCTGAATGAAACTTTCATGTCTGCCTTTTGACTTTGCTTCCAACTCTACTAGTTCGACATAATTCATAAAAAAAAAAAAGGGACAAAGCAAACGCAAATAAATAAATAAATAAATAAATAAATAAAAGTGAGTGCCGTCTTGGGCCGGACAGGTTCAATTTCCACTTAGGGGGGTCTACAGCTGGAGAGTATTGGATTCATAGTTTCCTCCACATACGTGCCACTCCAATTCAATATCATTTGTCATTGACAATATTTTATAAGTTCTTATTAATCTTATGATTTTATGTGTTGTTAGTAAATGTGGATGACTGTAATTGATATCTTAAACCTGATCAACGAATTTGAGATATCCAGCAATGCAACAGACTGTATGAGAGCATTTGAATAAACGAGTTATGTGTATTAACACCCAAGTAAGGATTTGCTTTATTGATAATGACAGCTCTTTAGATTGGTTTTCTTAATGTACGTCACATTACTTTTCATCCAGAAAAATTATACCCATTAAATAAACTCCGAAGAAGAAAAAAGAGTGCCTATTGAGTGCACATGATTCATCCAATCAACATCAAATTTATCTTGTGATTAAATTTCTGGTCAAATTTTAGCCCTCAAATGATGTAAGATTTTCACGCCAAGTTACTTGTGTTTTCTTTACTTATTTTATGATTTATCCTAACGAACATGAGTGCACACGCATCGTGCCTTCATCAATTCCTAACACATTCTATAAAAGCCAGCTGGTCTTCCACCCCTGGTTTCAACTCCTCCAAAGCACACTCCCTTCTCTTCAACCTCTTTATTGCCAAATTCAACCCAAAATCTCGATTCCCAGGATCGACAATGGCTCTTTTCAAGAAGCCGCATGCATACACAAGGATGGATTTCGAGGACCTGGAAGAGAAAAAGCATCGGAAAGCGCAGTTCCTGATCTACAAGGTGTTGGAGCGAGCCGATGCTCGGAGGAGGCCTTTGCTCCTGAGAGTGAGGTTCTGCCGGTTGAAGGTGAAGATCGGGCGGCGGTTGAAGAAGTCAAGGAAGAGGGTGGCGCTGATGATTTCGAAAGTGAGACTCGCCGTTTATAAGCAGCTCATGAGTCAATTGAGGAGCTTGGAAGCTCTGGTCTGGCCTTGTAGACAGCAAGCTATTGATCAGCCTCCAACCTTGGGAACTCTTTCTTGCAGAATCACCACGTAGAAAGTATCCTTTCTTTTGGGTCTCTCGTGTTTAATCTTGGCGTGGTGTTTTCTGGATCTACCTTTCTTTGCAGAAAGGAAAAAAAGAGAAGATTGTATGGTACATATAAATCATGTCAATGAGTATGTTTCGTTTCATTCTTAAACTTTTTGAGATCACGAGCACATCAAGTTACAATTAAATCTCGATTTTCTGCTTGAGATTGTCGGTGGTTGAGAAATGAATAGAAGAACGTGACCTCCAGAGACGAATAGTCAAACTATTAGGTGCCACAGAGAAGCCGAAACGACCTAAGCCAATTTGAATGGCTCCCCACACCGCAGAAATCAAACTACTTCGATACATCCATATCGAATGAGATTGATCATAACAGCCAAGATAGGGTGAGCGAGTCGCGGCGAATTTGCTTCGGAATGATCAATTTCATCTTCAATAGGAGGCTATCATGGACATAGAAAGAACATAGGGTCAATCGAGGTAGTTTGCATTGTTTCATTGTGCCTGGAATATATGTACTACATAATACATATGTGGTGAATATTGAGAAGTCATTACACAGTCTATATATCATGTGGATCGATGATATTGGAACCATTGATTATGTATATCCCAGAAATGGATTCACATGATTAACTATTCAAATGGATTTGATCTACATGATCTAAATTATGTAATATTTTTTGAGTGGATACAACATCCCTAAGAAATGCAAGTTAATCTCTTTTAAGACTCAGAATTAATGTGGAGAAAGAGACGTGGGTGGTGGTCGAGGGTGTTGTTGGCGACTCGGGAGAGCAGGCTTAGGCATCGAGTGATAGCTCGGCGTTGTTGTGGCTCTCACGCCGTGGGTCGTTGTGCTATCGTGTGCGAGGAGAGAGAAAAAGGGCAAGGAAGAGAGTGGGAAACAGGTTAGGGTTTAGAATACGGTTGTGCATGGGACAAATAGATCATTTTAATTTGGAGATAATTATAAAAAAAGTCCTAAATTTATTGTAATTCTGCCACTTCAGTACTAAACTTTTTTTAATCAATTGAGTCCTAAATTTTTTGCGTTTGTGCTAATTCAATCCCTTTGACCAAAATTGGACGATTGGAGCTAAGATGGTTACTGACTATTTACATAATACCATTGGTACTGACATGGACAATGTTTAATAATATTTTAATATATTTTTTAATTTTTTTTGATTTTTTTGACTCTCTCTCTCTCTCTCTCTCTCTCTCTCTCTCATCGGCAACTATTAAGGCTCGACCTCACCGGTTGAGCCATGCCCAAGCTGCCCGCAGGCTAGGTGAGCTTCGACCCTCTCTCTTTCTCTCTCTCTCTCGCTCGTTGGCAGCTATTGCTGGGTGAGCTTCGACTTGCTAGTTGTCGGTGAGGCTCAAGGCTTGCTAGAGGCTACTGCCAAAGGCTAGGCAAGGCATTTTCTCGTAGGATCTAGCATGTTCAAGCCTTGCCCAACCATGGCCAACCTTCCTCGAGGCCAATGAGACCTCACCGACCTTGCTTCTAGCCAGTTGCAACCCGATGAGTGGCTGGTGATGCTATGTAGTATAACTGATGTCCAAGATAGCACCGACTGACAAAAATTAATTGGATGGACTGAATTGGTGTAAATATAAAAGGCTCAGGATTCAATTGGCTAAAAAAAAAAATTAGGATTGAATTGCTATAATTGTAATAGATTTATGATTTTTTTGATAAATTTTTTTTTTTTTAATTAGTGGATACGCAAAATGCATGTTCTAAGGTGCGAGGATGGTATTTAATACGCGGTGCAAAATTGACAATGATTTTTGTATTTCTCCCTAAAATAATCACTTCTCGAAAAACAATTAACTCCCACTTGTGGCAAGAGTGTCTTTGACGACACTCAAAATTAAAAGTTAGAGGCTGATGCTTGCATTTTTCACGTTGCCTTCGCATTCTTTTGTTGGAAAAAAAGAAGACGAAAAACTCGATCTTCGCTGGTTCACTACCAAAAAGTAAACTAAAAAAAGAAAAACCAGAGACTTCCAACAAATCCCCAGAACAAACAAAATAATTAAAGACAGTTATTTTATGAATATATTGTTTTGCTATGTCTCCTAGACTTACTCGGTGACGGTTTTTCAAGTTAACGGAAGACAAAAGATATTACAAAAAACCACCGACCGCGGTGGCATGGCTGGATAGGCCTTGGACCTTTAAGGAGGATTTTGAACTAGATAGGATCGAAGCAGGGGGCAGTTTTGTTTCCTGGTGACTTAAGCGTGACTTCGAGGTGGTGGTTTCCTCGCTAGCGTAAACAAATGGAGGAAACCTCAATGATTTGCGTATTTTAACGTTGAACGTTTGGTTGTCGATGTTGGGGACATGCACGCGAGCTCTGCCATACTTCTATGCTCGATTTGTTTAATTTCGTGTAATTTAGGAATGATCTGAATTTTTTTCCTAAATTTGATCATATACAACTCTTCAAAATATTTTTGTTAACTCATTTTTCTAAGTAATAATGATGGTTAAAGTTAACAAAATATTTTACAGATCGTTGATTTTCCGTAAAGTAGATGGAGTATAATGTTGTGTTGATTTGTGGACTGTAAAATGACAAGCATATGTTGTTTGTATTACTTTACTGTAGTTTTGCATACTATTACTGAAGACCATCGAGACTAGAGTATCATTTGAATAATTGATGAGATAGAAAATATTAATATATGTAGTTTACTGAAAACTCAACGTCAACAAGTTTAAATTTTTTAATGAATATGAGTCTAAGAAGGTTTATAAATGAAGCCATTCTTAAACTCACTCTTGTACCTCACGAAGCATGTGAATATTGTCTTCGACTAATTCCGATTCGATTTATTTCTTTTATGCTGAATATTATTACAATTGACAAAAAAATCTTGAATTCATTAAAATGACCGATATAAAACATTGAGAGGAAAATATTGTTTGGACTCACCATACGGAAATTTATTAAGTCAATCGTAGAGCAAAAAGCACTCAGACTCGTATAGTTTTGTTAACAAATATGTGACGGAAATGTCCCATTAACCGAGATTGGCTTGATCTATCCCTTCCCTACCCTATAAACAGTTTATAACAAAACTCCTTTTCTTTTTAATGTGTAACTTAATTAGGAACGGCTCAATCTACTTGGGTGCATGAATTGCCTTTTTCCCTCAAGGTTGGTGAACTTGTGAAGGTGATGACTCATGGTCCATTCATCATTAAACCATATTATTTTTCTTGCCTACCTATGCTTAATGTTTAGGAGATCGATAGAGAACAAAGACTATTACACTTATCCAATAATCGGTTTTCCTAATTTCAAAGAACAAATAAATATAGCTAGTTGATAATACTTTATAAGATCCCTTAAATGACTACAATTAGTAATCAAATGTTGTGGAGATGAGGCAGGTTTCTATTAAGTGTAGGTGCAGGTGGCCCGGTCCAAATGCCTCCTTGCTTAGTTGATATCGGACCGCATTAACCATCCCTAGGATTTGGCAATTTATATAAACTAGTTGACAAGCACACCCTGCCACAAGATTATTTTAATTTGCATTAGAAAAATAAATGTACTGAGTACGCATTAATCATGATTTGGTGATCTAATCAATCACTTTAAAAGAGACGTAGGAGTAGCTTATGTATAGAATTATTTATTGAAATAGATGGTATCAATATCATAATTTTTCATAATTTTTTGTAAGGTGATTGGTCTGATTCAATAGAATAAATTTCAAACACGTACTATATTTGAAAAATCTTGTTCTTCTGAGCATTGTTATTGATGATTTTCGTTAAGATGATGAACCTTGTGTTGTGTAGACAGATCGATGGCATGTTCCCATGTCTCCCATTTGACTTTGCTTCCAACTCTACTAGTTCGACATCATTCAACATTAAATAAACGACAACACAAACTTTAAAAGCAGAATAAAAATTAAGGGCCATCCTGATCCGTCCAGGAGCTGGAGACTATTGTATTCAAAGTTTCCTCAACATCAATGCTATTCCAATTTAATATTATATGTGTCATTGACAATGATTAATAAGTTCATTTTAATCTTATGATATCATGTGTTTATAATTTTAGTAAGTATGGATGATTATGACCGATATATTAAACTCGATCCACGAAATTGAAATATGAAGCAATGCGATGGACTGTATGCGAGCATTTGAATATATGAGTTGTATGAATTAAGACCCAAATAAGAGTTTGCTTTATCTATAGGATAACAACTTTTTTGATAAATTTTCTTAATATACCTCGCATTACCATTTATCTGAAAAATTAGACCCGCTGAAGAAACTCAGAAGATGAAGAGAGTACCAATTGAGGGACCCCATAATGTCTTTGAAGTGGAGTCTCCGTTGATGTATCCAATCAAAGTCAATTTAATCTTATAATCAAATTTTAGGTCAAAATTTAGTACCCAAATGATGTAAGATTTCCAGACCAAGTTTAGTCAATGTTTCTCTCCTTATTTAATGATTTCTACTAACGAACGAGTGCATATGCATTGTGCCTTCTCAACTGATGCAATGTTTACCTCCTACAAGCTCTATAAAAACCAGCTGGTCTCCTACCCCCGGTTTCAACTCCTCCAAAACACACTCTGTCACGCCCCGAACCTCGACCGCATGCTCATCCCTTGGTGGTTGATAAAAATGTGATGTCCCAGGGCGCATCGCCGATCCATTCATTTTAATGCACATGCGGAAGCAAAACAATACCTCTGACAACAACCAACACGGGATAGAAAAGCAGGAAACATAATTACAACAAAAACACTTTTATAAACACCCCGGTTTATAAACAGCACTAGTCATAGACAAAAGTCTACAAAAAACCGGCTCTCAAAACAAGCTATCCTAAGACCTATTAGTCGGACACATTCGCCGATCCTTCGGTCTCCACTTTAACATACTCTGGGGCTTTGAGTCCTCTATTAAGGACCTAAAAAGATTGAGCCCATGACTGGGTGAGACAATGTCTCAGCAAGTTCACCTCCTAAACTCCGACTAAGAAGGAAATACATCTAAAGGCAATCTATGCACACAAGACAGATGACTTACCTTGCCTCAATTCCCTCCTGCACGTCGGTACAATTCATATATTCAAACAATCCATCCATTCAATCAATTCGATTCAACCAATTCAATCGATCACAAGTTCCAGTTCAATTGCTGCTCACACAAGCTGATGTACATTAATGCTCGCACAAGCTGATATAAATTAATGCTCGCACAAGCTGACATAGATCATTGCTCTCACAACCCAACAGATCATTGCTCACACAAGCTGATGTATGATATTGCTCACACAAGTTGACAGATCATTGCTTTCACAAGCTGACGTACGATATTGCTCACACAAGCTGACAGATTATTGCTTTCACAAGCTGACGTACGATATTGCTCACACAAGCTGACAGATCATTGCTTACACAAGCTGACGTAAGATATTGCTCACACAAGCTAACAGATCATTGCTTATACAAGCTGACGTACGATATTTCTCACATAAGCTGATGATCATTGCTTAGATTCAATGCTCTCACAATTTTGGGATAAATATCCAAAATTCCAAACACTACTCAATTGCACAAATTGACACTCAATTACATAAACTAAGACTTTGTTGAAATCAGCACGAAATTAAGGTTGCCATCCCGGTATAATTTTCGGAAAATAATAAATAATTAAATAAATACCAAAAATAATTAAATAAATGCAATTAAATACCAAAAATACCAACTTAGGTCAGAAATGCTAAATTAACCACCTAAATGGGCCTAGAAAATTTTCGAACCTATCTAGATAAATAGCACAACTTATCTAGTCCTTAATTAATCTATTCTAACCACCTAACATGCACAATTGAATAATTAAATTACTAATCTGTGCTAACTAACCACCTAAACCTTAATTAGCTTAAACTAATCAACCCATAAGCATAATTAATTCCATAAGCAGACTTTAGCAAGTAAACTCACCGGTTTAGCAATCCGATGAGTCCACAATGTCGGCGACGCAGAGGCGAGCGACAATCGAGCCTGTGACGACACCAATGGACAACCGAACGAGCCTCAAAACGGCCACGAAGCCCAAAGACCCTTGCTAGCTTCGACTTCTGCTCCTTGGGCCGAAGGAGCTGCTTGAGCGGCTGAAACAGCGAGGAGGGACGACGAAAGGGCTGGCGGTGGTGCACGACTACTGGACGGCAACGGTGAGGTCTAGTTGGGCTGGGACAGCTGCTCGAGGACGGCGAGAGGCGCCGTCCAGGGCACGGACGACGAGCGCAGTGACGGGGGTGCGAGTTGAGCTCGCGGACGACTGGCGGACTTGCGACTGTAGCGACAGTGCTCGACGGGTCTGGGCGGCAGCTAGGGGTGGTCGACGGTCAAGGGGGGCTGGCTTCTCTAGTTTTGTGGACCTCTCAAATGCACAACCATGGAGAAAGGCAGCTGCAAGGAGGAAGAAGGAGGGCTGGCTGAAGGGGGGCCACCACTTGGCTACAAAGTCTTCTTAATTATCCAAATTCACTCATCACAAGACCCCACCGACCAAGCCTTATCCACAACCACCCTTTTCTCTTCAATCTTCCTCAACAAGTCTCAATTTGGTGCCCAAAAGTTGCACACCCTTGGGACCTACGAATTTGACACATTTCCCTCCAAATTCAATTCAATTTCTCATCAATTGGATTCAATTCGGTCCTCATAAATTCAACCGAGATGCCATCGACCCTCTCATGATTTTTCCTCGTCAAATCGTCCAACTCGAATCCCAAAAAACGACCAAAAACGGCCCTCTGATTTTCCCGGTTCAAAATAACCTTACTTTGAATTTTCGCCAAAAATCCCGGTTTGTAGAAAAATCTTTGGAGGATGAGTCGACGTTCCTAAAATGAATCGTGACATAAAAAAACTTTCAATTTGTGAAATCAGGTTCAACTTTGCGGTTAATTTCAATCTGACGCGATTTAGCGTGTCCTAACCTACCGGGTAGTTTTTAGGAATTTTTAGTGCAATTGATCTATGGTCAATTATTTTCGAACCACATTGTACATCTTCGACACATTGGCGACTTTCGGTTGTCGTGAAAATTTCGAGGTTCAAATACGGACATAGGGTACCAAAACGATAGAAAAATCGGTCTAGTGCCGATCGACAAGAATTTTGCAATTAGGTGGAATCATCCATAAATACATGGTTATGTCGAATCGACCTATATTCGGTCTCTAATCGATTTTTAATTGTGCCGTAATGACCCTTGCAGATAAGCACGGTCGAGCAGTCGATTTCTGGTCGAATTCTCAAGTCAATCACGTTTAGATTCCTTAGCGGCTTCACCTGATAGGCTAGTTATCTCGTGAGTGGCTAACTTAGAGAAATGAACTATATGCGCGTCGATGAAAAGCCTATTTCATTTCATCGAGAGCAGGGTTTGAAAATCAGGATGTCACACATTCCCTCATCTTCAACCTCTTTATTGCCAAATTCAACTTAAAAGCTCGATCATAAGGATCGACAATGCTCTTTTGAAGAAGCCGTACGCGTACACAAGGATGGATTTTGAGGACCTGGAAGAAAAAAAGCATTGGAAAGCACAGTTCCTGATCTACGAAGTGTTGGAGCAAGCCGATACTCGAAGGAGGCCTTTGCTCCTGAGAGCAAGGTTGTGCTGGTTGAAGGTGAAGACCAGGTGGCGGTTGAAGAAGTCGAGGAAGAGGATGGCACTAATGGTTTCGAGAGCGAGACTCGCCGTTTATAAGCAACTCATAAGTCAATTGAGGAGCTTGGAAGCTCTGGTCTGGCCTTGTAGAAAGCAAGCTATTGATCAGCTCCCAACCTTGGAAGCTCTTTCTTGCAGAATCACCCCTTAGAAGTATCCTTTCGTTTTGGTCTCTCATGTTGTGTAGAATATGGGGGTGGTGCTTACTGAATTCACCTTTCTTTGTAGAAGAGAAAAGGGATGTTTAATTATAGTACGTAGAAATCATACCCACAAGATTGTTTGGTTTCTTGTTCGAATATTTTGAGGTCGTCAGCTCATCAAACTAAATCCAAATCTTGATTTTCTGCTTTTCCATTTACTTGGTGACTGAGAAAATAAGTTGAAGTACATCACCCCGAGAGACGAATAGTCAAACGATGAGGTGCCAAAGAGAAGCAGAAACAACCAAACTAATTTGACTAGTTCGTCCCACTTTGGAAGTCGAACTACTTAGCATGCAAATAAATCGGTATATTAACTTCCAGGATTTGGGAATCCTTCGATATTTTGTAATCCAATGAGATTGATCATAATAGCTTAGCGTGCCCTGATTTTTCTGCGGTTGGTGTCTACATTTCTAACATGGAACGGAGATAAAAGAGGCTATGTTAGGCCAAAGCAAAGTCGAAGTACAAACCCCTCCACCCGCAACTCCTCCAAACCCACCACACCACACCCCCATCCCCACCCCCAAACCATCCACCAAAAACTGCTCCCCCTTCTCTCTGGCTACAATTCCATGACTCGTTGTTGATACCTAAATTTTGGCGATTCGTTTAGTCATTTGTCGCATTAAAAATTATGAGGTAATTTTATCCCCGAAAAATTATTAATTGTATGGCATATAGTTTTAGGTGCATTTATTTTTAATTTGCATTTACAATGAGCCGGTGTGACAGATAGGTTCGAATTGATGGTTCAGAACTTTAAATTGATGAGTTGGGCTAGGCCCACGAAGAGAGCAAATCGCCAAAGTCTGTATCTTCGGAGAGATTTTACAGATTTATCTTTGTGAGAATTCAAAAGCAAATATTGCGTTTGGAAAAGAAATCTCCGTGGATATGGATTTGGAAAAAATTAGAACCATAATTTGTGACCTATAAATAGGTTAAACGAGTAGGGTTTTTGGGAGAGGACACGCAATCGATACATACGGCCACAATTCTGAAAAGAGGACTTCGAATACACGACACACAGTGGAGTACGCAACAAAATTGAGCAACACACGTGGGAATCGAGAGAAAAGGCGGATCGTGAGGGAAAATTGATATCGAACAAAGCTCGGCCTTTTTTACTTGTGGTAGTTCAAAAGAGGCTCCATCGACGTTAGTGATCCCCACGCGTGCCTGCAGCTCCTTCTCGGTGCCGGTGTCGTGTCCGTGAAGGGCGCCCAACGTCAACTAATTTGCTGCTCCCGTTGATTTGCCACGCCACGCGCTTCGCTGTCCCTCCACCGCAATCTTGCTTCCGCCGGCAGTCCCTGAGTAATTCAATACAGCCTGGGCAGCGTGCAGGCTCGACTGCATGTTCCTCAGCCCAGATTTGCTCCAGCCCAACACTGTTCTCAGCCCCGACGCTTCAAGACGCCAGCCGAACGACCTTGAGGATCTGCCATCCAGACGGTACCAGCCAGCGATCCCGGGCAATCTCCAGTAATTCTAAGTGACTTCCTGCGGTTCCCGGCGAGCCCGACCTCTACAGCGACGCCTACGAATTTGTGGAGGTGATCTTGACAAAAAAAATGACATCTCTCCACCATTGAGGCCACCATCCGTGCATTACCGCAGTGACCGAGAGCAGCCCCCGTCCTTAGCCACGCCGAGCCTCTACCGCGGTTCACTTGAACTGATCGGATTTTAAAAAAAATTCCAATTTAGGTAGAGACTTACTTTATTTTTAGGTAGATTTGTTTTACTATGTAGATTTATTTTATCTTGTTTTAATTTTGATATTTTATCTCTTTGTTTGAAATATTTTCCAATGCATGATTGAAATTCCATGTAGAATCCAATTCGCAACCGCACAAATTTTTATTATATTTATAAGGCTTTAGATGGAATAATTATTCACGTGGAAGTAAAATTGATATCTTGATCTTTAAGGCTTAAGATCAATTTATCGATTTTATTAGCGAAATAACCAAGTTTGGATTTCAATTCGAATGGTGGATAACATTTGTGATGACTATGGATGGTTTGATGTTTATTTCTTAATTGTTCTATCTACCGAAAATACAAAAAAAAATTTGCATTTGCATCCCATGTAGATTAGAATTGATTGCATGATAGTTGGTTATTTTTAAAATGCATGTTTAGAAGGCATTTAGGATAGATAACATTTCACTTTAGTTTTCACTTTAGTTAGATTTTTATTTTTAGTGATTTTAATTACGAATTTTCATAAAAAACTAAATACAAAAAAAATCATGTGCATGTCATGTAAGATTAGTTTCATGAAATGCCCTCATCTAGTGATTGTTGCTAGGTTCATTTAGTTAGAAATCGCTCGTCATTAGAATTAAGTCATTTGGTTAATTTAGATTGCATATTTAATTGTTGCATTTCTTTAATTTCGAATTTCATGAAAAAGGAAAAAAAAAAAGAAAACTTAGAGTTAGGGCATTCTTTGTATGTCATTGCATACTAGGGTAGGATTGCATGTTTAATTTTATTTTCAACTTAGTTATAGTTAGAGATAATTTTCTTTAGGATAGACTACATGCTTATATTTTATTTATGTCATATAGCTTAGGTCATATTGCCATGTCATATCATTTCATGTTAAATTAGTAGTATACATTGCATGATTTTCATTAAATAAGTGAAAACAAAAAAAAAGAAAAAGAAATTGCGTATTAATTAAAAATCATGTCTAGGGTTGTTGAAATGAATTCTGATTTAATATTGCAGATGCTTTCGTTGTTATGAGGTAAGTCCTGCAATTTATTTACTGCTGGGTGTTAAATTGGTGGTTTGCGCACCCGCATGGTCACCTCACATATTATTAATGAAGTAAAATCAATTCAAGCTGCTTGCCAAACATTTTTCAAAATAAAAGAGAAAGGTACCGAAAGGGCATTAGATAAATCTAACGTAATCAAGTCCCCGTACCCAAAATTTATGATTCGTAGAAGTTAAAATAATTCTTTCATTATTTTACTTAGGTGTCTAATCGACCTACCGTAAACTAATTAGTGGCGACTCCCTTTTGCATGCTAGATATTTGAATCTAAGTCGCGAATTGGTATGGGCTTGAGAGAGCTCGAGCTAAGTTAGACTTAGTAGTCCATTAGCCTGATTTTAGGTGGTTCACCAAAAAATTTGGTCGCGACAGCCGTCCTGTAATTGAAAAATTTCAGCCTTTTTCGACGATGACTATTTAAACAGTTAAAAGTTTCTTTAAATCTCTACGCACGTAATTTGGACTTTTAAAAAGGAAAATTTACAAGCACTTGAAACCTTTCATTTGCCACAATAGTTCTCATATAACCTTTTTATAGTTTTTCAAATATTTGCGTTTTAAAATTATTGGACATTTCTAGAAGCCAAAAACAAATATGGTCAAGTATGGACACATGCATCTCCACTCGTGTGGTATAAATATATATATTAATTTTTCTTGTAGCAATTAATTGTTGTAGCATGTGGACCGAGTTAAAAGAGCTTTTATGAGCAGCTCGGGAAAGATGGGAAATTTATTATTAAAAAACATTTTCATGTTTTGTCAATTAAATTCACTGGTAGGCTGTGCCCACCGGTCATCCTAAGTGCCACAACTAACGTTCACGTGGACAATTTTTGCAATTTAAAAAATCCACATTTATATTTATATTTTATTTTATTTTCTTTCCTTTTCTTTTTTCTTCTTCCTCTATTGGTCACTATGGCTGGCCAAAGGCAAGGCCGGGTGGACTATATCGACAAATTGTAAAAAAAGTTTAGGATTGAATTAAACAATAGAAAGATTTTTTTATTGAATTGACATAAATATAATAGATTTAAATTTTTTTTAATAATTTTCTCTAAGAAAGAGCATTGTCTATTTGACTTAAATTAATTTATTTCGAATAATTCCATGTTGAATGGGTGAAACACCTGTTAATATCGATAGAGACTTAGATATGCTAATGTACAAGCACTCATTAATGAATGAGATAGACTGTTGTGCCAAATATTTTAGTTTCCACAACCATACAATTCAATTGTTGTCCCAAAAAGTCTTAAGATATCAATTATTATTCTGTCCATTGACGCTAGATCCCAAACTCGACATATATGATACTTTTTTGTAACAACTTTGATAGGACCAATTTTTCCGTTATTTATATTCAAGATATATAATACCACCAATGACATACAAACTATATCAGGTTAAGATGGATCACATTAGATGCTTCGACTCATATTATTTTCTATGCTGAAAATCATATTCTACCTTCCTACTAAGATAATTTTCCCGCATTTGACACAATCGCCGATTGAATGAAGATCTTCAACCCAGCCTGTACTTACTCTCATTGGTATCCGAATCAACTCTCAGCTACATTAATGCATGTATTGATACGTTGACAGTGCAATGTATAAAGACATTCTTTGAAGCATAGTGCAGACATGAAAGACTGACATTTCTTTTGAACGCAATGAAACATCCGCTTGGAAAGTTTTCTATCACAAAAAGAAAGGAGGGATATTGAAAATTCAAAGAAGCTCATTAGCATAAATTTCGCGTCCTAGAGTATGAATGCGAAAACAAATTGGCAGCAACGAATGATTTTCTCCGGAGACTCCGTTGGTTTTGCAAATTGGTGGGTCAGAGAATGCAAGTTGGACCGCATTCAATGAGCGGGCCATCGCATCCACTTGGACGAGCGCATCGCTATAAGGTATTAATTTCTCTACCTATCTATATTTCTTAAATCATCTAGATTTAGGTTTAATTCAAATTTAGATAATTCATGACGATAAGTGCAATCTTTAGTAATATTTTATTTAAAGAGTGATAGCCGGTAGGCTTTTTATTGATGGCATGCTCAAATCTTAATTTAGGATAAAATTGGTGGCACGTTATATGATTGATAAGTGAGATACTTTCTCTATGGCTCATTTGAAAGGCAGGTTTTCAAATGAATACCAACGAACCAATTGGCAATAGAAAAGCATTGAAAGGTTTAGACTTTTTTTTTTTTTATAGGAAGGCTTAGGCTTGATGTAATTGGAATGGAGTTAATGTTAAGAAATTGGCAAAGCAGACAAATAGAAATGGTTTTTCTTCAAAATAAGTGGCAAACCTCACATTGCCTTTTTTTTTTTTTTTTTTTTTTTTCCGGATTTGCCAAGTTTATTACTAAATTTTGGAGCTTCTCTTCGAGCATATCGGCAAGCCCCTAGTGGGTCCACCTGAAGAAACCCCATAAATGCATACATCCCCATCTGGAACTCCCCACCTCCTAATTTTCATGAGGAATGGTGGCCACTGAGACAAGGACTCCAGTGGTTTCTTTCATTAGATGAGGACATCTACATTCGAGATCAAAATAAAGTTAGAAAGTACTGAGATTAGAAACATTTACATCGAATTGGGATATTATAAAGAAATAGAGATTTTACATACATGTGGTTATTGTTAGCCCCAAGAAAAGATGTGGGCTTCAAAGTTTAAAATAGGTCATTAGAGTCTTTGTCTCATGTTCATTCGTTAAAAATCATATATTTCTTCCCCAATGTTATAATTTCTCCCACATCTTACTCATGTGATAGTCGGTGTCCGAATCAATTCTTAACAGTATTAAATGCATGTAGTAACATATAAGCGGTTGGAATGTGAAAGGACGTTCATATAAATATTGTGGAGGCGTGAAAGATCAGTATCTTTTTTAATACAATGAAGCATTCCATTCGTGGGAAATTTTTCCAATCTCAAGTAAAAAAGGGGCAAGGAAAGTTCAAAGAAGCTAATCAGCATACATTTCTCCTCCTTAAGTGTGAAAGCAAAAGATCCGACCAGAAAAAGTGTAAAAGCAAAAGAAAATTGCCAAATCATGGAGCTGGGGTTCCTTGTTCGTCGAAATCAAACAAAAGGACAAAAAGAAAAGGCATTTGACTGTCGGAGTTTTTTTTTTTTTTTTTTTTTTTTGTCGGTACTGTCGGAGTTAGCTAGTCTTTTTCTTTGTCGGTGGCTAGACCCTTAACCTGTTTGGGTCCGACTTACAAAATGGCATTTGACTGTCGGATTGACTTGAATCTTGTTCCGGGGGCGGTACCTTTTAGCCAATTTTAGATTTGAAATATTTGATTTTTTAGCTAATATTTGTTAGGGAAATCCCTTATGATGTTTTGAAGATGAGAAAATAAATCAAAGGCTACTAACATGTTTAATGGTTAAGTAATAGACCATGCAGATGATAGAACATGTAAAGGATATTGTCAAAGTGTGAAGACGATCAGAAGACTGAACGGAACATATGCTCAAAGTATATTCTGAAGATTTCCAGACTTCTGTGTCAAAGTCTGAAGATTGCCAGACTTTAGTGTCAAAGTTTGTTCTACATCAGAAGTCTGCTCATTCTGACAAATTCCAGACTGAACGTGAATGATGAACCAGAAGACATACTCTATGTTGGAGCTGAACTTATTCAGACGGTGTTCAGACCTTAAAGCTAAATCTGTTCAGAAGCAGAATATGTTCAGACTCAGATTGCAAAGTCTATCGCACTCAGACTCAGATTGTAAAGTCTATGGCTCTCAGACTTTACATCCAGACTCGACAGAACGTAACTCAAGCCCAATCATATAACGGCTAGTGATCTGGTTTGGATTTCACATCAAGATTGATTTGATTGACTCAATCTATTTGATTGATGATTGGATCTTGAAGACAAGAACTTTCTATACGAAGAAGCTTTACTTATGGAAACCAAGATTCCGTTTGTATGGGCGATCGGAATCAATTTGGGATTCTACCTTTGTCACTCAACGGCTACCAAATCTTCTAGATACAGAGCTGTCCAATGGGTATATTGGAAGACGATTCTCGGGATACTGTCCAACGGGTAGTTTGGAAGTGGAGGAGTATTTAAGGAGATCATGGACCGATGAGCAAGTAAGAGATAGAGTGTAGAATTTATAATTCCAAAGTCTGAGCGACATTCGATCATATACTTGTCTCTTGAGAGCTTAAACGTTTGTGATCGTGAGAGAAATACCAAAAGAGTGACTTAGTGAGATAGTGTGATATATTAAGTGTTTGCACTCGAAGTTGTAATCTCTTGTTGATTGCATAGTGGAATCCAGCCAAGAAGGCTGTTAGCGTGGGAGAGTGGACGTAGGCTTGGATTAAGCCGAACCACTATAAATCTTGTGTTCTTATTCTCTTCCCTAACTCCTTTGTTTTGTTTGAAGTTTATTTTATTCCGCATATACTTGCCAAGGTTTATTTCAAACACCTATTCACCCCCCTCTAGGTGTTCATACTAGCACTCACAATATTAAGTACTTTAATCTTTGAAAAGAAATAAATGAATGTTAACATTGGAGTACTTTTTTATTATTAAAAATCATAATATATATCAATAGTGTTTCGCTGATTTTGGTTCCCACGAAAAATCTTTTACCAATACTGCGTTTTGGTTTTATTATAGGAGACTCAGGTTTTGTGTTGAATCCGAGAAGAAAAACTTAAATGCAACGGTAAATTTTATTCTCAACTTGTATATATAACCCTAATAACTGATACTCAGATGACTCAAAGATTAACAGCTTTTGGGTACCAATTACACCAAATATTATCAATGCTATAAGTTGGCCACATGTAGCTAGATAACCTATACTTCGAACTCAAATTATGCCGGAATTTAATCCACGACACGGCTTGCTTTAGGTATATAGCTGGAATATAATCAATAGCGATACTTTTGGATAGGAAACACAACATCGGAATTTAATTGACGATGCTCGGCTTGTGGAAGAACACTAGAATTTTATCAACGATGCTGAACCGAATAAAGAGACACGTCGGAATTAATCTACGTTGGGAATCTTGAAAATTATAGCTAAAATGTGATAAAGTAAAGATATAATAAAGATAGTTGTTGTGTTGTGCAGGGGGCTTCCTCATTGGACATGCTGCGGTATTTATAGGGAGAATTGATAGCGATCAATCGGTTACTTCTCTTTGGGCGTTACTCTTAGGATTCTCCACGTTTTCCATTTCTTCTTGGCAACACTATCCATAAGCAACTATTTTCTGACTTATCAACGAGGCTTGCATAGCTTGTTGATTAAGTAAATAATGGCTCCCTATTTATTATGTGCATTTCACATGGTAGTTATTATTGCTTGAGCTCTCATACTAATTTCACGTAAACTTCAAGTCCGATACACTATTCTTATAGCCTGACATGTGGCAATTAATTACCTTGTTGTCGACTCTGGGAATTGTGTCTAGAATTCTATTGCCACAGGCAAGGTTCGGGCAAGGGCATCAAGCCATCGGCCAGATCCAAGGGAGGGCTTGGACGCCCTCGCCTAGAGTAGTCTAAAGTCGCTATAAAAAAGAAAAGAAAAGGAAAAATAAAAGAAAGTATAAAATTATAAAATTTGTTTGCATCAATACTAGTCATGCTACGTAGGATGGTTGGTATTCATCTTAGTGATTTTCTAAAAAAATTGACCGAGATCGATTATATTAGCAGATCGTTAAAATATTTAGGATTTTATTGGTACAATTGAAATATTTATGACTGAATTGACATGAGTACAATATATTTAAGACTTTTTTTATATACTTTTTCTCGAAATCGTCTCACTCTAATTTAAGAGGACTCATGCCAAAAGCGGTGTTGAGTTATCGGCGTTCCCTAGAGATCTATGTATCAAAACGCTCGATCCCCATTGGCTTTGATCAATTCCAAGATCGTGCTGCGTTATTCTTAGTCATGTGGGAAAGTTCTTTTAAGATAAAGATCGCGATTGGAAAATTTCAGGCTTTTTTAACGCTGACTATGTAAACAGTTCGACATTTTTCAAATCTCTAGCCACGCACACACAATTTGACTTTTTCTAAATGTATAAGCACTTGAAACTTTCATTTGCCACATAAATGCGTTGCATATTCAACTTGGATGAATCTTTTTTCCAATTTGAATAGGTGATACACTTGTCTACATCGATAGAGACTTAGCTATGCTAATGTCAAAGCAACCATTAATGAATGGGATATTTTGGATTCCACCATTGGACAATTCAATTATTGTACCGAAAAGTCTTTGGCCCCGTTTGGTTCGGCATTTAGAAGGGGCTTTTGGCCTCTAAAGGGGTTTGGGCAAAAGCGGGTGGTGTTTGGTTCAATATTTTGGGACTTTGGGAGATGCAATTGCATCTCCAAGGGGCTTGAAGGGGCTTTAGGGCAATGGAGGGGGAGAGGTCCATTGGGAAGTTGCATTTTCGGAATGCAACTTCTACTGTTCATCTTCACCGGAGAGAAGCCGATCGGAGGCTGACGACCGCCGGCCAAGGGGTCGCGCGCGTCGGCAATGCGCCGGCGACCGCCGGCCAAGGGTCCCCCGACCCCGGCGACCGTCGCCGGACCTCAGGCGATAAAAGGTTCATTGAGTAATAATAAAGAAATTAGGGATGAGCAACTGGTGATTCAATTCGAGAATCAAAATAAACCGACCTTCCCTTGATTGGTTCCTAACCATAAACGTTACTTCAAGGTAGAATTCTCATATATTCCTGTACACCATCAATTTTATTTTGTTGATAATCTTGTATAATACTAGTCTTTGATAAAATGACAGGGCTATATAGGCGCCATTGATGGCACCCATATTCATGCTTTCACAGTACTTGTCTGAACTTACGCAGGATGAGCTTGCAAACGATACATTGACCGAAAAGGGAAACCAAATAAATACGCTTAGGAAAACCATTGCTAATAAAATGGCAAGGTGCCGGAAATTCCATGAAATTGTATTTTCAACTTTTGTAATGTATTAGTATTATTTCGTCTATTATTTTGTATTTGAGGATTTCTTATGTTGTTTTAGTATTATTTCGACTATTATTTTGTATTTGAGGATTTCCTATGTTGTTATCTAATCAATTTCTATTCTTAGAAATAGAAATTTTATTCTGTTATCAAATGGATTTCTGTTCAAAAAATAGAAATTTTGAGTCGTTATCAAACGAGTTTCTTTGCTCAGAAACTTGTTTGGGGAATAGAAATTGAGAAATCAATTTTCGGCCAGAAATCAATTTCTGGAATAGAAATTTTATCATGCGCGCCCTAAGGGATTTTAATGCAATAGACTTGGGAATTCGACTAGGAATTGATTACTCGACCGTGCTCATCTGCATAGGTCATTACGGCACAATTAAAAGTCGATTAGAGATCAGAGATAGGTCGGTTCGACAGAAATGTGTGGCTAAACGTGGGTGATTATACTAAATTACAAAATTCTTGTCGATCGCATTAGACTGATTTTTCTATCGTTTTGATACCCTGTGTCTGTATTTGAAATCTCGAGATTTTCACGACAATTGAGAGTCGCCAATGTGTCGAAGAGGTTCATTGTGGCTCGAAGAAAATCGACCAAGGGTCATTTGCGCTAAAAATTTATGAAAGCTACCCGATAGCCTAGGTCATGCTAAAATCGCGCCAGATTGAAATTAAACGCGAATTTGAATATGATTTTAGAAATTGAAAGTTCTGTCATGTCACAAATCATTTTAAGAATGCCAACTCAGTCTTTGAGAATTTTTCTGCAAACCGAGTTTTTGGCGAAAAAAGTCGTCACAAGGTTATTTTCGACTAGAAAAATCAGAGGACCATTTTTTTATGGCGAAATTGGGATGCTGTCACGACCTACCCTCGGGGGGAGGGAACGGGTTTAGGGGTATTGCCTAAAGGACGGGCCTAAGGCCCATGATTAGGCGTGGACTCTCCCAAGCCCATACCCCACGTGACGTTGGGATATGTTTTAGAATTTTTGCACAAATGGAGTCGCCACTAGCCTATTGGGGTCGGCTAGAAACCAAGTGAGGCATGGGAGTGTACCTCACTTCCTACGCAACCGGAGAATCTAGGGTCGGGGACTTAATTACACTAATTGACTAATTAGTGCCCTTTCGGTACCTAATCTTTGTTCATTTTAACAAAAATGATTTTCATCAGGTAGTTTAGATCGATTTCATAGCTATCCACTAACATAGGAGGTGAGCATGCAGGTGCGCAATCAATAAAGTAATAATTATACCTACCAAGATCCTATTTGCCCTAAAATTAAACACGTGCAAATTAAACATAAAACACGCAAATTAAACATACGATAAAAACAACATACAAGAAAATAAAGGCTTAATTACACTAAAGCGGCAATACATAGCAATTCCTAACCAAACCCTATCATTTTTGGATTTTCGAAATTTTTAATTTAATTTAATTTTAAAAAAACTTTTAATTAATTTTTTTTAAAAAAAGTCGAAATTTTTAATGTTTTTTGAGTTTTTGAAATTCCAGAAATTTTTTGAATTTTTATCATTTTTCGAAATTTTTGATTTTTTTTTTTATTTTTAATATATATTTAATATTTAGTATTATTATACTTCAATAAAATGGGTTCGGACCGGGTAAACCCGATCCGGCCCGTGGACCAACCCAAACCCAGATCCAACACTTTTGGATTAAAAAAATCGTTTTCAATTTTTTTTTTAAAAATAAAAAATAAAAATAAAAAATTAAAAATTAAAAAATTAAAATTAAAATCCTTCCGCTTGTCTTTTCTTACTGCATACCTTTTCCCTGCGCCATCTGCTTCTGCGACTCCTCTTTCCCGAAGCCCCTTTTACTTTCTTTTTCCATATTTTGTTTTACTTTTCATTTTTTTTCTTTACTTTTCTTTTCTTTTGTTTCTTCTTTTATTTTTATTTTTTATTTTTATTTTGGTCTTCTTCTCTACACGTTCTCTCCTTCGGGCTTGCCCCCCTGCACGCCTTCAACCCTCCCGAAGACTACCTTCCCCTTCCTCGCGACATTCCTCACCAAAATTTGTTTCTTTACCAAAACTAATTCGAACAACAACAATAACCAAATCGCTTAGCATCCCTTCTAACACCAAGCCACCCCGACCGTCACAAATCAACGTCAGCCATGAGGGCTGCTACACTATTTTCGGATGTGAACACCCCCGGCTCAAACACACATGATTACTTCACAAAAATCGCGACGAAAATATAAGAGACAGTCATGGTCCAACATGTATATGAACAAGCGTAAATTAGACCGAGTTTGAACGCAGATTTTTTTTCGGTTTTCTTTGAGACATTTTGTCAAACATTGGGCGTGCAGCAGCTAAAAAAAAGCATACGGGCTCACTCGAGGCTCGAATCCGAGTAAAGATCAACACGACATGCACAAGCAACACAAATCCACTAAGGGACATATATCACACTTGAACAGATGCAAACACAGCAAGTATTTTCAGCCACAACATACTCATAGACTCGCATTTCATCAACCGGTTAGCATACACAACGAAATGAAGGATCTCGGGACTGGTATAGACTCGAGCACAAGCTCGGACATCGTCAACATGCACTAGGACATCTATGAGCTTTCATGGAGGACTGGTGTAGCCGAAGCTCGCGTGAACAGGTCGGCCGTGAGCTTCGGCCCGAGACCTCGAAGTGAAGCGGGAAGCCTACCTGGTTCGGATGGCGAGCAACAGGCGTACTTCAAGAGACGGCAGAGCGTTCTCTCTCCCAATCGTCTCTCTCAAGCTCGCCCTCTTTCATGCTCGCTCTCCGGTGCTCTCTTTTCTCCCGTCTCCGATCCTCCCTGTTTCGTTTGCTCGTCTCCCGAAGTTCCGGTGGGGTTAGGAGCGAAGGGCGACTTCGGAAACGATCAATGGCAGCGGACGACCGTTCGGAGGGGTCCTCTCTCCCTCGCGCCGATCCTCTCTCTGTGATTGGTGTGTTTTCTCTCGCTCGCTCCTCGGTACTCTCTCTGTGGTCTCGATTTTTTGTAGTGTCGATTTCCCGATTCTCCCCCTTCCCCCCTGTGTTGTTGCCTTCTCCGGTTTTATACCCGGTCAGCAAGCGCGCATGGCCTCTGCGGCTGCCAGCTTGCCGGCCAGACTGCCCCTCCAACCCACGGATCACGCCGCTCACCTGCCACCGATCCCCTTGCTCCCTCTGTTGCTGCCCTGTTTCTGTTCTTCTTTGCAGGTCTTGCAGCGAAGACCGACTGTAGGAGGGAGACGGCCAGCTCGTGCGCGGGCTGGGCTGAAGGGAAAAAGAAAAACCAAGGCTGGGCCGGGCCTAGCGTGAAGTAAAGAGGAAAGGAAATGGAGGAATGGGCCTGCTCAAGGCTTGTCCGAACTTGGCCTAATTGCCCCTCTCTCTTTTTCATTTTTTTTTTTAATTTCGAAATTTTCTTGTACTAATTTTTTTGATAAAAACTTTGGATTGATTATAAGACTAGTGACACAAATTCTCCTAATGTCTATGTGTGATGCAATTTTAATGAAATTTTTTTTTTGTTGAGGGGTTGGAAATCAATCCCCAATTTTTCAATGCAATTAAGAAACACTTAAACAAATCGCCAAAATTTAGGTGTCAACAGCTGCCCCTCTTTGAATGGGAACTCGAAGAGATTCCTTTCAAAGACGAGAGACACCTAAATTTTGCCCATGGAGGTTGACGAATAGGGTTGCACGCGGGAAAAAGATATGAAGGCATGACCTACTTTGTAAAAGACGTCATTCGACTGGGATGGGCAAATCTTATTGTATGATAATGAGTTTCGACAGGAAGAAAGGTCTAACCGTATATAAACGGGTTTCGACTCGATGATAGTCTTACCGTGTAAGAACGGGTTTCGACTGGAGAAAGGTCTCACCGTGTACAGATGTACAGATGGGTTTTGACCGGATGTGATAGTCTCACCGTGTAAAAACGGGTTTCGACTGGAGAAAGGCCTCACCGTGTACAAACGGGTTTTGACCGGATGTGATAGTCTCACCGTGTAAAAACGGGTTTCGACTGGAGAAAGGTCTCATCATGTACAAATGGGTTTTGACCGGATGTGATAGTCTCACGGTGTAAAAACGGGTTTCGGCGGAGAAAAGTCTCACCGTGTACAAACGGGTTTTGACCGGATGTGATAGTCTCACCGTAAAAACGGGTTTCGGCGGAGAAAGGTCTCACCGTGTACAAATGGGTTTTGACCGGATGTGATAGTCTCACCGTGTAAAAACGGGTTTCGACTGGAGAAAAGTCTCACCGTGTACAAACGGGTTTTGACCGGATGTGATAGTCTCACCGTGTAAGAACGGGTTTCGACTGGAGAAAGGTCTCACCGTGTACAAACGGGTTTCGACCGGGAGGAAGGTCTCACCGTGTGTAAACGGGTTTCGACCGGGTTGAAAATACATGATTTAAGGAAAACCAATGGACCTTTGTAGATGACCTGGTTTAAGGTTGATCATGAACCTTTGGAAATGACATGGTTTAAGGTTGACCATGAACCTTTGGTTTTTAGGGAAGCATCTGCTAACCCCTTGAAAACTGCATGGCTTCACTAAGAAATCCTGTCAAACTCAATTTGAGCAAATGTCATTAGAAACGTCATCAAGAGAAGTATTGGCAATATTGTAGCATTAACTGAACAAGCTAATCAAGCTGAGTCCGACTGCTTTTTAAAAAAAATATTTGATGTCAATCAGCATCATGTGGCGCAAAACTGTCATCTTGTTCGGGAATGCATCATTAGTCATAAAATTCTGCAGGAGTCAAGTTCTTATTAGAATGACTATAACTCATGAAAAAGGCTCATTAAACATGCCAAACTAGAGCTTCTTAGTCAGAAAGAATTTCTCACACACTCTCGATAAAATGGCTACTTGATCTCATCCATTTATTTGGGAGATAACTGGTTGCTGATGGTATCTCACATAACCTATGTCGAAGGTGAGATAGCTAGTATAAGCACCTAGAGGGGGGTGAATAGGTGCACAAATAATTTCTCGAGATACGGAAGCGATTCTAGGCAAACGATAGAAAGGAAGTTCTCTTTTGATTAATAAAATACGATCAAAGTAAAGTAAAGGATAGGGAAGAGAAAATTGAACACAAGATTTATAGTGGTTCGGCTTATTCCAAGCCTACGTCCACTTTTCCGCACTGACAGCCCACCGTCTGGATTTCACTATGAACAAAAGAGAAGTTACAGCACAGCTTTTCCTTGATTCCACAGTGTAGATGTTCTACCACACTTCCTCAAGGTTTCTCACAAATATAGACTCTCTTTTGTTTACAAGATTTCGCTCAACAAATGAATTGACTTAGAACAAGGAGCTTCAGACTTTGGAATTCTTCTATCGTGCACCCCCTCGAACAACTGGAACGTCTTCCTTATATACTCCTTCATGCCATCATATCCGTTGGCACTTACCAAAGGAATTCCTCCAATCTACCCGTTGGACGGAATCAATTAGGAAGATTATTCGAGCTATTAAAGGAACATGTCGATAGCCCATCAATCTTGTTCGCCCATACAATCAGGATCTCGGTTTCCATAAGTAGAACCTTCCAAGTATACTTCCCCAATCATCGGATCCTTAATCTTCGAATCAATTATGATCAAATAAAGGATTCTGTCATGTCATATCCAGCCAAGAGATCTTCTCCAGTCGATAAGGTCACATCCTTAATGAAACATCCAGTTATGGATAGCCTTTCTTCAACGGATTAGAAACTGTCAATGAGGATAGACTTTGAGTCTTGAGTCTGGCTGTCCAGGAGGTCTTCAGACTTTAAATAGCGAGTCTCCGCAAGCCTTCAGACTAGACTGATGGAAACGTTTTATCAACTTCAAAACACTTCAAGAGGATTTCTCCAACAATCTCCCCCTTTTTGATGGTAACAAAACTTTCCTGCAGATTTGGAAAACTTTGACCTGCAAAACATTTCTCAAACACATATGCATATCTTATAGAGATAAATGGCTAAATGATTAACACTAGAATCTGCAACCACAGAAAATAGGTTAGTCTAGTATGCAATAAAGCCATCCATAAGATATCAATAGTAGTTAATAATAAAAGCAGTCAAATCCCAAATTTAGTCCACATCCAGACACAAGTCAAGTCAAAACAAACCAAACATCAAAACAAACCAAACAAGCCAAAAGCTCGACAAGTTTAAGTTCAAAGTTTTTAAATCTCGCATTTCTCCCCCTTTTTGTCAGCATAAAAAAAGGTTGAGATGAAAATGGAGTGGAGTCAAGAATGCTTGGGAACACGAACAAGCTGGAAATCTCCCATCGACTGAACGATGCTTTCCAGCCTTTTCAAGTCTTCCTTCAGTTGTGCAACATCCTCACCCTTAGCATTAGCCTGAATCTGAAGAGAAAGGGCTTGGATCTGATCATTCAATGAACCCGAAGAAGCTTGACCTGCATTCTGCAAGTTCTGAACTTCGCATCCCAATGCATATTTCTGACCTTGCATCTCCAAGAGAATATCCATAACTCTGCGAAAATCTGCTGAATTGTCGGTCTGCGTACTGGCGTCGGCACGATCTGATGGAGTAAATGCAGACGATGGTAGATCAGCATAATCACGCAGATTTGGCGATGAAACATCATGACCTTCCTCAGGAAATTGAGAGGCATAGATATCCTCTGGATCTGCTGGAGAGCGACTGACTCCCTCACTGGTTGCAGGATATGAGGACATGCCTCACCAAAATTTGTTTCTTTACCAAAACTAATTCGAACAACAACAATAACCAAAGCGCTTAGCATCCCTTCTAACACCAAGCCACCCCGACCGTCACAAATCAACGTCGGCCATGAGGGCAGCTACACTATTTTCGGATGTGAACACCCCCGGCTCAAACACACATGATTACTTCACGAAAATCGCATGAAATCGCGACGAAAATATAAGAGACAGTCATGGTCCAACATATATATGAACAAGCGTAAATTAGACCGATTTTGAACGCAGATTTTTTTTCGGTTTTCTTTGAGACATTTTGTCAAACATTGGGCGTGCAGCAGCTAAAAAAAAGCATACGAGCTCACTCAAGGCTCGAATCCGAGTAAAGATCAAAACAACATGCACAAGCAACACAGATCCACTAAGGGACATATATCACACTCGAACAGATGCAAACACAGCAAGTATTTTCAGCCACAACATACTCATAGACTCGCATTTCATCAACCGGTTAGCATACACAACAGAAACGAAGGATCTCAGGACTGGTATAGACTCGAGCACAAGCCTGGACATCTGTCAACATGCACTAGGACATCTATGAGCTTTCATGGAGGACTGGTGTAGCCGAAGTTCGCGTGAACAGGTCGGCCGTGAGCTCCGACCCGAGACCTCGAAGTGAAGCGGGAAGCCTACCTGGTTCGGATGGCGAGCAACAGGCGTACTTCAAGCGACGACGAAGCGTTCTCTCTCCCAATCGTCTCTCTCTCAAGCTCGCCCTCTTTCATGCTCGCTCTCCGGTACTCTCTTTTCTCCTGTCTCTGATCCTCCCCTGTTCTGTTTGCTCTGTCTCCTGAAGTTCCGATGGGGTTGGGAGCGAAGGGCGACTCCGGAAACGATCAATGGCAGCGGACGACCGTTCGGAGGGGTCCTCTCTCCCTCGCGCCGGTCCTCTCTCTGTGATTGGTGTGTTTTCTCTCGCTCGCTCCTCGGTACTCTCTCCGTGGTCTCGATTTTTTTGTAGTGTCGATTTCCCGATTCTCCCCCTTCCCCCCTGTGTTGTTGCCTTCTCCGGTTTTATACCCGGCCAGCAAGCGCGCATGGCCTCTGCGGCTGCCAGCTTGCCGGCCGGACTGCCCCTCCGACCCGCGGATCACGTCGCTCACCCGCCACCGATCCCCTTGCTCCCTCCGTTGCTGCCCGTTTGTTCTCCTTTGCGGAGTCTTGCGGCAAGACCGGCTGCGGGGAGGGAGGCGGCCAGCTCGTGCGCTGGCCGGGCTGAAGGGAAAAAAAGAAAAACCAAGGCCGGGCCGGGCCTAGCGTGAAGTAAAGAGGAAAGGAAATGGAGGAATGGGCCTGCTCAAGGCTTGTCCGAACTTGGCCTAATTGCCCCTCTCTCTTTTTTTTTTTTTTTTTAATTTCGAAATTTTCTTGTACTAATTTTTTTTTTGATAAAAACTTTTGATTGATTATAAGACTAGTGACACAAATTCTCCTAATGTCGATGTGTGATGCAATTTTAATGAATTTTTTTTTTTTGTTGAGGGGTTGGAAATCTATCCCCAATTTTTCAATGCAATTAAGAAACACTTAAACAAATCGCCAAAATTTAGGTGTCAACAGATGCAAGTGGGATCCATCGGCAAGGAAAATACCAATTTGATTATTGACTCGATAATTGAACTTTTAGAATCCAAAGTGAGCAGATTTGAAGAGAAATGGAATGGGAATTGAAGCGAAACCAAGTGAAATTCGTGTGCCCCCCATGGACACAACTTGTGGACCATTTCAAATGGCTTCTACAAGGATTTTGTGGCTGGAATTGCAGAGGAATACAACTGGGATTGATGGGGACCTACCAAGGGACAAGAAGATGAGGTTGAAGACCAAGAGGGGCCCTCCAAGGCCAATTTGTCCCCCTTGCCCCATCCTTCTTCCCCACCGTTGAGCAAGCCAGCAGCACCACCGGAGCCACCACACGCCACCGGAGCTTCGCCGCAACACCGTTCGCTGCCTGCTTGCTCGCGTGCCAGCCTTGCGCATCCCAAGCCTTCGTCCCGCTTCTCTGCTTGACGTCCTTGCGCCTCCGTTTGTCCTAGTCGCCGCCTGAGGCCGTCGGACCTCCATGTGGCACCGTACCGTTGCCATGAGGCCTCGCCTGGACCCGTAGCAGCTCCTCTGCCCATTTCCAATTCAAGTCGAGCCTGGTCCAGCCCTTCTCGGCCCAAGACCAGCACCGAACAGAACCAAGCCGTGTGGGTCTCCAAGTCACTATTAGGCTCGTTTTTGTGGCTTTCCGAACCCCGAAAGGCGGTCCTGCTTTGGAGTGTATTGAGCCTTGCCGTGTCCCCGTCGTTTTGATCCAAGCGGATCGCTTAACAAGTGAGTTTAACTCACTAATGATTGCTTAGTAAGTTAATGACGCCTAAGAGTTGATTAGTTTAGACTAAGTATGGATTAGGTGGTTAGTTATAATGGATTAGTTAATTAGTTAATTATCGATACATGTTAGGTGGTTAGTTTAATGCAATTAGAGCCTAGACAATCCCTAGTATTTATCTAGAGTGGTTCAGAATTTTCCGAACCCGAATCTGCTGTTAATTAGGCTTTTTGGGCCTAAGTCCTATTTATTGGCATTTAATAATTATTTTTAGTAATTATTTACTTAATTATTTTTAGTAATTATTTACTTAATTATTTATTTTCCGGAAATTAGACCGGAATAGCCGGTGACCGGAATTTTATGCTAATCGCAATGGTGTAATTTTTTTTTTTAACTTATTGAGTGCTATTTTATGTACATTGACTGTGATTTGTAATTTTTGGTATTTATCCCAAAATTAATTAATTTCAGTAATTAATTAGAAAATTATCGGATGTCGGTTTACAGCGTCAAAAAATGAATTTGTGGACAGTTGAAATTAGTGGGATTTTCAAAAGTAAATATATTATATTTTTGGCTGCGGTTGATCGTGTACCCACACACGATTATTTTTATCGGGTATTTTTAACTTGAGGAAATCAGGCCAAGGTACTATGTAAATTGAAGAATTCAATTGTGAAGAGCAATGTTGTTGGCCGTGGGTGAATAACCGTGCGATATTCTAAGTTAGATCAAGGAAACTGCCGAAATATGGCTGTGTCCATTGGGCCGTAATCAACCGTCGAATTATGGCTGTGCCCATTAGGTCGTAATTAACCGTTGATGTATGGCCGTGCCTATTGGACCGTAATTTACCGCCGAATTTGGAACAGGCTGTGCTCGTTGGGCTGTAATTCACCGCTGAACATTTAGTAGGCCATGCCCATTAGGTTGTAATTAATAGTTGGACTAAATAATTGAAATGACAATGTGAGGTCATGATGACATGGAATCGCTTGAGTCGATTGATGATTCGATCTGATTGGATGAATTGATTTGTGAAGTGATTAATTGGATGGTTATTTGAACTATCTTGACTTACAGGAAGGAACTGAGGCTAAAGTAAGTCTTTTGACTCGTGCTTATGCTTAGGCAACCCTCATGGCGTATTTTCTTCCTAGCTGGGTCTTAAGGGGTCGAACTTGCTAAGACGTCGTCTCACCCCGTTGTGGGATAACATTTTAGGTCCATAGATGGCAGCTCCTCACGAGCGTTTTGGTCAACCTAAGAAGGTGATAGAGCTGAAGCATTTTATCCCACTGCATGGGAGGGAGCCCTAGGGGATGGACTTACGAGCTGGTGAAATCCGTGGTTTGGGTCAATGAGGGTTTACCCAAAAATGTGCCCCATCAATACCGCCAGGCTCGAGATGGAGAGAGGGAAGGTCCTATTCAAGAGTCCGAGATTCCTTTCTATGTACTGGAAATGGCCTTTGGGAAAAGCACAGCAGATCCTCCAGGAGGTTTCGTGGTAGACCCGGTGGACTCTGACCTTGAAGATCCAGGATTCCTAGTGTATTCAGTTGTAGGCTCCAGTTGAAGTGTGGAGGGAGATGACGAGGAGGATGAGGACCCGTAGTTTGAATAAACCCCCCCGTTTTGTAGACGTTGCAATAGACCAACTTGTATTATATATGACATGGTTTGCTATGTATATATATATAAGTGTGGTTGTGTTGTTTTTAGTTCGAAAATTTGTGGCCTTACTTTTTTTATCTCATTGAATTGTTGTCTGAGGATTATCTATTTGCTTCCGCATGCATATTAAAATGAATGGGCCGGCAATGCGTCCTGGGATGTTGCTATTTAATCGACCATTGAAGGATGAACGCGCGCTCGAGGATCGGGGCATGACATCTTGTTCCTGTGCGCACTCAAATCTTGTCAATGTTGGACAATGCGCCTCTTTGTTTGTTTTACAAACAAACTACCAACATTATCTTCAACCCCTTTATTGCCAAATTCAACTTAAAAGCTTGGTTACGAGGATCGACAATGGCTCTTTTGAAGAAGCCATACGCGTACACAAGGATGGATTTTGAGGACCTGGAAGAAAAAAAGCACTGGAAAGCGCAGTTCCTGATCTACGAAGTGTTGGAGCGAGCCGATACTCGGAGGAGGCCTTTGCTCCTGAGAGCAAGGGTGTGCTGGTTGAAGGTGAAGACCAGGTGGCGGTTGAAGAAGTCGAGGAAGAGGATGGTAGTAATGGTTTCGAAAGCGAGACTCGCCGTTTATAAGCAACTCATAAGTCAATTGAGCAGCTTGGAAGCTCTGGTCTGGCCTTGTAGAAAGCAAGCTATTGATCAGCCCCCAACCTTGGAAGCTCTTTCTTGCAGAATCACCACTTAGAAGTATCCTTTCGTTTTGGTCTCTCATGTTGTGTAGAATATGGGGGTGGTGCTTACTAAATCCAAATCTTGATTTTCTGCTTTTCCATTTACTTGGTGACTGAGAAAATAAGTTGAAGTACATCACCCCGAGAGACGAATAGTCAAACGATGAGGTGCCAAAGAGAAGCAGAAACAACCAAACTAATTTGACGAGTTCGTCCCACTTTGGAAGTCGAACTACTTAGCACGCAAATAAATCGGTATATTAACTTCCAGGATTTGGGAATCCTTCGATATTTTGTAATCCAATGAGATTGATCATAATAGCTTAGCGTGCCTTGATTTTTCTGCGGTTGGTGTCTACATTTCTAACAATGGAACGGGGATAAAAGAGGCCATGTTAGGCCAAAGCAAAGTCGAAGTACAAACCCCTCCACCCGCAACTCCTCCAAACCCACCACACCCCCCCCAAAACCATCCACCAAAAAAACCGCTCCCCCCTTCTCTCTCGGCTACGATTCCATGACTCGTTGTTGACACCTAAATTTTGGCGATCCATTTAATCATTTATCGCATTAAAAATTAGGGGGTAATTTTATCTCTGAAAAAATATTAATTGCATAGCATATAGTTTTAGGTGCATTTATTTTTAGTTTGCATTTATAATGGGCCGGTGACAGATGTGTTCGAATTGATGGTTCAGAACTTTAATTTGATGAGTTGGGCTAAGCTTATGAAGAGAGCAAATCGGCCCAAGCCCGTATCCTCGAAGAGATTTTACAGATTTATCTTTGTGAGAATTCAAAAGCAAATATTACGTTGGGAAAAGTAAATATTGCGTTTGGAAAAGAAATCTCCGTGGATATGGATTTGGAAAAAATTAGAACCATAATCCGTGACCTATAAATAGGTTAAATGAGGACACGCAATCCATACAGCCACAATTCTGAAAAGAGGACTTCGAATACACGATACACAGTGGAGTACGCAACAAAATTGAGCAACACACGTGGGAATCGAGAGAAAAGGCGAATCGTGAGGGAAAATTGATATCGAACAAAGCTCGGCCTTTTTTACTTGTGGTAGTTCAAAAGAGGCTCCATCGACGTTAGCGATCCCCACGCGTGCCTGCAGCTCCTTCTCGGTGCCGGTGTCGTGTCCGTGAAGGGCGCCCAACGTCAACTAATTTGCTGCTCCCGTTGATCTGCCACGCCACGCGCTTCGCTGTCCCTCCACCGCAATCTTGCTTCCGCCGGCAGTCCCTGAGTAATTCAATACAGCCTGGGCAGCGTGCAGGCTCGACTGCATGTTCCTCAGCCCAGATTTGCTCCAGCCCAACACTGTTCTCAGCCCCGACGCTTCAAGAAGCCAGCCAAACGACCTTGAGGATCTGCCGTCCAGACAGTACCAGCCAGCGATCCCGGGCAATCTCCAGTAATTCTAAGTGATTTCCTGCAGGTTCCCCGCGAGCCCGACCTCTACAGCGACGCCTACGAATTTGTGGAGGTGATCTTGACAAAAAAAAATGTCATCTCTCCACCATTGAGGCCACCATCCGTGCATTGCCGCAGTGACCGAGAGCAGCCCCCGTCCTTAGCCGCGCCGAGCCTCTACCGTGGTTCACTTGAACCGATCTGATTTTGAAAAAAAATTCCAATTTAGGTAGAGACTTACTTTATTTTTAGTTAGATTTGTTTTACTAGGTAGATTTATTTTATCTTGTTTTAATTTTGATATTTTATCTCTTTGTTTGAAATATTTTCCAATGCATGATTGAAATTCCCTGATGTAGCATCCAATTCGCAACCGCACGAATTTTTATTCTATCTATAAGGCTTTAGATGGAATAATTATTCACGTGGGAGTAAAATTGATTTTCCTTGATATTTAAGGCTTAAGATCAATTTATCGATTTTATTAGCGAAATAATCAAGTTTGGATTTCAATTCGAATGGTGGATAACATCCGTGATGACCGGTTTGATGTTTATCTCTTAATTGTTCTATATACCGAAAATACAAAACAAAAAAATTTGCATTTGCATCCCATGTAGATTAGAATTGATTGCATGATAGTTGGTTATTTTTAAAATGCATGTTTAGAAGGCATTTAGGATAGATAACATTTCACTTTAGTTTTCACTTTAGTTAGATTTTTATTTTTAGTGATTTTAATTACGAGTTTTCATAAAAAAATAAATACAAAAAAATCATGTGCATGTCATGTAAGATTAGTTTCATGAAATGCCCCTCATCTAGTGATTGTTGCTAGGTTTATTTAGTTAGAAATCGCTCGTCATTAGAATTAAGTCATTTGGTTAATTTAGATTGCATATTTAATTGTTGCATTTCTTTAATTTCGAATTTCATGAAAAAGGAAAAAAAAAGAAAACTTAGAGTTAGGGCATTCTTTGTATGTCATTGCATACTAGGGTAGGATTGCATGTTTAATTTTATTTTCTACTTAGTTATAGTTAGAGATAATTTTCTTTAGGATAGACTGCATGCTTATATTTTATTTATGTCATATAACTTAGGTCATATTGCCATGTCATATCATTTCATGTTAAATTAGTAGTATGTATTGCATGATTTTCATTAAATAAGTTAAAACAAAAAAGAAAAAGAAATTGCGTGTTAATTAGAAATCATATCTAGGGTTGTCAATATGAATTCTTATCTAATATTGCAGATGCTTTCGTTGCTATGAGGTAAGTCCTGCAATTTATTCACTGCTGGGTGTTAAATTGGTGGTTTACGCATCCGCATGGTCACCTCACATATTATTAATGAAGTAAAATCAATTCAAGCTGCTTGCCAAACATTTTTCAAAATAAAAGAGAAAGGTATCGAAAGGGCATTAGATAAATCTAACGTAATCAAGTCGTATTACCCAAAATCTATGATTCGTAGAAGTTAAAATAATTCTTTCATTATTTTACTTAGGTGTCTAATCGACCTACCGTAAACTAATTAGTGGCGACTCCTTTTGCATGCTAGATATTTGAATCTAAGTCGCGGGTGGTATGGGCTTGAGAGAGCTCGAGCTAAGTTAGACTTAGTAGTCCATTAGCCTGATTTTAGGTGGTTCACCAAAAATTTGGTCGCGACAACCGTCCTGTAATTGAAAAATTTCAGCCTTTTCGACGATGACTATTTAAACAGTTAAAAGTTTCTTTAAATCTCTACGCACGTAATTTGGACTTTTAAAAAGAAAAATTTACAAGCACTTGAAACCTTTCATTTGCCACAATAGTTCTCATATAACCTTTTTATAGTTTTTCAAATATTTGCGTTTAAAAATTATTGGACATTTCTAGAAGCCAAAAACAAAGATGGTCAAGTATGGACACATGCATCTCCACTCGTGTATATATATATATATATAAATTTTTCTGGTAGCAATTAATTGTTGTAGCACGGGGACCGAGTTAAAAGAGCTTTTATGAGCAGCTCAAGAAAGATGGGAAATTTATTATTAAAAAACATTTTCATGTTTTGTCAATTAAATTCACTAGTAGGCTGTGCCCATCGGTCATCCTACGTGCCACAACTAACGTTCACATGGACAATTTTTGCAATTTAAAAAATCCACATTTATATATTTTTTATTTTCTTTCCTTTTCTTTTTTCTTCTTCCTCTATCGGTCACCATGGCTGGCCAAAGGCAAGGCCAGTTGGACTATATCAATAAATTGTAAAAAAGTTTAGGATTGAATTAAACAATTGAAATATTTTTTATTGAATTGACATAAATATAATAGATTTACATTTTTTTAAAATAATTTTCTCTAAGAAAGAGCATTGTCTATTTGACTTAAATTAATTTATTTCTAATAATTCCATGTTGAATGGGTGAAACACTTGTTAATATCGATAGAGACTGAGATATGCTAATGTACAAGCACTCATTAATGAATGGGACAAACTCTTGTGCCAAATATTTTAGTTTCCACAACCGTACAATTCAATTGTTGTCCTAAAAAGTCTTAAGATATCAATTATTATTCTGTGCATTGACGCTAGATCCCAAACTCGACATATATGATATTTTTTTGTAACAACTTTGATAGGACAAATTTTTCCGTTATTTATATTCAAGATATATAATACCACAATTGACATACAAACTATATCAGGTTAAGATGGATCACATTAGATGCTTCGACTCATATTATTTTCTATGCTGAAAATCATATTCTACCTTCCTACTAAGATAATTTTCCCGCATTTGACACAATTGCCGATCGAATGAAGATCTTCAACCCAGCCCGTACTTACTCTCATTGATATCCGAATCAACTCTCAGCTACATTAATGCATGTATTGATACGTTCACAGTGCAATGTATAAAGACATTCATTGAAGCATAGTGCAGACATGAAAGACCGACATTTCTTTTGAACACAATGAAACATCCATATGGAAAGTTTTCTATCACAAAAAGAAAGGAGGGATATTGAAAATTCAAAGAAGCTCATTAGCATAAATTTCGCGTTCTAGAGTATGAACGCAAAAGCAAATTGGCAGCAACGAATGATTTTCTCCGGAGACTCCCGTTGGTTTTGCAAATTGGTGGGTCAGAGAATGCAAGTTGGACCGCATTCAATGAGCGGGCCATCGCATCCACTTGGACGAGCGCATCGCTATAAGGTATTAATTTCTCTACCTATCTATATTTCTTAAATCATCTAGATTTAGGTTTAATTCAAATTTAGATAATTCATGACGATAAGTGCAATCTTTAGTAATATTTTATTTAAAGAGTGATAGCCGGTAGGCTTTTTATTGATGGCATGCTCAAATCTTAATTTAGGATAAAATTGGTGGCACGTTATATGATTGATAAGTGAGATACTTTCTCTATGGCTCATTTGAAAGGCAGGTTTTCAAATGAATACCAACGAACCAATTGGCAATAGAAAAGCATTGAAAGGTTTAGACTTTTTTTTTTTTTTATAGGAAGGCTTAGGCTTGATGTAATTGGAATGGAGTTAATGTTAAGAAATTGGCAAAGCAGACAAATAGAAATGGTTTTTCTTCAAAATAAGTGGCAAACCTCACATTGCCTTTTTTTTTTTTTTTTTCCGGATTTGCCAAGTTTATTACTAAATTTTGGAGCTTCTCTTCGAGCATATCGGCAAGCCCCTAGTGGGTCCACCTGAAGAAACCCCATAAATGCATACATCCCCATCTGGAACTCCCCACCTCCTAATTTTCATGAGGAATGGTGGCCACTGAGACAAGGACTCCAGTGGTTTCTTTCATTAGATGAGGACATCTACATTCGAGATCAAAATAAAGTTAGAAAGTACTGAGATTAGAAACATTTACATCGAATTGGGATATTATAAAGAAATAGAGATTTTACATACATGTGGTTATTGTTAGCCCCAAGAAAAGATGTGGGCTTCAAAGTTTAAAATAGGTCATTAGAGTCTTTGTCTCATGTTCATTCGTTAAAAATCATATATTTCTTCCCCAATGTTATAATTTCTCCCACATCTTACTCATGTGATAGTCGGTGTCCGAATCAATTCTTAACAGTATTAAATGCATGTAGTAACATATAAGCGGTTGGAATGTGAAAGGACGTTCATATAAATATTGTGGAGGCGTGAAAGATCAGTATCTTTTTTTAATACAATGAAGCATTCCATTCGTGGGAAATTTTTCCAATCTCAAGTAAAAAAGGGGCAAGGAAAGTTCAAAGAAGCTAATCAGCATACATTTCTCCTCCTTAAGTGTGAAAGCAAAAGATCCGACCAGAAAAAAGTGTAAAAGCAAAAGAAAATTGCCAAATCATGGAGCTGGGGTTCCTTTTTCGTCGAAATCAAACAAAAGGACAAAAAGAAAAAGGCATTTGACTGTGGGAGTTTTTTTTTTTTTTTTTTGTCGGTACTGTCGGAGTTAGCTAGTCTTTTTCTTTGTCGGTGGCTAGACCCTTAACCTGTTTGGGTCCGACTTACAAAATGGCATTTGACTGTCGGATTGACTTGAATCTTGTTCCGGGGGCGGTACCTTTTAGCCAATTTTAGATTTGAAATCTTTGATTTTTTAGCTAATATTTGTTAGGAAATCCCTTATGATGTTTTGAAGATGAGAAAATAAATCAAAGGCTACTAACATGTTTAATGGTTAAGTAATAGACCATGCGCAGATGATAGAACATGTAAAGGATATTGTCAAAGTGTGAAGACGATCGGAAGATCAACGGAACATATGCCCAAAGTATATTCTGAAGATTTCCAGGACTTACGTGTCAAAGTCCGAAGACTTGGCAGACTTTAGTGTCAAAGTCGTTCTACATCGTCCGCTCATTCGACAAATTCCGGGACGAACGTGAATGATGAACCGGAAGACATACTCTATGTTGGAGCTGAACTTATTCGGACGGTGTTCGGACCTTAAAGCTAAATCTGTTCGAAGCGAGAATATGTTCGGACTCGGATTGCAAAGTCTATCGCACTCGGACTCAGATTGTAAAGTCTATGGCTCTCGAGACTTTACATCCGGACTCGACGAACGTAACTCAAGCCCAATCATATAACGGCTAGTGATCTGGTTTGGATTTCACATCAAGATTGATTTGATTGACTCAATCTATTTGATTGATGATTGGATCTTGAAGACAAGAACTTTCTATACGAAGAAGCTTTACTTATGGAAACCAAGATTCCGTTTGTATGGGCGATCGGAATCAATTTGGGATTCTACCTTTGTCACTCAACGGCTACCAAATCTTCTAGATACGAGCTGTCCAATGGGTATATTGGAAGACGATTCTCCGGGATACTGTCCAACGGGTAGTTTGGAAGTGGAGGAGTATTTAAGGAGATCATGGACCGATGAGCAAGTAAGAGATAGAGTGTAGAATTTATAATTCCAAAGTCTGAGCGACATTCGATCATATACTTGTCTCTTGAGAGCTTAAACGTTTGTGATCGTGAGAGAAATACCAAAAGAGTGACTTAGTGAGATAGTGTGATATATTAAGTGTTTGCACTCGAAGTTGTAATCTCTTGTTGATTGCATAGTGGAATCCAGCCAAGAAGGCTGTTAGCGTGGGAGAGTGGACGTAGGCTTGGATTAAGCCGAACCACTATAAATCTTGTGTTCTTATTCTCTTCCCTAACTCCTTTGTTTTGTTTGAAGTTTATTTTATTCCGCATATACTTGCCAAGGTTTATTTCAAACACCTATTCACCCCCCTCTAGGTGTTCATACTAGCACTCACAATATTAAGTACTTTAATCTTTGAAAAGAAATAAATGAATGTTAACATTGGAGTACTTTTTTTATTATTAAAAATCATAATATATATCAATAGTGTTTCGCCGATTTTGGTTCCCACGAAAAATCTTTTACCAATACTGCGTTTCGGTTTTATTATAGGAGACTCAGGTTTTGTGTTGAATCCGAGAAGAAAAACTTAAATGCAACGGTAAATTTTATTCTCAACTTGTATATATAACCCTAATAACTGATACTCAGATGACTCAAAGATTAACAGCTTTTGGGTACCAATTGCACCAGATATTATCAATGCTATAAGTTGGCCACATGTAGCTAGATAACCTATACTTCGAACTCAAATTATGCCGGAATTTAATCCACGACACGGCTTGCTTTAGGTATATAGCTGGAATATAATCAATAGCGATACTTTTGGATAGGAAACACAACATCGGAATTTAATTGACGATGCTCGGCTTGTGGAAGAACACTAGAATTTTATCAACGATGCTGAACCGAATAAAGAGACACGTCGGAATTAATCTACGTTGGGAATCTTGAAAATTATAGCTAAAATGTGATAAAGTAAAGATATAATAAAGATAGTTGTTGTGTTGTGCAGGGGGCTTCCTCATTGGACATGCTGCGGTATTTATAGGGAGAATTGATAGCGATCAATCGGTTACTTCTCTTTGGGCGCTACTCTTAGGATTCTCCACGTTTTCCATTTCTTCTTGGCAACACTATCCATAAGCAACTATTTTCTGACTTATCAACGAGGCTTGCATAGCTTGTTGATTAAGTAAATAATGGCTCCCTATTTATTATGTGCATTTCACATGGTAGTTATTATTGCTTGAGCTCTCATACTAATTTCACGTAAACTTCAAGTCCGATACACTATTCTTATAGCCTGACATGTGGCAATTAATTACCTTGTCGTCGACTCTGGGAATTGTGTCTAGAATTCTGCTGCCACAGGCAAGGTTCGGGCAAGGGCATCAAGCCGTCGGCCAGATCCAAGGGAGGGCTTGGACGCCCTCGCCTAGAGTAGTCTAAGGTTGCTATAAAAAAAAAAGAAAAAAAAAGAAAAGGAAGAATAAAAAAAATTATAAAATTATAAAATTTGTTTGCGTCAATACTAGTCATGCTACGTAGGATGGTTGGTATTCATCTTAGTGATTTTCTAAAAAAATTGACCAGATCGATTATATTAGCAGATCGTTAAAATATTTAGGATTTTATTGGTACAATTGAAATATTTATGACTGAATTGACATGAGTACAATATCTTTAAGACTTTTTTTTTATATACTTTTTCTCGAAATCGTCTCACTCTAATTTAAGAGGACTCACGCCAAAACTGGTGTTGAGTTATCGGCGTTCCCTAGAGATCTATGTATCAAAACGCTCGATCCCCATTGGCTTTGATCAATTCCAAGATCGTGCTGCGTTATTCTTAGTCATGTGGGAAAGTTCTTTTAAGATAAAGATCGCGATTGGAAAATTTCAGGCTTTTTTAACGCTGACTATGTAAACTGTTCGACATTTTTCAAATCTCTAGCCACGCACACACAATTTGACTTTTTCTAAATTTATAAGCACTTCAAACTTTCATTTGCCACATAAATGGGTTGCATATTCAACTTGGATGAATCTTTTTTCCAATTTGAATAGGTGATACACTTGTCTACATCGATAGAGACTTAGCTATGCTAATGTCAAAGCAACCATTAATGAATGGGATATTTTGGATTCCACCATTGGACAATTCAATTATTGTACCGAAAAGTCTTTGGCCCCGTTTGGTTCGGCATTTAGAAGGGGCTTTTGGCCTCTAAAGGGGTTTGGGCAAAAGCGGGTGGTGTTTGGTTCAATATTTTGGGGACTTTGGGGAGATGCAATTGCATCTCCAAGGGGCTTGAAGGGGCTTTAGGGGAATGGAGGGGGAGAGGTCCATTGGGAAGTTGCATTTTCGGAATGCAACTTCTACTATTCATCTTCACCGGAGAGAAGCCGATCAGAGGACGACGACCGCCGGCCAAGGGGTCGCGCGCGTCGGCAATGCGCCGGCGACCGCCGGCCAAGGGTCCCCGACCCCGGCGACCGTCGCCGGACCTCGGGCGACGCCCGGGTCGCGCGAACCAGTGGCTGTCGCTTGAGGTCGCGCGACCTCGGGCGACGGTCGCCGGGTCGGGCGACCCCGGCGACGGCCACCTGGGGTCGCTGGGTCGCTCGACCCGGCGACGGCCGACTAGGTCGCGCGACCCCGGCGGCCAGATCTGGCCATCCGGCCGCCGGATTCGGCGGTTCGGCCGCCGGATCCGGCGGTCCGGTGGTCGGACTTCAAAAAAGAAAATAGATTTTTTTTTTTTTTGTTTTTTTAATTTAATAAAAGTCATTTACAAATACAAATTTTACCAAACGGTATTTTGGCCAAAGTTGTATTTTAATGCAAATTTTACCAAATGGTATTTGCATTTCGGAAAACCCCCTTCAGCCAAAGATATTTGCATTTTGGCAAATGCATTCCCCAAAAGCCGAACCAAACGGGCCCTTTAGATATTATCATGCCGTCCACCGACGTTGAATTCCAAATTCAACGTATATGATTTTTTTCGTGTGATTACTTCAACTAAGACAATATGATATTATTAACTGCGTCAAAATTGTCGTGAGTCAGGGATCAAAGAACTGGAACCGATTTATATGGCTTGTTGAGTATTTCATTGGCCTCCAAATAATCGAGTGTCCGAGCGCATGCACCTGAATTACTAAAAAAATATATCAATTGGTTACGACTGAAGTTAACAGAAAGGTAAAAAAAAAAAAAAAGATATTGTCCAAAATGGCGAATCTAAATATTTTATGGACAACCTAATCAGCCAATGAAGTTTATAACGATCGTGGAATTCGGACTCCGACTTTGATAGATGGTGTAATAACTAGATGAATATCATCAAATCGAGGAAGAATTGGGGTCGTCTCTCTCACTTTCACATGTCCAAGAACAAGAGTTTATGGATGCGTTTGGATTTAGCTTTCCCTAGAGGAAAACGTTTTAGAGAAATGCTGAGATGTTTGGCAAATTTTTCAAGGGGCTTTCAACTGAATATTGGCTTTGGGAAAGCTGAAAGCTAAATGCAAGTAGGGACTAGCGTTAGGCTTTCAGCATTTGACTAAATGCAACTAGTTTTCTTTTTTCAAAACTATTCTTATCAATTCTTTAATTTTTGATTTTGTCCCTTGTTATTGTTCATCTTTTTTTAACAAGGGCAACCGACGAGGCTAGTTTAACAAGGGTACCCTCCACACCAAGGGGAAGAGTTCGAGACTTCGTGGAGTCTTCAATGCTCAACGCGCGACTTACCTGCGTACGGGGCCAGCGGTGGGGGCCCCCGAGCTCCAGGGTTTACTCTCCGCCGCGAAGCGGAGCGGAGGTTCCACTGGGTCACCAAAAAAAGAGGCTGACAAGGGTTTGATGAGGTTGCGTGACGATTTTGGGTCATGCCACCTCAGGCGTTGCAACCAGGCGGCTGTCACCTTGGTCGTGTGACCTAGGCAACCATCGCCTGAGGTTGCAGTCGCACCCTAGCCAGCTGCTTGGGACCCCTGGGGTCATGTGACCCTTGTTGGAGGTCATACAACCTTGGGCATTGGCTGTGCATCAAATTTGGCTTGCGGTGGCTTTAGCCCTTCATCGGAGGGTTTGATTTTTATCAATGGGAGAGGAGAGAGAAAAATTAGACCCAAAATCCCTTGCAAATAAATATTTTCCAAACACTATTTAGGCCAAAGTAGCTTTATAAAGGAGTTTTTATCAAATGCAATTTACATTTCCTTAAGGAGCTTTAGGTCAAAGGCATTTATATTTTCCCAAAACTTGTTTGTAAAGCCGAACCAAACCTATCCTACCTCCCCTCTTCCTCTTTATGTGTATAAATGTATGAAGCTAAGACCACTCCACAATCATCTCTCTCTGCCAAATTTTGCCTTGGCAGACTCCGGTTGAAGAGCGTGAGATATCTCTCTCTCTCTCTGGATTGAACTTGGGACTGAGATGATGACGATTCTCTTCTCAGCTCCATCTCTCATCTCTGTGCTCGTCCTTCTCTGCACTACTCACTTTGCTGCTGCCTCCACTCTCCTGCCCGATGACGAAGGTGAAACAATTGAAAAGAACCCCGCTAATCTTGTATTGCTTTTCACGCTGTTCCTTTTCCTTCTTCTTCTGGTTTTGGCTCAAACGGGTAACGCGATGTTGACCTCGTTTGCTTGTTGTGCATGAGATGTTGCTGTTTCTTTTGACTGTTGGCTCTTTATTCTTTGCAGTGGATGCGTTGAGAGAAATACGAGAGACATTAGGGAAATCAGATTGGGATTTCAACGCAGATCCATGCGGGGTAGACGGTGGATGGGGTGACAACAAACTGATTAATGCAACTACCAACGCTGTCACCTGCCAAAATTTCACCGACGCCGACAACAACACCGTTCCCCATGTCATCAGCATGTCTCTCTCTCTCTCTCAATTTCATGAATTTTACCATCATCGATTCCTAGCTAGACTTTGATATCAATCGTGTGATTGTGCACCAACTTTTATCTCTTTATAGAATTGATTGGCTGACGCGCTAAACACCGAACCGATTCTCTTATTACCATATTAATATTTCATAAAAAAATATATATATTGGGTTGAAATGTATTGACAATACATAAATCATTAATCATATTAAAATTACTCATTAAGTAATTATGAGTGTAATAGTAATTGCTCATGGCATGATTATCTAAATTTTCATAATTTTAATTAAAATAATCACATGTCACGTGCTTAGTTTTTAAATTATAATCATAAATGAGTTATTAAAACACGAACAAATGATTGAGATTATAAATTATATTTTTAGTGAATAATGGGATTGTGAAACTCGAAAATCATGATTGAATATCAAAGTAATAATTGTAATATTCCTTTTGATTCTAATTTTTGGGGTATTTTAAGAATTCCAATGCTGTTCTCTCCTTACGGCCCTAATTCAGTATTGCCTTAATTCAGTGTGATCAACGTAGTCACGTTACGACCTTAATTTAGTGCTGCAACCAAATAAGCAGACAGATTTGCCATGTACAACTGGCTTGTGATGCATGCTTTTCGCATTAAGCAATATATATTCTCTGGCTTAAACAGAACTTTCCTCTTTTGAGATATAATATATATGTATGTAGAGATGCAGTATAGCCATTTTTTAACATCATTTTGATGCCCAGTTTTAAGTAAGGAATAAGTATAATAGAAGTCCTAAAACTTATCACGAAAATGCAATTGAGTCCTAAATCTTGCAAAAAGTGCAATCAAGTCCTAAAACTTATCAAATTATTTCAATCGAGTCCTAAAGTTAATACCGTAAGCCTTTTTAATAGAAAATACAGATATGCGCGGATGTGACATTTTAAATAATTTTTCATTTTCCACATAGCTTTTTTAATTATTTTTTATTCATTATTTTTTTTAAAATTAGATTTAAAAACTAAGAAGAAAAGTTAAAATTTATTTTTGAAAATTGTTAAAAAAAGAAGAAGATAAAATTAGCAGCTCCTCCCCCACCGCCGCCGCCCACCGTTGGAGGAGCCGGTGACGGGTGGCGACAAAGGAACCCGGCCATTTTTTTTTAATTTTTTTTTGTTTTTAAATAAATTTTAGCTTTTCTTTTCTAATTTTTAAATCTAATTTAAATAAAAAATTTTTTAAAAAGCTACATGGAAAAAAAATCATTTTAAACATCACATTCATGTTACGTTAACATTTTTGTTAAAAGGCTGACGGTATTCACTTTAGGATTTGATTAAAATAATTTGATAAATTTTAAGATTTAATAGCACTTTTTATAAGTTTTATGATTCAATTGCATTTTCGTGACAAGTAAGACTTTTATTGTATTTATGGGATAAACCCTTTGTCCTGTGAAAACAGTCCTGAGGAATGAGTCTCTTCCCGGCAGTCTTCCGCCTCGACTGTTCAGTTCACCTTTTAAGTAAAGGTGGAATAAGCCTTTTGTCTTGTGAAAACAGAGTCCTTAAGAATCAGTCTCTTCCCGGCAGTCTTCCGATTCGACTGTTCAGGTTACCTTACCTCCAAAACTTGTGAGCACTCTCTCCATTATCATCCTCTTCTTCTTTCTTTCTTTCTTCTTCTTCTTCTTCACAAGCATTATCATCTTCATCATCATCATGTCTCTGTAAACAGTGATGTCAACCGAAACTACCTAAACGGCAAAATTCCTAAAGAATGGGGCTCTACGAAGTTGCGCCACATGTATTTGCTCTCTCTCTCTCTCTCTCTCTCTCTCTCTCTCTCTCTAGTGTATCTTCTATTGATTGGGGAAACGTAATGATGCGGGTGCAGTTCTGTAGTTATAAACCGATTGACTGGTTCAATCCCGAAGGAACTGGGAAACATATCCACACTTTGGGAATTGTAAGTGATCACTTGTTTCGCCACTCGCATTTTGCTTCTTCGCCATCTTAAATAAAATTGATGCGGAACATGCCAACTCTTTTCTGCTCAGAAATGTCGAGAGCAATCAGCTTTCCGGACTTCTTCCTCCAGACCTAGGGAACTTGTCCCAGTTAATTCAATTGTGAGTCTCTTGATGCAAATTTCTGCATTAGGCATTGAATGTTTATTCGCTGGCAATTTTGTATCTGGCGAGGGATCGATTGGAGCAATCTGTTGAGAGATCAGCGCTCAAGTTCAATTATGTGATATCATGGGGTTCTCTTGTTCCAGGCACCTTACTTCAAATAATTTCACCGGGGAGCTGCCTCAGAGATTTGCTGAACTGACAGCATTGCAGGACCTGTTAGTTCCAGTTTCCATAGACTCTATTAATATTTAGATGCTTCTATTCTTTCTTCTCCTTATGAATCTTGTGGGTTAATGCACTGTAGGCGACTTGGTGACAATCAGTTCACAGGAAAGATACCTGATTTTATTCAGAACTTGACAAATCTCAGCAAACTGTAAGGCTTGATGCTTCTTCACTTTTTAAGTCGGTTTATGTAGATATACCCCCAAGATAATTCAGTCTATTAATTGTATCATCAGGTTTATTCAAGCAAGTGGATTGCAAGGGCCAATTCCCTCCAGAATTGCACTTTTAGAGAAATTGACTGACCTGTCAGTTTGGAGTTTTAGCATTTCAATATGATCTCTCCTTTCCTTAAGATGGTATCAATCTAATAAGTTTCTGTATTTGATTTTGACATGCAGGAGAATAAGTGACCTTAATGGAACTGAGTCCCAAGTTCCACGTCTTAATAGTACAAATATCGAGACACTGTGAGACCACTGCTTCTTCATAAATGGTTTAGGGAAAATAACACAAGCAATCCTTGAACTTGGCCCAATTACAATTTTATCTCCGAACTTTTAATTTATTCAATGTAATTTCAAATTTTTGCCCAACGTGTAGTGTCATCCCTAAATTTTTAATTTTTCAATATGGCCCTTAAACTTTTGATAGTCCTTAGACTACATGAAAATGTTCAATGTTATCTCTCGAACTTGAATTAATGGAATGAAAAATACCGGAAATTTTCATATAGCCAAGGGACTAAATTTAACATTTACCAAAAGTTCAAGTATCACATTGAAAATTTAAAAGTTTGACAACATTGCACATTGGGCAAAAGTTCGGGGACTATATTGAATAAATTAAAAGTAAAAGGATGACATTGCACATTAAGCCAAAGTTCAAGAATCATTTGTGTCATTATCCTAATAGTTTACTTTATGCAAAAGAGCCAAATCATATCAGCAGTGTGACAATAACAGCTTTTTTTTTTTTTTTTGTCCTTACAGGATTCTGAGGAGCTGCAATCTCATAGGAGGGCTACCTGATTATCTAGCAGAAATGACAAGTTTAAATATATTGTAAGTGGAAATTGTCTTCCTCCTTTCCCTATTCCAAGCAGAATAGATAGTCTTGCCTGTAATGAATGAATTTTGTCCAGTTTACAGTTGACTTATAGGTGCAGTTAAAAAAACCATTTAAGATGCCTTGAATGTCAGCAGTTCCCTACTCGCTTCAACGGTGTTTTGATCTTTTCTGTTGATATTGCTGAATTGTGAATTGTGACGTGGCATTTAAGTTTCTGGTGATCGTGGCCTCTGCCGTAGATTTTGCAGTTTTTCACAGAAGAGTATGGACTTTTTCTCACTTTGTTCACACAAGTTCCTGGAATAGAAACAGCAAGAATTCTTAACTTAATTGTGGTCCCCATTTTGTCTAATGTACTTTTGCTTTGATTTTTTATCTTTACTTCTTGAGAGTAATGATGCAAAACAGGAGGCTTCTGGTGGTTGATTGTCTGGAAACTTACCTTTTAATGGTTTACATCCTCGAATCTCAGCCCCACATTATCTAAGTGGAGTTTTATGCTCAATTGTTGTGTATCTGTCAGCCATAACATTCTCAGTTCTTACGAGAGCATGGCTTCAAATGCATCTCCATACAAGTCAACTTTCCTTGTGCATCTGGTCATCTCTATAAGATTTTATAAATGCTACATTTATCAGCAATTTTTTGCCATCCTCTCATCATCAGCCTCTGCACTTATCCTTTGTTTTTCTGACATTCTGAATAACATAGTTTCTGCGGTTATGCTGCGGCTTATCATATTCTACATTGTGTTTTTCTTTTTTTTCTTTTTTCTTTTTTAACGTTAGACTTGGTTGTAATTTCTCCATCAGTAATTATGTTGGACTGCAGAACCATGCTTTCCTTTTTCTTTTTCTTTTTTTAAATCCTCACTTTGTTTTCTATTTTTTATTCGCTCAAGCTGATATTCTATTTTCCAAGCTCCCTAGTGTTGAGTTGTCGTTCCTTTATCCACGAATAAAATGTTCTGAAGAAAGTCTGTTCAAGAAATTATTATTAGCCTTGGTTTTGGTCCTAGTAAATAAATGGAATCTCACGGTTTGAACTATAATATGTTGCATTCCTCAGGATGCATTCAATTTAGTGCCTGAATATAATTCCTATTCAAAAATTTAAAATTTCCAAGTTGGAAATTTGATTTACAGTATGTGACCAACTTGATAGACTTGGATATTATGCCTTTTGAAATGAATGCCTAGTAGAAGGCATAGACTCTAGGCAGTTGACCAATATGTCTAAATATCTGATCTGGACTTGTATGTTCGATGATGTTGTCTGTGTTTCTACAATCCTCCAGAGTATCCTCAGAGTGTCCATTGGGAGTTAATTAAAACTATCTTCTCATCATACTCGTCTCCTTTACATTTAATTGTTTTGCAGAGACCTCAGCTTCAACAAACTGAGTGGTAACATCTCTAGCTCCTTCAGAAAAGTAAATTATCTGTAAGTACTTTGATGCTGAACTTCAGCATTCTTCTTTGTACTTTTGTATAAGAATCTAAAATCTCTAGATAGTTGAGCTATCAGTAGAACTTAAGAGTGCGATAATGTGTCCAGTTTATAACCCTCAAAGTCCTCATGTTGTGAATGGTTATTATTTCACCATCCAGATTATACAATGATTTGAAATATGATTCTATGATTATTGTCAACTAGTTATTCTGGTTGGACTCTAGTCTTAGAGCAGACATAGATCCATGATATTCTGTTGCTTAAAGAGCATGATTCACAAGTCACTAGAGTATGGAGCAGACACAGATCGATGATAATTTGTTGCTTAAGAGCATGATTTACAAGTTTCAGTAGAGTTACTTGTTTACGCTGGTAGGGTTAAATGGATTATTATTACTTAAGTATTTGATAGTTGTATGTGTATGCAATTAATGCATATCCTGTGCTCCTGTTTTATTATGCATAGGAGATTAAAGATAGCAAAATTCTTAGGCTCTCTATTTGGTTCTTTCCCCGACAATGGCCCTAGATTGTTTGGTGAATGCAGTTCTTTATTGCTATTTTGAAGGTCTACGGATAGGACCTTGATGTCTTGTCCCTAGTTTTGAAGATGCTGAGAAGCTATACTCTTAATCTTCTTGGACTGTTTAACATTTGCGTTCATCTTTTTGCTCAACGATTGACTATTTGACAATGACACATCTTCCTTAACCTTTTTTTTTTTTATCATGTCTTAGAAGGGCAAAAACGTTATGGTGAGGAAATAGTTAATACGTGAGTGTCAAGGGCTGAGAGTTTCCTAGCCAAGGACGATCTCTTATGGCACTTGATAAGCTAAGAACACTAAACCAGCCGTACCTAAATAGATTGTTCTTGGTGATAGTATGATGAATTGAATCTTCATACCAAATTGTATCATGTTCAATTCAGCTTAGGCATTGAGTCCCTTAAGCAGGACATACTGATCACTTCAACAAAACTTCTTTCGCCCTACCATGGGTAGCCATGGCCATCATTGGGAGAACGAACACTTGGGAAGCCAACCACGCCTTAAGAGATCCTCTGAGATAATAATCATCCAATTCCTAGATTCCTAGAACAAACACCTTGATGCAACTCCCACAGACCAATTGTATCAACTCTTGGGTATCTCTCACTCTTCACCCCCGACACCACAAAGCCCCATTTTCAGCTCACATGGGTATAGGAGAAATCTTATTGGGACACTCACCCCTCCCAATTCCGTGACACCTTTGTTGCGGAAGAACATGCCCACCAGTCCTTTGGGACTTGTGTGAATGGAAAACACTCACTTAACACAATAAGCCACTCAACTCCATTGGCTGCTTCTTCCTATCAAAGCTGTTGGCGAATCTCTAATCACTTGTGCCCTCCCTGACAAGTGTGGCTCCCAAACCAACCATGCTCCCTTGGTGGCACCTTCTTTCCCCTATTAGGCTTCTCTTGATTTTAGCAAACCAACAGAGGTTTTCTTCTTGTTGGAATGTGGCAACATATTTCTTCTTTGCTTCTGCCCATAAATTTTAGGAAACCTGCTCTGGTACCACTTGTGACGGGCCAAAAGTTTCCTGAGGATGAGATGGTGTGGTCCTGATAAACTAAGAACACTAAGCCAGCCTTCCCCAAATAGATTGTTCCAAGGACAGTATGGCTACTTACATCCTTATACAGAATCATACCATGCCCAATTCAATAAGAGCATCCAGTTCCTCGAGCAGGATGTAAAGATCACTTCAACACAACAATTGGTTTCTGCTTGCCATGGCCATCATCAAGAGAACAGTATTAGCTCTCAACCAATTTATGCACTAGAGACCTGCTCCACCTTTGGAGATCCACTAAAATGATAATAATCCCATCCCTAGATTTCTTGCGCAAACACCCTAATGCCATTCCCATGGACTAGTTGTATCAAGACCTTTTGCTTTCTCACTCTTCACCCCGACACCACAAAGCCCCAATTTTCAGCCCACTTGAATATGGGAGAAATCAGACCATGACACTAATACAATAGTAACCCTCAATATGTTCGACTTTTTATGCTAGTGTTATAGTAATGTTTCTCCATGCACTCCAAGTTATGCCAGGATCAAGTTTTTGCTTTGTCATTGATTTCCTTTATCTTTCATCTCTATCTGAAGCTCTATATTGTTATCATGACTTAGTTGATTTTTTTCTACACCATTGGTAATTAAATGCTTTTTAATCTGCCAAGTGATGTATTTTTTAGGTATCACTTAAAAAAATTTCAGTTTGTGTAAAGTACATGAGGAACTGACTCAATCAAATAAACTTGTTTAGCTATCTGACTGGAAACCAATTGACTGGAGCAGTCCCTGATTCGATCCTGGATGGTGGAGACTTTGTGTAAGTTTTTTGCAAACTGAATAACATCTCTGTTTAATTATGAATTTGTTTCTAGCTCCATCTGGCTAATCTTGTACTGTGACTAGCAATTATGCATTCCTATCTTGCATCTTTATGGATTGTAGCCTATGGAGATAAATGGAAACATCATACCTGCCTTTCTCCTTGTTGGGATCTGTTCATTGGAAATGTAATACAAGAGACTGAATTGTGTGGTATGCATGAAAGAATATGAAGTGGATTTTGTTGGAAGTGCCAAGTTTGCTCCCACTTTCTCCTACACAAAAAGCTGTTCCCATCTCTGGATCTTTTTCAAACCTCTTGGAACCATACTCTTTGAAAGTTTGCCTTAAATGTCTTGACTGCTATACTCTTATAGGGTAAAAATGTATTTATGCACTCCAACGAGTTCTAAAGTCTCTGTTTAGTCTTTGTCCTCTTAATATTTTAAGATATCTTCAATTAAGATAAAATATTACTTTCATCACCTTGTCATGTTTTCACCTTTCAACTTGTCCATGTTTTGCAACCGGTCTACATCTTTGTACATAGTATTTATTTGATAAAATGACTTTCAGTGTATTCTTCAAATTGATGAGATTTTCTAAATGGTTGACGATTTCTCTGTGTAGGGATCTATCATACAACTCCCTCACTGCTGAAGGTTCAGAATGTCAAAACAGATCTGTGTATGTACTAATTCCTTCAGTCTAAGTCTGGGGATCCCCTCAAATGTGCAGTTATGAGTTGCTTATAATCCTGTATGTGAACACAATTTCCATTCTCTACTGAATGTTGATTTTGTCTTTCCTCTACAGCAACTTGTTTGCAAGCTCGGCGGTTGACAATCTGTATGTTTGAGATTAAATTTTCACCAAGAGACTTGAATTTTCTAAGGACCTGCATTTTAATTGTTTATGTATGTAGCATTCAACTTCATTCAGAACTATGATGGTTATAACGTTAAAATCTTTGCTGACTTGCTCAGAACATTATATTCTGCCTCAAGTGGACTTGTCTCATGTTTGAAAAATCAGCCTTGTACAAAAAGTAAGTTGATCTGCTGTATATCCTACCATTATCATCAGATCCTGATATTACATTATACTCTCTGTGTCTTTTCTCATCAAATTTATCTCCTTGTCAACTCTTTTATTGGTTATTGTGTCAATCTTTTATTTAAAGCATAAAAGCTCTAAAAATTTCAAAAGCCGCCTCTGTGAACTAATGTGTTGCTCATAAACCTAGGAGTTTTTATGTAAGTTTTTGAAAGGGAATTATTGTTTATTTAGTGAGACTGGGCTCCATAAAAAGAAGAAAAGTTGATTTTTCTGTGGCTATTTCTTTACTCCATACAGCTTGGTATAACCTCTACATAAATTGCGGTGGGAGCGAAGTAAAAATTGGGGACAACACATACAAGGGTGATACAGCACGACCTACACCTTCAAGTTTCTTCCTGGGGGATAACTGGGCCTACAGTAGCACCGGTCACTTCCTTGATGACTCCAGGAATACAGATAACTATACAGTTGAAAATGCATCCACATTGTCCATGAATAATGCCCAACTTTACATGAGTGCACGGAGTTCTCCTCTCTCTCTAACTTATTATGGTTTTTGTCTGATGGATGGACCCTACAATGTAAGCCTTCATTTTGCGGAAATATCATTCACAGGCGACAAAACTTATAGCAGCCTTGGCAGGCGAGTGTTTAATGTCTATATACAGGTAACTTTTGGGCATTATGTAGTGCCAGTTCTAACATGTAAAGCATATAATTTGTTCAGTATGTTATGGTTGGGAAGTTTATCTAAATATCTCATATTTGCAAATAATTATATTTTCACAATTTGTACATTCTATTGAGACTAAAAGTTTCACCTTGTTCTGTGTGGAGACACTCAACTTGAATCAGATTAAACATTGTTTCAGGGAAAATTGGTGTTGGAAGATTTCAACATTGAAAGTCACGCAGGTGGAGTCAGAAAGGCAGTCATAAAAATTTTAGTGCCACAGTGGCCAATGGCAGTCTGGATATACGTTTCCATTGGGCTGGGAAAGGAACCCAAAATATACCTACCAGAGGATTCTATGGTCCTCTAATATCTGCTATCTCTGTCAATCCTGGTATGCAGAAAGACACTTCCATGTTTCATTTGGTGCTTCTCCGTTGAGAAAGTTACTCATATTTGTGTTGAAAAAAATACCCCTATCTTGTCTTTCACCAGAAGTCACCAATAGGATATTCAGTTACTTGGGTTGGTTGCAAATGGCCACTGTTGGGTCAGGCCATTGGCATATGTTAACGTTGATCAGTTCAATTTCCATTGTAGCTGAATAGGATCTGTAATTTTTCTCCTAAGTGGCAAAAATTGTATAGTTTGCTCTGTTTTCTTTTATCTGGGCATGTTTTCTCTGTGTATCTTTTATCCTTCTATTCAGGCTATGAAATGATAGCCTTGTTCTCTTTTCTGCTATAAATAATGACCATTGCACCTGTATTATATAGTGCAGCATTGAGAACGAGAAGTAGATTATTTATTTTCTTCTTCTTCTTCTTCTTCTTTTTCTTTTTCCCTTTGTATTTAGTATTGCATGTTCCAAAGATGATACTTCCTGTGCGCATTTATCTGATAGTTTCTATAGAGTACTCTGAGCGGTTTTCATGTTTTTTTTTTTCTTTTTATTCTCAGTTTTGTGCTGTCATATCTATTGCTTTCTGTTTTCAAGAAGCCACAGATATTTTTCTTCATTAATGCCTACCCCATTTAACCGAATAGTTTTGGGTAAATATTTACGTTCCTTCTTCACTGCAGACTTCAAAACCCCACAAGAGTCGGCCAGCATATCTGCTGGGACAGTGGTTGGGATTGTGGCTGCTATAGTTTTTGTAATTTTCCTTATCCTGGTTATCCTTTGGTGGCGAGGATGTCTCGGACGTGAAGATGAAATGGCACAAGGTAGTTGCTTACCTGGAATCTATGTTATTTAGTTCACATATATCTGTCAAGATATATGAGAATGTTATGCCCTGTGAATACATTTTCCCCCTTCCGTATTCTGGTGGGGGAGAGGGGTAATCACATTGCATCATTTATATTTCAGCTTGATCACACAGTTTCGACTCTACTTCTTCTTCTTCTTCTTCTTCTTACCTTTTCTGGTGGGTGAAGAGGTAATCACAATGCATCATTAATGGCTGCTATAGTTTTTGTAATTTTCCTTATCCTGGTTATCCTTTTGGCGAGGATGTCTCGGACGTGAAGATGAAATGGCACAAGGTAGTTGCTTACCTGGAATCTATGTTATTTAGTTCACATATATCTGTCAAGAAATATGAGAATGTTATGCCCTGTGAATACATTTTCCCCCTTCTGTATTCTGGTGAGGGAGAGGGGTAATCACATTGCATCATTTATATTTCAGCTTGATCACACAGTTTCGACTCTACTTCTTCTTCTTCTTCTTCTTCTTCTTACCTTTTCTGGTGGGTGAAGAGGTAATCACAATGCATCATTAATAACGTGACTAGATTCCACAGTTCATAGACCCATTTGGTTCACCCAATGGATGGCATTTGTGCATTCCACTGGAAATTCCATTTGACACAGAGAAAATAAATTATTGTTAAGTCATAATAGAGCTAAAGTCTCATAGATCCATTTGATTCAACCAAGGGATAGATAGTTATAGGGAGAGAATATTAAATTTTTTTCAGATGTGTGTATTTATAAACTGGGCCCCCTTGGGGACACAATTGACCAAATATATGCTAAGTCTGTGTTTCAAGACATCGAAACTAAAGGCCAGATCTTTCCATATATGAGACACTGAAACATACAAACCTTGCCTCACATGTACAAAGGGGCATTTTCTATGATTTTTTTCTTTTTCTTCACTATTAAATACCTTGAAGATATTCTCATTTTACTTTCCAAAGGACTTACTGCTAAGACTTTCTTAAAAAATTAATTTCAGGATGCTGAGGTTTTCAGTACTAAACTTGCTCAGATAACAATATTTCTAGTGCATTGAGAAGGAATCGCTATGTCTTTGTTAGATAGTCGATTACATACTGCAGCTGTCAACTTCTCCAAATTCTTAGGAGTTCCAAAACGTTGTGCAGACTTGAAGGTTCTAGCATTGCAAATTGGTTCATTTACCTTGCGACAGATTAAAGCTGTCACAAACAATTTTGATTCTGCCAATAAGATTGGAGAAGGTGGTTTTGGTTCTGTATACAAGGTATGCTGGAAAATCAGTGAACCAACTTCCCTCAATTCCCAACAGAAAAGATCTGTAGAAAGCAGCATTCAATGTAAATCTTCAGCATAATTCTTATGCCAAAGTTCAATTGCAGGGTCTTCTGTCAGATGGCACCACTATAGCAGTGAAGCAGCTTTCATCTAAATCCAAGCAAGGAAATCGTGAATTTGTGACTGAGATTGGGTTGATATCTGCTCTTCAACATCCGCATCTGGTGAAACTCTATGGATGCTGCATTGAAGGAAATCAACTTTTGCTGGTTTACGAGTACATGGAAAATAACTGTCTGGCTCGTGCTTTATTTGGTAATTTGATTTCACATTGTGCTTCACTGACTTTAGTTAATGACATGGCAGTAAAGCAGTTTTGATGTCTTATAATACAATTGAAGGTCATGAAGAATTTCAGTTAAAGTTGGATTGGCAGACAAGACACAAGATATGTGTGGGTATCGCCAGGGGCTTGGCATATCTTCATGAAGAATCAAGGCTGAAGATTGTGCATAGAGACATTAAAGCTACTAATATTTTACTGGATAAGGATCTCAACCCTAAAATATCGGATTTTGGTTTAGCAAAGCTTGATGAGGAGGACAACACACATATTAGCACCAAGATTGCTGGAACCTAGTAAGTTTCTTGCTTTATGTTCCTGTTAACCTAATTAGGAGTTAGTTACAACATAAAGAATGGAGTTGGAACATATAGTCTGATTTAAGAAAAGTTGAATGGAGCTTTGTGATCGATTCCCATCATCCCAAAAAATGGAGCTCAACAAATGTGGCCTAACCACAAAACTTTATGCCTGTCCCACCACTCTTCTTGTTAATTAGGAAAAAAATGTTAAGAATGTTGCATAACCTACCATTAAATAATGATACTCTGATATTGACTCATGCAATTTTTAGCTTGAATATAACTGAGTGTCATAGGCAATAGAGCTAATTCACTTACGACTTTCTATTGTATACCCATGGAAAGACATAAATAAGCATGTTCACATGTTTCAAACGTTTGCATTAACTTGTGTGAAAAGTCAACTTGTTTATGAAAAGAATGTGATTAATTAGAAAAAAGGATAAAGCTGTAAGTTTGTTCTACTAACTCTGACATTAATTCAACAAAAAAGAACTATAACATTAAATAATTTCTGTTATCTCAACAAACTTAGATAATTTAATACAATTTCTGGAAAGTTTGTATCCTCTTACGGGAGATTGATTGATAATAACATACATGCTCCATTTACTACATTAAGAACAATTCAAGATAAATATTTCGTACAGCAATTCAGTGTGCCCTACCTAATGTGTTCACTCAGACAAAAAGCTTGCTTATGAAACTATTATAATACAACGCATATTGACAAGTAATATTAAGTGTTTTATTGTTTCCCCTTATAACAATCAACTTAATGCAAAACAATTTAATGAACAATAACTACTATATGTTAAAATTTGGTTATGAATTATCTATATATATTCCTTTGTATGAAAAACACAATTTTAGTAGATATGTCTAACATGACATTAACATAGAGGATGTTCTTTCAAGTGAGTTACAAACAAAATAAAACCAAAATATACAAAGCAAGCACGTGCGTCGCAAGGGTTAGAAAGCTAGCGAGGAAGTGAAAGGCTGTTTTTCTATTGGTACAGCAACAACAATGACACAAACCTAAGAAGCTCTTCTGCCCTAGGCTTGGCTTTACGAATCCTCCTATGGTGGCTGCCCATGTATTCACAGACCTTGGCTCAGCGTGTTTCCAAATCATTTTTCAGTCGTAGTGCCTCTTTTCCAAGTTATAAAGTCATATATGAAGCCTGATAATTACATAAAACAACAATGGTCTTTTCTTTTTCTTTTTTTGAAATATTCTCAGTAAATTCTATTAGAATTGTCACATTTAGGAATCTCTCTTTCTTTTGAATTTTAGGAATATTAAGTATGTACTATTTAAGGCAGTTACCTTGTTGCAAACACAAGCTTGTTTCTTGTTGTGCAGTGGATATATGGCACCGGAGTACGCAATGCATGGTTACCTCACTGACAAAGCCGACATCTATAGTTTTGGCATAGTTGCCTTAGAAGTTGTTAGTGGCCGGAGCAATAGTAGTTCCCAAAAAATGAGGAATGCTTTTATCTACTTGATTGGGTAATCAACTCTATCATTTCAATTATGATTGTATCCATATTTAAATTTCTGCCTTGTGCTGGTGGAAAAGGGATTAAGGAAGTGTGAGCATAGTATGTAATCCCTCACATGCACTTTTAATTGTTGCAAAGGAGTGTTACAGTTACCAGCTATTGAAACCTGCTTAACGAATTGTCGTGCTGCTAACTGCAATTTGTCATTTCAAATTAATTCAATTCTTCTTATTATGTTGGTCTACACTGATTTTTCATGTAGATTCTTTTTTTGGATTGAAGAAAATTCTATTTCTTGAAGTTTGGGGTAGTTCAGTTTTAGTCTTAATGTTTTTATGCCTGACGTTCATACTCTCTGTAGTTCCATTGGTGCCAAACAATTCCTTCGACTACTATTCAATTTTGGCAATTACTGTTATATTAAAAAGTTTTCAAGATCATGTCTTGACCAGAATATCCATATCCATATACTTTTTTCACATTCATATAATTTTGAGTCCTTAGTTAATTTTTTTTCAGTAATAATCATTATTAGTCCTCGTTAAATTTGATTGTCACTTCAGTTGCATAATCAAGTATTTTTGTTAAACTAGAATTTAGAAGGCAATGGATTGTAAACCATTTCATGTAACAACACTGACAAATAATTCGTGCTGATAAAACTCAATAAGAGCTGGCGATTTTAAAGCAGTATTGGTAAGTTTTTGGCAGCCAGTGAACCATTAGTAAGTGATGTTGGAGTTTACCAACTTTTATTCAAAATCGGTAAAGAAATCATGTTTGATCCGTATTTGACTCATTTGAGATGAAAAACTAGTGGGTGCTTATCAACTACATTTGTCACGTTATAATCAAGAGACATAATACACTTCTTCCTGTTTTAGTATTTAGAGCATATTTTGCAACTGATCAGTACCTCAAGCTTGAAAGGAAAATATTTTCACTTTTCATTTCTGTTTCTAGGTACGAGTTTTGAAGAGAGAGGAAATTTGATAGATTTAGTTGATCAGAGGCTCAATTGTCACTTTGACAAAGAGGAGGCGCTAGTATTGATAAAGGTAGCTCTGATGTGTACTAATGTAACTCCAGCACTCAGGCCACCGATGTCATCTGTGGTTAGCATGCTTGAAGGCAAGGTCACTGTTCCGGTGCTGGACTCTGAAGGCGCTATCATGACTGAGAAGAAAATTGAGGCCATGAGGAAGCATTTTATAGGTGACAAAAATCAGGTTGTTGGTGAGAATATCACCAGGTCTATGTCCACTGATGGACCATGGACTGGAACCGCTTCATCTGCGCCTGCTAATGATCTTTATCCAATACTTCTGGATACTGATTAATGACAGAAGAAAGGTTTGTTGTGTCCTAAGTAAAATAGTTCTTGAAAGAACTAGGGCTTTAGCTCTTGAATTTCTCTCCGAAGTTTCTCTTTTGCTTACATTTGAAACTGAATGTATAGATAATATAAAGAAAACAATGTGTTATGCAGTGCAGTAATTGTGTATTGTGAACTCATTCGTAGGGAAAGCCTAAAGACAATGGTTTGTGGTTTGGTGGTTTTATTTGTGCCGTTTCTTTCCATATGGTTATTCAAACAGATATGATGTTGCGACTTTTTTCTGTTCACACAATAACAATGCAGATGGTTGCCATTGCAAGGGAGGGAATCTATTATGGAAGTTCTTTATTTGTTTGAATGGCGAGATGTGCGAAGTGGCACATTCTTGCTCGGGACATGTTTTGTTCATTAGCTTGACCTGTCATATGTTGCTACTCAAAATTTTTTTCTTAACAAACACAAATTTTTTCTGTGGTCGGTCAACTTCGTCTTTCCTATATTTGAGAAATGAGGAAAGAGAAACTTGATACTTGCATGTCTACACACACAAAAATTTATCTTGAGAAATTTGCATGTCCAGTCACTGTTTCTTCCCGGTGGATTACTACCTCATCAGAAGACTAATTCCATTCCATCAGCGGTTCTGTATTATGAGTTAATGCCCAAAACGTTCTTAGGTTAATGTCAAAATAATCAAACAAGTTAAAACCAAAACCAAAACCTCAATGGGTTTCATTTGCTTCCCCTGAGTTCTTAGAGGTTGGGGCTGAGTGAATATTGACGAAGTTGCAGCAGATCTGCTGTAGCTTCGTAAATCTTGATTCCTAAACCAGCAGACCTCCACCGAAAATGGAAACCGAATCCTGTATTCTAAGTAACTAACCAAAAAAGAACGAAAAAGAAGGTGCGCATTAAGTAGAATCCGACAAGCACCTGTATCTCAATGGACCATGACCTCTTGGAGTTATTTTTTTTTCTTCACTTTCTCGTCAAATTAATACATAGACTTGATGTAAGTGGAAAGGAGTTAATGTCACTCCCCGAAACCTGAGCGCGTGCCCATCTCTTGGTGGTCGATAAAAATTTTGCGACTTCTCAGGACGAGTCGCCGACCTTTTCATTTTATTGCACATGCGGAAGCGAATTACTTAATCCCCTGACATCAACAACTTGAGATATAAAAGCAGGAAACATAATCACAAACAAAACATGCTTTTATATATACACTGAGTCATATACAAAAGCCTATACCCAAAAGATTCCAAAAGACTAATTCTCAAAAAGAAACCGTTCTAACTGACCCACGCTTTAGATCCCTTTAGTTCGGCTCCGGGTCCTCCACTCTACGGCCCTGAAAAGAAATGAGCTCACGACAGGGTAAGATATAAATCTCAACGAGTTCACGCTCTAAACCTCGATTAGGAGGGTAATACGCCTAGAGGCGTCCTAACCACACAATCATACAATCACAAAGACTTATCTCGTCTCAAATCCACCTTACAAGTCAGCAAAGTTCATATGCATCATGCATAAAATCGATGCACGCAATAATTAAAACGCCTTACTCAACTCAATAAATCATAGGGGTTTTGATTATAGGGCCAAATCGTTATGACACGTTCCATACCATGTCATCCCATAATCCAGCGCATCTATTTCACTTAACATGCGTTCCAATTGATAATTATGCCCCTCTAGGGTACGGCCTACTTGAAGTTTGGCAGTCTACTGGCGTAGCCAGGCATTATCTCACCCCATTGAGCATGGCTGCGTCTCTCAAAGATGGCTTTCCCGAAAGAGTATAGGTCTAGACTCTACTGCGACTCAAATCCCATATAGGGTAACGTCCATCGTCAACGATTGGGACGGATTTTCTTAACCAACACACGACAATTCAATCTCGGCCCATGACACCATGCATTGCACTAAAATGCCTCAATTAAATTTGTCACGCCCCGATCCTCCGAGCGCGCGAACATCCCACTCTGGTCGATACAAATGCGACTTCCCAGGACACGTCGCCGACCCATTCATTTTTATTGCACATGCGGAAGCGAAACAAATCCCCTGACAATATTTAACTTGGGATAGAAAAGCAGGCAATCAATCACAACCAAACAAGCTTCATTATAAACACATAGGTTTATATACAACACTGGATTGTCTATAAAATAGACAGGCTCAACAACTAGGGAACTATCCTATGACCAACTTGTCAGACACATTCGCCGATTCTTCAGCCTCCACCTTCCGAACTCCAGGACTTCCGGTCCTCCATGACCGTCATCTAGAGACCTGAAATATTTTCCCCAAACCGGGATGAGACTACGTCTCAACGAGTCCTACCCTCTAAAACTCAATTAGGAAGAAAATACGCCTCAGGGCGCTCTAGCCACACAAATAGGATAGAGGGCTTACCTCGCCTTAGTCCCTTTCCTGCACGTTAGTACAATTCATATTCAAATAATGCTCGCACAAGCTGAAACTACCGACACACCCATCGGTCTATCAATTCAATCAATCCAATTGATATCATACGATCCACATATCTATCAATTCATACCATCTATTAAACCATACCATCTATTCATCCATCAATACATTCACGGCTCACACAAGCTGAAATGGATGCAATGCTCTCACAAGCTGATATAGATGGTAGCTCGCACAAGCTGATATATACATAGATGGTAGCTCACACAAGCTGATAGATAGATCGTGCTCGCACAAGCTGATAAAACGATCTTAGCTCATCAGAAGCTGCCATATATATATGGTATACCATAATTGCTCGCCCATGTTGATACATATATATATACCAATGCTCGCCAAAGCTGATCATTCAATAATAAACCATAGAACTGGATATTCAATCCAATAACAACCAACGATTCAAACTAGTCATATAAAGCAATTACGGTGCTAAAAGCCAACACCGGGTATTTCAAGTTAAATACCACAACTTCATCAATTTCACACAATTCCACACTTTTGGAATAATTAACCATAATCATCAATCACTCAATTTCTCAATTTAAACATACAATTAACACAAACCGACCACACTGCTGCGATCAGCGCGAAATTCTAACAACCGGCCATCCCGGCATAATTTTCGAAATTATTAAATAATTAAATTTAATTCCGAAAATTAAATAATTAAATATTATATTATAATAATATAATATAATTTAATAAAATAATATTTATAAATTCGAAATAATTAATTAATTAAAAATAATTAATTAGGGCTTAAACAAGATTACACTAATTTAATCATACAATTAGCCCTAATTAAACATCCATTAAACTAATCATACAACTAATCTAATTTACATTAAAATAATCTAATTTAATCACATAAACCTAATTAGACTAATCTAAACACCCCTTAAGCGTCATTAACTCATTAAGCAAGAATTAGAGGATAAACTCACCGGTTTTGCGCGCCGGTGAGTTCACGGCGACCCCGACACCAAGGCGGTCGATAAACCCCAAAGCGGCGACACCAACGGAGGCCGGGAAGACACTGAAAACGGGCCTCGAAGTCTGGAACTTCTTGCTGTCTTCTGCTTCTGATCTGGGCTGAACTGCAGAGAAGAAACCAGCAACTTCAACGGCGAAAACGGGCCGATCGGAGCTCCGGCAAGCGGGTGGTTGGCAACCAATGGCTCCCGGGGGTCTTGGGGATCTTATAGGAGGTTGGGATGGGCAAAGGAAGGGTCGGAAAGGGGCGAAACAGCAAGAAAACGCGGAACAGGCGGAGCAGGGCGGAACCAGACGGTCCGGCGAGCGGCAGCTTCTCTCAGGATTTCGGGACGACCGGAGAATCGTTCCGGCGAGCGGTGAGATGCTCCGGAACGGTATGGATGTCTTCTTCGCGACGATGGGTGGATCGTTCGCTGATTCAACCGGGAAGTTAACTTTTTACTCGGATCTTTGGCGAAAGGTCGGCTGGAGCAGAAACTGGAACGAGGAGAAAAACAGAGGAAGAAATGGAGTCCGATGGGCATGCGACGGTGGAGGGCTGTTGCTGCTCGGTTTCTCTGGTTTTTGCTGAGCTTCTCTCCTTCAACAATAATGGAGAAAGCCACAAATTAAGGGAGAAGAAGGCTGCTTAGCAAGGGGGTCTCCTTGGGCTCTTTAGAGCTCAACACTTGCCATTCTCTCATTGGCTTTGCCCCCCCACCATGACATCACATGACCTCAGCCACTCTCTCTCCTCAAGCTTCCTCCACAACCTTGCCAATAGGTGCAAAATAGCTCTCCCCATGGCAAGATACGAATTTGTTACATTTCCCTCTTCAATCTCAATCAATTTCATCCAATTCTCAACCAAACACATCCAATTGAAGCCCAATTAAATCCATCAAGGTATCCTCGTCCGTCTCATGACTTTTTCCCATCAAATGATCCAACTCGCATCCCGAAGATTCAATCAAAAACGACCCTCCGACAATTCCGAACAAAACGGCCTTACTTTGCTTTTCCGCCAAAAAAATCTCGGTTTGTAGAAAAATCTTGGAGATGAGTCGACATTCCTAAAATGATTGTGACTTGACGGAACTTCCAATTTCGTAATCGGGTTCAATTTCTCGGTTGATTTCAATTTGGCGCGACTTTAGCGCGTCCTAATCTACCGGGTAGCTTTTAGGAATTTTCGTGCAATTGACCCGTGGTTGATTATTTTCAAGCCACAAAGTACATCTTCGACACATTGGCGACTCTCGATTGTCGTAGAAATCTCGAGATTTCAAATACGGACACGAGGTACCAAAACGATAGAGAAATCGGTCTAGTGTCGATCAACAATAATTGTGCAATTAGGTGGAATCACCCACACTTAATTACATGATTATGTTGAATCGACCTATCTCCGGTCTCTAATCGATCTGTGTCGTAATGACCCTTGCAGATTAGTACGGTCGAGCAATCGGTTCCTGATCGAATTCTCAAGTCTATTGCGTTTAGATTCCTTAACGGCTTCACCTGATAGACTAGTTATCTCGTGAGTGGCCAACTCAGAGAAGAAAGCTATAGACGCGAAGATGAAATGCCCGACTTATTTAATTGAAACCAGAATTGGAAAATCGGGATGTCACAAAATTAGTGGTCCTGGCCTATTTTTTTCGTATTAAAAATACTCGGTGAAAATAGTCATGTGTGGGTACATGGTCAGATTGAACCCGGAAAATCCACACCATTCTTTTTAAAATCCCACTGGTTTATATAGTATATGAAACCATTTTCGATGTTAAAATCCGACACCCAGGATTTTCTGAATAAATATCAAAATTCACAAATTTTGGAATAATTGACTAAATTTCCAATAAGAACTCAATTGGCACAAATTAACACTCAATTGTAGAAATTAACCATACCATTGCAATCAGCACGAAATTTAGGCCATTGGGCTATCCAGTGTCTAATTTTCGAAAAATATTTAATAATTAAATAATTACCAAAATTAATTAATTAATTCAATTCAAATTCTAAAAAGGCTAACTTAAGCCGGAAATGCCCAATTAAATCATGAAACGGGCCTGGAAAATTATCAAACCAATTTAGATAAATAATACAGCTTATCTAGTCCTTAACTAAGTCATTCTAACCACCTAACATGCATAATTAACTAATTAAATCACTAATCTAATCTAACTAACCACCTAATTCCTAATTAACTTAAACTAAACACCCATTAAACGTCATTAGCATACTAAGTAGAGTTTAGTGCATAAATTCACCGGTTTAGCGAGAAAACTAGTCAATTGCGATGGCGGCGCGACGGTAGCCGAAGCTTGTGCTTGCGGCAGCATCAACAAACACTTAGACCGGGCCAAAAAGGCCTTGCAAACCCACAACAAATTGCTCGGCTCAATTTGGGGCTTGGGGCTGCAAAGTGGGCTACTGGGCTCAATTGGTGGGCTAGCTTCGGATGGGCTGACCAACTGAAATTGCCGGTATGGGCTGAAGATGGGCTGAGAAGAGGCCTTGGGCTACTGACACGAGCGAGCTGGGCCGAACAAAGAAGCAGCAAGGGCTGCTGTTGGGCTGAAATCCACGGAGAGAAAATAGTGTGGGCTGCTGGAATGAAGATGGGCTGAGTTGGGGATTTGGGCTCGGCTGAGTTGGAAAGAAGCAGCTTCGGTGGGGCTTCGCTGTCTTCGTGCGAAACGGTGGAGGATGGAGCTTCGAAGATGGAAGCTGACTGGTGGAGAGTAAGCTGACTTCGGTGGAGATGGACGGCGTGAGTGGATGGTGTGTGCTGGCGACAAAAATCCGTGGAGATGGGGCGGTCGTGGCAACAAAAGGAAGAAGGAGGGGATGCTGGCGAGCGTTGGTCTTCGGTGGCAGAGGAAGAACGCAGACGAAGATGCAGGAAAAAGAAATGAAAGTGGGAGCAGCACGTGGACAGGGATGAGGGGCGCTCGGTGCGTGAGAGGGAGAGAAGACCGTAGATGGTGGAGCTGCAGGTTTGACTAGAACGTGGCAGCTGAGGGCCTTCGGTGGTGAAGAGAATGGAGATGACGTGAGGGTGTGAGCTTCGAAGAGAATGAAAGAAAACAAATGAAAGAGAAAGGTAGAGGTAGCTGGTTTGGTCAAAGAGCTCATGCGAAGGAGAAGATAGCGGAATGAGAGAAGCAGCTGGCATGGCTTGCTCAAGAAGCCGAGGAAAAGGAAGAAAGATCAGCAAGGTTATCCACTCCATTGAAGGCTTGCTCCCCTATTTCTTTTTTGCATAATAATTCCACAATTAATCCAATTTTGGTGCCAAAGTTGCACCCCCCATCCTAGCTCCGAATTTCACTAAATTGAACTTCAATTTCCTCAATTCGACGACCAAATTTTGATGAAGAAGAAGTCCCCAATATTTCTGCAAGTCTTCTTTGCCAAGTAGCTCGGTAAGGAGGCCTAAAATCCCTTCAATTTGGCCCATCCGAATTCCCTTTATTTTCCGAATCATCCGAAACGATTTTCCGTAAAAATCACAAAATCGCCGAAAATTCCTTGGAAGATGAGTCGATGTTTCTAAAATAAATCGTGACATGACAGAACTTTCAATTTTTGAAATCGGGTTCAATTTCATGCTTAATTTCAATCTAACGCAATTTTAGCGTGACCTAACCTACCGGATAGCTTTCAAGAATTTTTAGCGCAATTGATCCGTGATCGAGTCACAATGTACATTTTCGACACATTGACGACTCTCAGTTGTCGTGAAAATCTCGAGGTTTCAAATATGAACACATGGTACGAAAATGACGAAAAAATCGTTCTAGTGCCGTTCGACAGAAATTTTGCAATCGGGTGGAATCACCCACACACTAATCACATATCTCTATCAAATTGACCTATCTTTGATTTCTGATCGATTTTGACAATGCCATAATCACCCTTGCAGATGAGCACGGTCGAGTAGTCGATTCCTAGTTGAATTCTCAAGTTTATTGCGTTTAGATTCCTTAACGGCTTTACCAAGTAGTTTAGTTATCGTGTGAGTGATCAGCTCAGAGAATAACACTATAAGCGCGTTGATGAAAAGCCCGATTTATTAAATTGAAAACAAAATCTAAAAATTCAGGCTGTCACAATTAATGTCACGAAATTGACAAAGCATAGAAATAGCTTCAAAATTAGTGGCAAACCTCATCCACTCACATTGCCCTTTTCTTTTTCTTTTTCTTTTGTCTATTTTGTTTTTGTACGTAAGGTGTATTCCTAAACTCTGGAGCTCATCTATGAGCAGTTTTGCAGGCTCCAAGTGGGTCCGCCTAAGAAACCCCCATAAACGCATAAACCCCCATTCAAAAGAGGGAAGTCTTAAATTCTCCACCTTCCCGTTCTCATAAGGAATGGTGGCCATTGGAGCAAGCCCCAGTGGTTCCTCTCATTGGATGATGACATGTACATTTAAGATCCAAATAAAATTAGTATATACTAAGATTAAAAACATTTAAATTGAATGGGATATCATAAAGGAGTAGAAATTTTATATACATGTGGTTATTGTTAGCCCGAAGAAAAAATGTGGGCTTGAAATTTTAAAAGAGGTCATTAGAATAGTCTCATATTCATACGTTGAAAATCATATCTTTCTTGCCTAATGCGATAATTTTTCCCACTTCTTACTCATTTGACAATTGGATGAAGATACTATACCCGAATCACACGTATTCTCATTTGTGTTCGAAATAATTTTTAATCGCATTAATGCATGTAGTAATATATTCACAATTGGAATGTGAAAAGACATTCATGGAAGTATCGTGTAGGCACAAAAGATAGACACCTTTTTTGAACATGATGAATCACCCCATCCATGGGGAAGTTTCCGATCTCAAGAAAAAAAATGGGACATGTAAAGTTCAAAAAAGCTAACAAGCATAATTTCTCCTCCTTAAGTGTGAAAGCAAAAGCAAATTGCCAAATCATGGAGCAAGGGTTCCTTTTGATAATGCTAGTACGAACACCCAGAGGGGGTGAATAGGTGTTTAAAAGAATTTTTGATAAATAAATAAATTTCGAACAAAGTCTAAGAACCAAATAGAGTCTAATAAGCAAATCACTAGACTACTGATGAATGTTCAGAATGGATAAGAGATGGAATTGATTTTTATGATACTTAAAAAAATGCAACAGATTTCAATAAAATGAGTTAATGAAAGAGAATATTGCACATGAAATTTATATAATGGTTTGGTTTAAATTAAACTCACGTCCACTCTCCCACGCTGACAACCTTCTAGTTGGAATTCACTATAGCATCAATAGAGAAGTACAATTTTTGAGTGCAAACACTCAATGAAAGATCCCTAGGAATCACTTCCTAAGTAACCTCTTCCTCCATCGATTGTCAATTCGTGCTTCAAGGTGATTCATCCCTGGTGAGATTAAAATGCGTCAGACCTTCAGGGACAAACTGAGGCCCGTGACTAACAATGCGAGAGGATTTCCTCGATAAGACATCGAAACGGACTTGGAGGATTTTGATGACATATTCGAGAGTGATCGAGTGAAAATTTTTGCAAAGAATGTGAGAGTAGATCAAGAGAAGCAAGGGTTTGAGAGAAAGATAAGGGTTTGTAAAGAGTCTAGATATCGGGGAAAAAGGTCAAAGATTTTATTTAAAGAAAATGAACTAGGGCAACCGAACACGCACAAAAAACAAACTTCTATTTTAAAAAAAAATTAAATAGTAACTGTCAATAATTTTTGAAATATTAATCCTGAAAAACCAGCACAGATATAACAATTTCCAAAATAAAAGGCAAGTAATAATTCGAGAATAATCATACATGTTCAAGAATGAAAGAAACTTATGAGCCAAAATTTGAAATATAATTACTTGAGTCTGGAAGGGCTTTCAGAATGATGTTTCTACCATAGGTTGGCGATGAGTTTGCTCTCCAATAGACTTTAACCAGATGCAAGAGTAATATTTAGCTTTTCATGAATGAACTTGAATGATCATTTCTCCAATGGCTTGGTAAAGATATCTGCCAGTTGATTCTTCAAATCAATGAATTGAACATTGATTTCGCCATTTTACATATAATCTCTTATGAAATGATGGCGAATTTCAATACGCTTTGCCCTTGAATGAATAATAGGATTTTTGGTGATGTTGATCTCACTTGTGTTGTCACATATGATTTCAATGCAAGATTCTTCTATTCCAAAGTCCTTAAGTTGTTGCATGGTCTAAAGAATTTGTCAACAGTAACTTCCAAGAGCAACATATTCTGCTTTTACCGTTGAGAGTGCCACAATATTTTGCTTTTTTGAGAACTAGGACACTAACATTTGTCCCAAGAGTCGGCACGCTCTTGAAGTACTTTTCCTGTCAACTTTACAACTAACTAGATCAGCATCTGAGTATCCAAGTAATGTAAAGTCTTCTCCGTTTGAATACCACATACCTAACTTTGGATTGGTTGCAATATATTTGATAATACGTTTGACAGCACTGAGATGAGATTCTTTGGGATCACCTTGGAATCTAGTCCACATACACATTGAATAAAATATCAGTTCGAGAAGCAATAAGATAGAGAAAAGAACCAATCATGATTCTATATGTCTTTTGGTCTACTTTCTTTCTATATTCATCATTGTCAAGTTTGGAAGAACTTGACATAAGAGTCTCAATCTTCTTGCAGTTTTCCATCTCAAACTTCTTGATAACATCTCTGGCATTCTCTTGATAAATGAAAGTTCATTTCTTTGATTGTCTGACTTGTAGACCTAGAAGGAATGTTAACTCATCCATCATGCTCATTTTGAATTCTTTCAGAAATTTACTCAGTCTCTAATACTAAGCTTGAGGTGCCTATTTCAGACTGTACAAAGCCTTCTTTAGTCTGTAGACTAAGTCTGGTTTTCTAGGATTTTTGAATCCTGATGGTTGTTCCACATAGACTTCTTCTTGTATGAACCCGTTTAAGAATGCACTCTTGACATCCATTTGGAGTAACCTAAAATTATGGAAACATACATATGCTAGCAATAATCTTATGGCTTCTAACCTAACTACAAGTGCATATGTCTCATCATAGTTTATTCATTCCTCTTGCATATAACCTTTTGCAAGAAGCCTTACTTTGTTTCTGATTACTTTACCCTTTTCATCCATCTTGTTTCTGAACACCCACTTTGCTCAAATCACAGATTTTCCTTTTGGTTTTGGAACTAACTCCCATACATCATTAATCATGAATTGTCCGAGTTCTTCCTGCATTGTTTCTATCCAGCTTTCATCAGATAAAGCTTCATATACTCCCTTTGGTTATATTTTAGAAATAAGAGCTAGAGCACTTGAGTATTCAAGCACTTTTGATCTGGTTGAAATCCCTTCTTCTATATTGCTAATAATGAGCTCTTTAGAATGGCTTGATTTGTGCTTCCAGTTACTGTTGGATTTGTCACTTTCTGCAAGGGTTTGCTGAAAGTCTATTTTCTTTGATTCTTCTGACTTTTCTTCTGCTTGACTTTGATCACCAAAAGACTGAGGTTCCTCGGGGGAATTAGACTTCATTAAGTCTAAAACTAGTTTAGACTCTTAAAGTTGAGTATGGTCTTGTTGGTTCTTAACAATTTCTTGAAATCTAACATTCATGGATTCTTCAACAGTCTGTGTATTCTTGTTTAAGACCCTATAAGCTTTGCTTGAAGTAGAATAGCCAAGAAATATTTCTTCATCCGATCTTTTTTCAAATTTCCCAAGCCGATCATTTCCATTTTTCAAAATAAAACACTTGCAACCAAACACATGAAAATAAGATATATTTAGCTTTTTTCCTTTGTAAACTTCATAGGGAGTTTCCTCTAAGATAAGCCTTAAAAATACTCTGTTAATTATATAACAATGAAGTAGAAACTGCTTCTACCCAAAAATGAGAAGAGACTACTTTCTATTAGCAAAGTTTTGGCCATCTCCTGTAAAGACGTATTTTTCCTTTCTACAACTCTATATTACTCTGGAGTGTATGAAGAGAACAACACATGTTGTAGACCATTCTCATCACAAAAATATGCAAAGTCTTGATTCTCAAATTCTCCCCCATGATCAGTCTTTATACTTGAAATGGCATAACATTTCTCATTTTGAACCTTCTTAGCAAACTTTGAAAAATATGAGAAGGTTTTTGTTTTATTCACCAAGAAGAAAACCCACATAAATCTTAAATAATCATCCACAACTACCAAACAGTATTTCTTACCACTAATACTTTGTGTTCTAGTTGGTCAAAAAAGATCCATGTGAAGAAACTGTAAGACGCAATTAATGGAAACTTGATTTATAGGTTTAAATGAGCTTCTGACATGTTTTCCCAATATAAATGGAGTACACAACTCAGACTTCTGATACATAATTCTAGGAAGACCACGAACCAGCTTCTTAGACGATAGTTTAGCAATATGTTTCATACTCACATGTCCAAGCTTGCGATGCTAGAGATTTGCTTTATCTTGAATTGAAATAAGACATTAAGAGCTCTCTAGACTTATGTCCAGAAGATAAATATTGTCATTTCTTCGCCCAGTAAAAGTTTGAGAGAAGTCTCGACTTATTCCAAAACAAACATCTTATTGGAAATTGATTCTGAATCCTGTATCACCTAACTGTCTTATGTTAGAAGATTGTAATTCAAACCTTTTACCAAGGAAACATTGTTGATGATCAAACTTTCAATCCTCATTGTTTCATGTCTAATAATTTTTCCTTTGTTGTTCCCACCAAACGAAACATTTCCTCATTTTTGTTTTTCCAGTTTTACGAAATTGCTTGAATCTCTAGTCATATGTCTAGAATAGCCATTGTCTAAATACCATTTGCTTTTTCTTTTAACAGTAACTCGCAGTCAAAAAGAAATCTCAAACTTTCTTTGGTATCCAAATTTTCTTGGGTCCTATCGAGTTAGTTTTAAAAGCAGCATTTGCCCAATTCTTCTTAACAGGTCTCCAAACTTTAGGACATTCATTTTTAAAATGTTTTGAGCTATTATACTTAGAACATTTAAGAGCATTTCAACCAACAAGTTTTACAAAAAAATTTTGAAAATGATTTTTATAAGAAGATTTTGAAGGTCTTTGTCTAAGTCTCTCATTGACTTTAATAAAATCGATCAAAAGAGTACTTTCTTTACTCATACCCAAACCATATTTGTTATAATAGGGTATTTGAGTTGAAAGGATTTTCTCTAAAGTTTTTCATCATTTGGAGAACTTTGTAAAAATATATGAAATCTCATTTTTCAAACATTCATTTTTTTTTTTTTGCAGTATTTTCTTTCAAATCATCAAAATCAATTTTCAAATTCTCAAACTTTTCTCTCCAAGAATTATCTTGTTACCTGAGTTTTGAATTTTCATTCTTTAATTTGGAGATCTTTTTAAGAGAAGATTTAAGGTTCAAGCAAAGTTCATCTATATATTTAGAAACTTTAATAAGAATATCTAAATGACTTACCTCGATTTCCTAGTCAGATTCTAAGTTTGTGTCAGAGTCTGACTCTAATTCTGAGTATGCTTTTGAGTGAGCCATCAAACGGATATTTACAAACTCCTCTTCACTTTCCCCACATTCTGTATCACTCTATGTTTATACTTTTAGAGCTTTCTTGTATTTTTCATACTTTGATTTCTTCTTTTTAACAAGGGACAGTTAGACTTGATGTGTCCCTTCTTCTTGCACTCAAAGCATATCACATCCTTACTAGATTCAACATCTTCCATTGATCTTTTTTGGAAATTTTGCTTGCTTTGCTTTATCCAGTTCAATCTTCTTCTTTTCCTATTCCGTTTCCTGAATTTCTTTATCATGAGAGCTAGCTCCTCCTCGTCCATATCATTTTCTGTATATGTATCATCATAATCAACATTAGACTTAAGCGCAATTGACTTCTTACCTTTTGGATCCTTTTCGTCATTGATTTGCTTCACTTCATAGGATTGAAGAGTGCCTATTAGCTCGTGAATAGAAAGAGGCATGATTCTTTGTGTTTCTCGGATTGATGTTTTCACATGGTTCTAGTCCTTTGAAAGTCCTCACAGAAGTTTATTGACCTTCATTAGAGCAAAAATTGGTTGACCTTGATATGCCAACCCATTTACAATTCTTGTAAATTGACTGAACATATCTCCAATGGACTCTCCAGGCTTCATTTTGAAGGATTCATATTGGTCAAGTAAGATAATTATCTTTGTCTCCTTTACACGATCTATTCATTCAAAGGTGACATGAAGTCTATCCTAGACTTCTTTAGCTATTTCACATGAGGAAATTCTGTTATATTCAACATGAGACAAGGCACAATATAAAGAATAGATAGCTTTTGCATCAAGAGCCTGTCTCTTGGTAATATCTGCTTGGTTGGAATCCTCAGCATCCTTATCTAAAACTTATTTTCCCTTGTCAGATGCTGAAGCTGCCTTTGGGTTGATTCTTCTTTCTACAACATTGAGATCCAGAGGATCTCTGGATCTCAACAACGCATTCATTTTATTCTTCCACACACTGTATTCTTTTCCATCAAAATAAGGTGGCCTGGTATTTGCTTTACCCCTCCATGAGTCCTAGTGCTAAACAACTAGTCATAGAAGATCTTTAGCTTAGAAGTATAAACATTTCAACAGAAGAGCACAGGTTTCTAATACTAATTGAAAATGCTAGTACTAACACCTAGAAATGGGTGAATAGATGTTTAAAATAAATCTTAACAAATAAATGTGGAATAAAATAAGTTGCGAGTAAAGTCTGAAAAATGATCGAGTTTGATTAAATGAGTTACTAGACTTCTGGTGAAAATTTAGAATCAGATGAGAGATGAAATAGTTTTTGCGATACTGAAAAAGAGGATGTACAGATAACACTAAAAAGAGTTAAGGGAAGAAAAAATTGCACACGAGATTTATAGTGGTTCGGCTTAGATCAAGCTTACGTCCATTCTCTCATGCTGGTAGGCTTTTGGCTAAAATTCACTAAAGTATCAACAGAGAAGTACAATATTTCGAGTGCAAACACTCAGATGAAGATTTCTTTCTCCCTCACTAAGTCACTCTTCTTGTGATTTTCTCTCTTAAATATAATTTGTAAGAGCTATCGTTAAAGAACAAGTGGTTAGAAAGGTTTTATACTTTGGAATTTCAATTTTCATGCACTATCTCAAATAGACTGAATGACCTCCTTAAATAATCCTTCACACCTTACTAGCCGTTGGCATTCTCCAAATAAATTTCTTCCAATCAATCCGTTGGACAGAATCGATTAAGGAAATCTTGTAGCCATTTAAAGATTGAGATGAAAATCCGTTGATTCTAGTCACCCATACAATCAGAATCTAGGTTTCCATAAGTAGTTGCTTCGCAAAAAGGAACTTCTCTTCAAAATTGATTCCATCAATGTATTTATAAAAGGTAAGTGAGATTCTTTGCCAGAAAACCATATATTAAAGAATAAATCCCTATTGTGTTCATACCGAATCCTTGTCACAAAATCAATAAATCTGAGTCTGAGTATATCTTCATTCTGGACTTGTTTTCGGTCTGGATTGCATTGGAGTGGGAAAGACTTCTGGAATAAATAGACTTTGACAAGAATTTTTTATATGACTTAGAAGTCTACTATTCTTCAAAATAAGAACAAGAACAAGAAAATTTTGTCAACTTTAAAACTTGATAAGAGTTTTCTCAACAAAATCTTGGGGTGGTGCTTGCTGAATTTACCTTGCTTTGCATAAGGGAAAATGGATGTTTAATTATAGTACATAAAAATCATACCAACAAGAATGTTTCGTTTCTTGTTCGGATATTTTGAGATCGGTAGCCCATCAAACTAAATTCAAATCTTGATTTGCTGCTTTTCCATTTTGTTGGTGGTTGAGAAAATAAGTTGAAGTACGTGACCCCGAGAGACGAATAGTCAAACGATGAGCTGTCAAAGAGAAGCAGAAACAATCAAACCACTTAGCACGAAAGTAAATCGGTATATTAACTTCTAGGATTGGTGAATCCTTCGATATGTCGGAATCAAATGAGATTGATCATGATAGCTTAGAGCATGTGAGTAAGTCACAGAGACTTTGCTTAAGAAGGAATGGTTTAATCTTTCGTAGGTGGCTATCATGGATATAGAAAGAACATTGGGTCAATCAAGGAAGTTTGCATCGTTTCAATGTGCTTGATATATAGGTACTATATGATACATAGACAGTGTCAAGAAGTTATTACACGGTTTATAGAATATGTGGATCCAAATCATTTGAACCATACCCAATCGTGGGCAGCTACGCTAGATTAGAGTCTCTCATTCATTGTCGAGGTCGAGAGTTCGAAACTCCCAGTTGCTGAAGCATTGTAAATGGGAGGCCATGGTGTTGAGATCCTGTATTAGTCTCCCCCGAGGTATAGGAGTCCGGCCCAATGGCGCCACCAGATGCGGCGGGTCAAGGCGGAGTTCTCGGTTACCAAAAAAAAAAATCATTTGAACCATTAACTACATGAGTCTCAAAAAGGGAGTTGCATGATTGACGGTTTAGATAGACTTGGTTTATGTGATCTAAATCATGTAATGCTTTTTGAGTGTATACAACATCTCCTAGAAATGCAAGTTAATCTCTTTTAACACTCAAAATTCATATGGTAGTGGCTTCATGTTCAGCCTCATGCTCATCTCCAAGTCAAATTGAGCATCTGTTTTTAGTTGTCATCTTCCAAGGGAGATGATCATCTTTCCTTTGTCCTTTTTCTTTGTGCCCCTCCCTCCATATGGTGGAAAGTGGAGAAGAAACAAGGAGAGGAAATGGTTAACCTCCCTATAAATTGTCTCGGAGAGTCTAGATCTGATCAATGAACGGGCCGAAAACGAGCACCGGCTATAGAAATTCTTCTCCAAACCCGTCCTTGATAAAAAATAAGAAATAAAAAAACTTGTATACTCCTATGCAAGCAAATCAGGGTTAATTCATGTAGTCGCACATGGTCCAGATCGAAGACGGCATGATAGATAGAGATCTCATGGTACCGCTACTATACTAGAGCTCCGATATCAAATCTCAGAAAATTCGCATCGAATCGAGGGAAGCTACGGACTTTAGGATATGCAGGATGACAATGGAGTGCAATTGAAAGATAGATGCTTTGATTTTTCTTTTTTTGGCAGAAGTAGTTGGGCAGCCTTTCAGGGTCGAGTGCTTGCTCTAGCTATAGGTTTGTCAGCTTTAAATTTGATATATTTTGATAGCAGAAGCAGTCAACTTGCTCAACTGCGCACAAATGAGAAAGCGGCAGTGGAATAAACAGGTTCCAAATTTGAAAGCGGAATAAACAGGTTCCAAATTTGAAAGCCACAATCAATGTAAAAGTATCAGTTTATCAAACCGTCACAAGATTGAAGAGAATTGCCTAATAGAATTACAAGGCCCTGTTCGTGGCGGGTAGCTCTTCTCCTTGATGATGCCGGAGGAGACGAAGGTGTGGACGCTGGAGGAGCTTGTTCGGGAAATACTCCTGGTGGAGGTGTGAGATCCTGAAATTCGACCCCGTCTCGATAATATGAAATGGTTGTTTCGTCGACATGCCTATGGTCGTTTTACTCTGAGCTGACCCCTCATGAGTTAAATTAATTTATTAGGTGAAGCCATAAAGGGATATAAACGTGACAGACTAGAGAATTCGATTAGAAATCAACTGTTCTACCATAATAATCGGCAAAGGTCAATACGACACCATTATAAATCGATTAGCGAACAGATATAGGTCAATTCGATGGAATCACGTAGTCGAATTGCAGGTGGTTCCGCACGATTGCGATATTCGTGTCGAACGGCTATAATTCGAATTTCTATCGATAGTGCACTCGGGACATGTAATTGAATCATTGCGATTTTATGACAACCGAGAGTCGTCTACGATTTAGAGATGTACAAACGTGGATCGAAAATTATTGACCATGGGTCAAACGCGCTAAAATCCCTAAAAACTACCTGATAGGTTAGGTCGTACTAAAATCACGTTCGGTCGATTTTAATCACGAAATTGAATTCGGTTTCAGGAATTGGACGTTTGAGAGTGTCATGATTCATTTATAGGACGTTGTCTCATCTTTCAGAAAAATTTTGTCGAGTCCGGAATTTTGCGGAAAAATCGATTTCAAACAAAAAGAAAAATAAAGGAAATTCGGATGGGCTGATTAAAGGAATTAATTGGCTGCCAAAATGGTTTATTTGGAGGAAATTAAAGCTAAATTTTGATTAGAGGAACCAAAGACTTTAAGGGCTTAATACTTTTAAGGCTTGGCAATGAGTGGCTTGATATTTATCAAGGTTTCTCATTAGCCCTTGCCTTGACCTTCTTGTTCTCTCCCATTTGCCCCTCTCTTTCCCCACGCGTGAACTCCCACCAGCAGAACAGTCTTCATTTCCTTTCTTTCTTCCTCACGCCTCATCTTCTTCTCCTCTTTTGTTCTGCCACTAACTCCCTTTTTCCCTCACGCTAGCAGCTCCATTTCCTCTCCAACGTCTAGCTTCATTTTTCTTACTGCACCCCTCACCCACACCAGCATCATCCCCTTCATTTCTTCATCATCACACCACCCAGCAATTCATCTCCACGTCAACTACCACCACACGCCATCAACACCGCCACATCACGCCAACCCCAACCCCAACACCAACTCCACCGCCTCACGCCCACTTCATCAGCCACCACTCCCCACATCAGCAGCCTGCCACCAACGGCTAGTAGCCCCCTTGCCCAGCACCATCCCGTCCTGACCTCACCGTCCACGCCATCAGCCCCCGCGACCAGCTGCTCCACAGAACCGAACAGCCCTTGGCCGAGACTTGCAGGGCTGATTTCAACCGCTGGTTGAGTTCCGCTGCTGTCACGCTGCCGTTGCCGTGAACCCACCGCCGTCCTAATCCGGTGAGTTAACTCCCTAATCCTTGATTAGGTTGTTAATTGCGCTTAGAAGGTTAGATTAGTGTTAAGTTAGATTAGCCTTAAGATGGATTAGTGTTAATCTAGTTTGGTTAGATTATCCTTAATATGAATTAGTGTTAATCTAGTTGGTTAAATTAGTACTAATAAGGGTGGTTTAGCTTGGTTTAGTGGATTTCTCTCCGAATCAGTTTACTGGACTCTCGCCGTTTGCTATTTTTGTGGATGCAAATGTACTGCAATTTTGAGGTTACTTCCTTCTTAAAAAATATTTTAGACATATTTAAATATGACATGTATTTTACTAAAGATTTTAGGAATTTAAAAGAATGAGATTTCATATTCGTCACAGATAGGGCAGAATCTCGGTTGGTGCTGAAACCAGTGACCTTTTGGTGTTCAAAGAATTTTTGTCAACTCTTAGAGTTTGATTTTCGAAAGATTTTCTTCACAAAAGTTGTTCATCATATCTTGTAGTTTAACATATTCAAATTTCAAATCAAATGAACAAGTTTTAGATCTTGAACCAAACTGATTTTGGAAAACAGAATTTCGGGTCACGGGCACAGTTTTAGTAACAACTTAAGCGATTTACTTCTCTCATTCTAGAAAGATCTGGTCAAGGTGTCTTCACAAAAAATGTTCATTTAAGTGTCCTTTATAACATATTCAAATTTGATAATTTTCGAAACTCATTTGGTTGGATTTCTAGATTTAAATTTGGAGACGCGCGAGTGGACCCGGTCTCTACCGGTTAGGGCCGCTGGGAATTTTGTAGTTGTTCTTGATGCCGTGCTTGCTGGATAATGTATATTTGGTGATGTGGTTGACTTTTGGCATGCTTATAACTTATACGTGATAATATGTGAATGGTTGTTCTATAGTGGTTGTTTATGGTTATTGCAAAAGATGGCCTTATGGGCAATTAATTAGAAAAACAATTGGGTGTCGGGTTTGGACACCAAAACTTATTTGCTCAATAAAACAATGAGGTTTTAAACTAGGTGCGTGTAAAGTTTGGCGGATTGATTTTGAGTATGTGAGCATCTACGAATTTCTTTCCAAAAGCTTTGAACCAAAAAAAAAAAAAGGGGGGATTACCCAAGTTTAGTTCCAAAAATGGTGATTGGGAAAGAAAATAGAAAATAAACAAGGTATCGGGTTTAGACGTCGAATTTTATGTGCTCAATAAAACAATGAGGTTTTATGGTAGAAGTGTGCAAAGTTTGACAGATTGATTTTGAGTACGTGACTATGTACGAATTTATTTTGGAAAGCTTTGAACAAGAAAAAAGAATTGCAAGGTTTATTGTTTTAAAAGGAATTTGGTATTTTGGGCTAATTGACGGAAGATAAGAATTGAGTTAATTGATGGTGTGCTCATGTGATCACCTAATACCTTGATGTGTTTACGCGGGGTAGTGAACCCGTCCTGATGCGTTTACGCGGGACGATGCCTAATTAAGTTCGGATGCCCCACGTCAATGGATGTCGGTCGCGGTGGAGGCCAAGCCGATGCTCCTGTATGGAATGCCGTCCTGATGCGTATGAATACGCGGGATGATGCTGTGCCCAACGAAGCGAGACGACGCCTGGTTATGCCAGATGACTGTCGACTGTTGAGTTGGCCATGACCGATGGGTCGTAATAACTGGAACACGCCTAAGTGATTGTGATAGTTGTGCCTGATTATGGGACAAAATTGTGTGGCACGGTATGTGATGTATCATAACGATTTGGCCTTATAATCGGAACTCATGTGAATGAGTTGATGTGTTCTGGTTATTAAATTACACTTGCTACATTGATAATAGTATATGTGATGTACTAATGTGCAGAAACACGTAGAGGCGAGATGAGTTCTGTGTGGTGCGTGTTTAGGACTGCATTCGAGGCGCATTTGTGTCCTAACTGGGGTTTAGGGTTTTGACTCACTGATATTTATCTCACCCCATCGTGATTAACCTTTTTCAAGGCCGTAGTGTGAAGATCTGCCGAGTGCAGATTTGGTGGGCGTGAGATGCAACACCTTTTGGCTAGCCCTGCCATTAGCGAAGTTTAGGGTGACCCTGATCCCTGAAGATTTTGAGAAGGTCGGTTAGAAGTTGCCAGTGTAAGGACTTGTATATTATTAAACTTTCTAGGGACAAGGTGGTTAAATAAATAAGTTGTTTTCAGCAACTTTTGTTGTGTGTTTTTCACTATCCCCATGTGTTTGTTTGTTTGTTGACCGGGGTTTATTTAATTCGCTTCCACATGTGCTTAGTTGAAAGATAAAAATAATGGGTTGGCGATGTGTCCTGGGACGTCAGATTTTTAATCAACCGCCGAGGGATGTACTCGCGCTCGGAGTTTGGGGCGTGACAGGAGGTCCAGGGCGAAAGAAATAGAGATGCAATATTGAAGGCTGCGGCAAGGGGCAAACAGTGAGCTGCCTTGGTGAAGCCTCAGTGTTTGCCCCCTTGCCGCTGCCTCTGCGTCCATGTCCCTTGCTGCACAGACCTCCACTCGGTGTATTTACCGAACAAGGCCCGCCCCCTTCTCTCTGGCATCATCAAGTAGAAGAGCTACCCGCCGCGAACAAGGCAGCAGCCCTGCCAAGGGTGACCGCCCTTTAAAACAGTATGAATTTCATGGATAATGCTCCAAGGGGAGCCTGCCCCCTTCATCTCCATCAGGACAATGCTCGTGCCAGTTAGTTCAACTCGAGCTGCAGCCCCGGTGAGGGTGCTACGATGGACGCCAGAGTTGCTGTCGTTGCCGATGAATGCCACCGAGATCAACAAAGGATGGTGACGAAATATGACCTGACATCTACTCTACATGTGGATGGACAGCACTCCTGATTTCCATTCAACACAGGTTTAACCGAATGAAATATTTTGGGGGCTTGATGTAAATTTGAGACATCTCTCTATTTGATAAAATGGGAAAAGTGTAATTCCCCTTCTCTTGTCCAACGTCTTGGTGCTTGTTATTTCTCTTCACCATCAGTCTATTTTCCAGAAAAACCATTCCCATGAACTTGGGTGTTTCAGTTATTTCAGTTAATTTCAGCATTGAATGTTCTTACTTAGCATAAAATTCCTAGCAGTGCAGTTCTCTGGAAGTGGCTATAAACTTTTCCTACTTTGTCACGGAGTGCTGGAATTTATTTGATTTCGTGCAAGGGTTTAGGACTTCCAATAAACTTTTACTGTAAAAACACTTCCGATAGCCTAAAACGCTGCTTAGAATATAAAGAAATTATTTCAAATTTCGATTCGTGGGAAGAATTCGCTTCTTGACGATTGATGTTTCATTAGTCGTGCTTTGTTGTTTGTATTTATTTATAATCTTATATCATAAAAGCATGACGGCAAAATAGTGTGCTTGAGTAGGTTTTGAAAAGCTACAAATCGCTTATTAATATATATTTAAATTTGATTAATATAAATATAGATTTATTAAAAACTATTTAATAATTTATTAAATATTCGTTATTTAAGTCAGCTTTTTATTATTAATTTATGTAATTAGATTATTAAAAATCAAATCGTGACCGTCTTTGAACATTAATTATTAGTTTGGCTCAAATTGACCCAATTAATCCATTTTGGTCCATTTATATGCAGTATAAATTTAGAAAACCATACTTGATTCGATACAAATCTAGTTCATACCTGACTCAACCCACATTAATTAAACACATAGAATTAAAAAACAAAAACTTTTATGCTATGCATGTAGTGATTTATTTCGCACTCATACATATTCAAATCGAATGAAGATAAATTATAGGTACTATTCTAATTAACTTCCCTTGGCATACACTGTGAAACATGACAGGTTTAGATACGTGTCGAGATAATTTTTTTATCATATAACTTTTATTCTAGTTCAATTTATAGTATTAAAATTTCAATATATAATAAGATATTTGTAATCTAATTTGGAGACTTCAAAGATATTTTTCAAGCTTTTTTCTTTGAATTAAAAAAATTAAATTCTATTTATAGATGAAAGTTTCATCTTATTAAATTTTGAACGTACTAAACTTCTATGACTTTTTTTTTTTTTTTTTTTTTCTTTTACTTAGAAACTTTTGAACTTTTATTTGGAAAAAGAAAGACTCCTCATTAAATTAAACACATAATTTGTCCAAAAAATCTACTTTTAGTGTAATTAATTAGATATGGTTACAAGTCACAAATAGATAAATACTTATTTTTTCAGCATTAGAAATTAGAAACTTTGAAGGGCGGTGGGCTTCGATATACCCTTGCGCAGTTTAACGTCATGCTGAGGACCACAGATACCTAGGGTCCGCACCCACCCAGGTCTGTGGAGCAGTTTAAAGTCCTGCTCAGGACAACCAATTTTACCTGCTTCGGCTCGGCCCAAGGAAGGTTTTTTCTCTCCTTCTATCTTCATTGCCTATCAGAGCGGTGGGCTTGGTTATACCCTTGCGCAGTTTAACGTCATGCTGAGGACCATAGATACCCAGGGTCCGCACCCACCTAGGTCTGTGGAGCAGTTTAAGGTCCTGCTCAGGACAATCAATTTTACCTGCTTCGGCTCGGCCCAAGGAGGGTTTTTTCTCTCCTTCTATCTTCATTGCCTATCAAAGCGGTGGGCTTGGTTATACCCTTGCGCAGTTTAACGTCATGCTGAGGACCACAGTTACCCAGGGTCCGCACCCACCAGGCAGTTTAAGGTCTTGCTCAGGACCCGGTGGACAGTATCCATAGAGCAAGTGATATTTAATTATTTGTTGCATAGGACAATTAGGGATTGGTCTGACCCTCAGACAAAAATTAATTCATATTCATGTCACATGCAAATCACATGGCCCTATGCACCGTGTTATCATGTACCATTGTACATGTGATCGAAGAGACTTTATAAAGATGTGATTGGCCATGGGGAGCTTAAACTCCACACCCAACTCCTTGCTGATTAAAATTCGATCTCCGGTGGTTTAATGGCCATCCGCGAATATCGATTCAATTCTGTTTTGAGAAGGAGGAAAAATTGGGGTGAAAGCTAATCCACAAGTTAACGCAAAAAACAGGGAAATTTAATCGTAAGGCTTTCAAGTTTGAGAAGAGAAAACAGATTTTGCCGATTCTCATCAATAAGAAGAACCACCCGTCCATGTATAGAGAAACCTGGAACACGACGGAAGGGGGAGGCTTTACACATAATCCATGGCCAAAAGCGAGACACTACAGAGAGAGAGAGAGAGGTTCAGCCACCATCTCTTCAAGTGGAGGTCTGCAGCGAGAGACATGGAGATGCAAAGGAACGGAGGCGGCGGCAGCTCACCGTTTGCCACCTCACCACAGCCTTCCGCTGTTCCTTTGCATTTCCAAGTTCTCTGGCGGACCGAGCAACTCCTGCCCGCCCCTTCATCTCCGGCATCAAGTGGAAGAGCACCCATTGCGAAGGCGTCACCGTACATCTCAAGGCTTATGCTTGCTTATAATTGGAGATGTTAGATTCAAAGTATTGTTGTACAAAACCTGCTATTGTTTTACAAGCGGTCACCTCACAACACGATGACCACCATTCCCAAGCCATCGCTCCATTGAAGAACACCTTATGACTGATGGGAGAACGGTAATAATTCGAACAATATCGAATAAACACAGCGGAATAAAATAATCTCCCCTCTTGTGTAAACCTAATAGGAATCGATATAGTAGAGTAAAATAAATATCAAGCACGCGAACACAAGATGATTTTTTTTTACGTGGAAAACCTCCTCGATGTGAGGAGATAAAAAACCACGGGATCGGAGTCCACCTGAAAATCTTCACTATCAATAAAATTGTTCTTCTCTAGCAAATACTAGAGGTACATAGCAGCAAACATCTCAAGAACATAATTCTTGGCAATACACATGAACTTCACAAGAGATCAAGGATAAATCTGATTAAAAACGCAAGTTTTGATCAATTCACGAAAAACCTAATGTATGGAGCTTCAAATGAAAATCAAACCGTTCAGATTCGATAAAATTGCGCCACGAACATGTTGACAAAATTTCAGCTCAATCGGACCACGAATCGACCTCCGACGCCAGCTTGATGTAAATCAGATATTGCCCAAAACCCCAGATTTTCTGTTTTCTCTTTTTCTCTTGTTAATGTTTCATTTTCTGCTGCTACCTCTTTATATAGATAGTGAGAAACCCTATTTCCTCATATAACTTATTATATGGGCTTAAACCTTTTTTGGGCTTACAACTTATTGGGCCTCTTCCACATAGGAGTGAACCCAGCTAACAAATCTCCCCCTCACGACAATGTGGAGGGATTCACCATCCCTGCTATCAAACGGCAATGTTCAAGCTTCTCTCTTGGTAGAGTCTTCGTCATTATATCGGAGCCATTATGATCCGTATGAATTTTCTCAAGTTCTAACAACTTTTCATCTAGAACATCTCTTATCCAATGATATCTAACATCAATATGTTTCGATCTAGAATGAAAAGATGAATTCTTACCAAGATGAATTGCACTTTGATTATCACAAAATAACACATACCTCTTTTGCTTAAACTCAAGTTATTCTAAGAATTTCTTCATCCATAGCATCTCTTTACTAGCTTCAGTCGCTGCAATAAATTCAGCTTCGATTGTAGAAAATGCAACACACTTCTGCAATCTTGACTTCCATGATACAGCTCCACCCGCAAAAGAAATCAAATAACCAGAAGTAGATTTACGAGTATCAATATCTCCTGCCAAGTCGGAATCTGTGTATCCAACTAACTCAAGTTTCCCGGTCCGGAAACTGAGTTTCAAATTTGAAGTTCCTCGAAGATACCTCATAATTCACTTCACTGCATTCTAGTGATCTCTACCTGGATTTGATAAATAGCGACTAACAACGCCAACTGCGTGCGCCAAGTCTGGGCGTGTACATACCATCGCATACATTAAGCTTCCTACAGCTGAAGCATATGGAACACTTTCCATATCTTTCTTTTCTTTAGCAATCGTAGGACTTTGCATCATATTTAACTTAAATGGGCAGCAAGAGGAGTACTAACCACTTTAGCATTGTCCATGTAAAATTTCTAAAGGATCTTCTCAATATATTTCTCTTGCGACAAAAATAATTTTTAGCATCTCTGTCTCGGGTAATTCTAATGCGAAGAATCTGCTTCGCCGAGCCCAAGTCTTTCATGGCAAAAGACTTGCTTAACTGTTTCTTCAATAACTCAATTCTTGAAGCATTCCTGCCAACAATCAGCATATCATCAACATAAAGCAAGAGAATAATAAAGTCATCATCAGAAAATTTTTGGACAAACACACAGTTATCCGATGAAGTCTTCTTATAGCCCTGTTCTGTCATAACTGACGCAAATTTCTTATACCATTGCCTTGGTGCTTGTTTTAGGCCATAGAGACTTTTCTTCAATTTGCACACATAATCCTCTTTCCCTTTCACTTTGAAACCCTCAGGTTGTTCCATGTATATTTCTTCCTCCAAGTCACCATGTAGGAAGGCCGTTTTAACATCAATTTGCTCAATTTCTAAATCTAGGCTAGCTGCCAAGCCTAGTACCACACGGATAGAAGACATTTTCACTACCGAGAAAATATATCATCAAAATCAATACCCTTTCTCGACCGAATCCCTTAACAACCAATCTAGCTTTGTACCGTGGTTGTAAAGTATGTTCATCTTGCTTCAACCTATATACCCACTTGTTCTTCAAAGCTCTTTTACCTTTAGGTAACTTCACCAATTCAAAAGTATGATTATCATAAAGTGACTGCATCTCATCTCGTATAGCATCGAACCAATTGCTTTTGTACTCATCTTCTATTGCTTCTGCATAGCACTCTGGTTCACCTGCATCAGTCAATAATACATACTCATCTTCAGAATACCTGGTGGAAGGTCGTCGGTCTCTAACGGATCTCCGGACTGGAACATCCAGTGGAACATCTAATTGAGCCTCTGGTACAGGAATAATATTATCTATTTCAACATGTTCAGGAACATGTGCATTATTTGGAACATTGACTTCCTGCTGCTCTTCATCAACCTGTGTAGGAATATTTGTAAGAGGAACTGGATCTAAATCAACCAGATTATCACTAACTTTTGTGGTGCTGAAATCATCCTCGATTTCTCAATATCCTCTATTGTTTGATCTTCCATAAACACAACGTCTCTGCTTCTTACAATTTTCTTTTCGAGTGGATCATAAAATTTGAAGCCAAGCATATTCTGTCCATAACCAATAAATATGCATTGTCGTGTTTTCACATCAAGTTTAGATCTCTCATCTTTGGGAACATGTACAAATGCTTTGCACCCAAATACACGCAAATAATCATAAGAAACTTCTTTGCCTATCCAAACTCTATTAGGAACATCAAACTCTAAAGGAACGCATGGAGTAAGATTTAATATATGCACAACTGTATTTAAAGCCTCACCCCAAAAGGATCCAGGTAGCTTTGATTGTGAAAGTAAGCATCTTACCATTTCAACTAGTGTTCTATTCATTCTCTCAGTTAAGCCATTTAGCTGAGGCGTCTTGGGAGGTGTCTTTTGATGTCGAATACCTTGTTGTCTGCAGTATTCATCAAAAGGTCCAATATACTCTCCCCCGTTATCAGTTCTGATGCATTTCAATTTCTTTCCAGTCTGTCTCTCAACTGAAGCCTGAAATTGCTTAAAAGCATCTAACACTTGATTTTTAGTTTTCAAGGTATAAATCCAAATTTTCATTGAAAAATCATCTATAAAAGTAACAAAATAAAGAGAGCCACCAAGTGATTTTGTTTTCATAGGACCGCAAACATCAGAATGCACTAAATTCAGTATACCCGACTTTCTTGAAGGAGGGGAGCTTTTAAATGCAACTCTGTTCTATTTTCCTGCTAAACAATGAGCACACTTCTTTAGCGCTGAACTTTTCAATCTTGAAAGGAGCTTCTTCTTGGCCAATATTGAGAAACCCTTCTCACTGATGTGACTGAGCCTCTTATGCCATAACTCAGCTACATATTCGCTATCTACTGCATTAATTTTGCCTGTAGACAACTTTACCTGCATAATGTATAACGAAGAATATTTTTCACCTCTAGCCACAACAAGAGAACCTTTGGTAAGTTTCCATTGACCATTCTTGAAGGTGCTGCAATACCCTTCATCATCCAACTTGCCCTGTAGAAATCAAATTCAAGCGGATATCGGTATATGTTTAACATTATTCAATACTAACCTTGTGCCATTGCTGGTTTCTAGGCACACATCACCGACGCCTACAGCTTGAGCTAGTCCATTGTTTCCCATCTTCACAGATCCGAAGTCACCTAACTTGTATGATGTAAAGAAATCCCTACGAGATGTAGCATGAGCGGATGCACCACTATCAATCACCCAACCGGTCTCATGAGAAACAAAATTCACGACATCACCATCAAAAATAGTGAGAAAGTCTTCTTTAAGTGCAACGACACGATTGTCATCACTTTGTCATCATTATTTTTCTTCTCTTTACCTTTCTCCTTTTTTTTTCTCCCTTTTAAGCGGCGACAAAACCTCGAATATGTCCATTCGATGACAATAATGGCACTCAACATTAGCAAATTTATTATACTTACCTCTGCTTTTGTCTCGACTTTTATCTCTATTTCTCGGACCTCGAGACTCACTTCTCCCCCTTTTCTCAACAACCAAGGCATTAGAATGTGAAGAGGACGATCCCTGTGTCTTCCTTCTCATCTCTTCATTCAAAATACTACTCTTGGCTAAATCCATGGTAATTGTACCATCCGGGGCAGAATTAGACAAAGATGTTCGGAACGTCTCTCATGAGTTCGGCAAAGTACCAAGCAACCATAGTGCTTGTATCTCATCATCAAACTTGATTCCCATCGCAGCCAACTGATTTATAATTCCTTGAAAAGAATTTAAATGATCAGTCAAACGAGTACCATCATGATATCTTAGAGCCATCATCTGTTTTATCAAAAATAACTTATTATTCCCAGTCTTTCGAGCATATAACTGTTCGAGCTTATCCCATAAACTGCGTGCATGTGTTTCCTCAATAATATGGTTTAAAACATTATCATCTACTCACTGCCTGATATAACCACACATTTGACGATGAAATATAGACCATTCAGCGTCAGTTTTATTCTCTGGTTTCTCCTCAGCAAATACAAGCAAATAAAAATCTTTCACATATAAAAGATCTTCCATCTTCCCTTTCCAGATATGATAATTCGAACCATTCAGTATAACCATTCTACTCGTATTCGTTTCCATTGTTTAACACAAGGCAGAAAAATCAAGCAATAACCTGTTGCTCTGATACCACTCTAATGGGAGAACGGTAATAATTCGAACAATATCGAATCAACGCAGTGGAATAAAATAATCCCCCCTCTTGTGTAAACCTAATAGGAATCGATATAGTAGAGTAAAATAAATATCAAGCACACGAACACAAGACGATTTTTTTACGTGGAAAACCTCCTCGATGTGAGGAGATAAAAAACCACGGGACCGGAGTCCTCCTGAAAATCTTCACTATCAATAAAATTGTTCTTCTCTAGCAAATACTAGAGGTACATAGCAGCAAACATCTCAAGAACATAATTCTTGGCAATACACATGAACTTCACAAGAGATCAAGGATAAATCTGATCAAAAACGCAAGTTTTGATCAATTCACGAAAAACCTGATGTATGGAGCTTCAAACGAAAATCAAACCATTCAGATTCGATAAAATTGCACCACGAACATGTTGACAAAATTTCAGCTCAATCGGACCACGAATCGACCTCCGACGCTAGCTTGATGTAAATCAGATATTGCCCAAAACCCCAGATTTTCTGCTTTCTCTTTTTCTCTTTTCCTTTTCTGCTACTATCTCTTTATATAGATAGTGAGAAACCCTATTTCCTCATATAACTTATTATATGGGCTCAAACCCTTTTTGGGCTTGCAACTCATTGGGCCTCTTCCACATAGGAGTGAACCCAGCTAACAATGACCACCTTCGATGTCGCAGGATAGCTACTGATATCGTCTCCTCTACTTCCCTCCTTCCATCATATGCCTCATTCCCATGAAACCACCCGCAACTCCCGCCATCATCTCCACCATTAATATATGTCTGGAGTTTTTAGCCTAATATACGACACCAGTCCCGCATTAAAGTGTGTTAAAACCCCGATGGGAAACTACGAGGTTTCTTGGACGCTTGGGTTTGCCGTTGTTTTCAAGTTCAAATTGGACTTTTATTTATGCGCAAGATATTTTGGTGAAGTCAGTTTCAACGTGGGCTCATGACATATAAATTCTTCAAGAGGCGGTTTTTGCTTTTCAGTTGTTCTGTAGCAATACAAAAGAAGTCCACAAGCTCTTTGAATATCAAAGCTTCTTCTTCAAAGATTTCACTCGGTGATTTGTGCAGTACATCCAATTTGGATTGCTTGTCTCAAGGAAGGCATGAATGTTTAGAAGCAGTGAGGTTAATTATCCGTGATTTACTTTATCAAGTAATTACATCGTGTACTAGAACTGTGAAACAGCTGAGCGGTTGAGCGATTATAACTCTATAATTCTCCAGGTGATTATTAGATCTTTCACAGTCCAGCTCCTCGTGTGATCAAACTGAAGTAAAGGAAGAAACCACAACACTATGATTTATCCTTGCTAGTTACAAGTATGTCTTTAAATGAAAATGATATCTCCCCCAATCAAATGATTTGCAGCATTAGCACCAATGTTGTGTAAAAGTACATTTACACAAACCAAACATAACCTATGAATTATAGGAGATTATGTAACCACTTCTATAAAAATCGTCATATATCAGAAAATATAAACCCAAACCTATGGCTTGTCCCATGTACATTGTACATACAAAGAACAGAAGAATGAGAAAAGGATGAGAAAACTTCTTTTAGATGGCCTCTGGAATACTTTGCAAAGCTGGTCTCCATGAACGATGACCACCGAAACCCGACCGACGATGATCAAAAGCGTTCTTGTTAATCAGAAGAGGCAAGACTTGCTCTAGAGACAGTCCTTGAGCCTTGATTTTCTCCACCAACTTCTCTAGGTCCTCCTTACTGATCTTGATCTTGATCTTTCTCCCGCGTGAAGAAGAAGAAACTCTCTTTCCATCAGCATCATCAAGAAGCCTCTTGCTTGCTCCTCCCTTGTTAAACAGCGCATCCCCATCATCACCAGCCCAGATCATGGATGATGATGATGAAGACTCAGCTCTGCAACAGTTTCCCATTCTTGAAACACCAGCAAAATGTCAGCTTGTGGTGAGAGAAGATTGAAGCGATGTTGAATAATTTATGGTGCTCGATTTGGGTGAATGCGAGCGTTTATGGATATATATATGTGTGTGGGTGACGAAGGAGAAGAACAGAAATGTCCAGATTTGGCTGTGGAGAGTGGATAAAGATGGAGAAAGAGTAAGCAAACGAGAGGGATATATGTAAGTGGCGAAGGCGAAGAATAGAAAGGTCCAGATTTGGTTATGGGGAGTGGATAAAGATGGAGAAAGAGAAAGCAAATGAGAGAGAGAGATTGTGATCCTTGAGACTCCATCCACCATACACCATAAAAAAATGGAGCACTCCCCATTCCCTCAACAAATTCAAATCATTATATAAAGGCATAGCTTGATATTTGAATATTTTAACACTCTTCTTTGAATATATGCTAAATTTCGACTTAAGAAAAATCGCATAAATATATAATAAAAGAACTAAATACTGATTAAGATTCATGACTTGGTTATGGATATATATGTGTGTGTGGGTGGCGAAGGAGACAAAAGAGAAATGTTCAGATTCGTGACTCGGTTATGGAGAGAGGACAAAGATTGAGAAAGAGTATACAAATAATACAAATAACAGAGAGAGAGAGAGAGGTGACACGTAAGACGATGGGACCCACCTGGGATGACTTTTTTGACTGACAAATCATATATCTTCTCATTCACGAGCATGACAACGTCGACGGCTGAGCTACTAAACAGGCTTGAAGCTCAAGCCCCCTGTCTATGTTCAAAAACTATAAAATAATATATTTGCATACTATTTTCTAGATGGCTAGACAAGTTTTGATGTGGTTATAGCCTTCAGCCTAGAGTATAACCCTATATAGGAAATGATGCCAAAATTAAAATAAAAAATAAAAATCAAGTGATGTTATGTTCGGAAAGAGATGAATCTAGAAGTTGACTTGTGATCAGATGAGGAAGTTGCACCAAACCTTGTGATTATTGGACATAATCTAGGCAATAGCGCGTTTGATTCTCGGACATAGTCTACACTTCTTCAATGTGTTTCGCTTCGATTTACCCCATTAAATAAATCATACATTAAGTTATCATACAATCTAATATTACTAAATCACATATGAAACTCTAGTTCTCAAATTTTTAGAAAATTCATTGTCTCAAAATTCCTTGATTGCTCTCTCGCAATCTAACTAGCCTGAAGTCACCACCACTCTACACCCTACCATTAGCGTTAATGTTAGCACTTGTTCGCTTGCAGTCGTAACCATCATTGGCTTTGTTGCTGTCTCGTCTGCCCTCGCTTTGAGACTCCATAGATGCATCTCTCTTCATGGTTAAGGTCCACACCTTAGCCTTGTTGCCTTGCATGATGTCAAACTTGACCTCAATCATGGAGAGAGAGAGTTAGCGGTCCTTAGAGTTAACCTCTAACTTGATTCACTAATGAAAAAGGGTTTATGTCTAACTATATTTGTAAATGATGAAATTTTTTTCATATATTCATTGTAGGTGATATAAACAATCAATTTTTTTTTTTTTTTACTTTTTATCCATGAAACAAACACATCCTTAATTAAGTTTAAGTTGGAAAATAAATACTTAAACTAATCATTTATTATCTGTATTTCTTTCTTTATAATATCAATATATCAATCTGTTACATATTGAGTATACAGAGAATTTGGAAGCAAGCCGCTGGAGGAGGCTCATTCCAAGAGCTCAAGCCAAGCCAAATTAGCATGGTTTGATACGTCTTCTGCCGAACCAAGCTATCCCAGCCGAATTGGGGGTGTGAAATGCGAAGGAAATGGCATCTTTTTATTTTTATTTTTATTTTTATTTTTTTGGGAGTTTTGACACAAAGTGAATGTGAACTTGAATTTGTGAAGGAATCTTTGTCACAAACTTGAATTTTCTCTTCCGTTTTCACCTCCACGGGTGACTTTCTTTGCATAGTGAATTTTGTGTTTCGACTTTTTGAATATCCAATTAATTTCACAATATTAATAGAGTGCTCTATTGATATCTCATCGGGTCTGTCGATCCCTCCTTGTTGAACATCATCAAGTAATGCCCTTTTTTTCATTTATTTATTTTTAGGCCGGGCTGTTCTTTTTTGGTGAATGCCGTTCAAACTGAGTTGCATACATAAGTTAGCAATCAATTTATGTCCATATGCTCCATGACCATCAATTTTCTACGTTATCGTTGCTAAAATTGGGACTCGATTTTACTATCACCATCGTAATCAATAGAATGAACTTTTCTTCAACCATTTAAATTGTTAATACTTAATTCCTTATTTAACCATGTCGATTTAAATTCATGCGAAAAGAAATTATCTATATAATTAAACTGTCAAGATCCGATAGTCAGGGGTCTTTTGTTATTATTATTTATTCAATTGCCTTGCTAGCAATATTAGACAGAGAATGAATTAAACCCACGAGAAGTATGAGAATGCTGCGATTTTAGCCCCTAGAAAAATTGATGGAATTAGTTAAACAACCATATGTATCGTGTCATGTTCGATCTAAGTCAAGGAGAGTGAACTAAGCCACGAAGTAAACGCTGAAATGTGCCACCATAAAACCCCGACATTGAGTTTGTAAATGGGAATCGACTCTTCAGTGAAGAAGAACAAAAAGATGGCCATGAATTTTCAACTTTCTAAGTACGTAGAAAATTGTTGTCTGGCCAGTTGCATAAAAGGTTGAAAGGGAGGAGGAAATAAACAAAAGAGAAGATACTAAAAACCTTCTTCATTTCGCATCTTCACCACTTTGCATCCTCTAGTTGATAATACACGTTTGCTGTTGAGGATCAGATTTCTCGCCACCATGTCTGCGTCTGACCTATGACTCCACATCGTCCTCGTCCCTAGGGGCATTGCCGTCTCCAACAGCTTCCCTTCTAGACAAGAGCTCCCTCACTTTTTGGATATCTACCGAAATCCCTAGTGATACCCCAATTTTCAGCATATGGCTTTCTGCTGGAACTTGGGCTTTGGTGAACGTTACTGTAGATTGTGCAGGGATAATCATGTCCGTCCAGCAGGGGCACTTATCACTAGCTCTGTGGATACTGTCCATCGTCACTAACTTTAGAAGCTTGAAATATAAGTATTTATCTATTCGTGACTATTAGTCTTATCTAATTAATTATACTAAAAATAGATTTTTTTTTTGACATTTAACGTTTTTATTTTATCGAGAAGGAGTCTTTCTTTTTCCAAATAAAAGTTCAAAAGTTTATTTCAAGTAGTAAAAGAGGTCTTAGAAGAATTAGTACGTTTAAAATTAATGAGATGAATCTTTCATCTACAAATAGAAATTTAAATATTTTTTTTAATTCAAAGAAAAAAGCTTGAGAAATATTATTAAAGTCTCCAACTTAAATTACAAATATCTTATTATGTGAATTTTAATTCTGTAAATTGAACTAGGAATAAAGGTTATATGATAGAAAAAATTATCTCAACACATATGTACACCTATCATGTTTCATGATGTATGCTAAGGGAAGTTAATTAGGCTATGTGCAATAGTATCTATTATTTTCTATCATTCGATTTGAATATGTATGAGTGCGCAATAAATCACTACATACATAGCATATAACTTCTTGTTTCTTTAAATCCATATGTTTTAATTATGTGGATCGAGTTAGGTATGAAATAGGTATGAGTTGGACCGAGTATGGATTTCCGAATTTGTATTGCATATAAATGGATCGAAACTAGTTAAATGAGTCAATTTGAGTAATAATTAAGTTCAGAAATGGTCATACTATGATTTTTAATAATTTAATTACATAAATTAATAATAAAAAGCTGACTCAAATAACGAATATTTAATAAATTATTAAATAGTTTCTAATATATCAATAAATTTATTAATAAGTGATTTGTAGCTTCTCAAAACCTCCTCAAGCATACTATTTTGCCATCGTGCTTTTATGACAAAAGATTATAAATAAATACAAACATTCAAGCACGACTAATGAAACATCAACAGTCCAGTAGAGAATTTTTCCAACAAATCGAAATACAAAATAACTTCTTAATATTCTGAGCATCATTTTAGGCGATCGGAAGTGTTTGTACAAGGAAAAGTACATCGGAAGTCGTAAATCTTGGGCAAGCAATCAAAGAAATTGCAGGACTCGAACACAAAGTAGGAAAAGTTCATAGCCACTTCTAGAGAATTGACAAAGCGGAGAATTTAATGCTAAGTAAGAACACGGAATGCCAAAATTGACCGAAATGGCTGAAACACCCAAGTTCATGTGAATGGAATTTCCGGAAAATAGACTGATGGTGTGGACAAGAGAAGGAAAATTATAGTTTTCCCATTTTATACAATAGAGAGATGATTCAAATTTACATCAAGCCCACTAAAGTCCCCAAATATTTCATTTGGTTGAACCTGTATTGAGTGGAAATCAAGAGTGCTATCCATCCAAATGTAGAGGAGATAACAGAGGATGGTAAAGGAATTATGGCCTAAGATATGAGTGTTTGACATTAGGTTTTGCACCAATAGACTGAAAGCAGGCTTATTGCTAATGCAGATCCATGGATCAGTTCTTTCAGGCTTTAACTGGTTGAAGAAATGGAAATGACTTTGCTTTTGCTCAATTGGCTTATTCAAATGGTTAATGGTTGAGATGATCGTTTCTTTTCTTTCTTTCTTTCCCCAACACGGTACAGTCATTAGACCTCAGAGTTCGTAAGATTCAAAGTATTGTTGGACAAGATTGTTTTGCAAGCTGCCACCTCACTACACGATGAAAACCAGTGCAATATATGAGGCCCGGATGGACCACCATTCCTGAGCCATCGCTCCATCAAAAAACACCTTATACCACCTCTGCCTTCGTGGGATAGCTACTGATATCGCCTCCTCATCATGCCTCATTCCCATGAAATCACCTGCAACTTCTGCCATTATCTCCATTGTTAATATGTCTCGAGCTTTTCACCTGATATACGACACCATACCGGCATCAAAAGTATGTCAAAGCCCCAATAGGAAAGTATGAGGTTTCTTGGACGCTTGGATATGCCGTTGTTTCCAAGTTCAAATTGGACTTTTATTTATGCGCAAGATATTTTGGTGAAGTAGGTTCCAACGTGGGTTCATGACATAGATTCTTCAAGAGGCGGTTTTTTCTTTTCAGTTTTTCTGTAGCAGCACAGAAAAAGTCCATAAGCTGTTTGAATATCAAAGCTTCTTCTTCAAGGGTTTCACTCGGTGATTCGTGCAGTACATCCAATTTAGATTGCTTGTCTCAAGGAAGGTGTGAGTGTTTGGAAGCGGCCAGGTGATTATCTGTGATTTACTGTATTGAGTAATAATTACACAGGATTAGACACCGTGAATTTGTGCAGCACTAGAACCATGAAATAGCTGAGCGGTTGGGTGATGGTAACTTTGTAATTCTCTAAGTGATTATTAGATCTTTGCAGCTGGCTCTCCTGTAGATTATGTACTAACACTCGATCGAGCTGAAGCAAGGGAAGAAATCACAACACTATGATTTATCCTTTCTAGTTACAAGGATAAGTCTTTAAATGCAAATAAATATCTCCCCAATCAAGTCATGTGTAGCATTAGCACATATATTGTGTCAAAGTACATTTTCACAGACTAAACATATCCTGATACTAGAGTAGATCATGTACTTACTTCTATAAAAATTGTCATATATCCCAAAAAAAAAAAAAAAAAAAAAGATAACAAAACCTATTATATGTCCCATGTACATACAAAGAACAAAGGAATGAGAAAAGGATGATAAAAATTCTTTTAGATGGCCTCCGGAATACTTTGCAAAGCGGTCTCCATGAACGATGACCGCCATGCTTCACGAAACCCAATCCATGACAATTGAAAGTGCTCTTGTTAATCAGAAGAGGCAGGACTTCCGCTAGAGACAGTCCTTGAGCTTCCATTTTCTGCACCAACTTCTCTAGCTCCTCCTTACTGATCTTGATCTTAATCTCCTTCCTGTGTGAAGAAGAAGAAGAAGAAGAAGAAACTCTCTGTCCATCAGCACCATCGAGAAGCCTCTTGCCTTCTCCTGCATCTTTAAGCAGCGAGTTCCAATCATCACCAGCCCAGATCATGGATGATGATGATGATGATGAAGACTCAGCTCTGCAACAGTTTCCCATTCTTGAAATACAAGCAAAATGTCAGCTTGTGGTGAGAGAAGATTGAAGCAATGTTGAATAAGTTATCGTGCTCTATTTGGGTGAATGTGTGCATTTATGGATAAATATTGTGTGTGGGTGGCTAAGGAGAAGAAGGGAAAGGTCCAGATTCGTGACTTGGTTATGGAGAGAGGATAAAGATGAAGAAAGAGTAAGCAAATAACAGAGAGAGAGAGAGAGAGGTGACACGTAAGACGATGGGGACCCCCTGGGATGACTTTTTTGACTGACTAATCATATATCTTCTCATGCACAAACATGACAACGTCAACGGCGCAGCTACTAAATAATATAAGGAAAATTATAAATAAAGGCATAAAATAGCTATATCAATCTCTAAGAAGGGCCTGAAATGGTTATGACTGTTTCAAATAAGGACTTAGTCTCGTTAGCTTGCCATGCCAACGATCAAAGATATTTTTTTTCCAAACACAATTTAAAGTTAATTATATTAAAATTTTAAAAATATTTTTTTTTTTTTTAAAAAGAGGGGGAACACACAGCCACCCCATTGCTAGTGGGGTGGCGGTAACGATCAACGGGGTCATTAATGCCTAGGCAAGGGCCAACGACCCCCACTAACTAGAGATAAGGGCTTGCACGGGAGAGGGTAGCAACCATTTCCTAGATTTGGGCAAGGGGCGCACTTTAGGGCCTTGGGTGAGGGTCGCCAAGCCGATGCGAGGGCCAGCAACCCACGCTCGGCGACCCACACCTCCAGTCAATGGGGTCGTCGGCCCTCACCCAAGCATCAGCGACCCCACCAGCTATTCTGCCTCCCCACCGACAACGGGGTAGCAACTATAGGCGAGACCACAGGAGGAAAGGAGCTCTCCCTTTTGTTTTTTCCCTTTGTTTCTTTAAATTTTTTTCTTAAGTTTTAGTTTTATTTAGTTTTTTTGGTAAAGAAGTTTTATTTAGTTTTTTTACAAAAAAATAAAGAAAAAGGAAAATTTTAAAAAGACGAAATTACCTTTAACAACCAGTGATTTCAAGCCTCTATTTGATACGGATATAATCACTTCATACCCTTATTGGAAACAATATCTACTTTGGGCCCTTATCTAAGAAAATGAGGGTACTTCATACCCTTATTTGGAATTTTTCCAATAATATATTTGCAAAACTGTTTCCTAGATGGCTAGACAAGTTTTGATTTGGTACAACCTTCAACCTAGAGTATGACCCTATTTAGGAAATGATGCCAAAATTCAAAGAAAATCAAGTGGTGTAATGTTGGGAAAGAGATGAATCTAGAAGTTGACTTGAGATCGACTAAGGAAGTTGCACCTAACCTTGTGATTATTGGACATAATATAGGCAATAGGCATTTGACTCTCGGACATAGTCTACACTTCTTATACTGCGTTTTGCTTCAATTTACCCCGTTAAATAAATTGTACATTAAGTTATCATGCATCCAATGATTATTGATAATCTAATATTACTAAATCACATATGAAACTCTAGTTCTCAAATTTAGAAAATTCATCTTCTCAAAATCCCTTGATTGCTCTCTCACAATCTAACCAGCCTGGAGTCACCACCGCTTTCTACCCCCTACCATTAGCCTTAATGTTAGCACTTGTCTGCTTGTAGTCGCAATTATCATCGGCTTTTTCGCAGTTTCATCTGTCCTCGCTTCGAGACTCCATAGATGCGTCTCTCCTGTGACTTTGCTCCCTAGATCTCTCTTCGTAGTTGTCGTCCGCACCTTAGCCTTGTTGCCTTGCATGATTTTAAGCTCGACCTCAATCGTGGATAGAGAGAGAGAGAGAGAGTCAGCGGTCCTTAGAATTAACCTCTAACCCGATTTGCAAATGAAAAGAGTCTATCGGTGTGTTTGGTTCAATTTTGGGAGTAGGCTTGGGAAAATGTAAATATCTTTGGCCTAAAGGGCTTTGGAAAAACGTAAATTGCATTTGGTAAAAAATTCTTTACAAAATGTAAATGGTGTTTGGCAAATCTTTTTTATAAAAGGATTTTTGGATTTCATTTTTATTTTTATTAAAAAATATTAAACTCTTTACCGACTCTAGTGGGGGTAAGGGTAATTTTGGATAATGAGAGGTAAAACCAAAAAAATAAAAAATAAAATTTGTGAGAGTAGTTTTGAAAATTAAAAAAAAATAAAAAATAAAAAAGTAGTTTCAGCATTTGATCAAATGCTGAAAACTCAAAATTGGTCCTTATCAGCATTGGGCTTTCAACTTTGCCAAGGCCAGCATTTGACTGAAAGCCCCTTGGATAGACTTGCCAAAAACCCCAGCATTTCCCAAATGGCTTTGGAGACTGAAAGTCTCTTGAGAAAGCTGAACCTAACTATTTTTGTAAATGATGGAAATTTTTTTCACTCATTCATTTTTGTAGGTGATGTAAACGATCATTTTTGGAAATTTCTTTCCATGAAACAAACACATCCTTAAGTTTAAGTTGAAAAATAAATACTTACATAGACACTAATCATTTATTAACTGTATTTCTTTCTTTATAATATCAATATATCATCTGTTACATATTGAGTATAGAGAGAATTTGGAAGCAAGCCACTAGAGGAGGCTCGTTCCAAGTGCTCAAGCCAAGCCAAATTAGCATGGTTTGATACGTCTTCTGCCGGACCAAGCTATCCCAGCCGAATTTGGGGTGTGAAATGCCAAGGAAATGGCATCTTTTTATTTATTTATTATTTTTTGGGAGCTTTGACACAAAGTGAATGTGAACTTGAATTTGCGAAGGAATCTTTACCACAACTTGAATTTTCTCTTCCGTTTTCACCTGTACGGGTGACTTTCTTTGCAAAGTGAATTTTGTGTTTTGACATTTTGAATACCTGATTAATTTCACAAGCAGAATAGAGTGCTCTATTAATATCTCATCGAGTCTGTCGATCCCTCCTTGTTGAACATCATCAATTAATACCCTTTTTTTCGTTTTTTTATTTATTTTTCAAGGCCAGGGGGTTCTTTATTGGTGAATGACGTTCAAATCGAGTTGCATACATAAGCTAGCAATTAATTTATGTCCATATGCTCCATGACCATCAATTTTCTACCTTATTGTTGCTAAAATTGGGACTCGATTCTGCTATCACCATCATAATCAGCAGAATAAACTTTTCTTCAATCATTGAAATTGTTAATAGTTAATTCCTTATTTAAAGGTGTTGATTTAAATTCATGCGAAAAGAAGTTATCTATATAATTAAAATGTCAAGATCCGATGTCGGGGGTCTTTATTTATTTATTTATTTATTCATTTCCCTTGCTAGCAACATAAGATAGAGAATGAATTAAGCCCATGGGAAGGATGAGAATGCTGTGATTCAAGCCCCTAGAAAAATTGATGGAGTTAGTTAAACAACCACATGTATTATGTCACGTTCGATCTAAGTCAAGTTGAGTAAATTAAGCCATGAAGCTTAAGTTGATGTGTACCACCATAAAATCCCAACATTGAATTTGTAAATGGGAATCGACTCTTCAGTGAAAAAAAATAAAATAAATAAAAAAAAAAAAAAAAAAGACGGCCATTCATTTTCAACCTTTTTTTTTTTTTTTTTTTTTGTCAGTCATTTTCAACCTTTTAAGTCCGTAGAAAATTGCTCTCTGACCAGTACAGAAATGGTTGAAAGGGAGGAGGAAATTTACAAAAAGAAGCTACTAAAAACCATCTTCATTTCACATCTTCACCACTTCGCATCTGCTAGTCTTGGTAATACATGCTTGTTGTTGAGGATCAGATTTCAGGACTTAGAAAGACCAAACAATACTTATCTGAAAGACAACAGTTTTTCAATTGCGCACACGTCTTAACGCCTCCATTCACAAACAAACCCTAATTCTTCTGGCCACCACGTCTGCATCTTAGCCGCGACTCCACGTCGTCCTTGTCCCTGGTGGCATTGCCATCTCCAGCAGCTTCCTTCTAGACAAGAGCTCCCTCATGTTTCGGATATCTGCTGAAATACCTAGTTTTTCCCAATTTTGCCTTAAGATTTTGGTGATTTAGGAGGGAGGGAGGGAGGGAGGATTGAACTTTGCCCTAATTCTCAATCTCAGACCATTTTCATTAAATCTGACCTCCCCACAAGAACTCATTTAATAAACCATTCACGCTAAATCTCCACGTCAGACAAATTGCTTGCCACGTTTGTGACTTCCACACAAGAACGTCGTTTAAAATACTATTTATTCTAAATCTAGATGTCAGACAAGCCGCTTGCAATGTCTGTTTCCATGTCAGCAATTTAGAGATATTTGATGGAAACTAAGAAAGAGTAAATTCGTCGCGAGTGTCTTAATTTAGAATTTTTTATGATAAGAAAATTAGATTAGGGTAAATGAGTCACATATATCAGTTTGAGATATTTTGTGATATTATCCCTTAATTTTTTTTAATTTTCCGATCCTTTCTTATATGGTGCCCAATTGTTGCAGCAACATTTGTCAAGTGTAACCCCAAAACATTTAAAGCCAAGTCAGCATTTTCCTTCATCAAATTGAACAGAGGAACAAATTTACTTGATTGCACAAATTAAAAAAGTTTTAGGATTTGATTGTATAAATTAAAAGTTTAGGACGCAACTATAAAGGAGGAGGAAAAAGAAGATTAATACAATAGCTACTACATATTTATCACACATCAAACACACATCTTTGTCATGTTCTTAGTTTGTTTTAATTATTTTATCAATGTTTCTGGGGAAGGCTGGTGCCATAAAACTTTCTTAATCTTTTAGTTCTATTATGTTTAATTTTCTCTTTGTTTGCTTGGATAGCTTGACAAACAGATTGCACGCATGTAGGTTATGTGGAATTCCTCTCGTCTAGATTCCCATTATTTTCAGTCCATGATGATTCATCCTCTGCCCTTGTGAATGATCCTGAGTGGAGAGCAGCAGTCGGTCCTTGTAACAACGAGTTGTACAAGTACGAAACCCTAATGCTCAAAGGCTCGTTCTTCCACCTAATTTCTAGCCCGAGATGGTAGAGGAATGTGAGATTCTATATTTCTTCCTTCTCCCTTTTGTTTGGGTTGACGAACATGTGTTATAATTCAAAGTTGATGCAAGAAAACACAAATCGCCAACCATTATCTTTTGTTATTGGAACTTTACTGTCCAGCACCTTTTAACTTTGGTTAAGTGATAGGACTGATCGGTTCTCGGTCCAGTCCGGTTCTGAGGTGGAACCGGGAATCGGACTGGGAGGACCGGTTCCCAGATTCCGAGACTAGGAACTGAACCGAGTGGTCCCGGAATCAAGAATTGGACCGACCGACCGGTCTAGTGGAACCTGATAAGTTTGATGTTTTGGGCCAAAAATAAAATGAAAAATGGGAGAAATTGGGAGGAATTAACTGGTCCGGCCCGGTTAGTCTAATAAATCCCGTTCCCACCTTGAAATTGGGAACCGAACCAACCGGCCACCGATTTTGGTTCGGCCACTGATTCCAAAAGTGGGAACTGGGAACCGGACCACCCTCTTTGGGAACCGCCAAAAATCAGCTAGTCTAGTCTGATCCGAGCAGTTCCTGGTTCGAGCAGTTCCCGTTGTAACCCCTATTAAGTGATGAGGGCTCCCCCTATTTACCATGTTTATAGTTAGCGGAATGAATTCTCTTGTTTATTAATCGGTCATCATATCAAAACTTGACATTTTCAGATTGTGTGTGCGAATAGCTCTAACTTGCCTTGTTGTAGCAAGCATGGGGCGGCTAATTTCATGGTCCCCTCTGTACAACAGATAGACGGGAAGTTACCCAAAGACTAATTCAATCGAGAATCAAAAGACTGCAATGTTTAAATTTTTGGGGCAATGCCATTTTCACCAGGGGAATTAGGATATCCAACAGTTGAGAATATTTATGAAACTTTAGTTTTCGTGACGTAGAGATATCATTGTTTGACACTATGGTTTGCAAGTAGACAGGAAGTCCTATCAATTCACCGCATTAGGTATTGACCGGAGTAATCTACACACGTCCCATCCACCCATTTTATGGTATCGTAGCATTGAATGGGGAACAGAACTCGGGGTATAGGAAAGCAAAGATCAAACTTTTTACGATTTTTCTTGAACGTGAATGATCAAACTCGATGCAAAGACATATTATTCACTAAGGCAAGGAAAGCAGCATATTCCCACAAAATCACTAGGGATTCTTCTTATTGATGAGAATTTTGGAGATAATAACAAATCTGTTTTCGCTTTTCAAACACCTTATAATCATATTTCCCTTTTTTTTGTAACTTGTGAATTAGCCTTTGCCCAGATATTTCTCTTCACCCCAATTTTTTCTCCTTTTCAAACTAGAATTGAATTGATAATTGCAGATAACCATCAAACCGCCAGAGATTGTATTTCATCAACAAGGAGTTGAGTGTGGAGTTCAAACTCACCATGGCCGATCACATTTTAAAAAAGTCTCTTCGACCGCACGTACAATGATACATGATAATACTGTGCAGAGGGCCATGCGATTTGCATGTGATATGAATATGAATAATGCTAATGATATTTTTGTTTAGCGGTCGGACCAACCCCTAATTTTCTTATGCAATAAAGAATTAAATGTGGTAGCCGAAATTTAACTGTCAACCACATTAAGTTGAAGTTCGATGACCGCCGTTGACACCTAATATTTTAGAAAATAATAAATTAAATAAAATTCGGTTTTTGAAAATCTTTGTTGTTGAAAATATATTCTCATTTCAAAATTTTAAAAAAAAAATTAGTTGTTTGATTTTGGAGCCATTTTCTTGTTGAGTGGTTGAGTAAATATGTGCAAGTATATTGGGAAATCTTCACCTGCAAAAATGAACGGGAGTTTTTTCCTCTATAAATAGAGAAGCCGAGGCTTCGGTTTAAGGGGGAAAAAAATTCGAAAAAAATTCAGAGTAAAAATTCTGTCGCCGGGGGGGCGGTTCCTCTTCGTCGAAAAAAAGAAAACTGGAGAGAAAGGAAAAAATAGAGAAGGGAGCTTTGGTTTGTGAGAGAGTGAAAAGAGAGAAAAGGGAAGAAAGGTTTCCTTTTTTTTTTAAAGGAAAAGTCAGCAGAAGCTTTTTGGGTTTTTCTGCCGAAGTACAACAGCAACAGCCAGCAACAGAGGGTGGCAAAGAAGAAACAACAGAAAAGCAATGTGAGGGAGACGTGAGAGAGAGAGAGAGAGAGAGAGAGAGAGAGAGAGAGAAAAGAAAAAGAAGAAGTAAAAGAAAACAGAAAAAAAAGGGAAAAGAAAACAGGGGCTACAGCGTCGTCTTCTTCCTCCCGACGCTGCCCCCTGTCCGCGCCAGCTGTGCCCGCGCCGTCCGCGTTGCTTCGTCGCCGCTCCGCCAGCAGATCCTCTATGAACCACCCTCAGTCGGCCTCCGCGCACCACCGCGCCTCCGCCACCATTGCCTCGCCGGACTCGCCACTGACGCGCAGCAGCACAGCCACCAACGCTCGCGCTCCCCGCCACTCCACTCGCCGCTGTGCCACCGCGAGCACCATCGCCGCGATGACCCGACGCCACGCCTTCCTCGCCTACAACCCCTGCGACGGCCGGTTCTGCCTTTGCTCCGACCAGCGGTTGACGCCCTTGCCTCTGACGCTGCCGCTGCTCCTCCCGCTGCCTCTGCCGATAGCACCGAGAGTCACGAGCCCCTTGCTGCCCTGCCACCAGACCCGAAGTTCGAGCGACTCCCCTGCTGTGCAGCTCCTCCGTCGACGACCACCCCAGCTCCGGTCACCAGGACCCATCACCTTTGGCGAGCCACCATCGTAGTTCAGCCATTACTGCTTCCTCGCCATTTCTTCAAGTCCACCGTGAGTTAGACTAGGTAAATTTTTAGGTATTTGTTTCATAGTTTTTTTTATTTACTTATTATATATTCTAACTTGACTTGATTTGATTTATTTTTATCATTAGGAAATTTGTCATAGTAAGTTATAATAATAAAAAATATTGACCCGCGAGACGTCGGGTTAGATTTTTGATTATTTCGACTTTTTATGGCAAAATTCATGAATTGCTTTGTATCATTGATTCATATTAAAATAATATGCCATTGATTACATGGATGAATTTTTATTTTGGCATGTTATTATTATTTGCTCATCACATATCATGCATCATATTAGGTATTTAGGTCTATACACATTTCACATTTGAAGCAACGCATTTTAGTTTTTTTTTAGATTCATGTAGAATTAGGATGATTTTCCTTTAATAAAACCAAAATAAAAAAAATGTTATTTAGGTTATATAGATTTTATAATGCACACATTACATGTTGCGTTTTAATTAGTGCGTTATAGGTTAATGTTTTAACATTCTCATCATGTAGTATTTTTTTTTTAAATATAAAAATAGGAAAATGCTAAAAGATGATCATTGCACCATTAAGTTACTTTCTTTTCAATAAAAAACATTATGTCATTTAAAAAGAAAGAAACACAAAAAGATCATTTCCTTAGTTAGTTAATAGGTTAATTCATATCATCATTATTTAGCATAGGTTGCATATATGCATTAAAAAATGAATCATTATTCGAAAAAAAAAATCATAAAAGAGCATGCATGCAGAAATACCATGTCATTCATCCCATATCACGTAGCACATGCATATTTTAGGATTATATAAATTAGATTGCATACATATAGTGATAAGTTTAAGTCATACCATATGAATTGCATCTCGCATGTCATTAAAATAAATTCATGCATATTAAGTTAAATTAAGATTGCATATAATTAACTTTTTTTTTAAAAAGAAAAAGAAAAATTAGGTCATGTCATTTAGAAATCATGTTTAAGGCATGCATTTTTATTAGCAATTTTTTTTTTATTGAATGTTACTTTATTGTTTGTGCACCCGCATGACCACCATTTGCATGTTAGTAGCTTAGGTTAAAATTAATCAACATTGCCTGCAAAATATTTTTAAAATTAAAATAAAAGGTACCGAAAGGGCGTTAGATTAATCTAGCGTAACCATGTCCCCGGACCTACTGAATCTCTGGTTCGCAATAGTAAAGTATTCTCCCATACTTTACTTGGGTTTCTAACCAGCCCTAATTGGTTAGTGGCGGCTCCAAATTGAGTTAATTGCATGTTTGAATATATTAACATCATGTCGCGATTGGTAGGACTTGGGAGGGTCCGTGCCAAGTCTTCAGACTTAGTAATCCATTAGCCTTCTTTAGGTAATTCACCCCGAAAAATTAGGTCGCGACAACCACACTACAAATTGGGTCAAAATTCAAAGACTATTTATGCCATTTTCCAAAGTATTTTCCAAGCACATTTGAAATAAACTTTTGTTTAGTGAAAAGTTATTTTTAAAAAGTCTCCGATCATTTATCTTGACATATATTTTAATAATTCAAGTGGGCTTGGAAAATACTGGTTTAATAACCACTCAGCTACTTTATACGGATGCACGTCAAGTCGAAGTCCCTTCCTTCTTTAAATGAGCTTTCCAAATGATTCTTTAATCTACAAATAAAAATTTAAAATTCTTATATTTCAAAGAAAAAGGTTTGAGAAATATCGTTAAAGTCTCCAATTTAAATTACAGATATCTTATCATATATTGAATTTGAATACTATAAACTGAACTAGGAATAAAAGTTATATACTGGAAAAATGTATCTCAACATATATGTAAACCCATCATGTTTCACCATATATGTTAAGGGAAGTTATTAGGCAACATGTGTTGGAGAAATCTTCCTGGAGTGTTTTGAAGCTGACAAAACGTTTCCTTCAATCTAGTCTGAAGATTTGCAGACTCTACTATTTAAAGTCTGAAGACCTCCGGACTGCCAGACTCAAGACTCAAAGTCTATCCTCATTGACAGTTTTTAGTTTGTCAAAGAATGTCTATCTAGGACTGGATGTTTCGTTAAGGATTTGATCTTATCGACTGACGAAGATCTCTTGGCTGGATATGACATAACGGAGTCCTTTATTCGAATCTAGATTGATTAAGGATCCGATGATTGGCGAAGTATACTTGGAAGGTTCTACTTATGGAAACCAAGACCCTGATTGTATGGGCGAACAGGATTGATGGGCTATCGACATGTTCCTTAAATAGCTCGAATGATCTTCTTAATTGATTCCGTCCAACGGGTAGATTGGAGAAATTCCTTTGGTAAGTGCCAACGGGTATGATGGCATAAAGGAGTATAAGAGGAAGACGTTCCAGTTGTTCAAGGGTATGCATGATAGAAGAATTCCAAAGTCTGAAGCTCCTTATTCTTAGTCAATTCATTTGTTGAGCGAAATCTTGTACGAAAAAGAGAGTCTATATTCGTGAGAAACCTTGAGGAAGTGTGGTAGAATATCTACACTGTGGAATCAAGGGAGAACATTGCTGTAACATCTCTTTTGTTCATAGTGAAATCCAGCCGGTGGGCTGTCAGTGCGGAAGAGTGGACGTAGGCTTGAAATAAGCCGAATCACTATAAACCTTGTGTTCATTTTCTCTTCCCTACTCTCTGCTTTACTTTGATCATAATTCGTTTTGTTAATTAAAGGAGAACTTCCTTTCTATTGTCTACTTAGTATTGCTCTCTTATCTCGAGAAATTATTTTTTCACCTATTCACCCCCTCTAGGTGCTTATACTAGTTATCTCAACATGCAGTAATACCTATCATTATCTTCATTCGATTTGAAGATGTACAAGTGCACAATAAATCACTATGTGCATAGCATAAGAGTTCTTTTTTTTTTTTTTTTTTTTTTTAAATATCTATGTATTCTAGTAATATCGGTTGAGTTGGGTATACACAAGATAAGAGTCAAATCAAGTATGGGGCTCTCAATTTGTATTATATATAAATTGATCGAAACAAATTAAATTGATCGATTTGAGTCGGAACTAATAATTAATTTTCAGATATAGCCATATTGTGATTTTTAATAATCTAATTATGTAAATTAATAATAAAAAGCTGACTTAAATGACCAATATTTAATAAATTATTAAATAGTTTTTAACAAATTAATATTTATATTAATCAAATTTCTATAAATATGTTAATAAATGATTTGTAGCTTCTCAAAACCTACTCAAGCACACTATTTTGCCGTGATGCTTTTATGATACGAGATTATAAATAAATACAAAAAATAAAGCACGACTAATTAAACATTGATAATCAAGTAGGAGAATTTTTCCAACGAACCAAAAGTGATGGGCCTTCTTATAGATGCTGCCCGTAGTGTAATTATGGACAATGGTGTGGTGAGTAGTATCGATTACCTCTGAATTACGGCCGATGGTTTGTCTTGGTCTCTAAATCTATGCGACCTGGCTTGAATTATGGCGATGGAGGCCCTGGATGAAACATCACGGTTATCGGCTCTTTGCAACAGGCTTGGACGCTTAACCACTGAGCAGCTCATCGAGGAGTGGGAAGATACTCTTCCACCTGCCAAGTTAGATGAATGCCAACGGACATTAATAGAATCCCTTTTCTCAAATCCTTTAGTTAATTTACCTGCTATGCAAAGTACCTTAACGCGAGTATGGCGTATTGACAAAGTCGAGATTTCTCAACGCGAGGCAGGACTCTATGCATTCAGGTTCCAATCTCAAGCAGATAAACAAAAGGTGCTGGATGGAGGCCCCTGGTTATTCTCTGGACATTTGGTCATTTTAAAGCCATGGATTCCTAATACCCCCTTTCATTGCTATGACTTTTCTACATGTGCATTTTGGGTTCAAGTACTCGGCCTACCTCTAGAATGGTGCATTTTTAAGCGATAATCAACAGGGCTGTACAACATCTTGGCCGGGTTTTGGAAGTCCGAGTGGAAACAAAGGAAGGAACATCAGCTAGACCGGGACGTGCTCGGGTGGAACTGCCCTTACATGAACCACTTAAGACGGGCAAGCTTATCCGAATAGAGGGCAAGCTTCTTTAGCTAGACTTCCGATATGAGAAACTCTCACATTTCTGCTATTCATGTGGGCGATTGGGTCATTATGCATCTTACTGTAAGGAAATACCTTTTGAAGAAGCAAAGGTGGATGGTCAAGGGAAAATGGCCTATGGGCAGTGGCTACGGGCAGAGGTAAGAGAGAATAGTCCGTATTGGAATACTTTTTACCACCCACAAGATGTTGCAGCTACCTCGGAAGAAACTGTACCTGAAACGCCACCAACTCAACTTCAGGTCCGGCAGACATCTGCACCACTTCAGCTGGCCCCTGCCGTGGAAGATCCTATGTCCGTTTCAGCACCTCTCAATCAGCTGCCTAGACCCTTTATTCACCCAGTTCCACTACCTACAGAAAAGAAGTTAAAAGACATTCAAACTCCATCGATAGAAACCTTAAAGCCAGAGAAAAACAAGAATATCAGATTGACTTCAAAGCAAGGGAAGGCCAAAAAAATAAAGAGATATAACCCCTATGAGCCTAAGCACTTGCTGCTCTATGATGCGGATGATAGTAATCTTATGGATACCCCGGTATATGTGGCTGAGGAAGCCGAAGCAAGGGCCTTGGTGGCTGGCCCTCAACAGCCACCACCCGACAAATGAAGCTTATAAGCCGGCAATCGGGGTTTGGGCAATTCCCTGACAGTCCAGCTCCTAAAGGCCTTGATGTCCAAAGAAAAGCCCGATGTCGCCTTTTTAATGGAGACAAAGAACCCAGAATCAAAGCTTTTATGGATTCAACATCAGTTAAGATTCCAGCACTCATATAACATTAACCCAATTGGAATTGCAGGAGGATTATCTCTGATGTGGAATGACCAGGTATCTATTTAGGTGCTTCGCTCTTCTCAATATTTGATAGATACGACTTGTAAGATGGTACAGGAAGATAGAACTGTTCGTTTAACCTGGGTTCATGCCCCTTATAATTATCGCCAACGACAGGGAGTATGGGATGAACTCAGAATGATTGGTAGAATGAATTGCTTTCCCTGGTTATGTGTAGGTGACTATAATGAAGTGTTTTATCCTTGGGAAAAACTTGGTAAGAGACCAGCTGAATCTCATCGTATGCTATCTTTTCGTTCTGTTCTGAATGATTGTGATCTGATGGAGCTAGATAGTAAGGGATGTCAATACACATGGATGAATAATCGAGAAGGGGAGGAGATAGTTAAGGAACGGTTGGACCGAGCTCTATGTTCGATGGACTGGCGTATCCTATTCCCTGAGGCCGAAGTGTTAGCAATACCTGCGGTTGGTTCTGACCATAGTCCGTTGATAATCCAAACTTCAGCACCAATCAAACGGAGGCGGAAAATGTTCATCTATGAAGCCTATTGGAATGATGATGAAGAATGTAGCGAGATCATATCTACGGCATGGAAGTCTATTTCTCCCAACCAGCCAGTTTTCCTTTCTAAGTTAAAGCATATTAGCCAAGCTCTATCTACTTGGAGTCGAACAAAGTTTTCAAATGGAAGGTCCAGCACCATCATTCTACAAAATCAGCTACAAAATATGACTAACCAACAGCATTTAAATTATAAAAAAGACGAAGCTGCTAAACTCAAAGAGGATATCACAAAACTTTGGCAGCAGGAAGAGAAGTACTGGGCTATGAGATCTCGCATACAATGGCTGAAGTGGGGGGATAAGAACAATCACTTTTTTCATGCATCTACTCTACAAAGAAGATCTCGAAATCGCATTACAATGCTTCAAGATGACCAACAGCAGTGGATTCGTGACACACAGGTACTACAAGATATGACAACGGCTTTCTTTTCGAATTTATACACAACTCGGGGATCGAGGATTATGGTCCTATCCTCGCCCAATGTCCACCGATTGTTACTGCTGAGATGAATGACCTGTTAATTGCAAGGGTTACAATGGAAGAGGTGAGACAGGCCACATTCGAATTAGGGACTACAAAAGCCCCGGGTCCCGACGGACTAGGCGGCTTGTTCTATCAGACACATTGGGAAATTATTAAAGATGATCTATTGCTCCAAGTACAGCACTTCATGATGACATGTCAGATGCCTCCCAGTATCAATCAGACTCTTCTTACTTTGATTCCCAAGGTACCCCATCCAGAAAAACTAGAGCAATACCGCCCCATTAGCTTGTGTAACTTCGCCTACAAAATCATCGCCAAGGTCCTTGCTAATCGCCTTAAACCTTGCTTGAACTCTCTAATATCTAAGGAACAGTCCGCCTTTATTTGTGGGAGACAAATCCAGGACAATATCTTGATTATGCAAGAGGTTCTGTACCAGTTCAGGACAAGGAAGAGAAGACGAAAATTCAATGCCATCCTGAAGCTAGACATGCAAAAGGCGTATGATCGGGTCGAGTGGGATTTCCTAAATGACTATCTTTTGAAACTGGGCTTCCATCCCACATGGGTCCGATGGATTATGTAGTGTATATATACTACTTCCTTGAGTGTGAAATTTAATGGAGAGCCACTTTCCTACTTTTCTCCTTCGCGAGGTCTAAGACAAGGTGACCCCTTATCTCCATATTTGTTTATTCTGGTAGCAAAATGTGTTATCAACCTTAATCAATGAAGCTGTCAGTATGGGACACATTAAAGGTATCCGTTTTAATCAATGGTGTCCAACCCTATCCCATCTCTTTTTCGCCAATGATGCTATATTCTTTCTAGATGGGACTATTCGGGAATGTCAGAACGTAGCTAGCATTCTGAACCAATATTGTATGGCTACGGGTCAGGTTGTGAATCGCAATAAGTGCGGCATTATTTTCAGTCATTACTGTCTAGCTGATTTGCAAGATAATATGTCGAGTGAGCTACGAGTACCAATATTGACTAGGTGTGGAAAATACCTGGGATTACCATCTGACTGGGGTCGATCTAAGAGGGACATGTTCTCTTGGATCCTAGCGCGTGTTCATGCCAAGTTGGAGAGCTGGAAGGGAAAATTACTCTCTAAAGGCGGTAAGGAAGTACTTCTAAAATCTGTTGTGCAAGCCCTACCACATTATGCCATGTCTATTTTTAAAATTCCTTTGTCGATATGTAAATCTATAGAGCACAGCATTGCCAGATTCTGGTGGCAGAATGATCAAAATAGAAAGGGTATTCACTGGCGAAACTGGGATCTGCTGAAAATGAGTAAAGATGACGGCGGCTTAGGGTTTCGGGATTTAATAGCCTTTAATGAAGCAATGCTTGGCAAGCAGGCTTGGCGATTATTGCAACAGCCCTTGGCGTTATGGAGTCAACTCTTCAAAGGTTTGTACTTTCCTACGCAAACCTTTCTATCTATTAGTACAGTAGCTCGGGCTTCATGGGGATGGAAGAGTATTTTATTAGGGAGGAATGCTATTGCTCCATATCTATGCTGGTCAGTAGGCGACGGCCGTGATATAAAAATAAGGGGCGACCGTTGGTTACCTTGTGGCACTCTATACGGACCGAACAACAAAGATGATCCACTGTTGGTGGCGAATCTTATTGATCCGACACACCAAACCTGGAATCAACCTAAACTCCTCTCACTATTAGGAGAAGATATCACAACACAGGTATTGAATCTACCACTCAGACATATTCCTATTGAAGATCACATCATTTGGACAAGCACAAAAGACGGCGAATATTCAGTTAAGAGCTGCTACTATAAGCTACGTCAGCAAGCAACGACTACAGACAGTAACAAAGCATCAACATCATATCAGAATCATAAAAGCTTATGGCGCCGAATTTGGTCGATGAAAACGGCACCGAAGATCAGAGTTTTTACCTGGGCCCTTTGTCAGAATGCCATAGCGACGAAAGCTAACTTGTTTCGCTGACATATCACCACAGATCCTTGGTGCCCTCTCTGTCGACAACAATATCCGGAAACCATCGAGCACCTTTTCTTTCATTGCGCCTGGACTAGAGCTGTATGGGGAAATCAGAAACTTAATATCCCAATTTCCCCTATGCAAATTCAGAGGATTGATCAATGGCTCAGTGCAAGAGCGGCTACTCCAAAACACTTACTGCAGATGGAGATCACTGTTAATACTCTCTGGCAAATTTGGAGAATGCGCAATGACGCCGTATTCCGCGATTAGCAGCCAGATCCAGGAAGAGTCGTTGATCTGGCCGTCGAGCAGACCAGGGCTTTCACCTCCCCTGATGTGAACCGAACGTCATGAGGCCCTCCCCCTCATCATTCCCCGCACTAGTGGCGACCTCCAGATCTCGGCACTCTGAAGTATAATATCGACGGCGCATTTCAACCGGGCGGCACTGAGGGATCGATCGCCTGTATCGGTCGAGACAACCAAGGCCGGTTACTGGATGGCTTCTCGTGCAGGGTTAGAGCGTCTTCACCACTGGAAATTGAACTCAACGCACTTACCTGCACACTCCACCATATGCTTCGACAAGGGCTTCAATCTCACAAGATTGAGGTGGAATCGGACTGTTTTTCCCTTATTGTTGCAGTGCGCCAACGCCGTTCGCCTGTGTGGGAGCTTCGGCCGATCGTGGAGGAGGTGCTCGCTCTTCTTTCCAGATTTTCTGACCTAACCCTACTGCACTGCTTGAGAGATGCGAACCGGGCCGCTGATTGGGCATCGAAGGCCCAATGCACCAAGGATACAAGCCTTAACTGGTTATCTCAAATTCCCCCTGCACTCCTTCAGATACTATCAACGGATGTAGTAACTTCCGAATGTAATTATCGTTAATATGAATGTGAATGCTTTTTTCGACCAAAAAAAAAAAAAGAAATACGAAATAATTTCTTTATAATCTGAGCAGCGTCTTAGGTGATCGGAAGTATTTTCACAAGGAAAAGTTCATCGGAAGTCGTAAGCATTGGTACGAAATCAAATAAATTGCAGGACTCAGAAAAAGTAGGAAAAGTTTATGCCCACTTCTAGAAAACCGACGTAGCGGAGAATTTAATGCTAAGTAAGAACATAGAAAGCCGAAATTGACTGAAACAGCCGTAACGCCCAAGTTCGTGGGAATGGAATTTCCGGAAAATAGATTGATGGTGTGGACAAGAGAAGGAAAATTACAGTTTTCCCATTTTATACAATAGAGAGATGATTCAAATTTACATCAAGCCCCCTAAACATCTCATTTGTTTGAACCATTATTGAATGGAAATCAGGAGTGCTATCCATCCACGTGTAGAGGAGATAACAGAGGATGGTAAGGAGCATTAGGGTTTTGCACCGATAGATTGAAAGCAGGCTTATTGCCAGTACAGATCCATGAATCAGTTCTTTCAGTCTTTAACTGGTTGAAGGGATGGAAATGACTTTGCTTGTGCTTCATTGCCTTATTCAAATGGTTAACGGTTGAGATAATCTTTCTCTTTTCTTTCTTTCCCCAACACGATACAGTCATTAGATCTCAGAATTCGTAAGATTCAAAGTATTGTCGTACAAGATTGTCTTTGCGAGCTGCCACCCCATAACATGATGAACAACCAGAGCAATATACGTGGCACGGACGGACCATTATTCCTCAGCCATCGGTCCATCAGAATACACCTAAGGACCACATTCGCAGGATAGCTACTGATATTGCCTCCTCTACTTCCACCTTCCATCATATGCCTCATTCTCATGCAATCACCTGCAAATCCTGCCATCGTCTCTGCGGTTAATATATGTCGAGTTTTTAGCCCGGCATACGACGCCGGACCCACATTAAAATATGTCAAAGCCCCAATAGGAAAGTATGAGGTTTCTTGGACGCTTGGATATGCCGTTGTTTCCTAGTTCAAATTGGACTTTTATTTATGTGGAAGATATTTTGGTGAAGTAGGTTCCACGTGGGTTCATGACATATGCCGCTGTTTGAATATCAAAGCTTCTTCTTCAAGGATTTCACTCGGTAATTTGTGCAGTACATCCAATTTGGATTGCTTGTCTCAAGGAAGGCGTGAGCATTTGGAAGCGGTGAGGTAATCATCCGCGATTTACTTTATTGAGTAATGACATGAGACTAAATACGGTGGTCTATGCGTAATAAAACTGTCAAATACTTAAGTAGTAGAGCGATGGTGACTCGATAATTCTCCGAGTGATTATTAGATTATGTACTGACACTTGATCTAACCGAAGTGAAGGAAGAAACCACAATACTACAATTTATCCTTTCTAGTTAAAAGGAAAAGTCTTTAAATGCAAATAAATATCTCCCCAATCAAATCATGTGTAGCATTAGCACATATATTGTGTGAAAGTACGTTTTCACAAACCAAACATAACCTAATACTAGAGGAGATTATGTAACTACTTCTAAGAAAATTGTCAAATATCGAGGGAAAAAAAACCAAAACCTATGCCTTGCCCCATGTACGTACAAAGAACAAAAGAAGAGAAAAGGACCAGAAAACTTCTTCTAGATGGCCTCTGGAATACTTTGCAAAGCCGGTCTCCATGAACGATGACAGCCGTGCTTCGCGAAACCCGATCCGCGTGGATTGAAAGTGTTCTTGTTAATCAGAAGAGGCAGGACTTGCTCTAGAGACAGCCCATGAGCTTCGATTTTCTGCACCAACTTCTCTAGCTCCTCCTTACTGATCTGGATCTTGATCTCTCTCCTGCGTGAAGAAGAAGAAGAAGAAGAAACTTTCTTCCCATCAGCATCATCAAGAAGCCTCTTCTTGCCTTCTCCTCCGTCATGAGGCAGTGAGTTCCAGTCATCGCCAGCCCAGATCGTTGATGATGAAGATTCAGCTCTGCAACAGTTTCCCATTCTTGGAATGCCAGCAGAATGTCACCTTCTGAGAGAAGATTGAAGCGATGTTGAACGAGTTATTGTGCTTTGTTTTGGTGAGTGTGTGCGTCTGTGGATATATATGCGTGTTTGGGTGACGAGGAGAAGAAGAGAAAGGTCAATGTTCATGACTTGGTTAAGGAGAGGATAAAGATGGAGAAAGAGTAAGCAAAGAACACAGAGAGAGAGAGAGAGAGAGAGAGAGAGAGAGAGGCGACACCGAGGACGATGGGAACCAAAATGAAATGACATGGTGACAACGTCGACGGCTCAGCTCCTCAAGGAGCTTGAAGCTCAAGCCCCCTTGTCTATCTTCAAAATCTTATATAATAATGAAAATCAAGTGATGTTTTACTGGGGGAGGAGGAGGAGCTCGAATATAAAACGTTGATTTGAGATCAGATAAGGAAGTTGCACAAAAGTTTGTGATTAGCGGCTACAATCTAGGCAATAGCGCGTTTGATTTTTGAGCATAGTCTACACTTAGGCTGCATTTAGCGTCAATTTACCCTGTTAAATAAATTGTACATTAAGTTATCATGCATCCAATGATTATAAATAATCTAATCTTACTGAAACCTCATATGAAACTCTAGTTCTCAAATTTAGAAAATTCATATCCTCAAAAATTCCCTAATCAGCCTGGAGTCGCCACCTCTCTCTACCCCCAAACATCATTGTTAATGTTAGCACTTGTCCGCTTGCAGTCGCATTTATCTTCGGCTTTGTTGCTATCTCGTCTGCCCCTGCTTAGAGTCTCCATGACGCATCTCTCTTTTGACTTCGCTCCCTAGATCTCTCTCCACGGTTGTTGTCCACAACCTTAGCCTTGTTGCCTTGCGTGATGTTAAACTCGACCTCAATTGTGGAAAGTGAGAGAGAGTCAGTGGTCCTTAGAATTAATTTCTAACTCAATTCGCAAATGAAAAGGGTTTATGTCTAACTATTTTGGTAAATGATGAAAAAAAAATTTCATTCATTCATCTTTGTAGGTAATACAAACGATCATTTTTTTTGGAAATTTCTTTCCATGAAGCAAACACGTCCTTAATTAAATTTAAGTTGGAAAATAAATACTTACAGTAGACACTAATCATTCATTATCTGTATTTCTTTCTTTATAATATCAACTGTATTTCTTTCTTTATAATATCAACATATCATCTGTTGCATATTGAGTATACAGAGAATTTGGAAGCGAGCCGCTGGAGGAGGCTCGTTCCAAGTGCTCAAGCCAAGCCAAATTAGCATGGTTTGATACGTCTTCCGCCGAACCAAGCTATCCCAGCCGAATTGGGGGTGTGAAATGCCGAGGAAATGGCATCTTTTATTTATTAATTATTTTTCTAGGAGTTTTGACACAAAGTGAATGTGAACTTGAATTTGTGAAGGAATCTTTGTCACAAACGTGAATTTTCTCTTCCATTTTCACTTGCACGGGTGACTTTCTTTGCATAGTGAATTTTGTGTTTTGATTTTTTGAATATCCGATTAATTTCACGAGCAAAATAGAGTGCTCTATTAATATCTCACTGAGTTCGTCGATCCCTCCTCGTAGAACATCATCAAGTAATACCCCTTTTGTGTTTTTTTATTTATTTTTCGAGGCTGGGCTGTTCTTTATTGGTGAATGCCGTTCAAACTGAGTGGCATACATAAGCTAGCAATTAAGTTATGTCCATATGTTACATGACCATCTATTTTCTACATTATCATTGCTAAAATTGGGACTCGATTTTGCTATCACCATCATAATCAACGGAATAAACTTTTCTTCAACCATTGAAATTGTTAGTACTTAATTCCTTATTTGAAGGTGTCAATTTAATTCATGCAAAAAGAAATTATCTATATAATTAAAATGTCAAGATCCGATAGTCGGAGGTCCTTTTTTTTTTTTTAATTCAATTCCCTTGCTAGCAATATTAGACAGAGAATGAATTAAGCCCACGGGAAGCATGAGAATGCTGTGATTCAAGCCCCTCGAAAAATTGACGGAATTAGTCAAACAACCATATGTATTATGTCATGTTCGATCTAAGTCAAAGAGAGCGAATTAAGGCATGATGTATACGTTGATATGTACCACCATAAAGCCTCAACATCAAATTTATGAATGCGAATTGACTCTTCAGTGAAAAAGAACGAAAAGATGGCCATCGATTTTCGACTTTTTAAGTAGGTAGAAAATTGTCGTCTGGCCAATTACAGAAAAGGTTGAAAGGGAGGAGGAAATTTACAAAGAGAAGATACTAAAAACCATCTTCATTTCACATCTTCACCACTTTGCATCCTCTAATTTTGGTAATACATGTTTGTTGTTGAGGATCAGATTTCAGGACTTAGAAAGACCAAACTATACTTATCTGAAAAGACAATATACTTTCAATTGCGCACATGCCCTGATGCCCCCATTTGCAAACGAACCCTAATTCTTCTGGCCACCACATCTGCATCTGAGCCAGGACTCCACGTCGTCCTTGTCCCTGGTGGCATTGCCATCTCCAACTCTAGCAGCTTCCCTTCTAGACAAGAGCTCCCTCATGTTTCGGATATCTGCTGAAATCCCTAGTTTTTTCCCAATTTTGCCTTTAAGATTTTAGTGAGTTAGGAGGGAGGGAAGCAAAGAGGGAGGGAGGACTCAACTTTGCCCTAATTCTCAATCTCAGACCATTTTCTTTAAATCTGACCTCTCCACAAGAACGTTGTTCAAAAAAACGTTTATGTTAAATATCCACGTCAGACAAGTCGCTTGCCACGTTTCTGACTTCCCCACAAGAATGTCGTTTAAAAAACCATTTATACTAACTCTCCATATCAAAAAGTTGCTTGCTATGTCTGTTTACATGTTAGCAACTTAGGGGTATCTGATGGAAATTAACGAAAAGTAAATTTATCACAAATGTCTTGATTTAGGATTTTTGATGATAGGAAAATTAGTTTTTAACGAGTCGCAAATTCTAGTTTGAGATATTTTGTGGTATTATCCCTTAAATGTTTTAGGTATAAGTACATTGGAAGTTCTAAAACTTATCATAAAAATACAGTTGAATCATAAAACTTTCAAAAAATGCTATTAAGTCCTAAAACTTATCATCAAAATGCAATTGATTCCTAAAACTTTCAAAATGTGTAATCAAGTCATAAAACTTATCAAAATGGTTCAATTAGGTCTTTAGGCTAGTTACACTTTTAAAATGTTGTAAGAATTAATTGTACTTTCATGACAAATTTTAAAACTCGATTGTATTTTTTGAAATTTTTAGGACTCAATTATACTTTCATAACAAGTTTTAGAACTTAGTTACACTTTTTGAAAATTTAACGATTTAATCGCACTTTCGTAACAAGTTTTGAGACTTACAATACATTTATCCCATTTTTTTTTTAATTTTCCGATCTTTTCTTCTATAGTGCTTAGTAGGAGTGAGCAGTTTCGGGTTTCGTACAGGTTCTACTTGGTACTTAGAACTTATTCATTGGAATAGGTTTTTTATTTTTTAGAACTTGGAACCTATCATACATACTTTAGCACATGTAGCCTATTTTGTCATAGGTTCCAGAGTCGATTCTAGGATTTACTCAGATTCCACCTATATTATTATTTAAATGACTACAATTCAGTAATTGTAACTTATATTTAGATACAAGAAAAATATAAACATTAATAAAATAAAAATTTCAATCATAAAATGGAAACTCGAACTAGTGTTTCCAGTTTAAACACTCATCATCGAGCAGCATGAAATATCGGAGGATCGCACGGGGCCATGGATCAAGAAAAATATTAAAACTTATTTCAAGTTCTAAGTTCCAAGTTCAGGTTCTAGCTTCTAGATTCCTCTAGCTAAGAACATTGGACATATTCATTGAAACAGGTTTCTCATTTTATTAAACTTGGAACCTACCCCGTGTACCTTAGAACCTAGATATTACATATTTCCACCGGTCCAGTTTTCAGGTTCCAAATTTTACCTAAAACCATGCTCACCCCTAGCGCCTAGTTGTCGTCGCAACATTTGTCAAGTGTAACCCCAAAACATTAAAAAGAAAATGCCAAGTCAGCATTTTCCTTCATCAAATTGAATAGATGAACAAATTTACTTGATTGCCTAAATCGAATAAGCTTTAGGATTTGATTGTATAGATTAAAAGTTTAGGACGCCACTATATTTTCGTGATAGGTTTTAAAAATTTCAATATTTCAAAGGAGGCGGATAAAGAAGATTAATACAATATCTACTATATAGTTATTACACATCAAACACACATCTTTATTATAATCTTAGTTTGTTTTAATTATTTTATCCATGTTTCTGCAGGAAGGCTGCTGCCATAAAACTTTCTTAATCTTTTAGTTCTATTATGTTTAATTCTCTCTCTATTTGCTTGGATAGCTTGACAAACAGATTACACGCATGTAGGTTCTGTGGAATTCCTCTCCTCTAGATTCCCTGTTATTTTCGGTCCATGATGGTTCATCCTCTGCTCTTGTGAATGATCCTGAGCGGAAGGCAGCAGTTCGGTCCTTGCACCAACGAGTTGTCTGTATCAAGATCTTAACTCTTGAAAGGGACCGTACAAGTGCGAAATCCTAATACTCAAAGGCTTGTTCATCCACCTAATTTCTAGCCGAGATGTTAGATGAAAGTGAGATTCTATATTTCTTGCTTCTCCCTTTTGTTTGGGTTGACGAACATGTCTTATACTTAAAAGTTGATGCAAGAAAACACAAATTACCAACCATTATACCTTGGTAAAAGTATGCAATAAGTGCCAAAACATGACACAGATAGACACTTAAGTGTAAAAACTTCCTAAATGTATTAGTAAGTGTCACTTTTTTTGAAAATTGGACATTTAAGTGCCAATTTCGGCGAGATTAGCCGAAAATCCGACTTGACATTATTTTAATAATAAAACTAGTCCACGTGACTAGCCAGAAATCCACGTGATGTTGATGTGATTAGCTTCTCCCAAAACGACGTCGTTTTGCCCCCAAATTTGATTTTTAATATAAATATTTATTAAATTAAATTAAAAATAAAAAAATAAAAAAGGGGAGCAAATCACCTGACGACCCACATCGCTACCACTTTGCCCCTCCATTGTCAGAAAGGGTCGGCAACGATGGAGTGATGGTCTACAAGGGTTGCTGAGCCTCGGCTAATGTCCGGCGACCCTAGTCAACTGCAGGCGAGGGCCTACAAGCCCTCGCCCAAATTGAGGGTGAGGGATCACAACCCACCCCCAGATCGGGAGAGGTCGCTGGCCCCTCATCCCATATCTAGGCAAGGGCTTGACCTTGCCCTAGTCAACGGCAATCCTTGGCCTAATATGAGGGAGGGGCGGAAACACTCGCCCCATCGTTGCTAGCCCTTTTCGGCAATGGTGAGGTGGCAGCAATGACGAGGTAGTAAAGGCCCTCACTAATCTGGTCATCCCCCCCCAAAAAATAATTAATTTTTTTAATTTAATTTAATTAATATATATTAAAAATCAAATTTGGGGCCAAAACAACGTCATTTTGGGTTTTGGGATAAGCTAGTCATATTAGTGCCACATGAATAATTTTTTTAAAAGAATTGTCACGTCAATAAAAAAATTTGTCAAAATAAACCACGTTAGCAATTTGGCTGGAAATCCTCGTCTTTGGCACTTAAGTATTCTTTTGTTCTCAATTTTTGCATTTAAGTGTACTTTTTGGAAGTTTTGACATTTAAGTGTCCACCTATATCAGAATTTGATACTTAGGGTGTCTAGCACTCGTTATCTTTTGTTATTGAACTTTCATTGTCCAGTGCCTTTTAACTTTGGTCAAGTGACAAGGGCTCCCCTTGTTTCCTATGTTCATAGTAAGCTTAATGAATTCCCTTGTTTATTAATCAGTCATCATATCAAAACTTGACATTTTTAGATTGTGTGTGTGAATATCTCTATGTGGCCATGTTGTAGCCGGGGTGAGCAAGTGTGAGGCGGCTAGTTTCATGGTCCGCTCGGTACAACAAATAGACAGGAAGTTACCCAAAGACTAATTCAAACGATAATTAAAAGACTGCACTGTTTAAATTTTTGGGGCAATGTCATTTTCACCGAGGGAATTAGGAAATCCAACAGTTGAGTGTATTTATGAAACTTTAGATTTCGTGACTTGGAGATATGAGTGTTTGATTATGGTTTGCAAATAGACTAGAAGTCTTATCAATACACCGCATTAGTTGTTGAGCGGAATAATCCACACACGTCCCCATCCACTCTTTTTTTGGCATCGCGGCATCGAATTTATAGGGAACAGAACTTGGGGTATAAGAAAGAAAACATCAAAATTTTTACGATTTTTCGTAAAGGTGAATGATCAAACTCAATGCAAAGACATATATTATTCACTAAGGCAAGGAAAGAAAAAATCACTAGGGATTCTTTTATTGACGAGAATTCCAGAGATAATGGCAAATCTGTTTTCTCTTTTCAAACTTAGACGCCTTACGATTAGATTTCCCTTTTTTCGTAACTTGTGAATTAGCCTTTGTGCGGATATTTCTCTTCACCCCAATTTTTCTCTTTTTCAAAACAGAATTGAATAGATAGTTACCAAGGACCATCGAACTGCCGGAGATTGAATTCATCAACAAGGAGATGAGTGCGGAGTTCAAACTCACCATGGCCAATCTTGTTTTAAAAAAGCCTCTTTCATCACACATACGGTGGTACATGATAATATTGTGCAGAGGGCCATGTGATTTGCATGTGATATGAATATGAATAATACTAATGATAGTTTTGTTTGGGGGTCAGACCAACCCCTAATTCTCTTACACAATAAAGAATTAAATATGGTAGCCGAAATTTATGTGCCAACTATATTAAGTTGAAGTTCAAGAATCACATTGCACATTGAGTCATAATTTAGAGATAATTTATGTCATTTTCCAAAGTATTTTCCAAGCCCATTTGAAATAAACTTTTGCTTGGTGAAAAGCTATATTTCTCTTCACCCCAATCTTAACATATAGTTTAATAATTCAAGTTCTGGAAAATACTATTTTACTAGCCGCTCAGCTACTTCATACGGATGCACGTCAAGTCAAAGTCCCTTCCTTCTTTAAATGAGATTTCCAAATTATTCTTTCATCTGCAAATAAAAATTTAAAATTCTTATAATTCAAAGAAAAAGCTTGACAAATGTCGTTAAAAACTCCAATTTAAGTTACAGATATCTTGTCATATATTGAATTTAATACTGTAAATTGAACTAGGAATAAATCTTATATGGTAGAAAAAATTATCTCAACACATATGTAAATCTGTCATGTTTCACAATATATGCTAAGGGAAGTTAATTAGGCAACACACAATAGTACCTATTAAGATGTACAAGTGCGGAATAAATCACTATATGCATAGCATAAAAGTTCTTGTTTTTTAATATCTATGTGTTTTAGTAATGTCGGTTGAGTTAGGTATACATAGGGTATGGTTTGAACCAAGTATGGAGCTTTGAATTTGTATTGTATATAAATTGATGAACATAGATTAAATTGATCAATTTGAGTCGGAACTAATAATTAATGTTCAAATATGGCCACATTGTGATTTTTAATAATCTAATTACATAAATTAATAAAAAAAAAAACTGACTTAAATAACGAACATATAATAAATTATTAAATAGTTTTAACAAATCAATATTTATATTAATCAAATTTCAATAAATATATTAATAAGTGATTTGTAGCTTCTCAAAACCTACTCAAGCACACTATTTTGCCATCATGCTTTTAGGACACAAGATTATAAATTAATACAAAAAATAAAGCATGACTAATGAAACATTGATAGTCAAGTAGGAGAATTTTTCCAACGAACCGAAATATGAAATAATTTCTTTATGTTCTGAATAGCTTCCTTGGTGATCAAAAGTGTTTTTACGGGTCCGTTCATTCCACGGAAAATGGACCATTTCCGAAAAATATTTTTCAGAAGTTATTTTCCAGGAAAATGACAATATTTTTGGTGTTCGGCTAAAATCTGAAAATATTTCAGAAAATATTTTCTGGTGTTCGGTAAGGAAAATAGTTTCTGCTCACTAGATTGGCGAGCGCAAACGTCAAGCTCAAGGCTTGCCAAATTGACAAGCGTGAGTTTGAGATCGACGAACTTGAGTTTCACATGGTCCGACAACTAGCCAAGAAAGAAGAAAATTGGAAACAAAGAAAAGAAAAAAAAAAAAAAGAAAAAAGGAAATTAAAAATAATTTGAATCAAAAAAGAAAAAGAAAATTAAAAAATAATTCGAATAAAAAAAAAAAGAAGAAGAAGAAGAAACGAGAGGAGGAACTGATGATTTGTAAAAGTGTGAGATAAGAGAGATTAAGTGAGGAAAATGTTTTCCACTTTTCAAAAGTGGAAAATATTTTCCCGCCTTAGAAGACTTTTTTTCCTTTGATGGAAAACATTTTCCTAAGGAATTCATTTTCCGTGAAACGAACGCCAGAAATCCGGAAACGTTTTCCGTAAATTATTTTCTCGTGAAACGAACGAAGCCTACAAGGAAAAGTTTATCGGAAGTCATAAACCTCAGGTATGGAATCAAATAAATTACAGGACTCGAAGACAAAGTAGGAAAAGTTTATAGCCGCTTCTAGAGAACTGATATGGCGGAGAATTTAATGCTCAATAAGAACATGGAATGCCGAAATTGACTGAAACAGCTGAAACTCCCAAGTTCCCGTGAATGGAATTTCCGGAAAATAGACTGATGATGTGGACAAGAGAAGGAAAATTACAGTTTTCCCATTTTAAACAATAGAGAGATGTCTCAAATTTACATCAAGCCCCCTAAATATTTCATTTGGTGGAACCTGTATTGAATGGAAATCAGGAGTGCTATCCACCCACATGTGGAGGAGATAACAGAGGATGGTAAGGAAATATGACCTGAGATATGAGCGTTTGACATGACTTAGTGTTTTGCACCAATAAACTGAAAACAGGCTTATTGCTAATGCAGGTCCATGAATCAGTTCTTTCAGGCTTTTAACTGGTTAAAGGGATGGAAACGACTTTGCTTTTGCTTCATTGGCTTATTCAAATGGTTAACGGTTGAGATAATCTTTTCCTTTTCTTTCTTTCCCCAACACGATACAGCCATCAGATCTCAGAATTCGTAAGATTCGAAGTATTGTCGTACAAGATTGTCTTTGCAAGCTGCCACCTAATAACACGATGAACAACCAGTGCAATATACGTGGCACGGACGGATCACCATTCCTCAGTCATCGATCCATCAGAAAACACCTAAGGACCACATCCACATTCGCAGGATAGCTACTGATATTGCCTCCTCTGCTTCCATCTTCCAACATTTGCCTCATTCTCATGAAATCACCTGCAAATCCTGCCATCGTCTCTGCGGTTAATATATGTCGGGTTTTTAGCCCGGTATACGACGCCGGACCCACATTAAAGTATGTCAAAGCCCCAATAGAAAAGTATGAGGTTTCTTGGATGCTTGGATTTGGCGTTGTTTCCAAGTTCAAATTGGACTTTTATTTACGTGCAAGATATTTTGGTGAAGTCAGTTTCAACGTGGGTAATGACCTACAAATTCTTCAGGAGGCGGTTTTTGCTATTCAGTTGTTCTGTAGCAGTACAAAAAAAGTCCATAAGCTGTTTGAATATCAAAGCTTCTTCTTCAAGGGCTTCACTCGGTAATTCGTGCAGTACATCAAATTTGGATTGCTTGTCTCAAGGAAGGCTTGAGCGTTTGGAAGCAGGCAGGTAGTTATCCGCGATTTACCTTATTGAGTAATCACACGAGACTAAACACGGTGGGTTTGTGCGTACTAAAACCGTGAAATAGCTGAGTGGTTGAGTAATTGTAACTCTGTAATTCTCTGAGTGATTATTAGATCTTTTGCAAACCGACACTCAATCAAGCTGAAGTAAAGGAAGAAACTGATGGACACAAATTGCGAAACCCCAATATCTCCATAACCAGAACAAGAACATGCATAATTGAGTAGAAAGATTGGCGCACCTGTTTTGGGATCCATTGTTCTTGAAGCGGAAGCGGAAACAAGGATTGCCCACATATATGAAGGGGATCCACGCATCAAGTCATTCTCCTCTATTGCCCTCCGTATCACTGGCTCAATGAGGCGGCCCCCCTCACGTGCAGCGTTAGGTAAACGCCCCTTAGGTGAGAATACATGTGAGAATTAGGGTTAGAGGAGAGACTTGAGCACTATTTATAGAGTTTCCAGCCAGTCCCCCTCATTACGGGCCAGGCTCAACTCGGCCCACACTAGCCAGCCCATATTAGACTAATTAAGAAACCTTCTATCTCACCTTAGATCAATCCCCGTAAAACGGTAAACGTTAAATGGTAAATTACAATATCAATTAATGTAGTCCACAATTAGAAAAAACTCTTACATTCTCCCACTTGGACTATATTAATTGAAATCGTACTGTATGTGCGCACATTGGTCCAGAGATAATTCTTAATAGTCAATCATATCCCATAAAGTCTTAAACACCGAATCATGGCGGTAACTGCATGTATACACACAGAGCCTTCCATAGTCACGAATGCTCTCAACTTTATTGATATGGATTCAATATGGTAGTGTGGCAAATGGATAACATCTCTCATAGAGAGATCTCATTTGTCAGTCACCATTCTCTTAACTTTAGGTGTCACAAAAACTTGTGCCACTAGAGAATGCTTTATGGTTCCAATGAACCCGCATATGTCTTGTCCTTATGGTTAACCTTTCTTTATGTATCACAAAACATATGCACAAGGCTAATAACCGGATGCCCGGATGCCCCTAGCCTTTACTCAAGGTTTATACAATCCCTTGAGACTTTATCAATATGTATTCAACATAATAACAACACATTCAAAAATATTTTATTGAATGCAAAAGTTGATACATATCAAACCGTTACAAAGTGTAACGAGCACAGATGAAACCTTTATCAAAGTAAAGCCAAAATAGCTCCCACTAAACAACAGCATCTCATGATGCTCCTAGGCCCATGCTAATAACATGTCACTCAAATACACACGGGCGTAGGCCTTTAGTTAGTGGATCTGCAATCACATCATCTGTGAAATATATATTATATTAAAATGTCACATTTCTGTACCATTTGCTTTTGGTCAAAAATTTTGACCACCATATATTTAGACCCCTTGAGACCTCTGTAGTAAATAAATAATACTACAAATTTTTTATCTCAATACAACCGTATGGGTCTATCCATAAAGTTAAAACGATTAACTTCTTCATGAGGTTTTGGAGCCCAAAAGAATGTTACTAACACTGCTTACATAGTAGAAGATGACATAGAACTTTATTTACTGCACTTACTGCTAACATAAATATGTATTCCGTCATTGATTGCATATCATCAGAACAGCCAGCAAAATTTAGCATATGAATACCTTACTCACTGCAAGAATTAAACATATCGGTAAGTTAGCATATAATCTTTTATCTTATTTAAGTACCTTTAAATCTTCTTGGCGGCAACCCAGTGATCGCATCCTGGATTTGATCGATATCTGCCTAGAAGTCCCGTCACAAAGACAATATTTAGTCTAGTGCAAATTTGAGTATACATTATACTTTTAAATGCACTGACGCAAGGTACACCATTTAATTAGATTTTCTCAATATCTAAATAAGGACAATGTGATAGATTCAATCAATCACCCTTAACAACAGGAGCAATTCCTAGCTTGCAATGATATATATTGAATATTTCCAATATACAATCAGCAAATGTCCTCCGAGAAAATCTAATATAATATGGCAAAAACAATCCTTACAGACCTCAGTACAAAGGATATAAGATGTCTCAAGGTCACAACTTGTAAGCAAAACATCATGTATATGAAGTATGAGAAAAAATAAATTTCCTCCCACTGACCTTGCAGTATATTGAATTACTTTGTTCCTAATTGAACAAAATAACAACATTATGAAACTTTAATAATATTGTCTGGAAACTTGCTTAAGACCATGAATTAGAACTTTTCAGTCTACATACAAGTTTACTTGAATCTGCTGCAAAATCATCCAGTTGCACTATATAGATTTTGTATCTATTTGGCATAATTCTATATCAAAATAAATTATTAATGCCACATTCACTCTGAAAGAATCTTTAAAAATACTAGAAAGAAAAATTTATTTCTTCACTATAAACAATCCACCCCTCTTTCAGAGTGAAAACTTTAGTTACCAATTTGGCTTTAAATTCCACAATCTTTCTTTGAAATTCTTTTAATTTTGTACGCCAATTTGCAACTAATGAACTTGTAATCTTTAGGCAAGTAAGTTAGTTTTCAAACACTATGATGGTTCATAGATTGTATATCGCATTTTATGGCATCTAATCACATACTTAATTGAGGATAAGAAACAACATTTATTTATGTCGATAAATCAACCATGTAGTGAATATTGTGGTCATGCTCTCACGAATAGACTATATAGTCTAATGGAATAACTGATCATCTTTCCCTAACAAATCTCCTGAGTAAAGCTATAACCACTTCATTCTAGACTTGAGAGGTTTGAACAAATTTCATCATAAACTATATCAAGAATAGTATCCTGAACCTCATCAAGTTTAGTCTATGGTACAGGAGATTCCACAATTGTCTGTATCACAATTATCTATTTAGGCAAAGACAAAGACACAGTAACGTCCATCATACTATTATCTTTAATAGTCTGAGAGCAGCTATCCTCTACAATTATGCCAATCTTTAAAAACTTTTAGAGTATGTGATTCCATAATTCTTGCACATTCTTTAAGGTCATAAAACCAATATCAGTCCACAACAGACCAGATAAATTAGTCTTACTAATCATACTCATCACCATGTTCAATATGGTGCATCATGACTTTTAGCCAAATCTTTTTGTCAGGATTTACAGGTATAGTAATTAAGTTACCACCCCAGAATTTACCAAGTATTTGACAAATGACCCTTTAAGTTATTTCACATTGTCATACTTGCCAAAATACTCACGGCCACTATTAAGCCTGACAACCTTTTAAGACTAATTGTAATTACTTATTCTTTATTTCGGTCATTTTCCTTAAATAGAAAACTTTCGAAAACAACATTTTAACCATATACGAGATGTATATGACATTAGGACTTAAACACAATCTTTGCAGATGTGTCCTAATTTCAATATCAGACAAGATATAATTTCAAGCAACTAAGGCTTCTATCATCTTATAATAGTGCAGTCCGCAGCAAACCTCTTTTCAAGTGTTCCGAATGGAACGCTTCATGGACAGATAAGCAAATTCAATTGCTCTTTTCTCAAGCAACAAATCATATGTCCACAACTTAAAATTTGAAGTAGTAAAAACCTCAATAATAGTGAAGTTATTAATTACAGAAAAGGTGACTGAAAACCAAGCAATGTATATAATTAGCATCATGTGAGCACTGTGTAACTTGACGTACAAGTACACATCCAGAGAGTTACACGCATAATCATATAATCACCTTTGGGCAGAATATATGACATGCAGTTGTACACTCCCCACATGATAAGAGTTATGAGAATATATTCCAATCTTCGTGAATTCATCACCTTTGGGCATATGAACCATTAGGATCGGTCACTCCTCCACCACACTATCATGTATCCCTCCATGAACTAATACACAATCACCTCCTTTGGGAGTATGACCACGCATTAAATCAGGAGACATCACAATCATCATACGAGACCGAAATTTCTCAAACCCAATCAAGCGTGCCACTTTGGCGGTCACTACTCAATTGAATCATTGAAATTCTCTCATACCAGGGATATAAACTTTACACCTCACATACACCATATACATGTGATTTTAACTTTAGTGATAGGGGCAACATATCACCAAAATCACATATCATGCTAATTATATTGCTTTATTCATTAATAAAATCTTTATATATACATATATAAATATATATAACGAACCTGAAAGAAAGATTCCAATGAGATCACTTATTACAGTAACATAAGAAAATTCTCATAGAAGCAAGCATCTTGTGCACCCCGATTACTAATTACTAAAACAACATTAAAAGAATGCTAATTCAAAGGATCCCTCACAAGTTAACATCAATAATAATACAGGGTGCTCCAGATTGACAAGCTTGATAACTAATCAACTATTGCTCATGAGTTTCATACGGCAAAACATGACTCCAAGGCCAACAACTGATTTATTAGCCAATTTTTAAGTAACAAATATCATTACTTCAACCAGTGGCCTATAAATTGAGTCAAACCACATAACTAAATATCTAAACTATAACAGTAGATACTATTGCTCTGCATAAATATTGTCATACTCCTTAACCATAAAAATATTCAACTTGATAGACATTAACAAGTGACCAGATGAGTTCATGTACAATATGCAGTAACTTAATCGACATACATTACCCACATTCAGCAGATGTGTTAATCAGTACAATCAGTTTGGTCACAGGTTCTTAAGACGTCCATCATTCAAAAGTTACCAGCATGTTAAGGAGTATACTTGAGCAACAAAAGTTTCATAACTTTTATAGTTTCTCATCAGCTCAAGATATATTCAATTATTATCTCATAATAATTGTATCTCATTAAGCCAGCTTCAGTTCACAATAAAGTTTGATTTTTATTGATGAATCACACATTTATAATGATAATGTGATAACATACCTGTAACCCAACACTTATATTTCCAAAATCATAGAAAATATAAGAAAAATACGCAAAAATACACTAAAAATACACGTATTTAGGGTTCTGTATGTATTTTCACATCCATAAAATCATCAAACATGTAAAATAAATATACCAAGAGATAGGAAATCACCATACGAGTCCAACGCCGCCGGCCACGCGCCGAAAGGAGTCCCCACGCCCTCACACGCGCCTCCTGAGTGCGCGGCGCGTGGAGGTCACGCGCCGCGCGCGTTCGACGCCCAGGCGGCGCGTGGCAGAGCGTGGGGGCGCGTGCGGCCTCCTCCGGCGACGCGCCGCCGACCCTCTTGCTCGTCTCGTCGAGCCCAATCCGAATTTGTGATTTAATTTAATTTTTATTGAACAAAAAGTCTCGAAAATCACAAATTAGGGCAAGATCCGTACTAATTAGGGCTAATCCGTACAAATTAGGGTAGATCCGTACAAATTAGGGCAAAATCAATTGCGTTCAAGTTCTAAGGTTATGAAGGCTCTGATACCACATGATGGACGCAAATTGCGAAACCCCAAGATCTCCATAACCAGAACAAGAACATGCATAATTGAGTAGAAAGATTGGCGCACCTGTTTTGGGATCCATCGTTCTTGAAGCGGAAGCGGAAACAAGGATTGCCCACATATATGAAGGGGATCCACGCATCAAGTCCTTCTCCTCTATTGCCCTCCGTATCACTGGCTCAATGAGGCGGCCCCCCTCACGTGCAGCGTTAGGTAAACGCCCCTTAGGTGAGAATACATGTGAGAATTAGGTTAGAGGAGAGACTTGAGCACTATTTATAGAGTTTCCAGCCAGTCCCCCTCATTACGGGCCAGGCTCAACTCGGCCCACACTAGCCAGCCCATATTAGACTAATTAAGAAACCTTCTATCTCACCTTAGATCAATCCCCGTAAAACGGTAAACGTTAAACGGTAAATTACAATATCAATTAATGTAGTCCACAATTAGAAAAAACTCTTACAGAAACCACAACACTATGATTTATCCTTTCTAGTTACAAGGATACTGTCTTTGAATGCAAATAGATATCTCCCCAATAGAATCATGTGTAGCATCATCACATATATTGTGTCAAAGTATATTTTCACAAACCCAACATAACCTAATACTAGAGGAGATTATGTAACTACGTCTATGAAATTTTCATATATCAAGAAGAAGGAAAAAAAAAACCAAAACCTATGCCTTGCCCCATGTACATACAAAGAAGAAAAGAATGAGAGTAGGACCAGAAAACTTCTTCTAGATGACCTCCGGAATACTTTGCAAAGCCGGTCTCCATGAACAATGACAGCCGTGCTTCGCGAAACCCGACCCATGTCGATCGAAAGTGTTCTTGTTAATCAGAAGAGGCAGGACTTGCTCTAGAGACAGGTCCTTGAGCCTCGATTTTCTGCACCAACTTCTCTAGCTCCTCCTTCGATCCGGATCTTGATCTCTCTCCTGTGTGAAGAAGAAGAAGAAGAAACTTTCTTCCCATCAGCATCATCAAGAAGCCTCTTCTTGCCTTCTCCTCCGTCACGGCGGTGAGTTCCAGTCATCGCCAGCCCATTGTTGATGATGAAGATTCAGCTCGCAACAGGTTTCCCATTCTTGGAATGCCAGCAGAATGTCGCTTTCCGGTGAGAGAAGATTGAAGCGATGTTGAACAATCTATCTGCGGTGTTTTCGGTGATGCTGTGGGTTTTTACGGATATATATATATATATATATATATATATATATATATATATATATATCCGTACGGGTGGCGAAGGAGAAGAAGAAGTCCAGGTCTGGATTCATGACTTAGTTTTAGAGAGAGAGAGGATAGAGATGGAGAAACAGTAAGCAATCTAGAGAGAGAAAGAGGGAGGCGGTGACACGTAGGACGATGGAGAGAGTGGGTCCCACGTGGGATGACTTTTTTGACTGACTAATCGTATGATCTTTTCTCATGCATGAGCATGACCACAATGACATAGCATGGCGGCGAAAACGTCAAACCGGCTCGGCTACTTTACAAGCTTGGAGAAGTAGCTCGAGCCCCACTTTCTCTCTGTTCAGAAACTATATAATTAAAAATATATAAAATAATGTATTTGCAAATAATTTTCAAGATGGCTAGACAAGTTTTGATGTGGCATCAGCCTTCAGCCTAGAGGAGGATGACCACGTTGGGGAAAACGATGCCCAAGATTCCAAAGGAAATCAAGTGATGTTATGTTGGGAGAGAGTTTGAATCTAGAAGTTGACTTGAGATCAAGTAGGGTAAGCTGTACCAAACCTTGTGATTATTGGACATAATCTAGGCAATGTTGACATGTTTGAATGTTAGATGTATTCTCCGCTTAGGGTCGATTTACCTTGTTACGTCGACTTATGGTGGGTCCAATGGTCATTAATAATCTAGCCTTAGTAACCACACACAAAGCTCTAATTCTCAAATTTAGATTACTTCTAGCCCCCAAATTCCTTAATTTCTCTTTATTGCAACCTAACCTGCCTGAAGTCGCCACGACTTTGCACCCCAAACCATCCACTTTAATGCCAACACCATTCCACCTCCAAAATCATTGACTCATGATGCCAACATATGCGCAAACTCGATTGATGCATTTCTCTTTTGGCTTTGCTTCCTGGATCTCTCTTCATCGCTAACCATAATAGTTGTCATATGCACCATGGCCTTTTTGTCATTGATGACGTCGAACTTGACTCTAATCGTGGTGAAATCTTGTTGTCGTTGAGGCCAAGTTTAGTGAGAATGAGGTATTGTGGCCTCATCTGAGATAGCGATGGGTTCGTACAGTTGAGTTTGATGACTTGTAGAGTTATAGAGTTTACACATATGCAGGGGAGAGAGAGAGAGGAGAGAGAGGGAACAACTTTGGTAAGAAACATGTTTTGTATGTGAAAATGTTGCTTTCACAATATCAGTCCACAGCAGACCGGATAAATTAGTGTTGCTCATCACCATGTTAATTATGGTGCAATTATGCCTTTTGGCGAAATCATTTTGTCAGGATTTTCAGGCATAGTAAATTACGTTACCACCTAGAATTTACCAAGTATTTGACAAATGACCCTTTAAGCTATTCAGCATTGTCATTCTTGTCAAAATACTCACTGCCACTATTAAGCCTGACAACCTTTAAGATTAATCTAACTTTTCTAAATTCTTTATCTCGTTCATTTTACTTCTACAATAATCTATAGAAGTCTTTAGATAACCGTTAAGAGAGACAGAATATCAACATTATGACATTTTTTTACTCTTTCTTTAAACATGCGTGAGATTATTCCTTAAACAGAAAACTTTTGAAAACAACATTTTTCAACCGTATACGAGACGTATATATCATTATGTTAAAAAGTCCTTGCAGAGTTAGCCTAATTTCAGTATTAGACAATACATAATTTCAAGCCACTAAGATTTCCATCATCTTTTAGCAGTGCAGTCAGTAGACAAGCCACTTTTCAAGTGTTCCTGAATGGAACACTTCATGGACAGTAAGCACAGACTCCAATGAGATCACTGATCATAGCAACACAAGAAACTTTTCATAACATAGAAGAAAGCATCTCTTGTGCACCCTAATTACAGATTGCCGGAACAACATGAAAAGTATACCGATCCAAAGGATCTCTCACAAGTTAGCATCAATAATAATACAGGGTACTCCAAATTGACAAGCTTGACAGCTGATCAACTATTACTTATGAGTTTCATAAGTAAACAATATCTCCAAGGTCAACTGCTGATTTATTAGCCAATTTTAAGTAATAAATTATGAACCACGGACACTTAAGTGCCAAAAGTTAGGAAAGTGACACTTAAGCGCCAAAATCGGAGTAAAATGGATCACTTAAGTGCTAACCAAGCCAAAATGCCGACGTGGCGATTTTCCGGTGAGGTAAGTGCAAAACGATGTCATTTTGCATGCTGATGTGGCTAAAAAATGCAAAAACAACATACTTTTGCCCTCGACGTGGTAAAAATATAATATAAAAATTAATTAAATTAAAACTAAAACTAAATTTATTTAAAACTTTTAAAAAATACAAATTCAAATAATAATAATAATAATAATAATAATAATAATAATAATAATAATAATAATAATAATAATAATAATAATAATAATAACATACTTTTGCCTCTAGATTCCTATTATTTTTTGTCCAGATGGTTCATCCTCTACTCTTGTGAATGATCCTGAGTGGAGAGCAGCAGTTCAGTCCTTGTACCAACGAGTTGTTTATATCAAGATCTTAACTCTTGAAAGGGACTGTACAAGTGTGATAGCCTAATGCTCAAAGGCTCATTCTTCCACCTAATTTCTAGCCCAAGATGGTAGAGGAAAGTGAGATTCTATATTTCTTGCTTCTCCCTTTTGTTTGGGTTGACGAACATGTGTTAATTCAAAGTTGAGGCAAGAAAACACAAATCGCCAACCATTATCTTTTGCTATTGGAACTTTACTGTCCAGTACCTTTTAACTTTGGTTAAGTGATAGGTCTAATCGATTCTCGGTCCGGTTCGGTTCTGAGGTGGAACTGGGAAGCAGACTGGGAGGACGGGTTCCCAAATTCCGGGACCGGGAACCAAATCGACCGGTCCTGGAATGGGGAACCAGAGCGACCAACCGACTAGTCTGGTAGAACCGGTAAATTTGATGATTTGGGTCAAAAGTAAAATTAAAAATGGAAGAAAATAGGAGGAATTAGGGTTTGTTTTTTAAGAAATTTAAAATATCTATTTTATATATATATAAAATTAACCGGTTTGGCCCGGTCGATTTGGTCGATCCTGTTCCCACCTTAGAATCGAGAACCAAACCAACCAATTACCAATTCCGAAAGTGGGAACCGAGAACCGGACCACCCTCTTTGGGAACTGCCCAAAACCGGTGTTGACACCTCAATTTTAATTAGGTTAATTTTATTAATTAAGTTTTTAATTCATTTTTGTCTTTTCGGATAAGTAGATAATAAAAAAAAAACAAAAGAAAAGCAAAAAAAAAAAAGCAGCCCATTGGGGCCGGGCTCGAAGGCCCTTGCCCCTCTCCTCTTTTCTCTCTCTCAAGCCCGGCCCCCCCCTTTCTCTTCTTCCTCCTCCCGCCTTCTTCTTCCTCGGTCGCATGCGGTTCACGCGCGAGAAGACGACGACGCGCGCGAATGATGGCCTAGGGCCGGGGAGTAGGCCGACGTCGGCCGGAGGGGATAAGATTGCAGGCGCCATTAATGTTGAGCGAGCTTCACTTGGATAAGCTCGGGTGAGACGCCGGTTCAGCCGAGGAGTACCGTTCGATGCGCGAAGACCGGCGGTCGAAGCTTCGTCGGCCGACCGCCCCCTCGCCTATAAATAGCTGGCCGCAAGCATCGTCGGAGGGCGTGGCGAGTTCGGAGATCCTTCACCGAGAGACATCGGGAAGGGTTGAAGAGCGAGCGCAGAGAGAGCTCGAGTCGCGAGCTCGGCCCACCCTCCACCGAGAGACTTCGGGAAGGCGGGCGGCAAGCGACCGAGAAGGTCGATCCGGCCGGTGGAGGCTCGGATCGGCCCGAGTGAGAGGAGATTGAGGCCGAGGGTAGGGTTTCGCGAGATCTGCGCCTCGATCTGGTTTTTTTTGCCGCGCCTTGCCGTCGGACGCCGTGCCGCCGCCGTTCGCCCGACCAAGTCCCGACGCCACGCCAGATCGGGAAGCTGAGTTGCCGCCGTTGTCGCCCTGTCACCGCCACCGTTCGCCACCCCGTCACGAGACAGGTAACGTAGCCGTCCACCGCCGCTGGTCGCATTGTCGCCGTCGCATTCCTCCTCTCGGACCGTGTCGCCACCGACCGCACCAACGCAGCCACGTTGTCGCTCGTCCTCGCCGTCCTCGTAAGCGGTTTGTCGCCGTTGTCGCCGCCGTCGTCGCCATTGCCGCCGTCGCCGCCGTAATGCCTCGGTTTCCCCCTCGGCGGCGCGGATTCGCAAACCCTAGGGTTTGCGATTTTCCGGGTCGTAGAGTCGAAGTCGGGTCGGCGAGTCGGGTAGGGTTTCCGCGGTTTTGGGCGGCGGAAGGCCGGGTCGCGATTCGGGTCGGATCCGAGTAGGGTTTTCGCGGGGGAAGCGGGTCATCGGGTCGGGCGTGTGACCGGCGCTCTAGGGTTACGCAAGGCCGGCTTCTTCGCGGGTCGGGCATCTCCTTTTTTAAAATAGGCCCAATTCCGTGTGTGTGGGCTGAGTTTTTAAGAAAAAGAAAAAAATCTGAGTCGGGGCCGCGTTGCGGGCCCGTCCGCGTTTTGGGTCGTCGACCCGGGTCGGTTTTATTTTGTTATTTTAATATAAAATAATATTCTAATAAATAAAAAATAAATATTTTATTTCAAAAAATCAAAAAATCAAAATATGTTTTATTTTCAAAAATATTTAAAAAATGTTAAAAAATGTTTTATTTTCCAAAAAAATTGAAAAATGTTAAAAAATAATTTATTTTCCAAAAATATTAAAAAATATTTTATTTTCCGAAAAATCAAGAAAATCAAAAATATTTCATATTTTCCGAAAAATGTCAAAAATCCAAAAAAGGCCAAAAATTCATGAAAAAGAAAAAAAAATTCAGAAAAAGCCAAAAAAGACTTGTATTTTTCCCAAAAAATACCAAAAATCCCAAAAAATCCATTTTGTGTCCAAAAATTAGAAAATGACTCAAAAGATGTTTTTCCTCCCAAAATGCATGGAAAATCCCTCAAACATCCAAAAACCTCAGGGTTTAAACAAGATTAGGTACCGAAAGGGCATTAGTGATTAACTAGTGTAATCAAGTCCCCGATCCTAATTTCTCTGGTTCGCAGAGTGAGTATTTCTCCCGATACTTCACTTGGGTTTCTAATCAACCCACCCCAAATCGATTAGTGGCGACTCCATTTTAAAAATTGATTTACAGGTTAAAAACTCAAACTATTAAAGTCGTGAATTGGTGGACTTGGGAGAGTCCGGGCATAATTAATTTCAGCCGAGCCATTAGCCTCCTTAGGCGCCCATACCCGATTGCGGGCGTCGAGAAAAAAAGAGGTCGCGACAGCTTGGCGACTCATTTGGGGAGTTTGAGGACTTAGGCCTTTTTGTCTTGTTTAATATCTTTACCGACTTAGGTTTTTTTTTATGCAGGTTAGTGGCTTAGAAACTTATTTTGCTTAAAATAAATTATCTTGTGATTATAAACTGTCTTGCATGCTTTACTGTTTTAAACACTACACATGGCACACACAACCCGGCCGCCGGACCTGGGCCGCCATAGGATTTCTAGGATGGTGTTAAGAAAGATACGACCTCGAACGCGAGCTGCGATGTAGAGGTTGCCTTTCTTTTCCCGAATTTCTTAGCCGAGGTTAAGGGGGTATGCGCTAACGCGAGATCTGCGACGGGCGGATACCCTTTTAATCTCAACAAACCTTCTCGTTAGAAATCGAGCCACACGTCCCATCTCGTATGTCTCTGTGCTTGCCATTTTCTTTAAAAAGCAAAGTAATTTATTTACTTTTACTCAGTCTTTTCTGGCTCATGGCAAAATAGGGTCAAGTCGTATATTTCCCGTTCTTATATGCGATGGGAAGAATTGATATCCAGTTCATTCCTACCCCCAAGGAGAGCTTCTCAGATGGTGGAAGCGGTTAGATCGGTTTGGCCAAGAGCACGTCAAAGCAAGAATCGGTCATCTCCTCCCATTGCTTCAAATCAATATCCACTCCGGAGTCATGCAAGCGCTACCACATTTTTGGTGTCCTGAAACATCTACCTTTGTGTTTGGAAAACTTGAACTGACTCCAACATTGGAAGAGTACAGTCTCGCCATAGGAATGCCCTTAGGAAGGGAGCTCGTTAAACCACCATTTGGCATCGACCCCGTAGTCGAGTCTATCCCGCTTTTAAAAAATCATTCGGTAAGAGAAATTGTTGGAGCCAACAACAATGCTTTTCCACTATCATCCTTAACTGAATGTTTTGAAAAACAATCAATGACCCAAAAAACCAAGATTTTCCTATTGGCCTTCTTTGGACTTATCATCTTCCCATATAGAAAGAATGCTATAAATCCTTCAATCGCAGGGGTAATAAGTCAAGTCACTTTCGGAGCAGGATATGTAAACATGGTTTTGGCTTAAACCTTTTTATCCCTTAATCGTTTCAAGGACCAAAAAGAAAAAATCATGAGGGCCGCTCCAGAAATTTTACAAATGTGGTTCTTTTCCCATATCAAAAGATTTGGACACCTCATGCAAATATTTGAAATCAACAAGTTTAAACACCCATTACAAAAGTTTCAAACCTTGGAAAAATATTCTCCCAATGAAGAGTATTCTCGATGGATTAACTTGCTAAAAAACCCGATCCCTGAGACATTCCTATGGCGAGCTAAATGGTTCACTACAGGAGAGGCGCGCTTTGCACTTAATTATTACAACCCCATCCCGTTGCTGGGCCTCTCCGGAGCTACCTCATATTATCCATATAGGGTGGCTCGTCAATACAGGGTCCTCCAAGAAATCCCGCCACCACTCAAATCAGGATTGTTCCGAATCCTTTTCACCCGTACAGACTACAACTACTTGGAGGAGATCTGCATAATTCAGAACGCATGGAATAGATGTCACACTGAGAAGATTGTCGTGCCTAGAAGGTTAAAGGGACAAGAAAAAGTTCATCATGCATCAACATTTTACATCCTCAACCATATAATTCCCAAGGAGCTGCAACCAGTAATCCCCGATGTAGTTGATAAACTTACCTTGCAAGGGCGAATCGAATCTCTTGAAAAGAGCTTGGAGACAAGCAGGAGACATGTATCGAAGCTAGTACGAAGAAGCAAGCGGCTTCGCAAGACTGGAGCTTCCCATCGCATATAAAAATGGGCAGTGGGACTTTTGATGTGAATATTTCTAATGTGAATATATAGGGTCGTTCTGCCCTGTGTAAAAAGCCCCTTTGGCATTGTATAAATCTCCTGTTAATAAATAAGAAAGACTCGACCCTTGCTATGAGCCAGTTTTCCATGTGTTTCCCTCATTTACGTTTTCTCCATTTTTTTGTGCGAACAGGTAATCATATCATAGTCACATTCGCCAAATCCAAAAGCTAGAATGGCCGAAGAAAATGTACCAAGCCGTGTCGAGATTATGGAAAGTGAAATGAAGCAAGTTTTCAATGTGCTTCAACAACTCTCAAAACAGATAGATTCCATCCAAGGCAAATTGGCTCCCACTCCAGCCTCAATCGAAGTATTGTTACCGCAATCGTCTACCCGAGGTGATCAAGGAAGAGATACCGATGATAACATGCCCGAATTGGAGGATGATATGCACCAAATCGTAGTCGAGAAAGCAAAGCCCAATAGTTTGTCTAAGACTGAACATGACAAACGCCTTGAGAAACTTGAAGAGAGGCTAAAACAATTGCAGGGCCTTCAAGATCCTACTCCAACAGACCTCTCCATCTACTCTAAGGTCAAAATGCCGGAAAAATTCAAAATGCCCGAGTTCGAGAAATACGATGGCACGACTCCGCCCAAGAGCTCACTTGCGGATGTATTTGGTCCGAATGACCCAAAGACGTTAATAATGAACCTTTAATGATCCAGTTGTTCCAGTCAAGCTTGGTAGGTCCCGCCCTGAGGTGGTACATCAAAAAGAATATAAACCTCATTGAGACATGGAGCGAAGCAAGTGAAGCATTCCTCAAGCAGTACAAATTCATAATGGACATTACCCCTTCTCGTGAGGATCTCGATCGCACGAAAAAGAAAAAGTAGGAATCTTTCAAAGAATATGCTATTAGATGGAGGAATCTCGCCGCCCAGATCAGTCCTGAGCCAACTGACTTTGAATTGAGAAAAATGTTCATCAAAACCCTCCCTTTCGAATACCGCAATCGGATGGTGACTACGATCGCTGAATCATTCAATCAACTCATTCCAGTGGCAGAGCAAATTGAGACAGGTTTAAGGGACGGTTGGTTCACCGAGCCCGCACTGTCGGCGAAGGCTCAACATGAAAAAGATAAAGAATCCTTAATTGATGTCAATGCCACCTACACCGCAAACACCGGTCATCTCCCGATTCATTCGGACAAGCACGGGCCAACAACGGACTAATAGCCGTCCACCCCGGCGCTACAACAACCGAAGACAATTCACTCCGCTTCTCGGATCTCCCTCCCAAGTTTTGGCAATCCTTCGAAACAAGAGCCTCCTTTCAACTGAGCCAAAACGACCCAATGCTGAAAACTTCTCCAGCTATGACCCGTCCAAAAAATGTGACTATCACATGGGAGAAGTAGGCCATTCAACTGATGAGTGTTTCGTCCTTAAGCATCGGATCCAGAACTTGCTGGATACTAAGGCCTTCTCATTCCAAACTGCAAAGCCAAATGTCCAAAGCAATCCGCTCCCTGATCATGCCAACAAAGTAAACATGATATTCAGTTCTGAAGCCGGTCGAATCAGAAATGTCAATGCACATATTGTTGACATCTATCGAGGGCTAGTAGAAACCGGGTATTATTCGGGTGATGAGATACCACCCTTTGCAATAATGGAGGAAAGAGTATTAGGAATGATAGAGGCCGGAATAATTGTGTACACTGGCCACGCCAGCATAGTTTCTACCATATCGCAAGTCCTCATCAAGCGGGATGAAGAATTTGCTGCTCTAAATGCGGAAAAGGAGGAGAAGGATTCCACCTCACCTGAGAGCATCCTTGAAAGGAAGGGAACCATTGTTCAAACATCAGCAGCAGAAACGGCTATAGTCATCGAGATCCCCCAGCCTTACAAATACGAGTACAACAATGCAGTACCATGGTCTTATGACCTCGATGTTGGTTTAGTCACGAGATCTGGGCGAACCTACGCTCAAGCAAATACTCAGTCTGCTAAGCCCGTCACTGATGAAGAAGCCAAGGAGTTTTTAGCCGTAGTTAAGGCCAGTGAATATAATGTGGTGGAACAGTTACGAAAATCACCAGCACAGATTTCTCTGCTGGAATTGCTTCAAACATCTGTCAAACACCAGAAATCTCTCATGAAAGTATTAAGTGAAGTACATGTCCCTGAAACGATTGAGCATGACAAACTTGAGGAATTTGTCAGTACCATCCTTCTAAAGGATCAAATGGCATTTTCGATGAAGAAATTCCGAGGAGGGTAGAGGACACACCAAGGGCCTCTACATATCGATCAAGTGCAACGCATCTCACGTTGCTCGAGTGCGATTGACAACGGATCTGCTCTTAACATATGTCCACTAGCGACACTCTGTCGCCTTAAAATAGAGAGATCATGGATCCAGGTACCCAAGACTTCTGTTCGAGCGTTCGATGGAACAAAGAAGGAAACAGTGGGAGAGATCGAGCTCGACATTCAAATTGGCCCAACCATATTCAAAATTTTGTTCCGGGTGATGGATATCCCCCTTTGCGTTCAATTTCCTCTTAGGCCGCCCATGGATCCACGTCGCGGGAGCAGCACCTTCTAGCCTCCACCAAAGTGTGAAGTTCGTGGTTGGAGGAAAACTGATCACGGTCCGAGGAGAAGAAGATCACCGCATCTACCACGAGACGGCCATCCCTTATGTTGAACCTAGTGACAAAAGCGAAGCTAGCTATCAATCGTTCGAGCTCGTGTCTACTATACACGAAAATAGAGGGACTTTGCCCCTCATCCCCGAGATATCAAGTGCTGCAATCATGGTAGGAAAAATCATGGTAGGACACGGTTTCCTTCCAGGACAAGGGCTTGGTAGGAAAGGCCAGGGCATTCGTCAGCCTATTGAAGCTCGGAGAAGACCCTATACTATCGGTTTAGGATATTCCCAAGATAGAAAAGCAAAGAAAAAAGTCGGCCTTGTATATCCCCGTCTCGAGGAAACTTTCCCAGGCCCAGCCAGGATGATGCATGAGGAAGAGGAAGTGAATACTTCAAAATGGTTCAACCCCGAAAGTGCGAAATTGCCCATAATCCAAGAAGACACAACTTGGCCCTCACTTAAGAAAGAGGGGCCAGATGATGTGACCTCCATGTTCGGGGACATTTTCATAGGTGCCATTGAGGAAGAGCAGTTAGAAGAGACAAGCGATAACTTCTCATTCATCCAGCTTCAACACCAAGTCGAAGAATTACACAAGACTGTACACCATTTGACAGAAAACTTCGCTCGGGCTACCCGTGCATTCCACTCTCGTCACAATGAGGAGCTGGTAGTGAATGAAGAAAACCCTACTGACACGACCTGGCGAGGGGCACGGCTACCCTTATCCCCAAAAAGCACACGGCCATATTTGCCTCTTCCTAAATCAATGGCCATTATTTTCCCCATCCTCTTAGAGCAAGGAATAATCGGCAGGGAACTGAACCATCCTACCCCCGAGTACTTCCTTGATTATGATCCATCCAAGCAATGTGATTACCATTCAGGGGAATTAGGACACTCGCTAGATGACTGTACCATCCTGAGAGACAAGGTTCAAGATCTTTTGGATGCTGGGGTATTCACGTTCCGCTCTCCATGGCTGTGTTTTGGCAAGGATCACCTCCTCGTAGTACCCAGCACCCGTACCATGTTCCCTGAGCATGCTAAGGAGGCGCATAAAGGAGAGGCAATCATAGACACTTTGGGCCAACCAAGTGGTAAATTTGACTACTATGTCAATTATTCAATTCCTCAAAGTTTCTATGATCATCATCACAACATCGTCCCTGATGGATGGGAAGGCATGGATGATCTGAAATCCGCAAAGCCGGGAGCACAGGGAGACGTGGTTGGCGACTGGTATGAAGACTTCTTCGTGGGCACTATCAACGAAGGACCGTCAGGGGAAATGGGTGCAGACCCGCTCGAGTAGAATCCTTTTTAATTCCTCTGCATACTCCCCTACGTGGGAGCCTGTACATATTTATTAAAGTCTGGTTCATTTTGTTTTCAACATCAGTTCCACTCAAGGAACTTTTTTGAAATCACCTTGTAAATCCATCTACTAATAAATAAAGTTGAAAACATTTTGAGGGCATGAGGAGACACACCAAACCGGCCCGTCGATGATAGCCACCGTCAAATGAAAGAAGAAATCGAGGCCCGGGTCTCCTCATGTTTCCTTGTCCTAAATCTTCAAGCACAATTTATCACCTTTTCAAAAGAAAGAAGCATGCATGCTACTAACCTTATTTGTTCCCTTAGCCTATCTACTCTATGACACAGGAATAATCTAGCGGCGGGCGAGGGTATGGGAACGGTCCAGACCAACACCGTAAGTAGCCATGATAGCAATTCTGATGACTCAGATGATGATTTTGATGATTCCGACGAAATTCAATGGAATTGGAAGCGCCACGAAGAAGCAAGGCCCCCTACTACTGAAGACACCATCGTTGTCAATTTAGGCAAAGCATGAGAAGATCCAAGGGAGATAAAGATTGGCACGAACCTTCCTGAAGAAGAAGCTGCAAGCTTAATTGCCCTCCTAAAGAGATATCAAGATGTATTCGCATGGTCTTATGCCGATATGCCAGGCCTTGATCCAATGATCGTGGAGCATAGCTTGCCAACCAACCCTGATGTAGCCCCCAAGAAACAACGGCTAAGAAGAGTTAAGCCTGAATTGTCAAAAAAGATTGAAGAATAAGTAATGAAGCTCCTGGCAGTAGGCTTCCTCGAAGTCTCGCAATATCCTAGTTGGGTGGCAAACATTGTACCAAAGTGAAGAAGAAAGATGGTCGAATCCGGATTTGTGTCGACTACCGCGATTTGAACAAAGCAAGCCCAAAGGATGATTTCCCGCTACCTCACATAGACGTTCTTGTGGATAGTACTTGCTGGATTCAAACTTTTCTCTTTCATGGATGGGTTCTCGGGATACAACCAAATAAAAATGAAGGAGGAAGACAAGGAAAAGACGGCATTCATTACTCCATGGGGGACTTTTCACTATAAGGTCATGCCTTTTGGCCTGAAAACGCCGGAGCAACTTACCAACGTGCCATGGTCACTCTTTTCCATGACATGATGCACAAAGAAATTGAAGTATATGTCGATGACATGATCGCTAAAACCAGACATGGAGAAGACCATGTGAAGACCCTGGAAAAATTATTCAATCGACTTCGCCAGTTCAAGTTGCGCTTGAACCCAGCAAAATGTGTGTTCGGGGCAACTTCTGGCAAGTTACTTGGATTCATTGTGAGCTATAAAGGGATAGAAGTGGACCCGTCAAAAACTAAAGCGATATTTGAGATGCCTCCTCCCTCAAGCGTGAAAGAAGTCCGGAGCCTCCGGGAAGATTAAATTACATTGCGCGATTCATTTCCCAGCTTTCGAAACCGCAAAACCTTTCTTTAAACTTCTCAAGAAAGATGCACAAATCAAATGGGATGATGATTTGCCCGATTGGCGTTTGAAAATTTAAAGAGGTACCTGATGAAACCCCCGATTTTAGTACCCCCGACTCTAGGACACCCTTTGACCCTCTACCTTACCATCAACAATGAATCCCTAGGTGCAATGTTGGCACAGAAAGGACCCCATGATGGGAAGGAACGAGCCATTTACTATTTGAGTAAAAAGTTCACCACGTCAGAACAAAATTACTCCAAATCAGAAAAAACATGCGCTGCATTGGTATGGGTGTTGCACAGACTCCGGCAGTATACCTTGCATTACCGGACATTCCTTTGGCGAGAGTGACCCAATCAAGTATTTGCTCGGTTGCCCGGCCTTGGTGGGAAAATTGGCCAAATGGCAAATCCTGATCTCAGAATTCGACATCCAGGTGATGTCGCAAAAATCAGTTAAAGGTCGGGTGATTGCTGATATGTTAGCAGATTGCCCTAAAGAAGTACGCGAGGATCATTCCCCAGATGACCGAATTTCAACAGTAGAAGAGGACACATGGACTATGTTCTTTGACGGAGCTGTAAATTTGTCGGGTTCGAGGTGGGGGGCGGTCTTGATATCCCCAAATGGACAACATTATCCTGTGGCTGCAAAATTGATATTTCCATGCACCAACAATATAGCCGAATATGAAGCATGCATCCTCGGCCTACAAGCGGCTATTGAAATGGAAGTGTTAAAACTAAAAGTGTTCGGTGACTCCACCTTAATTATCCTCCAGACTGTGGGCGAATGGAAGACAAGAGATGCCAAACTAGTGCCTTATCACGACTACTTGGAAGAATTGGTAGGAGAATTCCAGGACGTCTCGTTTGAATACCTACCTAGAATTCATAACCAGTTTGCTGATGCACTAGCAACACTATCATCTATGTTGCAAGTAACGAAGGGGTTAGAAGTAGAGCCTTTGAAGATTGAACTCCTGACAAGACAGGCCCATTGCATGACTATAATTGAAGAACCCGACGGAAACCACGGTATTATGACATCATGAGATACGTCCGAAGCAAGAATTTCTGAAGAAAGCACTCCCTCGATCGAAAATACCCCGATGAAAATGGCTTCGAGGTTCTTCGTTAGCGGTGAAAATTTGTACAAAAGATCATATAACTCAGTCCTGCTAAGGTGTGTGGATGCAAATGAAGCCACACAAATAATGCAAGAAATACATGGGGGAGTATGTGGCCCTCACATGAATGGACGTATGTTGGCCAAGAAAATAATGAGATTGGGTTATTCTTGGTTCCCTTTAGAGAGTGATTGTGCTCGGCATGTGCGAAGCTGTCATCGTTGTCGATTCACGGGGACAAGATAAATGTCCCTCCAACCGAATTGCATCGTTATCGAGCCGTGGCCATTTTCAATGTGGGGTATTGATGTAATTGGCCCAATCAATCCGAAGGCATCAAATGGGCACCGATTCATTTTGGTCGCAATCGACTACTTCTCAAAATGGATCGAGGCTGCATCCTATGCAAGCGTAATCGCACGAAACGTTATGAAATTCATCAGACGTGACATAATTGCCCGTTATGGCGTACCAGAAGCTATCGTCACCGATAATGGGTCAAACCTGAACAACAAGTTGATTGATCAATTGTTTTCTGAGTTCAAAATCCAACATTTGAACTCGTCCCCTTATCGTCCACAAATGAATGGAGCCGTGGAAGCCGCCAACAAGAACATCAAGAGAATCCTATCCAAGACAGCTGAAAACTACCGCGCGGCATCGAGGTTACCCTTCGCACTAACAAAGCATATCGAACTTCGATTCGAACTTCCACGGGGCAACGCCTTTTTCCTTAGTTTACGGCATGGAGGCGGTTTTGCTCGTAGAAGTAGAAATCCCTTCCTTGCGAATTTTATCCCAAGCGGGATTGTCCAAGGAAGAATGGACACAACAAAGGCTTGAGCAACTGAATATGATCGACGAAAAACGATTGAAAGCACTTTGTCATGGTCGGTGTTACCGGCGAGAGGGTAGCTCGATCGTTCAATCAAAAGGTGCGACCCAAGCACTTTGAGGTAAACGAGCTAGTCTTGAGAAAGATACCGCCAATCTTTCCGAGCACGGAGGCAAGTTTGCCCCAAATTACAAGGGTCCCTATGTAATAAAGAAGATACTTCCCGGAGGAGCCTTGATTCGATCGAGATGGATGGGCGAGAATTCTCTAAACCAGTTAATTCCGATCTTTGTGAAAAAGTACTACCCTTGAAAGATGTTCATTGTGCGGCATTGCCAAGCATTTCTCTATCATAATGAAAATGCCTATGCACCTTTATATATGAGTGATGTGTTTACACCATCATAAAAAACGTGTGTTTGGGTTGACTCAATGAAGAAAAATGAATGGTAATCATCAGTATTTAAGGAAGTGCCGAAAATCAAGTAGCAAACTCGATGGCATAACTTGAGCAAATCAACGTTACCCAAGCAGACGCGTAAGAGTAATCCATGTCAATTTCACCCAGCTCGGTGTAAAGGACGCGTCATTCGGGAACCGATCACGGTTAAAAGGAATCTTTTGTCCGAGTCAACAATCTTAGAATGCGGAGGCCTCACTTCTTGTTCCAGACACATGCTCTTGCAAGAAGTAATTACCATCGGAGAATTGGAAGTTTTGATTGTCCATCTCAAATTCCATAGAAGCTTGAGGTACATGACTTTGCCCGACGTATTGCTATAATCAAAGGCGGAAGGAAAAATTCCACAAAAGGAAAGCTTTGAAAATCAATCAACGACCAGCAATTATGCATATGTGGCCACAAGTAGGAAAGGCCAGTCGAATGAAGCATTGAAATGTAAAAAGGGCCATCAGCAACTTCCCTAAGAGCCAAAGCACAAATAAACTCGGGGGAAAGGTAACTTGGCATCATTTCTAACACTCACTCTCTGAACTCATATTGACAGGAGGCATTGGGATTCAAGAGCCAGATTAAATGGTTAAATAGGGTAAACCAAGTGATCCAAGCAAGGAAAAAGAAACAAAGATGCCCGATCAGATTCCCAACCCCGGCTGATCATTCATGTGTCATATTTCTAATCAATAGGGACAACCATCGACACCCCTTTGTGAATAATCCTTTTGATGTTCAAAATTTAACAATACTATTCGTTGACCCTTAAAGCTACCAAGAAGATCTTTTTGAGCCAAAACCATTCATTTGTTCTGAGAGTACAAACTCCATCACATTTAAAATACTGCATGCCTTTTCCAAATGGATTTTTGCATGATGATTTTGTCTATCTAGATCACTGATTCCATCAAGGACTATTAGAATAGACAGCTAAGTGAAGAATACAAGATTCATTGAGCATGCTGGATGAGGTGCGTCAGAATGATGAAAGGCGAGCCATATCCTACACACAGTCCCCCATCTATACACTTGCGAGATGAGTGCAGAAGATTCCATGGCTGCAGGGTAAAGAGTTCTCTCGCGAATGGTACAATAACCAAAATAGTGAGAGGCATTCCATTGCTCACCCCATTGAGCCCCATACACTAGTGAAGTTTCTCTCATACCCCCATCAAGAACCACCCCACATTGGGGCAGAGCGGAGGCAAAGCAGCATCACAAGGTGAGAAGAGAGATAGAAATTTTCTTGCTCGCACTTGCATCAATCTTCGGGTGTCTTTATTGCATATGAACACTCGCGTTAATTTAAGTGCCCTAGAATGATGAAGAGCATTTCTTTCTCTATGCACTTGTATTCATTGTACAACTCAAGTGAGTCTGTAATTTTACCCTCACATTGAGACAAAATAGAAGCTACTGCCATTTGAGCAGCATAATCAGAAGCGCCGGCAAAAGATGAAGACTCAATAGTCTAACAAAGGCGTTTGCTTGAACTTGTCAAGATCAGCTCTCAAGCAAAAAAATGAAAAAACAGGGGCATAAAAAAGCAGTGTACCTGGTAAGAGCAAGGTCAATGCCCATAAAAAAAAATGAAAAAACAGGGGCATAAAAAAGCAGTGTACCTGGTAAGAGCAAGGTCAATGCCCATAAAAAAAAATGAAAAAACAGGGGCATAAAAAAGCAGTGTGCCTGGTAAAAGCAAGGCCAATGCCCCCCAGTCAAAAATACAGCCAAGAAAAGTTGTTGTTGTGGTCCATAGAACCTCCATCTGACAAGAAAGACCGGTGACAAATGCCAAGGCAATCACCAGCTCTCACCCCTTTACACATGAGCCAAGCCTACGTTGCATCCCATTGTAAAAGTCTCTTCAGACTAGGGCACTTCAATTAACGTAGGATTTCATATGTCTATAAACATCGCTCGGAGAAGTACGAGCAAGATTACTCTATCCCTTTTCGCAGGATTCTTGACTTGCAAACCCGGAGACGATCGTGCGGCACTCCATTCATAAGCCTTGACCTTGATAGTCCCCTTCGATGAGCCGCTAGCCAAGACTTCATCACAGTTTCAACAAAGACCTCTCACATTGGTAAAGTCGTACTGTTTGCGAGAATACTCAGACCCCTGCTGACATGATGACAGTGAGATAGTATGGTCCTTATAAGTCCTGCATCAATGGTCAGGATAGCCTTTTCCATGAGAGTGAGCGGAAAGTCCTTTCAGACTGAAAGTCCCTCATCTGGCATGCTCAAGACATCTACATTCTAAATGAATGTTGTCTTTCAAAATCTTCCCCAGTGGAAATCAAAAGATGCAAAACTGACAAAATTATCATGCATGAATCTCACTTGAACTCACGAATTTACAGCATATACAATCATGTATGCATATTGTGCAAATAGCAGACATACTCTTAGAGATCAGAGATATTGCCAGGTAAGCATATCTCTATCCCCATTTGTCTTAAGGTACCTATCCTTTGCGTCCGGGTACTCTCTTCTTGACACTCGACCTATTCGAGTTGTCCCTTGAGTTTGGATGCTTGCAACTGTCTTAGCATCCCATTATCTTTGAGTGCCGACCACCGTTCGGATACTCCCTTTTCCTGACACTCAACCTGTTCGAGTTGTTCCCAGAATATTGATACTTGTGACTGACCAAGTATCCCTTTATCGATGAATACCTACTACTGTCTAGGTATCCCCATTATCTTTGAGTACCGACCACCGTTCGGATACTCCCCCTTTCCTGACACTTGACCTATTCGAGTTGTCCCCAGAGTATTGATACTTGTGACTGACCAAGTATCCCTTTTATCGTTGAATACCTACTGCTGTCTAGGTATCCCTATTGTCTTCGAGTACCGGCCACCGTTCGGATACTCCATTTTCCTGACACTCGACCTGTTCGAGTTGTCCCCAGAGTATTGATACTTGTGACTGACCAAGTATCTCTTGGAGTACCTACTGCTATCTAGGTATCCCCATATCGTCAAGTGCCCACCGTTGTCCAGGTACTTCCTTTTCATGACACTCAACCTGCTCGAGTTGTCCCCAAATAATATAGTACCTGTTCAAGCATTCCATTGCTTTGCTTAGCACCCCCGTCCAGGTATGCTTTCTAGATCTTGGACCAGCCTGAGTGGTCCCAGATCGTATCATCAAATACTTGTGTTCACCCAAGTATTCCAGTACTTTGTACACCTGCGGCTACCCAGGTGTTCGAGCCCTTTTGAGTGCCCGCGGCCATCCAGGTAAGCCTCGTGCTACATTCAAGTTTATGTTGCCAGGAGGTGGGAAACCTTCATGAATATCCAAGGTACGTCCTCGATATTCCCAATTACCAGGAGGTGAGAAACCTTCACGAATATGCGAGGCACGTCCTCAATATTCCCAATTACCAGGAGGCAAGAGATCTTCAAAAATATCTCAGGTACGTCCTCGATATCCCCACATACCAGGAGGTGAGAGACCTTCACGAATATCTCAGGTACGCCCTTGATTCTTCCTTCAGAGTTTTGTACTTGTGATCATCCAAGTACCCTTTCGATACTTGTGATCATCCAGGTATCCCCCAAGAGTTTGTACCTGTGATCATCCAGGTACCCCTTCGATACTTGTGATCATCCAGGTATCCCCCAAGAGTTTGTACCGTGATCATCCGGTACCCTTCGATACTTGTGATCATCCAGGTATCCCCCAAGAGTTTGTACCTGTGATCATCTAGGTACCCCCTCGATACCTGTGATCATCCAGGTATCCTCCAATAGTTTGTACCTGTGATCGTCCAGGTACTATCTCCCAACAAACAGATGCCCTGAGAAAGGTTAGCGCATCTCCCGTCAAGGCGACCGAAGAAAGGTTCGGGTCCTAGACAAACAACTTATTGCTCTAACAGGGCGGCCCAGAAGAAAGGTTCGGGTCTGGAAAAGCGATTCCCGTCAAAGCGACCGAAGAAAGGTTCGGGTCCTAGACAAACTACTTATTGCTCTAACAGGCGACCGAAGAAAGGTTCGGGTCCTGGGAAAGCAATTCCCCGTCAAGGCGACCGAAGAAAGGTTCGGGTCCTAGACAAACCACTTATTGCTCTAACAGGCGACCGAAGAAAGGTTCGGGTCCTGGAAAAGCAATTCCCTGTCAAGGCGACCGAAGAAAGGTTCGGGTCCTAGACAAATCACTTATTGCTCCAATAGGCGACCGAAGAATGGTTCGGGTCCTAGAGAAGCAATCTCCTATGTAACAGGTAAGATGACGCCTTGATACTTGCCAAAACTCGGGGTTCACACCCTATCTCACTCACTCTCGGTAAGTAACTACAGGTATCCTCTTATCTGTCTTAGTATGTAAAGTTATATTGCTCTTTTTCTGCATAGAATAATAGGTCCCAAATAAAATATAATCTACTACACATGTATGGATAAAATTGAGGCATCAGTCTGTCTTTGAATGCAACCTCTACGAGCTCACCTTCAAAGAGGGGCAGCTGTTGACACCTCAATTTTAATTAGGTTAATTTTATTAATTAAGTTTTTAATTCATTTTTGTCTTTTCGGATAAGTAGATAATAAAAACAAAAAAAAAAACAAAAGAAAAGCAAAAAAAGCAGCCCGAGCCCGGCCCCTCTCCTCTTTTTCTCTCTCTCAAGCCCGGCCCCCTTTCTCTTCTTCCTCCTCCCGCCTTCTTCTTCCTCGGTCGCTGCGCAGTTCACGCGTAAGACGACGACGCGCGCGAATGATGGCCTACGGCCGAGGGGAGTAGGCCGACGTCGGCCGGAGGGGATAAGATTGCAGGCGCCATTAATGTTGAGCGAGCTTCACTGGATAAGCTCGGGTGAGACGCCGGTTCAGCCGAGGAGTACCGTTCGATGCGCGAAGACCGGCGGTCGAAGCTTCGTCGACCGGCCGCCCCCCTCGCCTATAAATAGCTGGCCGCAAGCATCGTCGGAGGGCGTGGCGAGTTCGGAGATCCTTCACCGAGAGACATCGGGAAGGGTTGAAGAGCGAGCGAGGAGAGAGCTCGAGTCGCGAGCTCGGCCCACCCTCCACCGAGAGACTTCGGGAAGGCGGGCGGCAAGCGACTTCGAGAAGGTCGATCCGGCCGGTGGAGGCTCGGATCTAGCCTCGAGTGAGAGGAGATTGAGGCCGAGGGTAGGGTTTCGCGAGATCTCGCGCCTCGAGATCTGGTTTTTTTTTGCCTGCTTGTTGCCGTCGGACGTTGTGCCGCCGCCGTTCGCCCCGACCAAGTCCCGACGCCGCGCCAGATCGAGAAGCCGAGTTGCCGCCGTTGTTGCCCCGTCACCGCCACCGTTCGCCACCCCGTCACGGCATGTAACGTAGCCGTCACCGCCGCTGGTCACATTGTCGCCGTCGCATTCCTCCTCTCGGACCGTGTCGCCACCGACCGCACCAACGCAGCCACGTTGTCGCTCGTCCTCGCCGTCCTCGTAAGCGGTTTGTCGCCGTTGTCGCCGCCGTCGTCGCCGTTGCCGCCGTCGCCTCCGTAATGCCTCGGTTTCCCCCTCGGCGCGCGGATTCGCAAACCCTAGGGTTTGCGATTTTCCGGTCGTAGAGTCGGAGCCGGGTCGGCGAGTCGGAGTAGGGTTTCCGCGGTTTTGGGCGGCGGAAGGCCGGGTCGCGATTCGGGTCGGATCCGGGTAGGGTTTCGCAGGGGAAGCGGGTCATCGGTCGGGCGTGTGACCGGCGCTCTAGGGTTACGCAAGGCCAGCTTCTTCGCGGGCCGGGCATCTCCTTTTTAAAATAGGCCCAATTCCGTGTGTGTGGGCTGAGTTTTTAAGAAAAAGAAAAAATCTGAGTCGGGCCCGTCCGCGTTTTGGGTCGTTGACCCGGGTCGGTTTTATTTTGTTATTTTAATATAAAATAATATTCTAATAAATAAAAAATAAATATTTTATTTCAAAAAATCAAAAAATCAAAATATGTTTTATTTTCAAAAATATTTAAAAATGTTAAAAAATGTTTTATTTTCCAAAAAAATTGAAAAATGTTAAAAAATAATTTATTTTCCAAAAATATTAAAAAATATTTAAAAAATATTTTATTTTCCGAAAAATCAAGAAAATCAAAAATATTTCATATTTTCCGAAAAATGTCAAAAATCCAAAAAAGGCCAAAAATTCATGAAAAAGCAAAAAAAACCCTGCACACCCCTATTAAGTGATGAGGGCTCCGCCTATTTACTATGTTTATAGTTTGCTTAATGAATTCTCTTGTTTATTAATCAGTCATCATATCAAAACTTGACATTTTCAGATTGTGTGTGTGAATAGCTCTATCTTGCCCTGTTGTAGCCGGGTTGAGCAAGCATGGGGCGGCTAATTTCATGGTCCGCTCTGTACAACAGATAGACGGGAAGTTACCCAAAGACTAATTCAATCGAGAATCAAAAGACTGCACTGTTTAAATTTTCGGGGAAATGTCATTTTCACCGAGGGAATTAGGAAATCCAATAGTTGAGAATATTTATGACACTTTAGTTTTTGTGACTTAGAGATATGAGTGTTTGACACTATGATTTGCAAATAGACGGGAAGTCCTATCAATTCACCGCATTAGGTGTTGACCGGAATAATCTACAAACGTCCCATCCACTCATTTTATGGTATTGTAGCATTGAATTTATGTGGAACAGAACTTGGGGTATAGGAAAGCAAACATCAAACTTTTTACGATTTTTCGTGAATGTGAATAAACTTGATGCAAAGACAGATATTATTCACTAAGGCAAGGAAAGCAGCATATTCCCACAAAATCACTAGGGATTCTTCTTATTGATGAGAATCTTATAGATAATGACAAATCTGTTTTCGCTTTTCAAGTTTGAAAAGCCTTACCATGAGATTTCCCTTTTTTTGGTAACTTGTGGATTAGCCTTTGCCCATATATTGCTCTTCACCCCACTTTTTTCTCCTTTTCAAAATAGAATTGAAAGAATTGAATTGATAATTGCAGATAACCATCGAACCGCCAGAGATTGTATTTCATCAACAAGGAGTTGAGTGGCCATGGCCGATCGCATTTCAAAAAAGTATCTTCGATCGCACGTACAATGATACATGATAATACTGTGCAGAGGGCCATGTGATTTGCATGTGATTTATTCAAATGATATTTTTGTTTAGCGGTCGAACCAACCCCTAATTTTCTTATGCAATAAAGAATTAAATATGGTAGCCAAAATCTAGTTGTCAACAACATTAAGTTGAAGTTCGAGGACTACAATACAAATTGGGTCAAAATTCAAAGACTATTTATGTCATTTTCCAAATTATTTTCTAAGCGCATTTGAAATAAACTTTTGTTTAGTGAAAAGCTATATTTAAAAACGTCTCTAATCATTTATCTTGACATATAGTTTAATAATTCAAGTGGGCTTGGAAAATACTGTTTTACTAACCACTCAGCTACTTTATACGGATGCACGTCAAGTCGAAGTCCCTTCCTTCTTTAAATGAGCTTTCCAAATGATTCTTTCATCTACAAATAAAAATTTAAAATTCTTATAATTCAAAGAAAAAAGTTTGAGAAATATCGTTAGAGTCTCCAATTTAAATTACAGATACCTTATTATATATTGAATTTGAATACTATAAACTGAACTAGGAATAAAAGTTATATAGTGGAAAAACTTATCTCAACATATATGTAAACCCGTCATGTTTCACAATATATGCTAAGGGAAGTTAATTAGGCAACACGCAATAATACCTATCATTATCTTCATTCGATTTGAAGATGTACAAGTGCACAATAAATCACTATGTGCATAGCATAAAATTTTTTTTTTTTTTTAATATCTTTGTGTTCTAGTAATGTGGGTTGAGTCGGGTATACACAGGATAAGGGTGGAATCAAGTATGGGGCTCTCAATTTGTATTATATATAAATTGATCGAAACAAATTAATTTGATTGATTTGAGTCGGAACTAATAATTAATTTTCAGATATGGCCATACTGTGATTTTTAATAATCTAATTATGTAAATTAATAATAAAAAGCTGACTTAAATGACGAATATTTAATAAATTATTAAATAGTTTTTAACAAATTAATATTTATATTAATCAAATTTCTATAAATATATTAATAAATGATTTGAAGCTTCTCAAAACCTACTCAAGCACACTATTTTGCCGTTGTGCTTTTATGATACAAGATTATAAATAAATAAATACAAAAAACAAAGCACGACTAGTGAAACATTGATAATCAAGTAGGAGAATTTTTCCAACGAACCGAAATACGAAATAATTTCTTTATATTCTGAGCAGCGTCTTAGGCTGCGTTTGTTTTTGTTTCTTTTTTCTGTTTCTAAACACTTTTTTTGTTTTTTTGTTCCTGGGAACAAAAAAAGGAACAAAAACGCGTTTGTTTGCGTTTTTGTTCCAAAACTATTTTTTTGTTCCCAGAAACACATTTGGAATGAAACAAGAAACAAAAAAAAAGTTGTTTCTTGTTTTCGGAACAAAATTCAGAAACACTTCCCTCTTTTTTTCTTCTTCTTTTCTTCTTCTTTTTCACGCTGGGCTGGGCAAGCTCGATCTCGCCGAGATCCGACGAGGCCGAGCTCGCCCAACGGCCGGGGGGAGCGGCTGCAAGTGAACAGCGGCGGGCTCCAACTCAGGGCAGCGGCGGAGTCGGGGCTGGGTCGCGGGTCGCTAGGCGACGGCGGCGGCTACGATGCGGGGCTCAGCTGTGGGGTCTCGAGTTGCGGACGTCGAGGAGCGGAGCGGCGAGGACGGCCGGTCGAGTCGTGGGCCGGCGCGGGGTCGACGATCGAGCGGATCTCGAAGTCGTGGGTCACAACGCGGTGAGATCTGATGCGGTGGTGGCGAACGGAGGCTCGAGACCTGCAAATGCGTCGATCGGGCGTGAGGTGGAGGGGCGGTCTTTGGGGCTCCGGCGTCGCTTGGTGTCCGCGGAGGCTTCGGGTGCGGTGTCCGGTGTCGCGAGGGGAGAACACGGAGCGGCAGGCGACGGATCTGGGGACGCAGAGGTCAGCGACGCCGTTGGGCGCGAGTCCGGCGTCGCGGCGTGCAAGGGGCGCGGTGGCTGCTCCGACGAACGGCCGATACGATGGCGGTGAGGAAGCGTCGAGCGCAGTTGCCGATGCGGTGAAGGGAGACGACGGTGTGGCTCGGGGTCACCGTCGGCTCGGCCGCCCGGCGCGGGCGCGCGGGCACGATCATGCGAGGAGACGCCGGGGGAGGAAGAGCAACCGGCCAAAAAGAAAAAAAAAGAAAAAAGGAAAAATAAATAAGAAAATAAGAAAAATAAGAAAGAAAATAGAAAAAATAAAATAAAAATATTAAAAAATTAAAAAAAATAAAAAAAATTATACAAATTTACCAAACGTATTTCTGTTCATTTTTTATTCCTGGAACAAGTTTACCAAACGCGTTTTTTTGTTCAAAAATTGTTCCTCGAAACAGAAACACTTTTTTCTATTTCTGTTTCCTGGAACAATTTTTAAACAGAAATGTTACCAAACGCGCCCTTAGGTGATCGGAAGTATTTTCACAAGGAAAAGTTCATCGGAAGTCGTAAGCATTGGTACGAAATCAAATAAATTGTAGGACTCAGACAAAGTAGGAAAAGTACATACCCACTTCTAGAGAACCGACGTAGCGGAGAATTTAATGCTAAGTAAGAACATAGAAAGCCGAAATTGACTAAAACAGCCGTAACACCCAAGTTCGTGGGAATGGAATTTCCGGAAAATAGACTGATGGTGTGGACAAGAGAAGGAAAATTACAGTTTTCCCATTTTATACAGTAGAGAGATGTTTCAAATTTACATCAAGCCCCCTAAATATTTCATTTGGTTGAACCATTATTGAATGGAAATCAGGAGTGCTATCCATCCACATGTAGAGGAGATAACAGAGGATGGAAAGGAGCATTAGGGTTTTGCACCGATAGATTGAAAGCAGGCTTATTGCTGGTGCAGATCCATGAATCAGTTCTTTCAGTCTTTAAGTGGTTGAAGGGATGGAAATGACTTTGCTTTTGCTTCATTGGCTTATTCAAATGGTTAACGGTTGAGATGGTCTTTCTCTTTTCTTTCTTTCCCCAACACGATAGTCATTAGATCTCAGAACTCGTAAGATTCAAAGGATTGTCGTACAAGATTGTCTTTGCAAGCTGCCACCCCATAACATGATGAACAACCAGAGCAATATACGTGGCACGGACGGACCATTATTCCTCAGCCATCGGTCCATCAGAAAACGCCTAAGGACCACATCCGCATTCGCAGGATAGCTACTGATATTGCCTCCTCTACTTCCACCTTCCATCATATGCCTCAATTCTCATGAAATCACCTGCAAATCCTGCCATCGTCTCTGCGGCGAGTTTTTAGCCCGGTATACGACGCCGGACCCACATTAAAATATGTCAAAGCCCCAATCGGAAAGTATGAGGTTTCTTGGACGCTTCTATATGCCGTTGTTTCCAAGTTCAAATTGGACTTTTATTTATGTGGAAGATATTTTGGTGAAGTAGGTTCCACGTTGGTTCATGACATATCAATTCTTCAAGAGGCGGTTTTTGCTTTTCAGTTGCTCTGTAGTAGTACCAAAGAAGTCCATACGCTGTTTGAATATCAAAGCTTCTTCTTCAAGGATTTCACTCGGTGATTTGTGCAGTACATCCAATTTGGATTGCTTGTCTCAAGGAAGGCGTGAGCGTTTGGAAGCGGTGAGGTAATCATCCGCGATTTACTTTATTGAGTAATGACATGAGACTAAATACCATGGGTGGTCTATGCGTAATAGAACCATCAAATACTTAAGTAGTTGAGCGATGGTGACTCTATAATTCTCCAAGTGATTATTAGATTATGTACTGACACTCGATCTAACCAAAGTGAAGGAAGAAACCACAACACTACGATTTATCCTTTCTAGTTAAAAGGAAAAAGTCTTTAAATGCAAATAAATATCTCCCCAATCAAATCATGTGTAGCATTAGCACATATATTGTGTGAAAGTACGTTTTCACAGACCAAACATAACCTAATACTAGAGGAGATTATGTAACTAATTCTAAGAAAATTGTCAAATATCGAGGGAAAAAAACCAAAACCTATGCCTTGCCCAATGTACGTACAAAGAACAAAAGAAGAGAAAAGGACCAGAAAACTTCTTCTAGATGGCCTCTGGAATACTTTGCAAAGCCGGTCTCCATGAACGATGACAGCCGTGCTTCGCGAAACCCGATCCGCGTGGATTGAAAGTGCTCTCGTTAATCAGAAGAGGCAGGACTTGCTCTAGAGACAGTCCTTGAGCCTCGATTTTCTGCACCAACTTCTCTAGCTCCTCCTTACTGATCTGGATCTTGATCTCTCTCCTGCGTGAAGAAGAAGAAGGAGAAACTCTCTTTCCATCAGCATCATCAAGAAGCCTCTTCTTGCCTTCTCCTCCATCACGAGGCAGTGAGTTCCAGTCATCGCCAGCCCAGATCGTTGATGATGAAGATTCAGCTCTGCAACAGTTTCCCATTCTTGGAATGCCAGCAGAATGTCAGCTTCTGGTGAGAGAAGATTGAAGCGATGTTGAACGAGTTATTGTGCTTTGTTCTGGTGAGTGTGTGCGTTTGTGGATATATATGCGTGTTTGGGTGACGAGGAGAGGAAGAGAAAGGTCAATGTTCATGACTTGGTTAAAGAGAGGATAAAGATGGAGAAAGAGTAAGCAAAGAACACAGGGATAGAGAGAGAGAGAGAGAGAGAGAGAGAGAGAGGTGACGCGTAGGAAGATGGGGACCAAAATGAAATGACATGGTGACAACGGCGACGGCTCAGCTCCTAAAGAAGCTTGAAGCTCAAGCCCCCTTGTCTATCTTCAAAATCTTATATGATAATGAAAATCAAGTGATGTTTTACTGGGGGAGGAGCAGGAGCTCGAATCTTAAACGTTGATTTGAGATCAGATAAGGAAGTTGCACAAAAGTTTGTGATTAGCGGATACAATCTAGGTAATAGCGCGTTTGATTCTTGAGCATAGTCTACACTTAGGCTGCATTTAGCGTCAATTTACCCTGTTAAATAAATTGTACATTAAGTTATCATGCATCCAATGATTATAAATAATCTAATCTTACTGAAACCGCATATGAAACTCTAGTTCTCAAATTTAGAAAATTCATATCCTCAAAATTCCCTGATCGCTCTCTCGCAACCTAATCGACTTGGAGTCGCCACCTCTCTACCCCCAAACATCGTTGTTAATGTTAGCACTTGTCCACTTGCAGTCTCAATTATCATCGGCTTTGTTGCTATCTCGTCTGCCCCTGCTTAGAGTCTCCATGACGCATCTCTCTTTTGACTTCGCTCCCTAGATCTCTCTCCACGGTTGTTGTCCGCAACCTTAGCCTTGTTGCCTTGCTTGATGTTAAACTCGACCTCAATTGTGGAAAGTGAGAGAGAGTCAGCGGTCCTTAGAATTAATTTCTAACTCAATTCGCAAATGAAAAGGGTTTATGTCTAACTATTTTGGTAAATGATGAAAAAAAATTTCATTTATTCATCTTTGTAGGTAATACAAATGATCATTTTTTTTGGAAATTTCTTTCCATGAAACAAACACATCCTTAATTAAATTTAAGTTGGAAAATAAATACTTACAGTAGACACTAATCATTCATTATCTGTATTTCTTTCTTTATAATATCAACATATCATCTGTTGCATATTGAGTATACAGAGAATTTGGAAGCAAGCCGCTGGAGGAGGCTCGTTCCAAGTGCTCAAGCCAAGCCAAATTAGCATGGTTTGATACGTCTAACGCCGAACCAAGCTATCCTAGCCGAATTGGGGGTGTGAAATGCCGAGGAAATGGCATCTTTTATTTATTTCTTATTTTTTTGGGAGTTTTGACACAAAGTGATGTGAACTTGAATTTGTGAAGGAATCTTTGTCACAAACTTTCTCTTCCGTTTTCACTTGCACGGTGACTTTCTTTCCATAGTGAATTTTGTGTTTTGATTTTTGAATATCCGATTAATTTCACAAGCAAAATAGAGTGCTCTATTAATATCTCACTGAGTTCGTCGATCCCTCCTCGTAGAACATCATCAAGTAATACCCCTTTTGTGTTTTTTTATTTATTTTTTGTGTTTTTTTATTTATTTTTCGAGGCTGGGCTGTTCTTTATTGGTGAATGCCGTTCAAACTGAGTGGCATACATAAGCTAGCAATTAATTTATGTCCATATGTTACATGACCATCTATTTTCTACATTATCATTGCCAAAATTGGGACTCTATTTTGCTATCACCATCATAATCAACGGAATAAACTTTTCTTCAACCATTGAAATTGTTAGTACTTAATTCCTTATTTGAAGGTGTCAATTTAATTCATGCAAAAAGAAATTATCTATATAATTAAAATGTCAAGATCCGATAGTCGGGGGTCCTTTTTTTTTTTTAATTCAATTCCCTTGCTAGCAATATTAGACAGAGAATGAATTAAGCCCACGGGAAGCATGAGAATGCTGTGATTCAAGCCCCTAGAAAAATTGACGGAATTAGTCAAACAACCATATGTATTATGTCATGTGCGATCTAAGTCAAAGAGAGTGAATTAAGGCATGATGTATACGTTGATATGTATCACCATAAAACCTCAACATCAAATTTATGAATGCGAATTGACTCTTCAGTGAATAAGAACGAAAAGATGGCCATCGATTTTCAACTTTTTAAGTATGTAGAAAATTATCATCTGGCCAATTACAGAAAAGGTTGAAAGGGAGGAGGAAATTTACAAAGAGAAGATACTAAAAACCATCTTCATTTCACATCTTCACCACTTTGCATCCTCTAGTTTTGGTAATACATGTTTGTTGTTGAGGATCAGATTTCAGGACTTAGAAAGACCAAACTATACTTATCTGAAAGACAATATACTTTCAATTGCGCACATGCACTGATGCTCCCATTTGCAAACAAACCCTAATTCTTCTCGCCACCACGTCTGCATCTGAGCCACAACTCCACGTCGTCCTTGTCCCTGGTGGCATTGCCATCTCCATCTCTAGCAGCTTCCCTTCTAGACAAGAGCTCCCTCATGTTTCAGATATCTGCTGAAATCCCTAGTTTTATCCCAATTTTGCCTTAAGATTCTGGTGAGTTAGGAGGGAGGGAAGGAAAGAGGGAGGGAGGACTCAACTTTGCCCTAATTCTCAATCTCAGACCATTTTCTTCAAATCTGACCTCTCCACAAGAACGTTGTTCAAAGAACCGTTTATGCTAAATCTCCACGTCAGACAAGTCGCTTGCCACGTTTCCGACTTCCCCACAAGAATGTCATTTAAAAAACCATTTATACTAACTCTCCATATCAAAAAGTTGCTTGCTATGCATGTTTCCATGTTAGCAACTTAGGGTATATGATGGAAATTAACAAAAAGTAAATTTGTCATGAGTGTCTTAGTTTAGGATTTTTGATGATAGGAAAATTAGTGTTGGGTAAATGAGTCACGAATTCTTGTTTGAGATATTTTGTGGTATTATCCCTTAATTTCTTTAGTATAAGTACATTGGAAAATATAAAACTTATTGAAAATGCAGTTGAGTCCTAAAACTTTCAAAAATTGCAGTTAAGGCTAAAACATTATCATCAAAATACAATTGATTCCTAAAACTTTCAAAAAGTGCAATCAAATCATAAAACTTGTCAAAATGGTTCAATTAGGTCTTTAGGCTAGTTACACTTTTAAAATGTTGTAAAAATTAATTGCACTTTCATGACAAGTTTTAAAACTCGATTATATTTTTTGAAATTTTTAAGACTCAATTATACTTTCATAACAAGTTTTAGAACTTAGTTACATTTTTTGAAAATTTAATGATTTAATCACACTTTCGTAACAAGTTTTAAGACTTACAATACATTTATCCCTTCTTCTTTTTTTTAAATTTTCCGATCTTTTCTTATATAGCGCTTAGTAGGAGTGAGCGGTTTCAGGTTTCGTACATGTTCTACTTGGAACTTAGAACTTATTCGTTGGAATAGGTTCTTTATTTTTTAGAACTTGGAACCTATCATACATACTTTAGCACATGTAGCATATTTTGTCACAGGTTTCGAGTCGATTCTAGGATCTACTCAGATTCCACCTATATTATTATTTAAATGACTACGATTCACTAATCACAACTTATATTTAGATACAAGAAAAATATGAACATTAATAAAATAAAAACTTCAATCATAAAATGGAAACTCAAACTAGTGTTTCTAGTTTAAACACTCATCATCGAGCAGCATGAAATATCGGAGGACCGCACAAAGCCATGGATCAAGAAAAATATTAAAACTTATTCCAAGTTCTAAGTTCCAAGTTCAGGTTCCAGGTTCTAGATTCCTCCAGCTAAGAACATTGAACCTATTCATCGAAACAGGTTTCTCATTTTTTTCTAACTTAGAACCTACCCCACGTACCTTGGAACCTAGAACCTACATATTTCCACCGGTCCGGTTACCAGGTTCCAGATTTTACCTAAAACCATGCTCACCCCTAGCGACTAGTTGTTGTCGCCACATTTGTCAAGTGTAACCCCAAAACATTAAAAAGAAATGCCAAGTCAGCATTTTTCTTCATCAAATTGAATAGAGGAACAAATTTACTTGATTGCGTAAATCGAATAAGTTTTAGGATTTGATTGTATAGATTAAAAGTTTAGGACGCCACTATATTTTCGTGATAGGTTTTAAAAATTTCAATATTTCAAAGGAGGCAGACAAAGAAGATTAATACAATATCTACTATATAGTTATTACACATCAAACACTCATGTTTATTATAATCTTAGTTTGTTTTAATTATTTTATCTATGTTTCTGCAGGAAGGCTGCTGCCCTAAAACTTTCTTAATCTTTTAGTTCTATTATGTTTAATTCTCTCTCTGTTTGCTTGGATAGCTTGACAAACAGATTGCACGCATGTAGGTTCTGTGGAATTCCTCTCCTCTAGATTCCCTGTTATTTTCGGTCCATGATGGTTCGTCCTCTGCTCTTGTGAATGATCCTGAGCGGAAGGCAGCAGTTCGGTCCTTGCACCAACGAGTTGTTTGTATCAAGATCTTAACTCTTGAAAGGGACCGTACAAGTGCGAAATCCTAATACTCAAAGGCTTGTTCATCCACCTAATTTCTAGCCCGAGATGTTAGATGAAAGTGAGATTCTATATTTCTTGCTTCTCCCTTTTGTTTGGGTTGACGAACATGTCGTATACTTAAAAGTTGATGCAAGAAAACACAAATTACCAACCATTATGCCTTGGTAAAAGTATGCAATAAGTGCCAAAACATGACACAGATAGACACTTAAGTGTAAAAACTTCCAAAATGTATTCGTAAGTGTCACTTGTTTTTAAAAATTGGACATTTAAGTGCCAACTTCAGCAAGATTAGCCGAAAATCTGACTTGACATTATTTTAATAATAAAACTAGTCCACGTGACTAGCCGGAAATCCACGTGATGTTGATGTGATTAGCTTCTGGCAAAACGACGTCGTTTTGCCCCCAAATTTGATTTTTAATATAACTATTTATTAAATTAAATTAAATAAAAAATAAAAAAATAAGGGGGAGCAAATCAACGAGGGCTTGTACGACCCACGTCGCTGCCGCCGCCCCTCCATTGTCGAAAGGGTCAGCAACGATGGAGCGATGGTCTACTGGGGTCGCCGAGCCTCGGCTAATGGCCGGCGACCCTAGTCAACTGCAGGTGAGGGCCTACAAGCCCTCGCCCAAATCTAGGGTGAGGGGTCACGACCCACCCCCAAATCGGGAGAGGTCGTTGGCCCCTCGTCCCATATCTAGGCAAGGGCTGGACCTTGCCCTAGTCAACGGCAATCCTTGGCCTGATTTGAGGGAGGGGCGGCAACACTCGCCCCATCATTGCTAGCCCTTTTCAGCAATGGTGAGGTGGCAGCAATGGCGAGGCAATAAAGGCCCTCACTAATCTGGTCATCGCTTCCCCCCCCAACAAAAAAGAATTAATTTTTAATTTAATTTAATTAATATATATTAAAAATCAAATTTAGGACTAAAACAACGTTGTTTTGGGATAAGCTAGTCATATCAATGCCGCGTGAATAATTTTTTTAAAAGAATTGTCACGGCAAAAAAAAAAATTGTCAAAATAAACCACGTTAGCAATTTGGCTGGAAATCCTCGTCTTTGGCACTTAAGTATTTTTTTTGTTCTCAATTTTTGCATCCAAGTGTACTTTTTGGAAGTTTTGATATTTAAGTGTCCACCTATATCAAAATTTGATACTTAGGGTGTCTAGCACTCGTTATCTTTTGTTATTGGAACTTTCATTGTCCGGTGCCTTTTAACTTTGGTCAAGTGACAAGGGCTCCCCTCGTTTACTATGTTCATAGTAAGCTTAATGAATTCCCTTGTTTATTAATCAGTCATCTTATCAAAACTTGACATTTTTAGATTGTGTGTGTGAATATCTCTATCTGGCCATGTTGTAGCCGGGGTGAGCAAGTGTGAGGCGGCTAGTTTCATGGTCCGCTCGGTACAACAAATAGACAGGAAGTTACCCAAAGACTAATTCAAACGAGAATTAAAAGACTGCACTGTTTAAATTTTTGGGGCAACGTCATTTTCACCGAGGGAATTAGGAAATCCAACAGTTGAGTGTATTTATGAAACTTTAGATTTTGTGACTTGGAGTTATGAGTGTTTGATTATTGTTTGCAAATAGACTGGAAGTCCTATCAATACAACGCATTAGGTGTTGACCGGAATAATCTACACACTTCCCATCCACTCATTTTTTGGCATCGTAGCATCGAATTTATAGGGAACAGAACTTAGGGTATAAAAAAGAAAACATCAAAACTTTTACGATTTTTCGTAAAGGTGAATGATCAAACTCAATGCAAAGACAGATATTATTCACTAAGGCAAGGAAAGAAAAAATCACTAGGGATTCTTTTTATTGACGAGAATTCCAGAGATAATGGCAAATCTGTTTTCTCTTTTCAAACTTAGACGCCTTACGATTAGATTTCCCTCTTTTTGTAACTTGTGAATTAGCCTTTGTGCGGATATTTCTCTTCACCCCAATTTTTCTCTTTTTCAAAACAGAATTGAATTGATAGTTACCAATGACCATCAAACTACCGGAGATTGAATTTCATCAACAATGAGATGAGTGCGGAGTTCAAACTCACCATGGCCAACCACGTTTTAAAAAAGTCTCTTTAATCGCACAGACGGTGGTAAATGATAATATTGTGCAAAGGGCCATGTGATATATGAATATGAATAATGCTAATGATAGTTTTGTTTGGGGATCGGACCAACCCCTAATTCTCTTATACAATAAAGAATTAAATATGGTAGCTGAAATTTATGTGCCAACTATATTAAGTTGAAGTTCAAGAATCACATTGCACATTGGATCATAATTTAGAAATGATTTATGTCATTTTCCAAAGTATTTTCCAAGCCCGTTTGAAATAAACTTTTGTTTGGTGAAAACCCATATTTCTCTTCACCCCAATCTTGACATATAGTTTAATAATTCAAGTGGGCTTGGAAAAAAAACTATGTTACTAGCCACTCAGCTACTTCATACGGATGCACGTCAAGTCAAAGTCCCTTCCTTCTTTAAATGAGATTTCCAAATTATTCTTTCATCTGCAAATAAAAATTTAAAATTCTTATAATTCAAAGAAAAAAGCTTGACAAATGTCGTTAAAAACTCCAATTTAAGTTATAGATATCTTATCATATATTGAATTTAATATTGTAAATTGAACTAGGAATAATTTTTTTTTTTGTGGTAAGAAGTAATAATATATAAAAGCTTTGAACCAATAATTACAAAACCAGCGCCACAAAACTTTCACTCAGCAAGACAACAAGTCAGCGTGAGTGAAAAGGAGCCGGAAACAAGAGAGGCACTGCAACAGAGGGGACCAAAGCACAAAATAGCCTAAGAAAAGCAAAGGAACAAAGGAGAAAGGAGAAAGCCACGCAGGGACACTAGACTCCTAAAAAACAACTAACCAGCAAAGGAGAAAAGAAGGACAAAGAGAGACCACAATAAGTCCTAAGCCGAGGACGACTAGCAGACAGTATGTTGTTCAGCACCCGATCCTTCCAAAAGCATTCTTCAATCCCTACCACGGGCGACTAAGGCGACACTAAAGTAGGAGAGAAAATGCAAGGGTCAAGCCCCCAGTTATGCTGAAGTCTTCTGTTCCTAGGATTATTGTCCACGTTTCTGAACGTAAGAGTTTTATCCTTAACTACTTTGATGAGATGATTTTTAATGGCAGCAACCGCGATAGGGTGGTTTCTGAATAGGACGTCATTCCTATATCTCCAAATAATATGGCAAAGGGCACCAAACGAAAAATGGGCAATGGAGTAATAAAAGTCCTTACCAGAGAGAAACTTCATAGCCCATTGAAGGTTCTCAGACCAGGTCCTATTTTGCCAAGGAAGATTGCATCTAGCCACCCAAAAGAAGGCCATGCTAGCCGTAATACAACACCTAAAGTAGAGATGGTCGATAGAGTTCGACGTTAGCTTGCAAAAAGCACAAACCTCATTCCCAATTATGCCATGTGACATAAGCAGTGTTTGGGTGGGAAGACGATTCTTGGTAATAAGCCAGAGATTAAATTGATATCTTGGGGTGATAGCCTTGTTCCAGATGAAGGATGCCCAGCTGACCTTTTCCTTCCTTCTTCTAATAATATGCCATGCCAAGGCAACCGAGAAAAGACTGAAAGGGTTACCAATCCAAGTAAAACGATCCGATTCCCTAGAGAGGATAGGGAGAGGTTGCTCCCAAGATTCAATCACTGTCTTGAAGGATTGTCATGCCGATGAAAAAAGATCAGCCACCGTTGCATGTCAGGATAAACCGGAACTTAGCATCATTGGATCCGAGCAAATAAGATGAAGTGGACCTCTCATGTGCCAGTGATCAAACCAAAGGGAAGTTGATCGGCCGTCTCCGATCTTCCAGCGAAAAGATAGCCGAAATTCGGTTCTTAGGTATAGGATTCTCTTCCAAGCCCAGGAACAAAGGGACGGCACCTTAACCTCCCAAAAACTCTTCCTTTTCAGGAAGGTTGAGTGTATCCACCTGCACCATAATGACTCTTTGTCCATGAATAGAATCCAAAGATGCTTAAGCATCGCAGCCTTGTTGCATTCCCTCAGCCTACGAATTCCAAGTCCACCTTCCTCCTTTGGGAGGCATACGTCTTCCTAGGAAACTTTCGATCCACCCTTCCGAAGGTTTGGTCCCCTCCATAGAAATTGCCTAAGGATCTGCTCAATACGATCCAACACTACACAAGGAATGATGAACACACTCGCCTAATAAGCTTGGATCGCATGGAGGACTGACCTTATTAGCTAAAGTCTACCAGCAAAGGAAAGAAATCTCTGATTCCACGATTAGACTCTGGCTGTTATACAATCAACCAACGACACACAGTCTGCTTTTCCGAGCCTCGATGTGATGATAGGAACCCCTAGGTACCGTACCGGTAACTTTCCTTCGACAAATCGAAATGTGCGAAGAATTTCATTCTTTGTCTCTACTGATCCTCCGGCAAGAAATATCTCACTTTAGTTGTTGTTTGGTTTCAATCCACTCCATGCCAAGAAGATATCCAGACCTTCCTTGAGAAGAGAGATTAAAGGCAAGTCCACTCGGCAAAAAAGAAAAACATCATCCACAAAGAAGAGATGAGATAATCTTGTAGCTTTGCACCTCAAGAAAAATTTGAACTCAGGTGACGCCGCACGAGTGGTGAGTATTCCCGAGAAAACCTCCCTAACCAACGTGAAGAGGTAAGGAGACATGGGATCTCCCTGACGAAGTCCGCGACCACTAGAGAAGAAACCATGGAGCTCCCCATTCAGAGAGATAGAAAATTTCGTAGTGCGCACACACACCATAATGAGCCGAGTGAGGTGGTCTAGAAATCCAAATGCACGTAGCACCAATTCAAGAAAGTCTCAGTCGACCGTATCATAAGTTTTCTGAAAATCCACTTTTACTACACATTTAGGAATGTATGGCTGAAGATGAAATCCAGCAAATAATTCATGTGCAAGAAGTATATTATCCAGGATTCGTCGGCCTTTGACAAGAGCATTCTGAGAAGGACTAATAGCATTTTGAAGTACTGCAGTGACTCGATTAGCTAACACCTTGGTAATGCATTTGTAAATCGTGTTGCAACAAGCTATAGGTATGTAATCATTCACCAAGGTCGCATTAGACACTTTGGGAATCAACACTAAGATAGTATTGTTAATTTCCCTAAGAAGGCACCCCGTGACAAAAAAAATCCTTTACTGCTTCAATAACTAATGGCCCTACCAGTTCCCAATTGCTCTTAAAGAACTCAACTCCATACCCATCTGGCCCAGGAGCCTTACTACAGGTTAGGAATAATTGTTATATGGTAGAAAAAATTATCTCAACACATATGTAAATCCGTCATGTTTCACAATATATGCTAAGGGAAGTTAATTAAGTAACACATAGTACCTATTAAGATGTACAAGTGCGGAATAAATCACTATATGCATAGCATAAAAGTTCTTGTTTTTTAATATCTATGTGTTTTAGTAATGTTGGTTGAGTCAGGTATACATAGGGTACGATTTGAACCAAGTATGGAGCTCTAAATTTGTATTGTATATAAATTGATGAACATAGATTAAATTGATCGATTTGAGTCGGAACTAATCATTAATGTTCAGATATGGCCATATTGTGATTTTTAATAATCTAATTACGTAAATTAATATAAAAAAACTGACTTAAATAACGAACATATAATAAATTATTAAATAGTTTTAACAAATCAATATTTATATTAATCGAATTTCAATAAATATATTAATAAGTGATTTGTAGCTTCTCAAAACCTACTCAAGCACACTATTTTGCCATCATGCTTTTAGGAGACAAGATTATAAATGAATACAAAAAATAAAGCATGACTAATGAAACATTGATAGTCAAGTAGGAGAATTTTTCCAACGAACCGAAATATGAAATAATTTCTTTATGTTCTGAATAGCTTCCTAGGTGATCGGAAGTGTTTTTACAAGGAAAAGTTAATCGGAAGTCATAAACCTCGGGTATGGAATCAAATAAATTGCAGGACTCGAAGACAAAGTAGGAAAAGTTTATACCCGCTTCTAGAGAACTGATATGGTGGAGAATTTAATGCTCAATAAGAACATGGAATGCCGAAATTGACTGAAACAGCTGAAACTCCCAAGTTCCCGTGAATGGAATTTCCGGAAAATAGACTGATGATGTGGACAAGAGAAGGAAAATTACAGTTTTCCCATTTTAAACAATAGAGAGATGTCTCAAATTTACATCAAGCCCCCTAAATATTTCATTTGGTCGAACCTGTATTGAATGGAAATCAGGAGTGCTATCCATCCACATGTGGAGGAGATAACAGAGGATGGTAAGGAAATATGACCTGAGATATGAGCGTTTGACATGACTTAGTGTTTTGCACCAATAAACTGAAAGCAGGCTTATTGCTAATGCAGATCCATGAATCGGTTCTTTCAGGCTTTTAACTGGTTGAAGGGATGGAAACGACTTTGCTTTTGCTTCATTGGCTTATTCAAATGGTTAACGGTTGAGATGATCTCTTTATTTTCTTTTTTTATTCCCAACACCATACGGTCATTAGATCTCAGAATTCGTAAGATTCAAAGTATTGTCGTACAAGATTGCCTTTGCAAGCTGCCGCCTCATAACACGATGAACAACCAGTGCAATATACGTGGCACGGGCGGACCGCCATTCCTCAGCCATCGCTCCATCGGAAAACACCTAAGGACCACATCCGCATTCGCAGGATAGCTACTGATATTGCCTCCTCTGCTTCCATCTTCCAACATTTGCCTCATTCTCATGAAATCACCTGCAAATCCTACCGTCGTCTCTGCGGTTAATATATGTCGGGTCGGGTTTTTAGCCCGGTATACGACGCCGGACCCACATTAAAGTATGTCAAAGCCCCGAGAGAAAAGTATGAGGTTTCTTGGATGCTTGGATTTGGCGTTGTTTCCAAGTTCAAATTGGACTTTTATTTACGTGCAAGATATTTTGGTGAAGTCAGTTTCAACGTGGGTAATGACATACAAATTCTTCAGGAGGCGGTTTTTGCTATTCAGTTGTTCTGTAGCAGTACAAAAAAAGTCCATAAGCTGTTTGAATATCAAAGCTTCTTCTTCAAGGGCTTCACTCGGTGATTCGGGCAGTACATCAAATTTGGATTGCTTGTCTCAAGGAAGGCTTGAGCGTTTGGAAGCAGGCAGGTAGTTATCCGCGATTTACCTTATTGAGTAATTACACAAGACTAAACACGGTGGGTTTGTGCGTACTAAAACCGTGAAATAGCTGAGCGGTTGAGTAATTGTAACTCTGTAATTCTCGGAGTGATTATTAGATCTTTTGCAAACCGACACTCAGTCAAGCTGAAGTAAAGGAAGAAACCACAACACTATGATTTATCCTTTCTAGTTACAAGGATACGTCTTTGAATGCAAATAGATATCTCCCCAATAAAATCATGTGTAGCATCATCACATATATTGTGTCAAAGTATATTTTCACAAACCCAACATAACCTAATACTAGAGGAGATTATGTAACTACGTCTATGAAATTTTTCATATATCGAGAAGAAGGAAAAAAAAAAACCAAAACCTATGCCTTGCCCCATGTACATACAAAGAACAAAAGAATGAGAAAAGGACCAGAAAACTTCTTCTAGATGACCTCCGGAATACTTTGCAAAGCTGGTCGCCATGAACGATGACAGCCGTGCTTCGCGAAACCCGACCCACGTCGATCGAAAGTGTTCTCGTTAATCAGAAGAGGCAGGACTTGCTCTAGAGACAGTCCTTGAGCCTCGATTTTCTGCACCAACTTCTCTAGCTCCTCCTTACTGATCTGGATCTTGATCTCTCTCCTGCGTGAAGAAGAAGAAGAAGAAGAAGAAGAAACTTTCTTCCCATCAGCATCATCAAGAAGCCTCTTCTTGCCTTCTCCTCCGTCACGAGGCAGTGAGTTCCAGTCATCGCCGGCCCAGATCGTTGATGATGAAGATCCAGCTCTGCAACAGTTTCCCATTCTTGGAATGCCAGCAGAATGTCAGCTTCTGGTGAGAGAAGATTGAAGCGATGTTGAACAACCTATCCTGCGGTGTTTTCGGTGACTGCTGTGGGTTTTTACGGACATATATATATGCGTACGGGTGGCGAAGGAGAAGAAGAAGTCCAGGTCTGGATTCATGACTTAGTTTTAGAGAGAGAGAGAGGATAGAGATGGAGAAACAGTAAGCAATCTAGAGAGAGAAAGGGGGAGGGGGTGACACGTAGGACGATGGAGAGAGTAGGTCCCACCTGAGACGACTTTTTTGACTGACTAATCATATGATCTTTTCTCATGCATGAGCATGACCACAATGAAATAGCATGGCGGCGAAAACGTCAAACCGGCTCGGCTAATTGACGAGCTTGAAGAAGTAGCTCGAGCCCCACTTTCTCTTTGCTCAGAAACTATATAATAAAAAATATAATAATGTATTTGCGAACAATTTTCTAGATGGCTAGACAAGTTTTGATGTGGCATCAGCCGTCAGACTAGAGGAGGATGACCACGTTGGGGAAATGATGCCCAGGATTCCAAAGGAAATCAAGTGATGTTATGTTGGGAGAGAGTTTGAATCTAGAAGTTGACTTGAGATCAAGTAGGGTAAGGCGTACCAAACCTTGTGATTATTGGACATAATCTAGGCATTGTTGACATGTTTGAATGTTGGACGTATTCTCCGCTTAGGGTCGATCTACCTTGTTATATCGACTTATGGTGGGTCCAATGGTCATTAATAATCTAGCCTTAGTAACCACATACAAAGCTCTAATTCTCAAATTTAGATTACTTCTAGCCCCCAAATTCCTTAATTTCACTCTATTGCAACCTAACTTGCCTGAAGTCGCCACGACTCTGCACCCCAAACCATCCACTTTAATGCCAGCACCATTCCACCTTCAATCGCAATTATTATCTGATGCCAACATATGCGCAAACTTGATTGATGCATTCCTCTTTGGCTTTGCTTCCTAGATCTCTCTTCATCGCTAACCATAATACTTGTCATCTGCACCATGGCCTTTTTCTCATTGATGACGTCGAACTTGACTCTAATCGTGGTGAAATCTTGTTGCCGTTGAGGCCAAGTTCAATGAGAATGAGGTGTTGTGGCCTCATTTGAGATAGCAATGGGTTCATACAGTTGAGTTTGATGACTTGTAGAGTTATAGAGTTTACACATATGTGGGGAGAGAGAGAGGAGAGAGAGGGAGATTGTGGTCCTTAAGACTCCATCCACGGTCCATCATAAAAAATGGAGCACACCCAATTACTTGACAAATTCAAATCATAATACGAATGTATATTATGATTTAATATTTAAATATTCTAACACTTTTTTTTTAAAACGTGCTGAATTTCAACTCAAGAAAATCGCATAAATACATAATAAAATGAAGTAAATATTGATTTGGAATAATTTAAACTTGAGTCCTTTTGCGTGTAGATACAAAATAAGGTCAATACTCACCTTAGACACTTCAAAATAAAAAAATAAGAGTCCTCACCTTAGACTCTTTCAACAAAGAGCACTATCGAATTTATTATTCGTTCCATAGAGTACGTGGAAAATTTGGAGGCAAAGCCGCCGGAGGAGGAGGCTCATTCCAAGCGGCTCAAGCCAAGCCGTATCAGGCCGTCCCAGCCGAATTGGAGGTGTGAAAATGCCAAGGAAATGGCATCTTTCTATTTCTTTTCTTTCTTTATTTTTTAAATTCTTTGTTGGGAGGCTCTGAGACAGAGTGAATGTGAACCCGAATTTGGGAAGGAATCTTTGACACAAACTTGGAATTTTCCCTCCCGTACACGCCCTCACGTGTGACCCTCTTTCCATTAGTAATCTTGTGTTTGAATTCTTTGAACACCCGATTAATTTTATATAGCACTGGATAAATATCTCACCAACTCTGTCAATCCTTCCTTATCGAAGATGATTAAGCAACACCCGCATTTTTTTTTCTTTTTCTTTGTTGTTGGGTGTCGGGTTTTTCTTTATCGGTGAATGTCGTGACCATCAATCTATGCCGAGTCGCAAACGTAAGCTAGAAATTTAGTCGATGGACATATCTTCCACGACGATCGACTTTTTTTGCAAATTATCTTTGGTTTCAACCATCGGGATGATTAACGTTTTCAGTTTTCTTTTCTTTGAATGTGTTGAACGTTATCTGTGCCATTAAAACGTCAAAATCTGATGGTTGAACTATGTTTCTACCCAATTTGGTTGCTTGCAAATTTAGACGTGGAATGAATGAAGCCCACGGGAAGCGTGAAATGCTGGGTGATTCAAGCCCCTAGAAAAGATCGATGGAATTAACTAAACAACCATATGTCACGTTCGATCTAAGTCAACAGGAGTGAATAAAGCCACGAGGCATACGTTGATATCTACCCTGATGAAATCTCAACATTGAATACAATTTTCAGGGGAAAGAACAGGAGATGGCCATGATTTTCAACTATTTAAGTACGTAGAAAAGTGTGGGCTGGCCAATTGAATGCAAAAAGGTTGAAAAGGGAGGAGGAAAATTCACATAGGGAAAGAATGCTAAAAATCCATCTTTGCTTTTGGCAATCTTTTGCCGCTTTGCATCGTCCACTTTTGTAGACAATCCATTTCTCAATCTCCCGCAAACCCTAGTATCACCACGCACAAACAAAACACCAATCTTTCCCCCATGACCCGCCACCGCCGTCTGCCTCCGAGCCGCCTCCATGGCATCCTTGTCCCCGGCAGCATCACGGTTGCCCTTCGAGGTAGCATCAAGCTCGCGCCACCACATTCTCCGACCCGTTCCCTTGTTCTCTCACTCGTCTCCCTCGCCCTCTACTCCTCCTTTTAACAGATGCCGCGACATGGCGTCCGACAGCCACGGCGGGGTAGGGCGATTACTTTCCGGCCATTAAGTAAAGCTTGTTGTTCAGGTCAGTCTATCACCTGAGGATATGGCGGACAGGTCATGCTTAATAGATAAATGTCCTGATCCAAACTCGAGCAAATTAGACCTTTTACCTTAACTGTCACATCTTTAATCTGCTCCATAGAAAAGTATGCTAATCTTGACACTTGAAGAGGGTGTTTTGTTTGATAACATATTCTACAATCACTTTAAAAAAAAAAGTTGTTAAAGTCGAACGGATAAACTCTTGCTCCTTTCAACATCGTCCCAACTTGACCTAATATAATACATTGGTTTACTAAGCAATTCTTATCCACATTCTATTTTGCCTCCTCTTACAAACTTCCTCTCGCGGATAAACTCTTGACATTATCTCCCTCCCGCCTCATGGTACATCTATCGACAAGGACATGGCTTTAGAAAAAGCTGGAAAAATAGCAATTTGCTTTTCTTGTGGTGACCCTTGTAAAATTGACATCCCAAAATTCAAAATTGATGAAGAGTTATGGAAAGATCTAGTGATAGAACTCAATGGTGGGGACCCAAAACCCTCCTCAAACCAGGGAACATAAATTGAAAATTTCTGATGCAACTACAGTAGGGAAATTAGATAATAGATTGGATGGAAGACCAATCAAGCATGTGAAGAATGATATGTTAGGATAAGATTGCAATTTCAATAAAGAGATTCCTCGACCAAAATTTAGGGAGGATAGGAACAGCATTACTAGGAATGTCGACGGAAAACGACGAACACAGGAAAGGTTCCAAAGACTTAAAATATTTTGCATTTTTACTTCAATTAGAAAGATATCGCTACAGACGACCCAAAAAGTTGACCGGATGGGGCATCAATACATAATAAGGCCCAAAGGCCTTGAGGCAGAGAAGACAGCCAGTTGGGAGGAAGCGTTTTTTCCTCTGCTCTCGCGCGGCCCAATCTGCAATAGCATTAGCGGATCGTTGACAGGGAAGCAGGCCCACTAGCGGTAATTGCTGAAGAAGTTCCTTACATTATGTCCAAGTCGCACGTGCTTCCCAGTAGAACTCTTCGGTGTACTTGAAGGACTTCAATAGGCTTCGGCAGTTAGACTCCATTGAAACCACGCCCAGCTGCTTCTGCTTTATGTACTTCAATGCTTCGAGCACAACTAGGGTTTCCAGCTGAAAAATCGATGCCGCCTGAACTGGTTTGGTGAAGCCATCCACAAGGCAGCTGGAGAAGTCCCAGACGATGCAGGCGATAGCTCCTTCCGTCGACCCCTCACAGATTGACCCATCAACGTTAATCTTCAAAGTTCCTACTACCGGAGCTACCCAGGTTTGAGGTGTCTCGATTTCCCCTGCTTTTCGTGCTTTTCCTGCTTGAATATGCATAAAGCCCCATTTTTCGTAGCTATCTTGCTAAAATCGGGACAGATCTACCACTTTGCAGGTGATGCCCTTTCTTTGATGGGCTATTTTTGGCCCAAACAATAAACAATTCAAAAGTCATTTCGCCTGTATTTCGCTTCATGGAAAAAAAGAAAAACCCCAAATTTGTTCTTATCTAGGGTCGTGCAACCGCTCGGACCAACGTTGGTCTGGTTTTTTGGGCAGTTCTAGGGGTGCAAATCCAATTCTCGATTTCTAAGGAGAATTGGATTGCTCACACTGACCGCCCAAGTATTATTTATTTAGAGCGGCGCTATTTCCACCCCTAAATAACTAAATCCACCCTCATCTACACTAAAAAGACAAAATTGCCCCCAATTTTTGAATTGCAATTTAATATGATGGCCCCACTCATTTTTTTTTTCTATTTTGCAAGTAACTATAATTGAACATTTTGCATGTTCTGTTTTTAGTGTATTAAAGAAATGTGCATTCTTGTATATTCTTATAATATTTTATGTATTCCGTATAAAATTATTTCATTAATAAGGAAAAATCATCTTCTTTGATATAATATAAAACTGAAAAGTTTCTTCATTTTTAATCATTGATCTTATAACAACTTATAATATTTATTTTTGTTCCTTTTATCTCAAAAGCTTGTTTTCTTGGTGAACTTTTTATTAAGTTCATTAGTCTAAAATATATATAAAGTCTCTTTATCTACTATATCAAAGATTTTATCTTTTTCCCTTATTATATTGATGGATAAATTTATATAAAGCGTGTTGACATTTGAAGAATATTTAGGAATATACTAAAAACATTATGCACAATGAGTTATCCTAGTTTTTTTCATAAACAGTTCATAGATGATATTAATTTTTGTTAATTCAAAATAATGATATTTCATTGGCATTTTCAGAAAGAAATTCTTACTTTATCTATAAATTTCATCTACTTAACAATTTATTCATAAATTTGATTGACAATGTAGAAAAGAACTAGATTTCTTAGAAATTTTCTCTTTTTCAATAAGATAAACTTTTATGGAAGTAATATCTAACCATAAAAAAAAAAACATAGTGTCTTTAATATACATGAAAAATCTACAATAAACAAGAACTAAATACATATGAAATTCTTAATTATGGTAAGTAGATCCCACATATTATATATATATAAAAACTAAAAATAAAAATAAAAATGTAAAGTAAATAAATTTGAGACCACCAATTTGAATTGCAATTGAAAATAGAGGACAATTTTAATCTCTCATATAGAGGGTAAAAATAGCGCCGCCTTTTATTTATTTGTTTATTTATTTATTTATTTTTATGTCTTTTTTATGAAAATACACGACTCTCAGGCCACTAGGCAAGGTCGGCAGAGACGACGTCCGGACCGACCGGCCGGTCCGGTCCGGTTCGTGAGTGGACCGGACCGGTTTCGGGCTCCAGGGTTACGAATCCCCCGCCCCCCTACTTGGCGCTTTCTGTTAACGGACAAACCGCCGCCGCCTCCTCCTCCGTCTTTGGCTCTGCGCGGCGAGCGAGAAAGGAGGTCGGCGACGAGGGCCGCCGTCGAGTCTCCGATTCGACTCGCTCCCGAGTCCTCGACTCAGTCGGCCGAGTGCGCCGAGCTGACTCGTTCATCTCGACCGAGGTATGGAGATTTTCGGGAGCTCGCATGCAGCTTCGATTTTTCTATTTTTTTTTTCTTTTATCTTTTTTGCGTGGCGGCGGCGGCGGCGGCGGCGGCGTGGTTCTGCTTGAGGCGGTTGCGGCTAAATCGCATTGGCCGGCGTGCTCTTGCACCGCCGAATGTAGACGCCGCAGTTTGAATTTTGAGAGCTTGCTCCGGTTCTGTTTGCATGCTGGCTTTAGAGCTTTAGAAGGTCGAAATGAGAGCGTGACTCGATCGGCAGGCTAGGGTTTTTTTCCGAGATGTCGAAGGTCGGATTTCTGTGGAGTAGAGATCTCAACCGGTTTGTGTTCTCAGGTTCGGAGGAGTTCGGCTGCGGCAGGACGGAGGAGGGGACTTTCACATGGGGGATCCCACAGGGCTGTGTGATCTGAAGGATGGGGAGGAACTGCTTAGGTAAGTTTATGCGCGAGTTTTGCTTGTGTTTCGAGTTGTTTATGATCGTGTTATGTTTGGGAATCGTGATTGTTCCAGTGATTTTGGCATGGAGAAGTTGTAATTAGCCTTTTGCAATTTTTGAATTGCCTGAAGTAATGAATCGTTTTGGGATGTAATAACCTAACAGCACATATGTTGTGAAGAAATATGAGTGATGAGGAAATGGAATGGAGAAAAGAAGGACTATAAATTGAATGAGGGATGGAATGATAGGGATGATCTCATTTCCATCTTTGGTCGTGACTATGAAGCAATCCCACCAGCTCACCTAGAATGAGTGTAGGCGTGCGTTGTCCCTAGTTGGAGCTATTGCAGAAAATATGAGGACTGTGTTTTGTAGCCTAGCTCTATGAGCCAACATGACTGCTTTCTCTGGTCTTCCTAAGGACGGATCAAAACCTTCCCAAACGTTCCACTCAAGTTACTCCTGCTAGATTCTCCTAAACAGTTCGGTCGTGTGGCGTGGGAATCCAAAAGTTGTTACCGTTGGATGTCAGTTGTGTCTCTAAATTAAGTATGCAAAAGAAAAAAGGTAAGAATACGCTTGCAACAAAAATTTCGTGTGCTTTGTTGCCTGAATGGAACTGACATCTGTTTCCCTGTGGAAAAAGAATGTCAGTTCCTTCAACATATAGCACGTTGGTATGGAGGCCAAAATTCCAGTGTGCATTCCAATTGAAAATTTCTGCTGAACTCAAGATTTCGTTGTGAGGTGCAAATGGAAATAGAAACTGAAGAATGTACATAATCTGAGGTTCTGTGTGCTTTTCATGGATAATCAACACATGCTTTTTCCTGTGTTTTTGCTTGTCAATGTGGTTGAATGTTAATTTAGGCATCTTAAATTACATGTCCGGATTAACTATTCACTAGTGGAAATAGCAAGTATAATCTGTTCCAGATGTCACAGTGAATTTACTCAAGTCGCATGGTCATGCTTTTGACAGTGTTAGAAGCGATGATTGCAATGCATTAATCTTGCCGAAAAGGAAGAGGAAGGACAGGAAAGGCATGAATCAGGTAGGATAAATGTCCTTTAGTTTCCTCTTCTGTTCTCTTTCAATGTCATGGAAGGATTTTTAATAGTTGAATCTGTCTGTGCAGCAGCATGGGAAAAGAAAATCAAAGACTGTGCCTAATCCTAGTAATTCTCAAAAGAGAAAGAATGAGAAATTGGAGGTGACTTCTGATGCTTGGCTTTTGCTTGCTTATTGTGTATCATATTATGTTCACTGAATTCATTCTTTGCTTCATGTTGGTGTAGGAAGACAAGCAAAGGGCTGTGCTTCTATCACAAAGCATGGAGATGTTGGAGTATGTAACTGCCATTTGCTTTTTATGTGGATGACTGATGATTACACTTAAAGGCTTTGCCTACTTATTGATCATGTCATAATTTCCTCCTTCAGGAAGCACAAGATTCCAGATTCTGCATACTCTCTGCTGCAGTCATCGCGGAATATTGGACGGGTTTTGTATTGTATTTTTCATCACTTTGTTGCTAACTAAAATATTTTTGGGCCATTACTTAGCCAGATGCTTGTTTTCTCTTTAGGCCGAAACTATGCGTGAAAAACGTTTGAAGGTCATGCATTTTCCAAGGCTGGGCTAAGAGATCCCCTTGGGAGCAGAGATATGGGCAAAGCTCCTAGTGAGAGTGAGCGCGCATCAGACAGTTGTCAATCAATAAGTGAGCAAGATATTGACAAAAATGATAGTTTGGAGCCAACTAAAGTACAAAAGAGATGTTTAGATAGTGGATGTGCTCCTTTTGACTCTTCTCAAGAATTGTTTGGTGGCAAAAGTGTTGACACTGCTAATGAATCAACTGAGCAACCTCCGGTTAGAAAAGCTGCCTACTCTGATACATTCAGCAGTGGAGATGTGCAAATTTCCTCACACATTACTGGCACTCATGATGACAGAGAGAATGCTTGCTGCTTGGTATGCTCGAATGTGGTTTTGCTTGTTCTGAATATGAGTTTTGTTGGGCTAATGTTGAACATGCTAATTTTAAAATAAAATGTACTGAGTTGAGATATCTTCTGCGTCCGATAGCCTTTGCTAAATTTGACATAGTTTTCTGACTTATCCGTGTTTACTGTTTAGAACGGATACTGATTCTGAAATATTTCTAAATATCTTCTTGGTTAAGAAGAAATTTTTAGTGTGCACGTCTGTCCATGCATTCACCCGTACCCAATTATGTCCGTGCATATTGCTCACACACCTGTGTGCCTATAGGCATGTGCTTGTGTATGCATTCACATGTAGTTGGCCTGTGTTTTTATGGGTGGGCATGGGTGGCTGTGCATGGGTGTAGTGGTATGTGTTCGTGTAGGCAGAATTGTGCTTGGGCTTGCATATGTGGATGCATGCGTCCTCTTTGTTGTGTATTAAATGTATTCAGAGGGATCTTAGAGGATCCTGAACTGTAATAGTTTCACAGAGTCCGTTGTTTCTCAATCATAATATGCTTTTACCATTGAATTACTGGAGAAGCAATCCAATGGGATTAGTGATGTACATTTGCATCTTTTAAAATAAATGTTCCCATGCATGTTACGAACTTACGATATGCACTTGCTCTAATGTAATCATGTCACATGACCAGGTTGTTCTCATCCTTTAAAATTTTCTAAATAACCAGGTAGTGTCTTCTAGGTATGCAAGTATGGGAAGAAACAGATTGGCAGCTTCATGCTTCTTGTGAGCAGAATTTTAATCTCGGAAATTCTTCTACTTGTCATTAACTCAATAATTTTCTAATAAGTTGTGTGTTTGTTTTGACCGGATATTTTCCAAGATCACTTGTTCTCCTGTGTTATGTAATACTTTACATGAGGAATCTCGTTTTGCATATCCTCTTGCACAGATTACAGTGATTATTACTGTGGAATGTGCATGGTAATGAAAACTTCATATGCAGAATCTCTCCTTGTAACTTTTTCGTGGTTGTTGATTATAAGGATTCTGGGATTTGAATGCATGGCAGGATAGGGCAGAGGATACTTTGAAATCAGAGTTTGACCAGACAAGCCTGTCACAGTTGTGTGGGCTAGTGACTACCCCTATTATAGTGCATGTATCGAGGCCAAAGGAAGTTGAAGACAAGAGAAAAGATCTTCCAATGGTCATGATGGAGCAGGAGATAATGGAATCTATTAATTACCATTCCACTATTATTATCTGCGGAGAAACAGGCTGTGGTAAAACAACACAAGTTCCACAGGTAAAGTAAGCTTTGACTTTGTATTACCATGAAGATGTTGTGCTTTACAACTTATTTGAGTGATTTTGACTACAATTGCTTCTCCAATGTTTTCAGTTTTTATTTGAAGCTGGATTTGGTTCAGACCTGTCTACTGTGCGGAGTGGAATAATTGGTGTAACTCAACCACGTCGGGTTGCTGTCCTTGCTACTGCAAAGCGTGTGGCTTATGAACTTGGTCTTCACCTGGGTAAAGAAGTGGGCTTTCAAGTTAGGTATGATAAGCGAATTGGAGATGGTTGTGCCATCAAGTTTATGACTGATGGAATCTTATTGCGGGAAGTTCAGGTTTGCTTTCGCCAACTCTACATACTATATACAAGTCGATGAAGTAGCACATCAATCATATCTTGACTTGTGTATGAGTATCTGCTTAGTATTCTCTTTTTAAGGACAAACTTTCCTTTTTGCTGGGTTTTTGGAATAATCTACTGCATATGCATTGGTTAGTTGTTCCTTTGTCTTGTTTTCGATCAAGCATGTGCTGAATGGACGGTGCCATCGATTACCCAGCGAAGGTAAGTTGGAGAATGAGAAGGGGACTAGAATTGGGTGAATCTTTCTTCTTATCTGATTTATCTCTGAAAATAAACTGCCCCCATCAAGTAGGTTTTGGATACTCTTGGCCTGTTGGTCATTTGCAAGAGCCCTCAGGGTTCTTCCAAAGTTTGATTATTTTGTTATATAAACCTGGCATCGGCCAATTTATACTTCCATACTACTAGTGGTTCTTGGTGTTTTCACCTCAGAATGACTTCATTTACAAGCATGCTTTATCAGGTGGGGAAGATTGTACAATTGCTTTACCAACATTTTTTGTTTAATCTCATCTGCAGAATGACTTTTTGTTGAAGCGTTACTCCATCATTGTTCTGGATGAGGCTCATGAGAGAAGCTTGAACACAGACATACTTATTGGAATGTTGTCACGCATTGTACAATTACGTCAGGTGACAATTGTCTTTTAATTATTCATTCTTGATCTGTTGGATATGTCTGTGTCTTTTGTAGAGATTGCTAAACAATCTTTTTCTTGATTGTAGGATCTATTTGAGAAACAGCAGAAAATGTTACAATTAGGACAGTGTCTGAGTCCTGAAAGCATGATTTTTCCATTAAAACTTGTGTTAATGAGTGCCACCTTGCGAGTAGAAGACTTTATTTCTGGAAAAAGGTTATTTCGTGATCCTCCTCCAGTGTTGGAAGTTCCAACTAGGCAATACCCAGTCACTGTACATTTTTCAAAGAGAACGGAAATTTTAGACTACATTGGTCAAGCGTATAAGAAGGTGATTTCAATAAACAAGAGGCTGCCACCTGGGGGCATACTCGTTTTTGTTACTGGGCAGAGGGAAGTTGAGCATTTATGCCGGAAGCTTCGCAATGCTTCAAGACAGCTAATTAACAAAACCTCCAAGGGAAATGGAGAGAATGATCTCAATGCAGTCTCTGAGTTAGGCAATACCGAGGGAGTCAATTTGAAAGAAATTGATGAGGCATATCAGCTTGATACTAACCAAGTGCACCAGCAAACCGACAGGTTTAGTTCTTATGAGGAAGATCAGTTTGATATGAGTGAGGAAGAGTCAGATGTGTCCCATGATTCGAGTTCAGATAGTGAGTGGGAAACTATTGATGATGATGCTGCTCATCTGTTGGACAAGAATCCATCAGATGATGGGGGCCTTTCAGAAGTTCTTGGAGAGGAGGGAACACTTGATTCACTAAGAGCTGCTTTCGAATCTCTGACTAATAAGATTCCTTCAAAATGCGAGACAGAATCGACAAACTCAACCAATCAGGGAGGACATTCAGATGGGATGGATCTCAGTATGGAGAAGAACAGGGCAGATAATGCTTCTTATGCTTGTTCGATGCATGTCTTGCCACTTTATGCAATGCTTCCTGCAGCACAACAGCTTCGTGTATTCGAGGAGGTCAAGGAAGGCACACGACTAGTGGTTATTGCAACGAATGTTGCTGAAACTTCTTTAACTATTCCTGGTATAAAGTATGTAGTTGATACCGGAAGAGAAAAGGTGAAGAACTACAACTCTTCCAATGGGATGGAGACGTATGAGATACAATGGATAAGTAAAGCATCGGCTGCACAGCGTGCTGGAAGAGCAGGAAGAACTGGTCCTGGTCATTGCTACCGTCTCTATTCTTCTGCAGTCTTTAATAACATATTTTCTGACTTCTCCTTAGCTGAAATATCTAAAATACCTGTTGACGGGGTTGTCCTTCTCATGAAATCTATGGGTATTGATAAGGTAGGTCCAATGCAATCCTGCTCTACTAGATAATAATTTGATTTTCATGATGAAGTACAATGATGTTTGTTTCTGCACTGTGGATGTCCATGTGTCATCACCTTTCATCTTGTGCAACATTGCTACATAAAGCTGCCTTTGCAAGGTGTTGCTGCACGCCCTTTTTTATTTATGCTTGCGTTTATTAAGTCTGCTGTTTATTCATGACCACGCTTCTTAAGCTGGTACAACTACATGATGGTCAATTTTTTTAACCTCACCACTGAGTCTTTGATTATTTAATTATGGGCCTGATTGATTGCTTTAGTTCCTTCCTTGCTTATACAGCTTGCAAATTTCCATTTCACAGTTGGATGGTCATTATTTTAACCTCACCACTGAGTCTTTGATTATTTAGTATCGGGCTTCAGATTAATTGCTTTTAATTCTTTGCTTATTCAGGTTGCAAATTTTCCATTTCCAACACAGCCCGAACCAACAGCCTTGCTTGAAGCGGAGCGCTGCTTGAAGGCTCTTGAAGCACTTGACAGTAGTGGGAAATTGACGTCCCTAGGGAAAGCCATGGCTCGTTATCCAATGAGCCCCCGCCATTCTAGGATGCTCCTAACTGTTATCCAAATCATGAAGATGGTTGATAATTATGCTCGGGCAAGCTTAGTTCTCGGATATGCAGTTGCAGCTGCAGCAGCTTTAAGCTTGCCAAATCCGTTCATCACGCAGCTTGGAGGGGGTAAATCAGATGGAGAAGGGTTGGAGAAACCCAAGGAATCTGCTTCTTTAAGCAGGGAAGGTAGGATGGACAATCAAGAAAAATCCAGGAAAAAGGAACTTAAAGAAGCTATTCGTGCGTCACGTGGGAAGTTTCATAATCCATGCAGTGATGCTCTCTCCATTGCTTATGCGCTACAGTGTTTTGAATCTTCAAGAAGTCAAGTAGCTTTCTGTGATGAAAACTCATTGCATCTTAAAACAATGGAGGAGATGTCGAAGCTGAGAAAACAACTGCTTCAATTGGTCTTTGCTCAAAGCATTGACTTTGACCCCAAATTCTCATGGACTCATGGAACGCTAGACGATGTAGAACGTGCTTGGAGGGTTCCCTCCAATAAGCACCCTCTGCAATTGAATGAGGAAGAGGTCTTGGGCCAAGCTATTTGCGCCGGTTGGGCAGATAGAGTTGCAAAACGTATTAGAGGAGGTTCATCAGAAGGGGATGGAAGAGCTCGTGCAGTTCGGTATCAGGCTAGCATGGTTAAAGAAACCGTATTTCTCCATCGCTGGTCGTCTCTTTCTAACTCAGCGCCTGAGTTTTTAGTGTACAGCGAACTTCTTTATACCAAGAGGCCTTACATGCATGGAGCAACGAGTGTGAAGTCAGACTGGCTCGTAAAGTATGCAAAGTCTTTGTGTAGTTTTTCTTCACCTCTCACGGACCCCAGGCCTTATTATGATCCCAGAGCCGACCAAGTTCTCTGTTGGGTGGTCCCTACCTTTGGCCCGCACCTTTGGGAGCTTGCTTTGCATAGTGTGCCTATTCTTGATGGTACGCATCGCGTTGCCGTATTTGCCTATGCATTACTTGAAGGTCAAGTTTTGCCTTGCCTAAAATCTGTGAGGAAACATATGGTTGCGCCACCTGCTACCATTCTGAGACCAGGGGCCTTGAGCCAAAAAAGGGTCAGTAATCTTCTTTTCAGTCTGAAAAGTAGGATGATCGACTGTTGTGCTAGGCTACAGGAGGTCTGGAAGGAGAATCCGATGGAATTGCATTCAGAAGTTTCAGACTGGTTTCAAGGAAATTTTCAGCATCAGTTTGATGAACTCTGGTCCCAAATGCTTTCCGAGGTACTTTTGGGACATCGGGAACGGTTTCCGAAGAGGGCAAAGTGTGAGAGAAGATAAAGCAAACTGCTTAAAGAAGAGTTCGGGTGAGTACAATTTTGATCTACTGATGTTGATCCTGAGAGGCTTTAACCTGTACATATGATCCGATGATTCTTAAATTATAGGAAATTGTACTTAGAGATTATTGTGTTGTATTATGACTGGAGACAAGAGACACAACAGTGCATTTTTGACTTGATGATGCTCGCAACCTAGTTTCTTTTGTTGCTTCTCTAGACAGTTAAAAGTACGTTTGCACATTAGATTGAGAGAAGTATCCTTGTGCGGAGGGATGAATCAGGGTTGATTTATAATTTGAGAAAATACAAGGAAGTTGCAGAAGTTTTGAATGAGGATTGAAATGACAGACCAGAAAATAGGGAAAAGTACACCAGGAGGTGTTGAAATTATTATATGGAATACGATGTCAAGTCCTAAAACTTGTCCGACAATAATTAAGTATTACAACTTTTAAAATAGTTTACTCGAGTGACTTTAGCTATTTTTCTCTTAGGAAAATTGCAGGTAATATCTTATGGTGACACTTAAGTCTTTAAATAGTCCAGTGAGGCAAATTGTGATCTTTATTAGGCTTTAAACTGTATCATTTTGAGATTCAAACTCCAAGAACAGAGAACGCCCGTCTTCTTGCTTGATCCAGAAAACAATGCAAGCAACAACATTGCTTCAGCCAATCTTAGACGTGACGGTTGCGCAGACGTCTGAGATGAGATTGTGACTGACGATGGCATCGTTTCTGGCCACAATAGCTGCTGCTGAACCTAGGTTCTGCAGGGTCAGTTGAAGACTGGGTATATCTTTAGTTATTCTGCATAGGGTTGGAGAAAACACCTAGATTTAAGCGCCAAACAGAAGCTGTCCTCCATTTGAGATATATTAAGGAATGACAAATTTCCCACAAGTAATGGATGGCACAAAACTCAAAATCTTTCTTTTCCCTCCAAGAAGTTGCGAATTCTAATGAATCTTGAGTTCAAGATTCATTTTTTTAATCGGGGTTGTCCGAACATTTAGAGAACCTGGCTCATTCTATCGGAGTCGCGCAGTGCTCTTGCCTTGCTGCAACCAGATAACTACTGGAACATTAGGCCTCTTGGTAGCATGGACAAGAGCTGCCTTCCTTTTGCACATATCAACCATACAACCGAGAAGGCCTGGCCTGGAGCACATATTTCAGTGGCCGCGATCATTTGGCTCATATGAATCGGGTGCACACAAGAAAATTTCCGAATCCAATATGATTGAGCTTACTCCGCCGTGTATCGAATGGTCAGTCACCGATACAGCTGCAAGGCACTGATATATCCTTTCAGGCTTACATGTGCATTGGCTGTGAACTTCTTACTTCATAGATCCTGTCCAGATGTGGAAGTGGGTTTCGTTCAAGTCAAGTACACTACTCATGTATTGTCGATCTCCCTCAGATCACATTCGGCACCTCCCTCCTTAATCACATCATGCTTTTTCTCGGATGGAACGAGAGAGACATAGATAACACTCGTTCCTAGTCAACCTCAAGGGCCCAGATTTCTTTCTAGAGGAGCAGCTCAGCTTGAAGGATGTGGAGGTAAACACGGATTGTGGATGATTTTTTAGCCGGTGGAGTCAAATCCCGGGATGCAGGAGAGTAGCAATCAAAGCTGTTTTGAGTTAGATATGTGTACCGAAAGCGTCCTACCTTCTTTATGGGTTTATAATTGTAGTAGTGGTCTCATTTCGTTTAACAGCAACTTTTAATGTCGCTTTCTGATGTGATATCCGAACAAAGCTTCAATTTTTCACCACCCAGTTTACTAAATCATTGTACTTGTGGACCGTTGTTCGTCTCGTGGCTTTGGTTTTGTGGTTAGGCTAGATGTCGAAACCAGATTTTTTTTTCTCACGGTTTTAGGACATCGGCTTTGGGCTAAAGGTTACTGTTTACATGAATTGTCAAGAGGATGTGATAGCTGATAAGAGGAGGAACCCTAATGGGGTATCTGTCAAATCTCCACGATCTTGATCACACCAGGAAAAGCTATTTATCAAATAGTGGATTGGCACTTGGGACCCAAAATGAGACATAATTTGATCTGTCATGGGGCCTAGTGAACATTCATGAATCAGATTATAAGATGCCAAGAGTGCCCATTTTCTTTTTCTTTTTTCCTTTATGTTCTTTTGGCAACTTACTCATAGAGCCTGGGCAACAGCAATCAAATAGCGCAACACTTCATGATTAAGCAGAGCCCACATAAAAGCAGAAATGGACCAGCCATTCATGCCAGAGCCACAGATGTAAACGTCAAAGCAATAGCAAGTGGGAGGAGCACTTGACAGCACTCCAACTTCATGCAAAGTTCCAGCTTCTGCAACTGTCCTTGTAACTGAAATCAGGAGCAACAGTTGGTACAGCGACAACTGACAGCCCTAATGAATAAAGATTGAAAATAGCCTCCAGTTGCGCGAAATAGGCGGGAAACCGGTTGAACCATCAGTCAGTACACTCATTTAATACAAGGACTAAAAGGGCACTGAGTTTTTTACCATGTGAGAGCAGAGAGCCTGTACAGCTCTCAATTCTACTTCAAGTTATTGTTGAAGGACATTGCGGAAGCATGTGCACTGATGGCCTTATGATGGGGTCAGTTTTGGTCTCGGAGCCTGTGATCCTGCTACTAGGTTTTGAGGAATTAAGCTAGGGAGGAGGAGCATGAGGGACACGCTTCTATGATGACTACTTTAATGACAAACACTGGTTAGGTTTGTGTCTGATAATCATTGCAGGGATGAATAGTTTAATGAAGTTGATTGGGAATCTCTTCACCACACAGAATAATGTCAGTGAAATTATTTTAGTCAGCCTGATACGACAGCTACATCTTACTAGTGATAGGAGAACTCGTTTTTTTATATTTACCGCACGCATCTTAGAGCTTGACGTTGCATCAGTCACAGCAGCTGGATAGATCTCCTAATATTCTTATCTAGGTGATGTCATACAGTGGCCAAGATATGCATTTTCGGACGTGATCTTCATGCTGAAACTTCAGTTTCGTTTGGAACTTAAGCATACCTCTTCTCAGTCAATAGAGCCTTCAATTTAAGCATTTCAAGCTGTATAAATTAACTGCAGACTTTTCTTGGAACCCGAACCAACGGCAAAGCTTTGTATAAACAACTGGCTTCTGGCCGTTCCCACTTCATTTATGGTAAACGAAATGTTATCTGAAAATTTTCTGACTCTTTCTTTCTACCAACACGAGAACAAGAACAGACAGCATCTAGCTGGGGCTTTGCAGTCCTGACTAATCGCTTCAAAGTTTCTACGAATTATTCCGCTGCAGCTGTGCACAGATACCGTCGAGTCTCCATCGGTTATGCATAAGAAGATAAGATGAGCACATGACGGCACAAGGTCACTGGCCCGGCATGAGAGCAACTTCACCATAGAGCCATAGAGGGATTGATAACGATTTAGGAGATCATTTCTGAAGATAGAAAGTTGGTCCCATCTCAACAGGCACCACCAATCAGATTTGGTTGCATTATGACGCAAACCGTAACTAGATGTAACCAGCTAGTTGAGATCCCGTGATGTTGCTATTCCAGCAAGATCATTCTCATTAGTTTCATTTCGATTTTTCGACTAAACGAGATGGACTCTGCAGCCACATCTTTATAGTCAGTTCAGAAACTTTCTATCAACAACTTTTTATTATCTGGTGCAGCTTAAGTTAAACAGACGATGTTCGAAGAATCTATTACAAAAAGATCTTCAAACAAGAGAGAAAGCTGGCCGTAAGTACAAGGAGTTACGGCGGCCTCAACTCAATCGATGTCCTTATCGACAAAAATCGAGTTGAAATCAACAGTAGGACATCACCCCGCCAATGATGTTTTTAACCTAGCCTAATCATAGCATGTTTCACTTAATCTCCCTTTCAAAATATTTCTCATCACATTTGGGCAACTAGGAATCGTGTCCTTGTGCACACTTTTAAAGACCTAACCCTAGTCCTTCTCCAAGAGCCAGTGGTCCCCAACTTGCATATATAGGAGTTCATGCAAAAGAGAATCCCAATTGAAAATGGCTGGCACCAGCATAAACAATAGGAAAGAAAGGAAGGGAAAAAAAAAAAAAAAGCCTCTGATTCTTTCCTAGTACAATCAGACCACATTAAACTAATGATGCCACTGTGACTGTCCATCTTCCCACACAATAAAAAATTAGCCACCTCCATGGTCAGTTCACAGTACAATCATTGCTGCAGCTGATTCAGAGGATCTACATGATGAAATAGAATATAGCCACCAAAACGAGATCGGATGGAATCATGAACATAATTGGAATCCAACAAACTCACCTATCTGGGAAAAAGAAAAAAAAAGCAATGAGCTCATCACATGCGAAAAGAGAACAAAAATGGCTTCTGGGGTTAGCTCAAGGCTAAGGCACCGGCAGCAGTAGTAGCAGGTGAGATTCCGATTCTGAGAAAGATGACACACCCAGATCTTGTCTTTGTGCTCCAATCCCTCTGGACTTTGCTCGAGAGATCATAAGCTGTCATGCTCAAAATACAGAAGACATACAAAAGGGTGGGTCATGCACTGCTTTTGGCCTTTTGGGTTTCACTAATTTTCACTTTACTGCTGTGACTAATATGCCAAAAGACCTCCACTTTCCTTCCCTCAAAAAGAATATTGAAACAAAGATAATCAAGAACCGGGGAGGTCCATCTCATCTTTGGACCGTTCCTTTTGGAGGCCGCCCTCAGAACCAAGCCGCCAAGAAAATATTATACTGCCACGCCCCGCCAACAAGGGTTTTCCTGTCGACTTGCGGAGAAGAAGCGTGAGCAAATGTCACGTTACAATCAATCTCCTCATTTCCACACATGTTGTTGCCTCTTTCTGCACATCTGTTCTTGTCTCCGCGCGTTCTTCAACACGCAGCTCGAATCTTTGCTTTCATGAAAGGTCGGAAGCACGGTCGGTAGCCCGATCTTTCATGTACCGCAACAAGTGCGCAGTGAAACAGATGCATAACGAAGATTTCTGAATCGGTTGCTTCTAAGCTCGAAAGATCATCGATGCATGATTAGGCCGACGTTCGATAAGAGCATTTACGTAGATTAGGCGATACGGAGCCTCGAGCGTGACATGTCGGTACGATGTAACGGATCGAGAATTGTCATGAACCCTAGGCGAAAGATTCAAGGAACCACGCGTGCGCATTCAATTCTGAGCAACGTGCAGGACGATCGAAGGACGAGATGATGAACATGCTTGATTGAAACTTTGAACAGACATAATTTAACCTAAACCTAGTCAATACATTAGAGAGAAGCTGTCGGTCCGTCGCGACGCGGTATGCTCGATGTACAAACAGGGAAATTCATCAATTCGATCAGCGCGACTCGAAGCGAGGTCAATGTCGATGTCGATGTCGATGTCGAGAGTAAAGGGGGTGCAGGACCCTCCAATGATAACAGCCCGGTGCAGGGTGCTACAGACATATAGCATGCACAATGCATAGGATGCTTGACCACATTGATTCCAGCCAGGGTCCACGGCTGGCGAACCCAAACAAGCACCCGGTAGGTCCCTGAGATGACCTTGATTCCACGCCGACCCGGCCCCAAGCTCATTGAGGGGGTCCTTGAGAGCGAACTCCCAATAGTGTCCTATTCAATCATCAAAAGGGTCTTCAATTCGGACATGCTTGGACCCAAACAAGGCCCGTGGTGAATGTAACAATCTTTCGAGAACGTTCTCGGCACGACACATTTGCGCTACAAGGACCTACAGGCATAACATTAACAATTCATAGGATGCTCAACAGCATTGATCCAATTAAGGCCATGGCCAGCGAACCCAGACAAGCACTCGGTAGGTACGCCGACCCGGTCCCGAGCTCATCGAGGGGGGTCCTTGAGAGCGAACTCCCAATAGTGACCTATTCAATTATCAAGTCGATTTAAACGTGCTTGGACCTAAATAATATCGGTGGTGAATTGTAACAATCTTTCGAGAACGTTCTTGACGTGACATGACACAACTAGAGATCAGGTAAAGTTATGGGTCACCGCAAATTCTGACCAAAAAAAAAACTTGTCCCGAAAATACAACCAATTAGGACAATGCACGCAAGATTTTGAGCGGTTGCGGTGCGTTCGATTTGGCAATGAATCGACGGTGAAAGCGATACGTGAAAGTGAAGTCGCCCTTCCTCTTTGCTCACTCCACAAAAGACAAAAAGGTGGGGCCCCTCTTCCTAAGGCCCTCTCGACCGTCCATTGTGCAAAGCTACGCCCTTTTTTTCTTGCTTTGCAATTCCGTCCTAACAACTGGTGTTGGTTTAAACCATAGAAAATATGAAAAAGATAAAACCGTCTCTCTCAATACAACATCCTCAAACCAACAATTTATGCACTCGCCCTATCTATCTAGACCATCGATTTTTGCTTATCATGGCATGTCATGATTTGGACCTGGTGGCGCGATAATCGAGGAAGCTCGCCTTTTTTTCTTTATATTTATTTTGGCATTGTATAGCGTGCTCGTGCGGGACTTGCCGCCGATCACTTTAAACATCGTTTTATGTCAGGGTATAGTCAGAGGGATGATTGACATGATTATCGTGCCATGGGTGCGTGTTTGGCACGATTGACATGATTATCGTGCCAAGGGTTCGTGTTTGGCATGACAGTCAAGTTCGATTCAATTCGAGTAAGATTCCATTTTGTTTTGCAAAAAAATCAATGCTTTAGAAGATATTTTTCTAAAAAATAATTGTTGGTATCGTTTAAAATTATTAGTTGATGAAAAATATTTTCATTATCGATGACAAGTCATATCTAATAATTTTTGTAGATGAGCAAAATGATCTTCCATTCTTTTATTTTTATAAGCGACGTAAGTGATTATTTTTAAAAATATATATTATTTAAATTCTCTTTTTTATGAAATAAATAAATCTGATTTCAATTCAATCGGGTTTTGAACTCTACTCTTGAAATTAGAGGATTAGCGTCACCAATTTGAATTTTTTTTCTTTTGGATCATAATGACCAATTTGATTGGCCATTGGCATAGTTGACAAGACCATCCTTTTTAAAAAAAAAAAATTAATTGATTTTGCTCCAATGTAACGAGGGTCGTGCGTGTGAAAACCATGCGCTTATTTTCCACATGACAAGACCGTCCTGCCAGGTTGGGCCCCACCGGTGTTGGGAGTACACGTGTAGGGACGCAACAGGACAAAATTGCGAGGATGGGGCACAGGTTGCGCACCCACGTGGAGAGCGGGGCCCGCGCCTGGTCAGAATCTGACGTGGACGGATCTGATAGGGGGATTCTTCGACGTCAATAGTGCACAGCGCCAGAGGCGCGTGCGCACCAAACGCCACCGCGACATTTACTTTCGATTTGCGATATGAATTTTTAATTTATTTAATATAATTTCTGAATTTTTAATAAATATTTAATTTAATTCCTAAATTATATTAATATAATCAATGTCATCCTTCCATACATTTAAGTTTGAAAATAACATTGAATATCTTCATATAATTTAAATATTAGTTTGAACATGTATGGAAAGTTTGGAAATCATATTTATCAAATTAAAATTTCAGCAACGATGTTGTCCATAAGTTAGAGTTTAGGAACCATGTTGACCAAATTAAAAAAACAAAATCATATTGCATACGGAGTCATCTTTTAAAATCAATAATGTCAATTTTTTTCCTCATATATATATATATATTCCTATGTGAATTTGAACATTATTTTATTCGTGGCTTGACTTTTTCCGATAATTACCGAGAAATTTCCAAGAAGAATATGGGGAAATTAAGCTTGTGCATATCTCTGTGGAATTTCTCCAAATGCTGACCATATGACTTTCCTCTGGAAAACTTTGGCACTCAAGGGAATTTTCATGTAGTTACTCATAAAAGAATTTGTGAAGTGTCTCCATTATGTTGATCATTTGACTTTGAACAATTCACATTGTTGGGACTCATTTCATTATCATAAAATTGTGTTTAGGGTAGGTGGCTAGGAGATCATGCTTATGAAAGCATACGATAACTCTATAACAGTTTCCTAGGGTAGAGAGATGGAAACAAATGACTGAAGAATGTCAACATGCGCCGCCGAGATATTTATTAAGCGACAACGAGATTTAGTTATTGAATTCTTTTGGAACATGGCGGGTGATTACACTTCACTCAATTTCGTCCCTTAAAAATATATATATTTTATCAATGAACGATAGCACTTTGACAACTACTGCTTTTACAATACCTAGTAGGATAGCTGGTGTATTTCTATCTTCAACGGTCAAATGGGAATTCTAATCTTAACTCATGTCCTCGTTAAATTAACTTCAATCCCTTGTCCATAGTCAATGCACATGGACAAGATGCTTTGATCTATGCTCATGAAATTACTCGAGCACAATATATGAACACTTCTTGTCATTCAACATGCATGACGGGGTGCTCGATTCTAAGGTGGAACGGTGCCCATCCTATAATCGAGAATTGAATCTATGACCCCCGATTCCAAAAGATTGAGGCCATGAACCTAATCCACCAATGCTACAACTTCCACTTCCCGATTTAACCCTTTCTTATGATTTGGGTGAAAATTCGAAATTCTATAATCAAATATAAACTCTGCATCGCTCTCATTACAAAAGTATATCTTCGTTAGGTGGTCACGTGATCAACTGATCATACCGAAGACCCCCATTCATATCACGAGAGTTGCTCGAAGGTGAAATTCACAAGAGAGACATCTTGAACCCTATCAAGGAGACCCGACCCGACCCGACCCAGTTCTTTATCTCTAGAACCACCAGGAGCCAAACCGATGCTCGGTCAAGTCAATCTCCAACGCCAACTCGCTCACGCGCTCCACCGCCGCGCGTCCTTGCGGTGGCGTCTCCAATCTTTCTATTCGATTTTTTAAAAAATTCCTCATATTTTTTCCCCCTTCTTGTTTTTTTATATCATCGTGCCTTGGAAGCTTCAGATAAATGCAGACGAAATGCATCTTAAATTCAAGTGGAATGAAATTTGTCCTCCTCGGACGGCGAAACCCGCTATATATACCCGCTCCCTCTGTCGATCGCACTCTATGTGAATGCCCTTTAGCGCTTCTTCATCTTCCCGCATTTTTTTTCTTTCATTTTTTCTTCTTCTTCTTCTTTTTTTCTTGAATTCTCCGTTGAATTTCCGATCTTGGGTCGGTCTCGTTTCGTCCAAATTAGCCGGAATCCGGCGGCTTCCGATGGCCAAAGGCCGGAGACTGACGTCCAGCCGGAGCGAGCGCTTGTTGGGTAGCTACGGCTACGGTCACCACGGCTTCGGAGCCGCCGCCAACAGGAACGACGCCGCCGAGTTCGACGAGGACGACGTCTGGTCGGCGGCGGACGGCGGCGGGGCGGACGGTAGGATGGAGGACGGCGGCATGGAGGACTCGCAGCTGGGGTGGGCCACGCTCGCCGCCGAGGACGGGGGCGGCGGCGGCGGCGGAGGAGGGGGGAGGCGGAGCCGGGCCGCGCGCGGCGGGCTGTCGCTGGCGTTCGAGGACTCCGGGGTCCGGCCGTCGTCCAGGATCGTGCACCAGTTCCGGGGAACGACGCGGCGGCGGCGGCGTCCTCGTCGCCGCGCGGCGGGCACGGGCACGGGCACCACATGGCCACGTCGGCGCCGGTGAACGTGCCGGACTGGAGCAAGATATACCGGGTCGGGTCGGTGGGGTCGATGCACGACTCGGACGAGGGGCTCGACGACGGCGGCGGCGACGCCGGGATGGTCCCGCCGCACGAGTACCTGGCCCGGGAGTACGCCCGGAGCCAGAAGTCCGCCGCCACGTCGGTCTTCGAGGGCGTCGGCCGGACGCTGAAGGGGCGGGACATGCGGCGAATGCGCGACGCGGTGTGGAGCCAAACCGGGTTCGACGGCTAATAAAACGCGATACAACCGCCACCGCTACTGCCACCGTTACCGCCACCGCCACCGCCACCGCTACCACCGCCGCCGCCATCTTTATATTATTAGATTCGCCGTCGATGAACAAATGTAAAATCGGGACGAGAAGAGGGGGTTGGGAATTGTATTCATCATTGTTAAAGGTAAGATTTTTTTTTTTTTTTCTGGGGCAGTGATTCGGCCGGGACGGGTCGGGTTCGGGGTCGAACCCGGGCCGACCCGGGATCCGAGTGAGCCCGAGCCCGATTGAAGATTTTCTGTGTCTCCTCTGTTTTTGGTTAGGTTGAAATTCAAGAGGTCTTCAAATTTCTGTCTTAAAGAGGAGAAAAGAGTCATGTTCTACCTTATAGCCAAATCTCAGTGTAATGGAATGTGGGTGTAGTGTTAGAGAGAGAGAGAGAGAGAGCTACGGTTCATATTTTTCTTTATTTTATGACCAATATCTCTAATTTAATATTCTTTATTTCCCCATTTTTATTATGCGGAATTATTATTATTTTTTCCAGCATTATGCAAGTGGGTTATTGGTTAAGCTGATGATCATGTGACCAAGTTGCATGAACGGAATTGAATTGAATTGGAAAGGGGAGAGACAATCCTTAATGACCACGAGCTTTGTCCCGAAAAAGGACTGGACAAAACACAAAAAAGGTCACGACCAATGGTTGCTTCTATTCCATGTCGACCATGCACATGTACTATGCACTCTTGTTTCCTATGCGCAACTTGCGTGCACGTACCGAACCTAGTTCGTCACGTGAACTTTCTCGTCTCAATGTTCCTCACTTTGTGAAGTTGTCTTTAGGATCAAGACGTATCACGCCGTAAGTAAATTAGATGATTGGAAGGCTCCAAATTTCACAACAATGATAGAGACATTTGACCTGTAGAATTGAAAGAAGTTCTTCTTGTAGAATGAATTATGGCTCTCCAGGTCAATTGGAAAGTTTGCTTCCTTGAATGGCATTACTTAACAAATCCTAATTAAAGACCCAAAGACCCCTGAACATATATGATAAGGAAGGTTACATATATAAAATAGGGTTAGATGTAGATTTCTAGTGAAGTTCAAAGGTATTTTCCCCAATTAAATGCTTGAGAGAGAGAGAGAGAGAGAGAGAGAGAGAGAGTCAAGAGAGACCTGATATTTCCTTGTTAATTTGTGCATGCAAAATAAGTTGGTCATATTCAAAGCTTGACTAAGCTAAACCACTTAGGTAATTGAATCTTTAAATACCTTTAGTAATAAGGCGATTGGAGTATTAATAAAGAAGTGATTTGATTGTCTGGTCTAATCACGCCTATTAACAATGTTGTGAATGAGGAAAATTGACGGACTGACTAGGGGGAGAACCCAAAAAGATCCTTTGGATAAAATATTCACTTGCCCTTCCTCATTAAACATTCGATTCAAAAAGAAAGAATCTGGTCCTTTGTCCACCCCCTTCTTTTCTTTACCTTCATGATCTAACTTGACCTTCCTGTGTATAGTTTGGTCAAGAATCTCCAAAAAAAATTCTTGATGGAGTATGGTCCTGATTGAAATAATCTTTTGTGGGGGGCTGGGGAATAAAGTGGGACAAAATAATTAATTTGGCGCCCACAATGAGGATATTGGGGAAAACCAGAGGGAGCTTTTGATGGGATGTGATGGGGACGGTTTGTGAGGTGGGCACTAGGGGGCAAAGCTTTCTTTCTCTCTTTCAATTTGGGGACTGGGATTGAATGAAACATGAAGACATCATTTGAGAATGGATCCAAACCCTAATGGCTTTGCCTTTTTGAAAGAAAGAGACACCATTGGCCCTCAATTTTATTTATTTTTGTTTGTTAGGAAAAATGGGCAGCCATTTAATGGGGCTATTGCTGATATTTTATACAAGGCATGATCGATTTTTGAACATGTAGGAAACAAGAGATTCTCTAGCGCCCTCCCCCCTCTCTCTCTCACTCCATAACGTGCGATTGAATAAATTTTGATTTGATGTGTTTTTGACCAAAAAGACAGCACCTCTCTTTTGAATATGAACAGGTGGTGTAGTCTCGCTGCATATGAAAGGGTGGTGATTATTCCAAGTACGGAGAAAAAAAAATATTCATCCCTTTTTGGTTTGTGGAGGACTAATAATCAACATAGGATTGAATATTTGGTGCATTGGTGAAAATAGGATTTGAAATTAGGCCTCTTTTCTGTATTGCGACTTTGCAAGGGTTGGCCAACGGTCCCACAAGTCACAAAATGCTGCTCCAGCTCTTGCCCTTGGAGGGTGTATTTCACCACTAAATAGCTGTGAACAAAATTAGGGTCAATAAAGTGTTGACTTAGATGATAAAAAGAGTTAGCTTATCTCCTTGTGGTCTTGAATTCAAGTTTTGTCATGAGCACTCAAGAAATCAAATCTTAAAACTGAGTCAATATGGGGGAGTGAGATTGTCTGAGAATCAAGATTTGTAAAAAGTGGACTGGACACTACTTGGTCGCCAAATAAATAAAAAAGTTTATCATAGAGAGAGATTTCATATTCCTTGAATTCAATATTTGAACATTATAAGCATTTTCTTAAGTTTGAACTTTTGGATTCAACATTTCAAAATTTATAATTATCCTTTTCGCCAATAAAGAAATTCGTATATCCAGAAAGTTTGGTGCAGTTAAGGGTGGGGAACTAAATTGAAAAAACTTGCTTAAGATGATCTACAGATATGAGTACTGCAAATGTTAAAACTTGCAACAAAAGTGCAATTTGAGTCATAAAACTCATAAAAAATGTAATCAAATATTATAACTTGTCAAATCAAGTATAATTGAGTCATTCCATTAACTTTGTCTATTTAAACAAACAAAAAATACTAACGTGATTTTTTAAAAATATTTTCTCTCTCCTGTGTGGTGATAACATGATTAAAACATGGAACACAAGGCTAAAATGAATTTTAATTTTAAATTTTAAAATTTTAACCAAAATATTAATTAAATTAAATAAAAAATTTTAAAAACACACCAAAAAAAAGAGCCAAAGGCAAGGGTTGTCAACCCTTGCTGCCATTGCCCTCGTCGCTAGAAAGGGTTGACGGGGGTCGCCGGGCCTCGGCCAAGGCTGGCAACCCTCGCAAGCCCTTTTCAACCACAGGGGCGGTGGTAGCAAGGGTTGCCGCCCTTGCCTTTGGCTTTTTTTTTTAAATACTTTTATTTTATTTAATTAACATTTTGTTTGAAAATTAGAACTTAATTCACATCATTACCATTATAAAAAAAAAAAAGCCACATTAGTATTTTTCATTAATCTAAATGGATGGAGTTAACATAAAGACTCGATTGTGCCAATTTAATAAGTTTTGTGATTTGATTGTATTTTTTATAAATTCTAGAATTTAATTATATTTTTATAATAAGTTTTAAGATTTCCAGTATACATATCTTAATAATCAATAATTGAGTCCCCCTTTAAAACTAGTCAGCTGTAGGCCATTCTACAAGTAAAACCTCGACCTAACTCCTACGTTTTTTTCCTTTTTTTTTTTATATTATTTGTTATTGGGTGAAATTAAAGATAGAGAGGCTAAAAGAGAGGCAGAAATATAGATGGGAGTAAGTGGATTGTAAGCCTTTTGTTCCTTTAAACTTCTAGTTTAAAGTAATAGTCCTTGTAATTAATTGAAATTCAGTTCTACTTGCAATGAATCAAACCAAACTTGGTGGATTTCCAAAGTTTTCACTTGTGAACCAGCCAAATTCTCTTGAAACCGGTCTAGAACTAAATTGGCTAGGCCAGTTTCAACAGATTTTTTAATCAAATGTGGACCATAGCTCACCCTTAGGTGTGCAACAACGTTCAGCACCTCGTATCACATGAATAACCCAGGTTCAAAGCTTGGTTAACATTGTAATCTTTGACCAGAAAGGCTACATGTAATTTGGAATCGAGCAGATGTTAGGGAGAGGTGACATCTCTACAGTTCAAATAGTTAATGCGACATCTTTGAACATTCGCAATAAGGTGATGGGCTATTTTGAGTTCTATTAAATTAGGCCTCTTTTGTGTATTGCAACTTTTGCGAGGGTTGACCAACGGTCCCACTTGTCCAAAATGCTGCTCCAGTTCATGCCCTTGGAGGGTGCATTTCACCACAAAATTACAACTACAGCTCACTCTAAATAGCTGTGAATAAAATTATGGTGAATAACGTGTTGACTTAATTGATAAGAGAGTTAGCTTATCTCCTTGTGATCGTGAATTCGAATCCTGTCGTGAGCACTCCAAGAATAAAATTTCGAAATTGGCTGGTCATTATAGACGAGTGAGATTGTTCAAGGATCGAGGTGCCCAAAAAATGAACTAGACACTTTTTTGTAGCCAAATAATGAAAAGTTTATCATAAAAAGAGGTTCCATGTTCTTGGGACTTAGATTAGCATTTTTTAAGGACTTTTGGATTTGACTCTTGAACATTTATAATTATCCTATTCGCCAATAAAGAAATGCATAAGTCAGGGAAGTTTGGAGCAGCCAAAGATGAGTATGTTCCGAAATGATCTAGTTTCAAAGTTTGGGAGTTTTAAGCGATTTGCCAAAACTTTGGAAATGATCTTGTAGATAAAATTGCATAAGCTGATAGGGCGAAATTGATCTAGGCTCTCAGGATTTGGGACTTTCGGAATTAGAGATAGAGCTGTTTTGTTTAAATCTGCTGGCATCTTTCCGGTGATGAAAAAATTCTGAACTGTATGGAAAACATCGTCCTGAATTAGATCCCAGTAAGTATGATAAAACAGACCATTTAATCCATCGGGTCCAGGGGCTGGAGTTGCTCCTAATTGAAAGGTAGCATTCTTAACTTCCTCTCGTGTAACCGCAGCAATTAGAGTTGCATTCATCGAAGCTGTGACCACTTGAGAACATTGCGATAAGATCGGCTCGAAGGCTCTCGGACCGCATGAAGTATAAAGCTTAGTGAAAAAAGAAACAGTCATATTTTTCAGTTGTTCCGGGTCTCGAGTCCATTCTTCGTTGTCAGTCTTCAACATGGTAATTCTGTTTCTTTTTCGTCTTTGTACAGTAGTAGCATGAAAGAATCTTGTATTTCTATCCCCCCAACACAGCCATCGAATTCTGGAACGCATCCCCCAATATTGTTCCTCTTGTGACCAACTCTGCTGTATTTGGTTTTTCAAGTTACTAACCTGCTGTTCATCATAATTACCTGCAGGTTGATTTGTATAAAACTGGAGTTGCTGCTGTAAAAGATGGAGTTTGCGATGATTATCTTTGAAAGTTGAGTGACTCCACCGTGTCAAAGCTGTCTTTGTAACCTGGAGCCTTCGGGAGATCGAAGAATTCCTGAGATATGATGCAGACCAAGCATCCTCCACCACATGTCGACACTCTTCATGTTCAATCCAGAAGGCTTCAAAGGTGAAATTTCGTTTGCCTTTCGTTGTGGTTATTTGAGTAGTTAATAGAAGCGGACTGTGATCCGACGCTATTGCTGGTAGAGCAACGACTTCAGCTTCTGGATAGGCTAGACGCCATTCAATATTACACACTGCTCTGTCCAATCTCTCCCTCACCAAGTCCTCCCCACTTCTATTATTGGCCCAAGTATAGGCACACCCCTTAGTTTCCAAGTCCATCAAGGCACAGTCAAATAGAACATCTCTGAAGGATTGCATGCGATAAGACTCAGCAGGTCGTTTACTAATTTTCTCCCAGCTATACAGAACTTCATTGAAATCTCCAAAACAGATCCATGGTTGAGTATTGGAGTGACTTAGTTGTCTCAGATCTGCCCATAATAATTGCCGTTGATGAAAGGTTGCCGGAGCATGTAGAGCAGTAAGGCACATTGAGATAATACCACCGTTTTCAGAACAAATAGTATCTATAAGATGTGGAGTAGAATGAGTAATAGTAAGAGAGATCCGATCAGTCCAAAAGAGTACCATACCTCCAGCCAAGCCCTGAGGATTAACCACAAAACTATTGTTATACTGCAGCCTCCGTTGAACTTGCTGAATAACTGATTCCTTATTACGAGTCTCCATCAAAAAAAGTAGGTCGGGCTTATCTTGAGCCACTATGGCCCTAAGAGCTCGAACTGTCATGGGATTGCCCAGTCCCTGACAGTTCCAGCTTAATAGTTTCATTTTGCACTTGGTGGCTTATTTGGGCAAGCCACCACAGCCCCTTCATAGGCCTTGTCAGCCTGGATGACAGGAGTCTCCATCAATGTAGTTTCATCCAACAAGTCATGCTGAAAAGAACGTCTTTTAACTTTTTTCAAAGGAGTGGTTTTTGGCAGCAAACGAGAGTGTTTGAGTTTTTTAGATGATGATGCTGCAATATGATTACCAGTGACCTCTAGGATTGTGTCTGGCGCAGGGGAAGGAAGCTCATCCATCAGATTCACCGTGGTTCCTTGGGAGATGTCTGGCACAGGGTAAGTGATCGGTGATTTGTCTTTTGAAAGTTGTTGATGCTGCCCTGCTGTTTTATTCATGGTAGATGGCTTTGTTGGTAAGTCAAGAGGAGCAGCAGGGAGGAGCAATAAGCCAGACTGAGGTGTGTCAGGTACTCTATCTTCTGTGGCAACGTTCTTACTATCAAATTCATAAAAAGCTTGCCAAAACGGACTATGCTCTTTTACCTCAGCTCTTAGCCACTGTCCATGGTACATAGTATCCCGCCCTTCAAACTTCTCCTCTTCATAAGGAATAGATTGACAGTAGGAAGCGTAGTGACCCAAAACGCCACATGAATAGCAGAAATGAGGCAGTCGTTCATAACGGAAATCTAGCCAGATATACTTCCCTTCCACTCGAATAAGTTTACCCGGCCGAGAGGTTCTGATATTTTTAGTTCAACCTTCACCCTCACTGCTTTAATAGAAGATCCCTCCTTCTTATCAATACTGACATCCAAAAGCTGACCAACTTCCTTGACAACCTGTCTTATGAACTGCTCATTACTACGTTCCAGAGGTAGTCCTAAAATTTGCATCCAAAACACAGACGTGGTAAAACTATAGCAATGCAGAGGGGTATTAGGAACCCATGGTTTTAGCATAAGCAGATTATTAGAAAAAGACCATGGTCCATTTTGGAGCACTCGATATTTAGCCTCCTCAGAAGTGAACTTAAAGACATACATGCCTTCTTCTCGTTGAGAAACATCTACATAATCGTTACGCCATACTTTCTTCATTGTCTGTTGAAAAGCTGGGAAATTAACAGTAGTATTAGCCAGAAATTTGCCTACCAGCATCATCTGACATTCAGCGACTGTATCTTCAGGTGGTGCGTCATCCCACTCCCCAAGATGCTGAGAAGACCAAAGACGACCCAATCGACTACATAAGGCAGACAGCCGAGCTTCCTCGGCCGATTCTGCATGTTCCATCAGAGCACAGATTCAAGTGGAAATGCAAGGTAGATGGGTTACGGAAGGTGTTGCATGCAAAATTCTGATGAATCAATAGGGAAATCTAGTGACCAAAGCATGCGGGTAGGAGCAAGACCAGGTGAAAGAGGGAAAGCGAAAATTTAGTAAGGGAATCGAAGGTGATACGATGAATGGGCATCGCGATATGAGGATAAAGGAAACCCAGCGGATATATATAGAAGATAGAAAACCAGAAGAGGGAAACAGAGTTAAGCAGACTACCGAAGCTCAGAAAGAAGAGAAACCATGGAAGTGAGGTTCAGGTAGGAAAGAAATTCAAACTACCAGTTCGGTAGAGGAAACTCGTCATCTCAAAAGAGAGAGAGAGAGGGGATACAATTTGCCATTTTTCAAACTACCAGTTTGGGAGTGGGAACTGAATTGAAAAATCTTCGTTTTAGATAATTTAAAATTGAGTCTCCCTTTGCAACTGGGTCAATTCTAGGTCGGTCTGCAAGTGGAACCTGGACCTAACTCCTTTGTTTTTTCCTACTCTTTTTCTTTTTATTTTTATTTTTTTATTTTCTTTCATTTTTTGGGTGAAATTAGAGATAGAGAGACTAGAAGAGAGGCAGAACTCTACATGGAGTGAATGGACTGTAAGCCTTTTGCTTCTTTATAGTTAAAAGTAACATTTTGCAAAAAATATTCCTCGTAATCAATTGAAATCCATTTCTACTTGGAAATTGGCCCGGTTAGTTTGATTCTAGGTAGAAATGGGTTTGACCTTTAACCGGTGAATCGAACCAATCTTGGTGGGTTTCTAAAGTTTTTACTTGTGAACCAGCCCAATTATCTCGGCTAGGCCGGTTTCAATAGATTCTCAAAGTGAATGTGCACCGTAGCTCATTCTTAGGTGTGCAGAGACTTGGAACACCTCATATCACATGAATAACCTGGGTTTGAAACCTGGTTAGCAATGTAATCTTTGACTACAAAGGTTGCATGTAATTTGGAATTGAGCGCATGTTAGGGCGACGGGACATCACTGCACTTCGAAAAGTTACTGTGACATCTTTAAACATTCACGATAAAGGTGATGGGCTATTTTGGGTCCTAGTAAATTGGGCTGCAACTGAACTGGGCTACATATCTGGCAATTCTTAGATTCGTGTTCTTGATAGATTCTAGACAATTCAATTCATAATCCATGTGATCAATCCAATTTGTCATTCTACTTTGGACATTGAAGAAAAGTAGGGGGATGAGGCTGAAAATTTTGGGCCGTGGGTAGCATCATGGGCAAGCTCCAAAGAAAGATCTTGTCATGTGTGGGCTTTTGGCTGCTTAAAAAGGCTTTGAATTGAGGAATTCTTTTCTTATTTTTAGCCTATTTTCCTCTTGAATGATGGCATCGACGTGGGATGAGAACACAATTCTCGACCTGCCCCAAGCTCTATAAGGTATTTTTTTTTATCATGACACAGACTATTCAGGTATCTTGACTCGAATCATCTCCATGAATACATGTGAACCATCGCCCTTGGCCATGTGTATCTAATAACGCTTCAAGTACAAAGTGGCAGGCGCAGCCTTCCAAGACTAACATGAGATCAAGATTCCGTGATTTAACCACGTAATCTACCTCATCTAGATCGAGTGTTTAAACGCATCCAATCAACCTCTTAGGGGTACTGATTCGATATTGGTTTGAGAAAATATTTTGAATCTTTTCTGTTTTGACCCCTTTTTTCCTTTTAAGAAAACTCCATGTAGTATGGTGTAGGTTTGATTTAGGGATATCTTAAAATGCAAATTGGACTAGTTGTACTCCTAAAAATCAACATATTTTCATAAGGCACTGTGCTATTTAGATAACTAATAGACAAGGATTGGTGTGGTGACAATATATTTAGCGATAGGAATAATCAATTTCAAGATGGTAAATTTAGTGAAAAAATTTGAATATATTATGTTAGAGTCGATTTTCGGTTTTTGGAACTATAAGTTGTATTGGCTCCCTTAAGAACTAGCCTAGAACTTAATTGGTCAGTTTCTCCTAAGAATAGTGTGTAATTTTTTTTTTCAAAATTTACATAAAATTTAAAGTAATATAACCATTACTAAACATACCACATGAACAGATATGTGGCATAGTGATTAAGGCATTAGGTTTGAAATCCATCTCCAATATATCAAACTCTTTTAAGACAAATTTTTTTTTTAAAAAAACAAAAGAGAATATTTTTGTGGTTTCTTGGCCCAAACCCTAAACCCTCCAATGGTTTATAGTATTAAATCGAGAACTGAACTAATCAAGGTGAGTTCTCCAATTTTTCACCCGATAGCTTGGCTTGCGTCAACCGACCTAAACTGGTTGGTAAAGCCGGTTCAATTTGGTTTCCAAGTTGAATTGGTTTGGTTGCTAGCCACTAATGAGTGAATCGGAATAGTTTCTTCGTCTATTTTCCAATGTTTTTGATTTTTTTCTTGTGCTTTATTTGTTTGACCTCGATAATGATGACAAAACAGATCATCATTTCACAGAGATTAATCTGAAATACTCTTAACCATTCATCTCTTATTTTAAAGCCCCCTGATGTCTCATTCCATCCACGACTTGTCCACAACTCAGCCAAAGACTCGCAGTCAACTCCAATCAAGCAAATCCCGCCGACCAGCTGTCTACATTTCATGACTTAGGTTGCATCATGAGCTACATAAACAAAGCAATTCATCTTAAACAAAAAAGAAAAAAAATGAAAATGAAAGCCCTTTTGACCCTCGACACAATCGATGGATTTAATACATGAACTTCATGTTCTCCCAGCAACATGTGTCTCCTCCGTCTAATGTTGTTCTGTCATGCCAGGCTGCCACCTCTCCAGAAAAGTTCTCAGAACCCCATTATACTACAAATGTCATTCTGTCCTGTTGTCAATGGTTGATTAGAATATTCAAGGAGCATGAGCATGTCATCTGCATTGGAATATCGAACCCCTCCAAAAAATAAGCACTCCAATCAGAGAGATGTTGGGAAAGTTATTGTCTTTTTTAGGATTTCTCTCTTTTCCTTTTCGCCCCTTTTTTTACTTGTTTTTGTTTGGTTTTGGTGGAGTCTTTTCTTATTGGTTATTTCCAGGCTACTTTTGAATAAGAGCACGTTGTGGCCCCATCCATTCACACAGTAAAGTCATTAAAAGTAAACTGAAACATCCAAACTGCATCCCTAAAATTGTGTCACCTTTTTCTTGCCAGATTTTGAAAAAGCCAGCTACAAGTCACTGGATAAGAGCAAAAGCTCAAATTTTTTGATCCGTGTAGCCACTGTTCCTGCAACCTCGAGCTCTAGAAATCTTACTCTGTGAATCTATCTTCTCTTTTTGGAAGATATACCGGATTTCCTTCCAAATTTGCTCTCCAGCGCAGCAGGCATATCAATCAAAATCCCCACTTGATCCTCTTATTCACACCCAATCACTGGTCAGAAAAATGGGTTGCCGGGGAAGCAAGGAGAAATCTCCGCAATCTGGCGCAAATGGGTACTCGAGCACCACTGTCTCAGGGCAAAATCAAGCTTATCAACAGGGGCTGCGGTTCAGACCCACAAGGTGTCCGCTCAAATGCCTCAACCAAGACCACAACAACAACAGCCAGCGAGTAATCCTGCACCAGTGAGCAGTGAGGTTGCTCAAAGGAGGCCTGCACCAGTGAGCAGTGGGGTTGCTCAAAAGATGGAGAATACAATTCTGGGTAAGCCATTTGAGGACATTAAGCAACACTACACTCTCGGCAAGGAATTGGGTAGAGGTCAATTTGGCATAACGTATCTTTGCACTGAGAAATCCACTGGCCAGACTTATGCCTGCAAATCTATACTGAAGAGAAAACTTGTGTCGAAAGGTGATAGGGATGATATGAAAAGAGAGATTCAGATTATGCAACATCTTTCCGGTCAACCCAATATCGTTGAATTCAGGGGTGCTTATGAAGATAGGTATTCAGTGCATGTGGTGATGGAGCTCTGTGCTGGTGGGGAGTTATTTGATAGGATCCTTGCCAAGGGTCATTATACTGAGAGAGCTGCTGCTTCCATTTGCCGCGCGATAGTTAACGTGGTCCACATTTGTCACTTTATGGGAGTTCTGCATCGTGATCTCAAGCCTGAGAATTTCTTGTTGGCAAGCAAGGATGAGGGAGCTATGTTGAAGGCCACTGATTTCGGGTTGTCCGTCTTCATTGAGGAAGGTGAACTTCTATTCCTCTTCAAGATCCACTTCTTTTTATGCAAGAAATGATTATCAGATTCTTGTGGTTAGGATTTTCAGTGTTTTAGCTTGAAAATTGTTTGCTATGTGACTATGACCTCACTTACATTTGACAACAACATTACATCTTCTGGGAATGGTTTAGAGTTGGACCAATCGTCATCAATAATTAATGATGTACCTTGGTCTTCCAAAAGAGATGATCATAAATGAAAAGAAGAATATAGCCTGGAACCACGGTTTCATTCAATTATTAGCTGTCCAGTTGAAAAGGATGGCCATGATAATCATTGATGACTTTTGGAAAATGCTAGTGCATGAGTCTGCTTTGTTGGGCAAATTGAGAGCAAAAAAGTACTGCTAATCAATGGCCAGTGGTTGGGTTTTGGGATGAATGGCCACTGTTCGAAAATCACTTGACTGCAAAATCTTTTCATGGAAAAGCTAGTTCCTTGCTATGCTGTTGATGATAATAGGCTCACAGTACAGTGGAGAATATATCTGTTGAACTTGAGCATATTTTCTTTTTGTTAATTACAGTAAATTGCTTCATCTCCTTTTAAATGTACTAGCTGCAGTTCCAGTTGATTCCTTAATGAATCTGTTCCCTAAAAGGGATTTCTTGCCCTAATCAGATTTTGGTCAATTCCTTCTTTGCCTTGGCTTGCTTTTCATGGGGAGAGAAGAGAGGAGAAAGAAAGAGTGGAAGAGAGAGAGAGGGTATGGCAAGGTGGTATGACAGTTGAATGAGAGTTTCAGCCCTGCAACCTTTGCTTTATAAGTGGTGCTAGCTAAAGGTTAATTGCAGAGCAGCATGTCTTTTCATTTCCTTTGATAATTCCATAATTATTACGTTATCAGCCATTTCCATTTCGCAAGTGGTGATCTCCTGATACTGATTCTGTGTTATCAATTCTAAAGTATGAGCACACTTCCTAGGTTTCTCAAAGTAATTTACTTGGCATGTTGGTTGTACTCATCATACTCTTGATGTGCTTGTGGTGCTTTTGTCCTTTTTTTGTCTGACCCAGGAAAGGTGTATCGTGATATAGTGGGTAGTGCTTACTATGTTGCTCCTGAAGTACTACATCGTAGATACGGAAAGGAGATTGATATCTGGAGTGCTGGAGTTATTTTATACATTCTACTAAGTGGTGTCCCTCCATTCTGGGCAGGTAGATTTTGTCAATATTTTTGCTGCTTAAAAGAAGATGCTTATTGCACAGCAGTTGATTGCCTTAAACATTTAATTTATATTGCAGAAACTGAGAAAGGTATCTTTAATGCCATACTGCAAGGAGAAATTGATTTTGTCAGTGACCCATGGCCATCAATATCAGATGGTGCCAAGGATCTCATCAGGAAAATGTTGACTCAGGATCCTAAGAAGCGGGTCACCTCTGCCCAAGTCCTTGGTAATATGAATTCGTAGGCCTTATCTTGCCTATAGGTTTCTCCCAGTATTATTTGATGGATCTATTACTGTTGAATATCTTTTAAACCGACATATACATGTGCATGCATTAATTTGGTGGAAAACATAGATATTCACTGTTCAGGATAACGTTTACTCTTTTCAGGCTGTCCAGTTATCACGTTTGTGTTGTTGCTGGGGATTTGATGCGTCCTTCTTCATTTTGCATTCAGATTGTTTCATACCATTATAGAAATGACAGTTATATATTGCTGGTGTTGTTGCTATACAATAATCCATGGATTTAATGGTGTATCTCATCTTCAGTTTCTTTTCTTTCTTTCTAAAAGAAAATGTGGCATTCTGATATATGAATATTCTTTGACCTGGGAAACTCTTGACAAAATATGGTCCATATGCTTGTCACCAACATTGGGATGTGATGCTTGTTGTAATTAGAACATCCTTGGCTCAAAGAAGGCGGAGAAGCATCAGACAAGCCAATAGACAGTGCAGTTCTATCCAGGATGAAGCAATTCAGGGCAATGAATGAGATGAAGAAGCTTGCATTGAAGGTAAACCATTTATATAGGTGCACAAGTGATGTGCAGAAGGAATCATCATGAAATTTGTGAGTTGTTATTATGTGATGTTATCGTAATTATTCCCAGGTGCTTTGACTTCTGATAATGTATTTTTCATCCAAAATTAAGACAGAAATGAAGTTCTGTCCAATGATTTTTGAATCTTTAAAATTTTAAATTAAACAGGATCAAAATAGAGGTACTTCTGGAAGAAATTCTCTCATCACTTATTTTCAGCAGTTCTAGGTTGGAAACTATGATTTAGCCATGTTATTGTTGGTAGTTTCTCCAAGAATGTTTGCCTGTAGCAAGGCAGCAGCTGCATGAAATATTCTTTTACGTAATAAAGCCAGCTATGGTAATGATGCTTGTTGTAAATATATCAGGGAATAGTGTAGAACTTGTTTTTGAAAATTGCAACTCATCCATTCATTTTGGGCAGTGGGTCTATTGGGATTGGGCTTCTCTTACTACAGATGAAGTAATCTATTGTTAAGTTACTTTCAGGAACTTCTTTTGCACTTCTATCTCTTTGCTTAAGCAGAGATGGCTGCAATTTCATGAGAACTTTGTAAGTAGTCATCCTGTCCAGTTGGTTCAAAAGACTAGCTCAATGTGCTGTATTTAATATCTGGGGCAGTATAAACTGACAATAGACCACCTATTTTGGAATGATATATTGATGGAATGGTTCCTCCTATTCTGTTCATTTTGTTTGTTTTGTCAATAGGTAATTGCAACAAATTTCTCTGAAGAGGACATCAAAGGTCTTAAAGCCATGTTTACGAACATGGACACAGACAATAGTGGCACGATCACCTTTGAAGAGCTGAAGTCTGGTTTGGCTCGACTAGGATCGCGGCTCTCAGAGACTGAAGTAAAGCAACTTATGGAAGCTGTGAGTGAGATATTTAGAGTAGAACCTTGATCACTGTATATCATATTTATCTATACTTGTCAATCTAATCCCTCTCAACATATTTTACAGGCAGATGTTGATGGAAATGGTTCGATTGACTACATTGAATTTATATCGGCCACAATGCATAGACACAAGCTAGAGAGAGATGACCACCTGCATAAAGCGTTCCAATATTTTGACAAGGATGGCAGTGGGTGAGTGTTACTATTTTCTTGTACAGAGATGTGAGCAATTTATGGCAAATTAGTTTCCTTTTCACAAGCTTTGCTTCATTTGATAATAGTTATCTAATTGATATGGTTTTGAGACATCTGTTCTTCAACGGTCATGTACGTCCTGTTGGCCCCTTCTAGCTATAAGTATTAGGCAACAAATTTTCTTAGTTCATCTTCAGCTTCTGACAAGAAGTGAGTGAACTTAATGTGATTATATTCAAACAATAATAAAAAGAATAATAATAAGTAATAATAATAACAATTGTTTGTATGATTTGGTGCTAATATTTCATGGTTTCTGAAAAATCGTGAAGAATGGCTAGGAATTGTAGTTTCTACATGAAGTAAGATCTTGGATAGCCTGTGTTGATGAAAACTACCACTCAAAATGTTGTGACAGTTATATTACCAAAGATGAATTAGAAGCTGCAATGAAGGAACATGCCATTGGTGATGAAGCCAACATAAAGGAGATCATTGCAGAAGTGGACAAAGATAATGTAAGTCAGTTTTGTTGATTCTGATTTTATGGCCCCACATGCACACACACAAATTTGAGCTGATGTTTTCCGATCGTTGTTATATAGGATGGAAGGATTGACTACGATGAGTTTTGCACAATGATGAGAAGTAAATCTCAGCATCCTGGAAAGCTTTTTTAAGTCACATAGTTAAAAAGCTCTTTGTTGGCAGAAGTATTTTATTTTTCCTTTCAGGTGAGTGCTATTATGTTCCATAAATCAATCTGAAGTAGAGTGATGAGGAGAGTTAAGGTCCATCCATCTTGGTTTAATGAGTCCATCTTTGCTCTTACTCACATCCCTGCTATTCTCATTCTCCGGGATGATGTTTGATTGCTTCTCACCCCATCTCATTATCGCAGTTGATGCCTGCTCGGATATCATGTATATTATGATTTGGGCTTTGTTCTGTACCCGACAATAAAGAGGAAGTCTTTTTTTGCGAGTAATTGCTCATGACTTTGTGCATATGGCAATGTACCTTTTTATTATTATTATTTTATTATTATTATTATTATTATTATTATTATTATTATTATTATTATTATTATGAATTATTGTACGTTCAGCAGGTTGATTTCTAATGAGAGTCTAATTTAATTTTTAGATACAGATCCCATCATATGTCAGAAGATCTAAGGCATTCATGAATTGAGAGGCTGCCTTTCTAATTGGCGCATTTCCCTTCTTTTATCCAAGAAACAAGTCTCTTTAAAATGTTCATCCACATCATTTCTAGACATTCACTTCTTCTGCTACTGGCATTATCAACTAATTAGAGTCAATTGTGGCTTGAGATTACAGTGATAAGCTCCTCAAAAGTCAAAATGGATGTGTGATAAGCTGACTTGGTGGTGCATCTGAGAATAGATTTTCTGGGGGCAACTCTTGGCCTGATAATGTTGGAGAAATTCCTTATTATTTTTCAATTATGACAGATCTGATACATCACCCTTATCATCTAGGTGTGAGATCTGAAGTCTGCATTAGTTTATGATCTCCCAAACCCCACCACTGACGTTTGGCCCATTTAATAATCCCCCTCTCCCAAAAGACATTTAACTAGGAAGGGGAAATAGCTTAAACTATTTCTGCCGACACCTTCCTTTTTGGTTTTTGCTTTACTTTTAGAAGCAATATGGGCTCATTTTTTTATGAGTCTCCGCAGGAAATTCCACATTTCCATCCATCATCACGACATCAAGAAGACAACTAACTTTGAAGTGCATGAGTCACCAACCATTATCACCACTGAAATCCATGCCTCTTCCACCTTCAACGCCATCCATCCAATACATACACGCCCCCCATCCTTATTGAACAAATGGGATCCTCAGGCAGAAATTAAAACTAGACAAAGAATGGACAGGAAAGCTAGGACAGCCACAGTCCACATTTACTAAACACACTGCATTAAAAACAAACACCATCTTATTTAGTCCTCATCATGCTCTTTATCTTCCTCTTGTGAACAAGGGAGGAATAATTGGCCATGGCGAGGATTGAACCCACACTGGAGATCATGGAACTTCTAGTGGTGTTTGTTGGCAACGTTGCATTGCCTCCTGATCTCACCCTTGTCTCCGGTAAGCGGGTTGTTCTCAGAAAGGATGGTGAGGGCTCTGGCGAACTCCTTGAAGAAGTAGTTTTGGCTCTTGGCCATCTTCTTCACATAGGGCTTGGTCCTCTTATCGACGGCTAGCTGGTGATCCACCAGGAGCAAGCCCTTGTTGTCCAATATGTTCCTGTAATAGTTGTTGTCGAATATCATGGGGGTGCCGCGGTCGTTCCTCACGTACTGCACGGCCTTTGGGTCAGGGATCGGGTCCGGGCACTTGTAGAGCATGTGCTCCACATGGTCGGGATTGAGGGCTGGGTCAACCTCTGGGTATAGCCGCTGAACCAGCTTGACGCAGTGGGTTCGGCCCACACTGTGTGCTCCTGTTAGATGCAATATAAGACATTGTTAGACTCCATCAATTGCAGGCAATGGACTCAAGTGAGAATGGATTTGGGTTGAGTAAGAACGCTTTAATTCAGACACTAGTCAGAAGCTTAGAATTAATTCAAGAAGCACCAAATGAAAGTACCGAGCAAGGCAACCACTCCAGGAGTATCAATGCCCATCTTTGCAAATCTTTCAAGCACAACAGACATGCTCTCGTTGTGGTCTGGCAAGTGTTCCTCAATGACATCTGCTCTGCTCCTCCTGCCATCTCTTCTTCCAGTTTTCAGAGGAATTTGAGGGCCTCCTAGCTGGTGAGGAAAAGAATATAGCTTTTAAAGTTTAGAGAACAGATTTATGCCAGATCTGCTTAGATTTAATAAAGCCCATTGATTTTCTTTTTCCTCCCATTTTTTTCTAAACAGTAAAACCCTCATCAGTAAGATCTGAAGTTCATGCAGCTGTCCTTTTTGATTCTTATAATCAAATCCTCCCTAAAGCTGAAACTGGAAATCCTGTGATAGTTTTCTTGTTTGGCCAGAAATGAAATAGTTGTTGCAGTTATGAGTCAAAAGAGCATTTAATTCAAGTAAAGGGCACTGAGATCAAGGTCAAAAATGGAAATTTTGCCATATCCAGGGTAGTACTCGCATGATACCTCCCCCAAGTAGGAACTGGAAGGGATCAATCACAACTAGATTTTCTTCCCAGAAAAGTATTCTTGAAATATCTACTATTGTCTTTTTTTTTTTTTACAGAGTCAGCAAAAGATCATAGAATGTCATGAACTAGACCCATTTGAAAATCTTTTTATAAGTCGCATCTGTGAAACAGATACAGTCTAGGAAATGACACGAGCACCGCATGCAGAGAGGAAAATTGATAATCTGGAGGGTGAAAGATTCACAAGTACCGCAACAACGCCATCTCTAGCAGACAAAACCAGAATGTCTGCACAAGAAACAACTCCAGGACATTCTCTCTCCACAGCCTCCTTGATGGTGTCAAGGTACCTGAAGTTCCTCATCCCAAAGCTCCTGTCCGTCTCTTTCTCAGAGAGATCCCTCCTTGTTGAGTCCAGGAGCAATGAAGCATCGCAAGACTGTGCAACACCCACATGCCCAAACAGTGAAAAGATCAAAACTTTAGCTTCAGAAGGCAGCATTTCTTTGGGTAAAAAGAAAAGGGCAAAGAAAGATGAACAAGACTGCAACACCTTTAACTTAAATTCTTGGAAAGAAAAACGAAAAGAAAAGACAGATAAGCAAATGGAAGGAAAGCTAGCTCACTTGAACAGCACAGTCATGGAAGATGTTCCTAAGCCAAGAGAATGCAGTGTTCTTGTGGCGCTTGTAGAGAAGCTTGACTTGCTCTCTAATGATGTCCTCAGCCTGAGGACAAGTGTCCTTGTAGAAGTTCATCACCAGGCCAGACCCTACCTCAGCCTCATCCTTGTAGAAGTTCGTCACCAGGACAGACCCTACCTCAGCCTCACCCTCTGCATAAGCAGAGTTGATGATTGTGGCTGAGAAGGAGTAGAAGATGGCAGCAAAGAAGAAAAGAGCTCTGAAACCCATCTCTCTCTCTCTCTCTCTCTCTCTCAGACACCAAAAAAGTCACTGACCTTGCATTCGGGTTCTCCTGGATACTCCCTTAAATAACGCAAGGGGTTCAAAATTTTTTAAGCAAAATAGTTAAAGAAAGGGACAGTGTCAAAGTAGGAATTGCAGATCTGATGCTCTTAAGCCTTTTCTTTTCACATTGTGTCTCCAGAATTTACTGCTAAACGGCTGGCTCTTGACATATTATTAATAATTTCTTGCTGGAGTTTAGAACAGTTTTCCTGGGAAAGTGTCCAGCAAGCGAGTGAAGAGGCATTTATGGAGATAAAGATGCTGACCATGTTTGTCCGTTCACTGTATAATAAGCTAAAGTGACTATCATTGCACCTACTAAATTAAGGGAACCTAGATAGGGGTGAGCAGTGGTCTAGGGTTGACCCTGGACCGACCTGACCGCCCAACCCCGCCGGCTCCGGGTCCGGTTCCAAGGGACTGGGTCGGTCCTTGGTCCGGAATTAAGGGCCACCAACACCGTGCGGTTGGTCTCGCCCGGTCACAGAGTTTTAGGTCGGTCCAACCCCGGACCAACCCCGTATATTATATTATATTATATTATATTATTTATAATTCTTTTATATATTCAAACCTAAGTAAAATGTCTGTTATATTATATTATATTGAGATGTTCTATCAATAGCACTAATTGTAATTTCAATTTAAAACTTTTGTTGAGTATTAATTATGTGTCATTTGTTTTGTTTTCAGGTGTATAGAAGTTCAAGTGAATTAACAAGATGTGAAGTTATATATTCATAGTTTATATTAAATATTTTGAACTTTTTATGGTTTAATTGTATTTTACTAATGAATTTCAGCTGCACTTTGTTTTTCAATTCGTGTCAAATGGTAGAAGTTTTTGAAAAGTAGAGTAGTACTGCAGTTGTTATGGTGATTTGCTAGTCAAGTGGTGTGAAGCTCATTTTTTGGTTGAGTGGATTCTACATGATCAAATGCTAGTCAAGTGGTGTGAAGCTCATTTTTTGGTTGAGTGGACTCTACATGATCAAATGCTAGTCAAGTGGTGTGAAGCTCATTTTTTGGTTGAGTGGACTCTACGTGATCAAATGCAAGAAAACGCTTTTGCATATGATGTTATGAATATTAAAGATAGATGATTACAAGAACTTTTCATCTTATCCCATATCTCGATGAACGGTTAGCAAGTACGAAATTTCTATTATTGTGTCATCTTAAATTTGCTAAATATGTATTGGTGTTTATAGTTTAGTTGCACAATCGCCGCATTGTCGATGTATGTGTAATTTGAATTTGTAGATTTACTTTTTAGGGAGTATAAAAATAAGACGAAAAAAATATCGACGGTCCCGGTTGACTGAACCAGGACCGAACCCATTGGGTCGGTCCGGTCCTAGTCCCAAAGCTCAATAGGGTCGATCCTCGGCCCTAAAAATTGAGAACCGACATCAGACGGGTTGGTCCTAGGGTTAGGGGGTGGCCCGGACCAACCCGGACCATGCTCACCCCTAAACCTAGACATCCTTCTCTTCTTTGTGAAGATGATGATAACCAGTCGAAACTGTGTTTTTTTTTTAACTGAAATCTTGATTTCATCTATCTTTAGTTGATTTCGAAGCTACTCTAGTTGTTCAATGACATACTTGTATTCCAAAAATAAAAAACTTGGTTGACTCTAAAATTATGAACCCTTAAATAAGTTCCTCCTTGAGGTGGTCACCAAGTTGAGATGATCCATGACTGACAGTACCTTGATCATTTCTGGCTTAATCCATCCATTTCTTATGTCATCCACAGTTGACACTGACTTCCCTTTCCTTTTCCCACAGATACCACACCCCATCAAAGTATAAATTTGACTTTTGGCATTTTCTCTCCCTTTTGTGCTAATGATAGAAGCACCAAGAACCAAATCTATAATGCCCCTAGAAAGTACAACCCTGCATGATTTATCTGGAGGTAACTCTCAAGCCATTTGATATTATTGTGGGGAAAAAATAAAATAATTCACAACATTCTTTTCTTCACTCCTTTTTTTTTTCTTCCTTTTATTTCAAGTTCTGCAGTGAGAATTTCCCAAGTTATACTCTTGAATCAGACAGAGATAAGAACAAAATCAAGGACATAGTCACATGTGTGGCCCAAAAAAAAAAAAGAAGAAAAAGAGGAAAAAGACATAGTCATGTAGAAGAGAGCGTTTTGTCCTGGACTAGCATAGGGCCTGAATTCTTTAGCTAGGAAAAAATAGAAGGGGAGAAAACATAATATCTGCAAATATGCAGATGAAAGTGATATTTTAATTCTCAAAAAGTGGATATTCCAAAAGTAATATTTTCTGTCTTTATTGCTAACATATACCTAATTAAGGGACAACCAGTAGAATCAAAAGATTCTAGGCCACCTATTTTATTTTTGTTGGACACTTATCCTAGTTTTGAAAGTTTTTTTTTTTTGGTACAATATAACTTGAATGTAATACAAAGGAACCTATTTGATCTCCTAGAAAAAAATGAAATAGAGACCATTGGGCACAAGAAAACACATGCATTGCCTAAGGCGAAATTCAATAACCAATCTGCTTGTATTGTAAACCCTATTAAGAGATTCAAATCCAAATAGATAGTCCTAGAGTTTGGCCCTAGTTGCCGTCCGAATAAATAATTGCCCACTTCACCGCAATTCTTGAGTTGCCATCAGCAAATCAACATTGATAATCAATTTATGGGATCTAATTATCGGATTATAATGTCAAAGTTTGTCTTGGCTGACATAGCATTTTGTGGTCAAATTTGAGAGAAATCAGTAACATCAATTGAACATCTTATTTCAATTTGAACAATTTTCCTATGATTGACCTAACAAAAAGTGACAAATTACAGCCAAACTAATATTGAGATCCAATTTTATGGCATGGCTCAAACTAAGCTAGCCAAGCTGAATGATTAGCCAATACCGACACTACCTTTTTTTTATTATTATTATTATTTTTTTTTTTTTTGGGGGACTCGTTTGGCTCTTTTGACATTTTTATAAGATCCGTCTTAAGATAAGATGGGACTCGTTCGGCTCTTTTGACATTTTTATAAGATCCGTCTTAAGATAAGGTGGGCCCAATTTAATAAAATAAAGTGGGCCCTTTCCTTGTCCCCCAAATAGGAAAGTCATCCTCCCGAATTCCTAGCTAAGGGAATATTAAAACAGAATTTTTATTTTAATTTAAATCAAGCGGCAAATACATTTTAACCTTTTTTTTAACCCAAATTGGCTGATATTTTCACCATATAAACGTATTGATACCTAAATTCGTATATCATTTTTCAAATATTTTCCAAAATTTTAGATCATGATTTAAATTTTAACAGGAATACAAAGATCTTTTGATACCTACGAAAATTGTCAATGATCTTCATGAATTACTAAATTAAAAAAAAAAAATTGAAACAGTAATTGAAGAGAATTTGTTAATCCACTTGCTTACATTAAAAGAGAGATTGCAAGGACAGACAATGAATGCCCTAACCACTATCGATTACTTTGCTTTACTAATGTGCAAATAAAATATTGCATGGAGATCCACATTTGCGTACAGGGCATGGCACTTATAGTTTGAATCGGAGGGCAGCCGCCCACGTTTAGGGAAACGATCATAAAGACCCGGTCAGACGATTCACTAGATCTTGTGAATTCCAAGTTATTTCACGTGATCATACGGATAAGATCGCTTGCGGTCAGTCAAAATGGGTTATTGACCAATTTTTTAACCTATATTTATTTTTATGAACCAATTGTTATATAAGTTATTTATATTCAAGAATGAGTCATTCCAAATAATAGAGATGTCAAATAGGTTCACAACTTCCACTTAACTCACCTTTATGACTCTCTCTCTCTCTCTCTTACATTCAACCTCCCGCTCACTCACTCTGTGATCTTACCTCAATTTAGATATGACTTTTCCAAAATTAGGTTAAATATGAAAATGTTTAGATAATATTACTCAAGTCAAGTATGGAGTCTATAGACTAAGTTGAGTATGGGTCATTAAATTTCTATTGTACGAAAATGGATCAAGACGAATTAAATATATCAACTCAAATCGAACCACCCAACTGGTCTAGGTGCAGCCAAAAAATTTGCTCGGTGTACATGGAGTTTTCTATGAAGCTATAAAAATCTAATTCCTAAGAAGGCGATGGCCGCAGAATTGAACAAGAGCAAAATCTCATTTGTTGATCATAGAACTTCTCAAGTTTTGGTGTCGAGGTATTTAAGTGATTACGACGTATTCCGATCGGAGAATAAATCTCCCGGTGGACCCATAGAAGGTTACCAGGTGTACATGTTCTAAAAAATCCTAGTTTTTCAGAACACATTGTTTTGGATCTCGACCCTCTGAAATATTCATGTAGCGATTGAAATGCAAAACGAATCATTCATACATCCAGAATGTCTAAAAGCTCTACTTAATTTTAAGATCAAATGATTTATCCGTCATATTCAAGAATCTACACTATCATATAGATGACAATTTTCAACCCGACTTGAGACAAATACAAAACAATCGCTGCCGACATTGACCAACGTGGCAATTACAACAGAAGAGGAAGCAATATAGCATGAGAATAGCAACACCGCGCTTATGGACTGCCCTAAAGAGAATCTGGAGGCACCTTGATGACGAAGTTCAAATATCTGACTTTGACATGTCTAAAATGAGCCCTAATCACAGCATTAAGCAGTGTTTGCAGGAAATAAAAAACAGCGACGAGCGAGTTGAAGTTAGCCCGCAACCGTTAGTAGTTCCGATCTATTCTCATCCCAATAGTTGAGAGCACATGAAGTTCAGCATGACACACAAGTTGTATGATACTTCTAGCTTTGCTTTGCCTATCGACTATTTTATCATCCGTTGCCTTGAGGTGTTTTTTTCTTGTAGTGATATACCTGTCAAGTCCAGTAGAGCTAACCACAGTTTCTTGTACAGCATATCCTTTTCCTTCCAAACCCTACAGGCCTCCACGTCTCTCCCTTGTTGAGCAGTATTGCCTTCTTCCAACTCTGCTTATGTATAGTTCAAAGTTTCCGATGCATCTCGTTCCTCGAGAATATATTGAAATTTTCAGTGCTAAATGCACAATAGTTTTCATCATCCAGCATCACCTTTGTTGAAGTTTCTTGGAGGTCATCAACTTACTACAAAAGCAACAATACATAACTAATGTCGATCACCACACACTAAGAATTGTGTAATACATGCAAACTAAATCAATCATAATCTGCCACAGCGTACTGAATAGAGAGTTCAGTGTGTTCTCATTCATCATTAGCAATTAAAATGTATAATTAAATAATCAAGTTATAGATAAGAATTCCTATGAATTCTCCTATTCTGAAACTCACTTGCATCAAGATTTTTCATAACAAGAAAATGCTATTTGAATGACGGGTGAGTCGTCCAAGATTATCCAATCACTCCCACTGAATCACAATCCCATCAATACCATTCTTACATTCCTTCATAATTTAGAAATTTATTACTACCGAAAAGTATATTATTTTGGTTTTGCAGCTATTTCAAAATAGACCACATTACAGAAAATGAGTGATTTGAAAATATTTTACGAAAAATGATTGTTTATATTGTTTAGAGAAATCAATGGAACATGTTTCCATCATCGATAACAATCTATGCCTAACCATTTGCATGGGAGATAAAAAAAAATTTCATTCAATTTGTAAGTGATATAAAAGATTATGTTTTGAAAAATGTTTTCCAAATCATTCATCTTCAGCGAAATGAACACACCCTAAAAAAAATTCCATAGGTAGTAATTATATGGCCAACTCTACCATCTTTCCCCCCAACACGCTAGGTTTGACAAGTGCATGTTATGTGCCATAATCAAATTTTAGCAAGCACTTGATTAGCACAACTCAACATATTCTTTGTCAACGGTGTTATAGTGAAACTCCATAGAAGTTGTAGCCCAAGTTTGATTAAATCAGCTGCACTAATTGCTAGTGGAGGTCATGACAAGTAATTGGACAAACACGTGGCGAACATGGTAAAGCATGCTTAAATGAAACGCGAAGCAAATACCATGACAAATGCTCTTCACAAAAGCAATTGATAATCCAGTGCAACCACATCCTCTCTTTTTCACTCTGCCTCCTACTATGTTGTCACATCAAGTAACCTCAACTTTCATTATGAATAACAATCATACCTTGTATAATCATGACTAACTCTGAATATGTCTGCATCTAACATCGAGAACAACATGGCGAATGTGTGGCGCATACCACTTCACTCTCTCCACATGTTCTATCACAACTTCCCAAGGATATCCTGCAAAAAGCCAGCAACCACAACAGTGTTGGCGGCTTGTATTCCACATTCAAATGATCTTTTAGTACAAAGTACTTACCTTCAGATTTAGCAATTTCATGCATTGATCGTGAAACGTACTCAGCCCATGTACTCTCCTCTGAATCTTTCACATTTCCATGCACATGTAGCATCCCACCTTCCTTCCTACATTGACATGACTGACTTTATGTGGGTAGACTAAAATATTCAAGACTGTACTTGAGCTTAAAAATATGACATCCAATGAAACACAAAAGATATGACATTGTGGTACTTGACAATCTAGTGCAGAACATTGATGCTGAACCTAATTTGCCAATAGTGCATTTTATCCAGCCTACACTGCATTACACATCGAACTCTCGCCAGGGGGTAAGTTTCATAATACCACAAACAACCAACCAAGAGCATTCAATTCATAATACCCCCTGAACAAGATTGATTTCAGTAATTACATATTAATTTTTTATTTTCAAAACCATTAATTCCAGTTAATGTCACATGATAATCAGTGAATTGGAAAAAAAATAAAGAAAAAGAAAAAGACAACCTTCTGTCTTCATTGCTATGTATGTCATATATGGATATCCTGAAAATGATTCTAAATATCTCAGTAACTACCCACTCCCTCCAATTGTCTCCTTTTCCCAACTCTGCTAGTGCCTGCCTCACATTTATGTCGCTAGCCAAGATAACATTCTTTTTCAAATTGAACAAGCTAATGGAAGTGTCTATTGTAATTGTATGGTGGATTGTCATTGCATGAGATGAAGGATTCACATGATGAAAGAACCGAGTCCCCACCATTCTGATCAGTTACCTGCATGAGAGAATGACCTTGAGCTCTAAGGACAATGCTTCAAGGTTTCAAATCTAATAGCACGGCCAATGGTTGAAAGTCAAACTTTAAATTTGCTTAAGGTAATATAATGTAACTACTCCTCCCCATGGTCTGCTTAAGCAAGGTCAACAAAAGGTGACAGGCTGTCTTATGATCCTCACAAACAGGAGAATAAAGGTAGCCAGGAGTTTGGAGGAATGAGAGGAGCACACAATATTGTTATTCAAAATCAGAGACTTCATCAATAAATTGAAGGATGCTCTAACCATAAAACTTTCCTGTCATAGATGGCTCCAATCCCCTCGTTTTGAATTTTCATTCGTTGACAATTCAATTCACAGGTCCAAAAGAAATACATTCAGTAAACATGTGATTGTTTCACGATGATGTTCAGAATTTTCTAGCTTCAGACAAACATAAATATCCCTGAAATTGTGCCACACAAACACTTTCACTCAGAAAGCATAAACCCAAGAAATTTTCAGCTTCTCATCAAACAAGATCATCTGTCAAAATTTTTCTGGACAGCTAAACACATTTATGAAGAATGTAGAGCGAGGAAAGTCGAAAGTCACCTTAATGACCTTATAGCAGTTACCCAGCTGCCCTCACTCGATGGAAGGAGACCAAGACACACTCGATCAGCAACCCCCTATAAGAAAGCATCAAGGAGTCAATATCAGATGCAAAGTTTATTCATACCATCCTTCCAAAAACCATAGGTTAGAATATCTTGATTATAGAAAACAAACAAACCCAACCCACAAGAGAACACTTCACAATCCAATAAATCACCAATACACATTGTAAATCAATTATAGACAAAAAATGGTTATCCCATTAAGATAATCCAATGCTTTACAACGAGGAAAAGAACCTAAAAGCGTTCACAAGTAATTTTAGAGTTACCAAGTTTATGTAAGTTGACTAGATGAGTCTCATGAAATAAGGAGTTGCACAATGCAAAAGTTTAACATAGCACATTTATTCTGTGCAGGATACATAAAATCAAAAGTGAACCCATTCACTGATTGAGAATCAGACTCCAAGAACATGCTTCCAACCAGGTCTGCAATAACTGACAGAAATAAAAGGTGCCAAGTCACTTTTGTACGAGAAACATGATCCCTACAAGATTTAAAGTAAATTTCAATGTATTAAAGACTTCCAGGAACAGTCCCTCCAAAGTCAGTATACTTCAAATCCTCTTCAGAGTTCAGATTCAGTACAATAAGCTTATTAGAAGTCAGCTGTAACTTTTCAATTGTATTAAATCAGATCAAATGTAAATCATTCATAAATTACCCACTTAACTTATTTCAGAGCAAGTGGATACCAGATTACACTAGGCTGCAAACAAAAGATATATATATATATATATATAAGGACAAATCAATCCCACCTTGGGTGCTGTGATCCGATTATCTCCTTCAAGAATGATACAGCGATCATTAACCGAATTGGCCTGCAAATTGTGACGTAGCGCCTCAATGGCATGAGGGTTCCATTCACAGGCATATACTAGCTTAGCCTGAGCCCTGATCAATAGAAGGTTTTGTCAGAAGCACATAAAATTAAAAAGAACAACTAAAAGTGAGAGAGATATTAAAACTAATCATCACAGTTTCATTGTTGGCAATTGATAAGCAAGAATGACCTCTCACTGTCAAAATCTACTGGATTTCTATTGGTTAGATGTTGCAGCCTTATAATGCAAACTTTATTTCTTTCCATTTTCATGATACCCACAACCAAATCAAAGGTGAATAAGAGCTAATCATACCTAACAAGGAAGGGCAACACAAAGTATCCAATTCCAGCGAACAAATCAACAACAACTTCACCTCGACAATCTAGACGAGCCATGCGAAGCTTCTCGGAAAGATTGCCCCATGAGAACATGCACTTAGTAGCATCAAAAGAATACAAGATACCATTTTCACGGTGGGCAACCCAACCATCATCACCAAAGAGGATCTTCAGAGTACTGTCCCTCGTAGAAGTAGGCGCAACATAGCCCTACAAAAGCCAGCAGAGTTTATTTTAAAATCAACAAGAAAACACACAAAAATGCACCAGAAGTTTTCAAGACAAGATGAATCGTGATTTTTAAGTCGTCTATTAGAAGAGAACCAGGTTTCTAAAAATCAGAAAACAATCTGAGAGGTATGTTTTGCAAAGGCATTTCCAGCTCTATGGCAAACAGAAAGTGAAAGCTTCAGAAAAACCGATAAGATATAAAGGGGCAAATATGCCCAAAAAAATGTTACTACACATATGCCACGTCCTCAGTCAATTCAGAAATTCAGAACCTTTTCATTTAACAAATACAAAGAATGCACTAATTCTAGATGCACTTCTTGATGCCACATTCAGAACCCCCAAAAAAATAAGGAAGGATAAAGTAGTAAACATCAGCACAAAGCTTACCTTGCGAGCAAGGCGACGAGTATTGAGGACTTTGGCAATAACAGGCCAGAGCTCCTCACCAATTGTCTCCCAAATTGGATCCTTGAAGGATGTTTCTGGAAGAACAACAATATCTGCTAGCCGTTCCCATCTGAAGCAGAAAACAGAAACACAGTTGAGAAGGCGACATATATTGAACTCAAATTAAAAAAACTGTTGAAGAGACGCATAGAACAATAAAGGAACATTATGTGCTTTAATATAATTCAAGTATAATGATAGTCAGACACCAAACTCACAACTCTTTTGAAACACAAACCTTGCGGGAAGCTGCTCAAGAAGTTCTTCCGATAATCCTTTCTGCTTAACTAGCACAGCAACTGCTTCCCTCATCACAACATATGGAGATCTATTAACTTTTTTGACTTCACCAATTCTATCAACCAGTGTAGTTGCGCCACTTTGCTTTAGAAGATTCAAGGCAGATGACCAGGGATTCTGATTCAACAAGACATCTGATTTTACTGATTGCTCTGAAGAACACAGCTCATTTAGCTCCTCAGAAACATCTGCTCGATGATCCTGCTTCTCATACAGAACACAAAATTTTTCAGTCACGGGGAAATAAATTTGCATTCCATCCTCACTGGTATTTACCTTCCTCCCCATGTCCAACCATCCGAACTTCTTCAATAAGTCCTTTGCTAGCTTTGCACGGGTCCTTTCAACTTGTAGAAGCCAATGCATGGGACTTGTCTGAGGTCCTACCATTTCAATTGCTTCTTCAAACTTCAGGTCAGAATTCTCACCAAAACTTTGAGCATGCTTAAGTTGTAGACCTTGACCCTGACACTGACCATGTGTTTCCTCAGTCACCTCTCCTTGACGGCAAGGGTGCTTGTTTCCACTGGACGGCATACTGTGACTTGAGCTATCTAAACAGAGCAGGTTAATTTTCATGGGCTCACTAAACTTTGTTCCAAATGCATAACAAGCTGCCCCACCCCCAATCATGACAAGATCATCACCAATGATATTCACTGTAGTACGCACAAACAAAAATCTGCTGACTGAATTGAGTGCTACATGCTTCCAGCCTTGCAGCTGCAGATCTAGCAGTGACAAATCTTGAAGATGCTGTTTGACAGGACAACCGCCAATGATGCCTATATATTGCTTATAGACAAACATTGAGTGAGAGAACCTAGCATGTGGCCCTTTGCCCAATGTCTTCTCCCTTCGCCAAGCATATGCCTGAATGTCAAAGCTGTATAAATCTCCCAATGCCTTTTCACCATCATATCCTCCAAACATGAAAACCTTCGATCCATATGACACCATAGAGTGTGAGTGACGAGCACATGGCTGATCTCCACCTACCACCAACTCTTCCCAGCACAGATTGCTTGTATCCAAGACAAAGCAGGATGAATATATCGATTCATTGTTCACTCCACCATATACAAAAATCTTTGAACCTAAAACTGCCGCTGAATGGCGATGCCTGTTCAATGTTTGGATTAATTTAAAAGCAAAGTATGACAAATATGTATGTAGGCATGCAGAGCATGGATAAAAGCAAGGAGGATGTTTTGTAAGTTTTTGCATGTAGATCCAAGTTTGATTATGTACATGCAGCAAACAAAAACTCCATAAACTCTCAAATTAAACTCCAATTTGAGCAAGGATAAATGAAAAGCAAAAACAATCTGATGTCAATGTTAAATGCCAAAAAGAATATGATTAAAAACTCTCTTGCAGCAAATCACTACTTGGCAGTACCTTGGCGGAAATACATGACCATTGCAGTTTATCAATTTCCATTCATCGGTAGTTGTGTTGAAGACCCATACATCACTTAGAATATTCGATGGATCAGTCCGGCCACCAATGACAAACAATTGATGTCCGACCAATGATGCTGTATGGCCCATTCGTGGAGAGGGAGCACTTCTAACAGCAATAGTCTCTAACATGCAGGACGATGGATCAAGAAATAAACAGTCATTTCTTCTTGCATGCCTTCCCATTCCTCCAAAACCACCAAAAATAAGAAGTTTTTCCCGGTTTCTCCTATCCACCGTGCAGGCAGAGTGACCCCAGAGGAATAGTTTCTCATGAGGTTCACCTTGAATTTTCAGGGGAGTAATAGACAAGCTGAAGTCCCGACGCACTGTTGGCCCTGCCAATTGTTCAAAAACTCAGACTTGGTTGCATCTAAAAGGAGAGCTCTCCTGCAATCAAAACCAGATTAATATACAGTCACTCTGTAATGGATTTTAATAGACACGACACAAAAACTTTAGCCCTCCCTCACAGTTTTAGACTACGCAGCCTTTATCAGGTTAAACTTGAAAGGATATAGGCATAAGGAATGAGAGCTTTTCGAAAGTCAGCATTTTACATATAATTATAAATTGTAGAGACTGCAGAGCAACTTGACCTCCCAAGAGCAATTTCTTGTGAAGCAGTCAATTATAAAAAAATGAATTATTACTTTCTCTATAAGAAATTACTTGCTTAACCAGTTGATGATAAGATAATTTTGTTACTGTTATAGATGCCTATAAATACATTTATTGATTGCCGTAGCTCCCAAATCATCCCGAATCCATCAAATCTAGCTGCAAGTTGTATCTTTGCATCTTCTCCATATATATTTAGGCAAGGCATAAATGATAGTCATTCGAATAGTGGAACAATTCATAGATGATAACGAACAGGATATCCACAATGAAACTGGCCAAGCCATGCCATCCTAATGTGTTAACAGCACACGAGAAGCAGAATAGCATACTATAAGATTATCCCTAGAACTAGCAATTAATTTAGCCTTTTCTTTACGAAACAAAAAGGAAATGCATCAAAACAATACAACTACGATCAGTAGTCTTTGCCATTTCGTGTGCCACAGTTGCAGAAGCGATGCAACATGGATGTTGCAAACGCTAAACCAGTTGATTGCCCGAAAATCGAACCCAACCATTTATAAATGTCATCGACCATCAAAAGCAAATGACATTCGGCTTCAATTTTAGCCATTTCATTTACAACAAAACGACATTTTGATCTATGTAAACTGAACCGAATGACTGAATATGTAATGAATTGGAGGTCTCACCATCTTTGGCATTTCCATCCAAAGTAGCATCAGCTTCTGAACTTTCAACACAAGCAACACTCTCAAACTCACACTCCTTCAAGCTCTCAGCATTCCTCGACATGCTCGCAGTCTTCCCATCCCCAGCGACGTCCGCTTCGCCCTCGGAACTCCAAATCCTCCGCAACGCCTCGTGAAACTTCTCGGTCCTCCTCCTGTTCGCCTCCATCTTCTCGTTCGCCACCCCGACGAGGAACCTCACGTACTCCCGCGACACCACAACCTCCCGCGCGTCTCCCAGCGGCACCTCCATCCGAATCGAGCACCGGATCGCGACGATCACCCTCCGGCTCGCGCTCGTGATCCCGGACTCCCGGAACCCGCAGGCGATGGCGGCGGACACCAGCGCCTGCGCCGAGCTCAGGTCCCTGCACTCGACCGCCACGATGAGCGGCTCGAACCGGAACACCAGCTCGGACGCGTCGCGCCGGTCCGGCTCGTCGGCGGCGGCGGGGAAGAGGGAGGACAGCACGGAGTCGGGGTCGGCAGGGTCGTGGGAGATGAAGAGCCAGGTCCCGCCGCGGGCCTTCTTGCGCTTGTCGGCGGCGGCGGTAGGGGGAGGTTGGGAGAGGATGGAGATGCGGCCGCTGCAGGAGCTGGTGGTGTAGTAGGAAGGGTGGCGGTTGATGGTGGAGAGGAGGGGGACGATGGGGGCGTCCAGCGAGCCCTTCGGCGACTTGTCGGCGTCGGAGCTGCCGAGGGACGCCAGCGTCGCCGCTTTCCTCTTCTCGAACTCCATCGTCGGCGGCGGCGGCGGCGCGCGCTCTCTCTCTCTATCTCTCTAAATCGGAGCGTAAATTGTTGAGACGGCGGTACAACCCGACCTGTCAAACCTCTGCTCTAGGGTGATCGACGGGCCGGTTCAGTCCGGACACCGGCCCGGACCGGTCTCGTCCGGCCGATTCAAATTTCAAAGCTAGTTTTTTTTTTTTTTGGTCGGAAAAACTGATATATTATCGAAAATATGCATCGAAAAAGCTAGTTTATAGAAGTCTATTTGGTAAAGTGCCAAGTATTATCTAATTTTATTCTTTTATTTTTCGAAAAAAATAAAAATCGGTTTGATAAATTTTTATTTTTGAAAACAATTCCAAAACAATGCCGATATCATTTTTTTTCTCCTTTTTTTTTTTTTTTTTTTTTTTTCTTGTTCCTCTACTTCTTCTTATAATCAGTTGCCAACTATTAGCAACCTCGACGAACCTCACCCAACTGTTGTAAGATTGACTCTCACCAAGCCAAGATCACTGGACCTCATCTAGCCGTCAACTAACTAGAGGAAGGAAGAAGAGAAGGAAAAAGAAAAAGAAAATAAAATAATAAAATTATTAAAAAGTTAAAATAAATTAGAAATCACAAAAAAATTAAAAATCGTAACAAATATATTTTTATTTCAGAAATAAAATTTTAGATAGTTATCAAACCTTCAAATGCTTAGAAACTTGTTTAAGGAATATAATTAGAAAAAATTATTTTCAAGTAGAAATCATTTTCGAGAGCATAATGATTATCAAACACATTCTAGGGGTTGGCCTTAACAAACCTATCTTTATTTGGTTTGGTTTTCAATTCTATGCCTTGAATTGGTTGATTCTACTTAAAAACTTGAAATCTAGATACTCCAAGGTCAATTCCAAAATAGAACTCAAAACCAAATAATTTTGAACTAATTTTTCTCTTTACACTAATAATTATATATATTTAAAAATAGAAATATTTGTTGAAATCAAATATTTTTAACATAACATCATCTAGTAGGAAAATTTGCATTCATATTTGAGACACACGAATTATATATAATAAGAAAAAAAAGAAGGAAAAAAGAAAGGCTCTAATCGATTTCATATCAAGTGGGTTCGTTAATGATTCCAAAATTGGGAAATGGTGAAAACATGATAGTTGTAAGTTCCATATATGGAACCTATCCACTCTAAAGGTACCGCTTGGGTTTGTGCAACGGCCACCTAGGATCGCTCAAACCTAGGTTGTATGACTTGAGGATCACCTTAGGTTGCTCAACCTCACATGAGATTGTTAGCGCCAAATCGAGATTGCTTAGGGTTGCTCAAACCTAAAGCTTATATGGCTTGAGGTTTGGATGACAATTGCCTTAGATCGCTTGACCTCACAACATGCTCATTGGCAGCCACATTTGGGGTTGTTGGAGGCTCATTGGCAACATCATTTTAAGGAGAGACATTTTCGAAATTATGAAAATACAACATTCCAAAAATACCTTCTTACCAAAAAAAAAAAAAAAAAACATTCCAAAAATACCCGACACCTCCCTTGAGCTAAAAGCCTTTTGGAGACTCTCCAAAAATTTTGCCAAACATTATTAGCATTCACAAAAAATTTGAAAGGTTTTTGCAAAATGCTAAATGCAAATCTCATTTTTGGGCTCAATTCTTCTACCGGAAGGGAGGGAATTTGAATCCTGCGATCGCTTGTGCAACTCACCCGCGGTCCGGGGAGGTGGATCCCCTCGGGTCGCTTCGGGTTTACGCCACCGGCTACCGGCTGTACTGCGGATCTCGGGTCACAAAAAAAAAAAACTCATCTTTGGGCTTGAAGAAAGGCCCAACCTCCAATAAACTCCGCCTTTCTCAGTTCCGCTCTCTCTGTCTCCCTGATCCCTGCCCCTCTCCTCTTTCTTTGCAGCTCGTCGCCGCCGAGTCGCCGCCGACGTCCGCCGTCGCCGGGCCTAGCTCGCCGGATTCGCCGTCGAAAACAAGGTGAGCCTCGCTCTCGCACTCCGCTTGCTCGCTCGTCCGATCCCGAGCCGTCGCCTTTGACCTTCCGAATCCCGTTCTCCTCGAATGCGCTTCCTTTCCGGCGCTTCCCCTTCCCGCCTCTCGGTACCAAACCGCCCCCTGCCCTAATTCTCTAGAATCCGCCGGCAATTCTCGGCCGGTCGCGCGCGAATGTCGCGAGAGTCCGCCGGAAAGGCGCCAATCATCGGATTGCGATGCTCGAACGCGAGATTGTTCATTGTGTCCGTACAGTTTGTCGCGTGCTTCTCATGAGCTGTGTTGATTGAGTGTTAATTCTTGCGTGCGGGGCAATGGTTGAGGGCTACTTACTGGTCTGCTGTGAAGGAACAGTGGAGTTGTTTGTGTGCATGGGTCAAAGGTTTGTGCCTCGAGTCTTGTCGATCTCTAATGTTGTGTCTTTCGTGTTGGTTTTGTGTTTAGGGAATGGCATTATGGGGTGTCATTGCATTGAGGGGAAGGATTGTGCATGATCGTTGAGTGTTTATGTTGCTGCTACGAAATCGATGAGGATGTCGTCTTGCGCCGATTCCTCTGGCAATGGGGGCCATGTTAGTCAAGCAGATGTTTTGCCCACCGGGGCAGACTTAGATGAATGGCGTAAGAGTCCGGCGAAAGGTGAAGAGGATGAGGACGAGGATGAAGATGTGGACTTTAATCCCTTTCTAAAGGAAACACCTTCACCAGACGCATCGTCGAGTCTGAGCTCCGAAATTGAAGGAATAGATGGGGACGTTGTTCAAAACGGAGTTAAACCTTTACAGACGGCGGAATTTTATTCGTCAGAGTTGACTGATGAGGGTCAGAGTTTTGCTGTTGAAGATTCTGAGCATTGTGAGGGGGGGAATTTCGTGCTGACTTCCCCTAAACTAGTATGTGAACAAGAATTGCCCGAACTTGTCGCCGGAATGCTCTCTAAGACAGATTCAGAGATCCTGTCCCAAGCTGAAAATGGGCATTTACAAGGAAAGGAAGATCATACGAGCAGCAGACCTGACTCCCACAGTGACGTGGTCGTGGAAGCTACGAATAGCTGGAAGGCGGTAATGCACTCGGATGAGGAGGATGCTATTTGCAAGCGTACGAGGGCTCGTTATTCTCTAGCACGTTTTACTCTTGATGAACTGGAGAGTTTCCTGCAAGAGACGGATGATGATGAGGACATTCAAAATGTTGATGATGAAGAAGAGTATAAAAAATTTCTTGCAGCTGTTTTAATAGGTGGAGATGGCAATGGTCATCCAACTCCAGACACTGGGAACGTTGATGACGAAGATGAGGATAATGATGCTGACTTTGAGATTGAACTCGAAGAGGCACTTGAGAGTGACCTCGATGACAGACCTAGTGATAAAATCACAAAAGGAAATTTTGAGCCTTCCAGAAGGCGGCCTGAGACAAGGCAGAACAGACGTAAAGACACCTCTGCGGAGTGTAAAAAGAAGCTTCTTCAACATGGGAAGAGGCCATTGCGTCCCCTTTTACCATTAGTACCTGTTGGATCGACTCCATATTTACCAGCGTCGAGTGGACAACCTTCTATGACTGATGCTCCTCTGAATTATGCATCTTTAACAGCCAATGCGGGTTGCATGAATGGGTTTGCTCCTAATCAGATTGGCCAGTTGTATTGTCTAATACATGAGCATGTGCAGCTTCTTATTCAAATATATTCTCTTTGCATTCTCGATCCCTCTCGGCAAAACATTGCATCACAGGTTGAAGAATTGATTTTGCAAATGCTTCATAAACGTGATCAGATAGTAGCTCGGAGAAGCATACCATATCCTGGTATTTGCTTTTCCCCTGCATATGTTTGTTCATCGACATCTGAGGGTTCTAAAGCATCAAACATGGCACAACAGACTTTGGGATGTGCTTCTACATTAGATGCTGAGGGGGTTACCTCTTCTGTGGATAATCAGATGCTGGCAACTCTAAATGGTTCCCAGGGTCAAGGACAGGGGGAATATGCTGGCAGTCTGGCTGTATTTTCTCGAGCGATGGAGGGTTCTGTCTGGTTGCCGCATATAAGTGGTCCTGTACTGTCGGTTTTGGATGTAGCTCCGCTTAATTTAGTGAAGAAATACATTGATGATCTGCGCATTGGTAAGCTGTTTGCTACTTAGTTGTTCTTAGTCTATTTGGATAATAGGTTTCAGTAGGATATGAGGGTTTTCTTGGGTCAGTTTGGTCTCTTCTGGAAGGCTTTAAACCGAATCGATTATGATAGTTTGGCATTATAGATCAAGTGCAAATTTGACCGTAGAGGTTACCAAACTGGGAATGTTTTAGTTTTAAACCCAACTTGGTTTTAAATGTGAACCACTAATGTTTGCAGTAAGGTTTTAGAAATGAAGGGCATAAACTGCTGTAACACAAAGTTAATTCTGGCTTGGTTATAGCTTTATGTTCTAATTGGCAATTCAGTTCAATGATTTGTCTGGCCTTTAACTGGTTTGATTTTTAGATGAATCTTCTTGTTGGCTGGGATATGGTGTTGGCTTTGGGGTAATGGTACTACCACTTGGATTTTGATTGTAAGTGATGGCTTGATGTATAGTGGCTTGTAGTGGGATTGGCCTACCCACTTTGTTTGATGAAGAAATGAAGTTAACTTACCCATAAAAAAAATGTGAACCACTTGGTAAAATTGAGATTCTCTCATGTTGTCCAATCTGAAGACACACTGCACAATTTATGTGTTCTTGTTCAGCAACAGATTTAAGTCTAAGCTATAGATTACAATTGTTTTTTTGTAGATCTGTATGTGGTAGGATATGAATGACTTTGTAAGCTCTTTCTTTTTTTATATACAATGTAGGTAATGTAGATAAATAATGAAACAATGCACAATTTCAGTTGAGGTTCTTCATGAGTAAATTAAAAGAATAACAAAGTTATACAGACTCAATGGGTTTGACAATTTTGAAACCGTGGATAACAGATAAATTAATAAACAACAACCTATTTCCTCTGTCAGGGATATTGGTTTTTGTTTTCTTAATGCCCCATAACAGGAGAGAGAGCTTATTTTAATTGGCTTGTATTATCATGACAGTCCGGGAACAGCGGCGATGGCATGTTGAATCTACCTGTGATATTCGCTCTGAAAGGGAGCCTCTGTTCCCCACTTCCAGCTCTCTGTCAGCTGTAGAAGGTGATATTCAAGTTTTAAGTGGAGCTTCTTCATCAAATGCCCGTAGTGGTTCTCCTTCCTCAGGTCATCATCCACTCAAGAGATCATTAGCTGCGGCAATTGTGGAAAGTGCTAAGAAGCAATCAGTTGCCTTGGTTCAGAAAGATGTTGCAAAGTTGGCTCAGATATTCTTTCCACTGTTTAATCAAGCACTTCTTCCTCATAAACCACCCCCTTCTGCTGTGGCAAACAGGGTGCTTTTCACTGATGCTGAGGATGAGTAAGTTGCATACTGCTATTTTTGTTATTTCTCACTTGTTTAGAGTGGATGTTTTGAAGTTGAAGAAAGGTAATAAAGGTTGTATGCAGTAGGAACTGTAAACAGAAATTAATTGGAAATTGATTGGGGGAGAAAGTAACTGTGCTGCTGTATGTGTACTTGTTTGATGTCTGTGGAAGTTTTACAGCTTGATTGTCACAATGTCAGAAATAATCAAAGTTTTGACCCCATTAGTATGATAATGGTGCAGGCTACTTGCTTTGGGATAATGGAATTTAATACGGATTGGAAGGCTATTCAGCAACGATTTCTTCCTTGCAAGTCTAAGCATCAGGTACTTTCTGGGCTTTATGGCGCTTATTATATGGGTACAACCTTTTAGGTAACCTTTTTCCTGAACAGAAGTTATTCTAGAATTGTTCACTCATTACAACATGTTAAGTTTATTTGTCTAAGACAGTTCCTATGGCTGATGAAATAAGTTTGTAGTTTTTTAAGGTGTTTAGGGAGGAGAAGTTTTGATTGAGTATCGGGCTTTTTATGCCTGTTTAAGTCTATGATGGCATCATCACAAATATCTCTGTTGCAGATTTTTGTACGGCAGAAGAATCGCTGCTCATCCAAGGCTCCAGAGAATCCCATAAAGGTGTGTGTTTCTGCCAAAGTCAACTTATGATTCTTAATTATTGATTTGTGCACTGGATACATGGCTAGCATTATTTACTGACTGGGGAACAAAATTGAGCTGCTTCATAAATGAGGCAAAAGAGACATTAAGTATTTAACTTAGATTATTATTATTGTTGTTGTTGTAACAGATGGATTTATCTTGCAAATTCAATAAGTAAAACAGATGGATTTATCTTGAATGAGATTGACAATAATTTATTGTATTTATCTTGCAAATTCAATAAGTAAAACAGATGGATTTATCTTGAATGAGATTGACAATAATTTATTGTAAACTGAACAGTTTGTTCCTTTTTAGAGGTGTTGCAGGGGCGATTCACATGAAATAATAAAAAATTGTTAATGTATAGTCCTTTGGAAGGAGCAGTGGTTGCAAAAGTAATAATTGGGCCTTGCTTGAGGTTTTCAATTTAAGGAGATTAGAATTCAGGGCTCAAGGTGGCTACCCTTACTTGGGTTAAAGCAAAGTTAATCCAGAACTTTGGATAATGGATGTAATCGAAAGAAAAAAAGAAAAGAAAGGAACAGATATAGACCAGAAATGCTGTATGTCAGTCTCGCGTCTAGCACATAGATACCAGAGTATACAACCTAGTCGTTGGAAGTAATTATGGTTGGTGTTTCACTTGAGATTTGGACTTCAAAATAAAGTTGTACTGATGTTAAAAGCTTTGTGTCTCGAGACCTTTGACTTACCTGCTCCTTGGCAACCAATGCTAGGAGTTTCTTGGAATTTGTTTCAATGGAATTATGCTGCAATGATCACATTTTGGGAGGATCACCCACTGTTGGCTCACTCTTTTTATGCAAATGAATTTAATGAAAATTAAGGAAAAGAGAGATCTTTAATGCAAATCTTTGCGATGTCTCTTTCTATTAGTAGCATGTTATCTTGACCATATGTAACCTCTCCATTTGTAGGCAGTAAGGAGGATGAAAACCTCTCCATTGACCGCGGAAGAGGTGCAATATATACAGGAGGTAAATTTTAAGTTGTTCGTTCTTTGGAATCTGCTTGTTATTTTATGGAAAGCTGTATATGACACCCGTGACGTAAATATTTCCAGGGGTTCAAGATTTATAAACTTGACTGGATGTCAGTATGCAAATTCATTGTGCCACATAGAGATCCATCCTTATTACCTCGTCAGTGGAGAGTTGCCTTGGGAACTCAGAAGTCATACAAACAGAATCCAACTAAAAAGGAGAAGAGAAGGGCTTATGAAGCGGAACGGAGAAGGCGCAGAGGTGCAAATCCAGCAAGTTGGCAAAATGCTTCTGAGAAGGAGGTCTGCAAGTTTCACTTGTGAACATAGAAATGATATATTGATTTTGTCTACTTAACGAATGAGCTGCTTATATAATGGGCTTACGTGTGGGTATTTGTCATTTGCCGAGAAACATTGCATGGATTACCATACACCATCCTACACACATTTATATTATAATTCTCCATGTTATCTTTACTGGAGAAATGACTTGATTACATTGTACTCATGCAATGAGTCTCAGTTGATGCCTTAAGCTAATTATGTTGTTTGCAGTGCCTTTAGTAAGTAAAGCTTCCATCCATGTTAAATGTCTTCAGTCACTTTTGGACTATTAAGAGCATGAATTCTAAAATTAGACTGAGGAGCTTCCACAATATGTTGATAAATTTCCACATCCCTTTGCTTTTCTTTCCAAACCAATATTCGAGGGGATTTGAGCTGTGTATTGGCCATTGGTTGCAGGACTATCAGGTTGAGCATGCTGGCGGGGAGAACAGTTGTGAAGATGATTGCATTGATGACCCTGAAGAACCTTATGTACACGAGGGGTTTTTAATGGACTGGAGACCATCTTTCAAACAACCTCACTCTTATGTGGGAAAAGGAGGCATTCATGGCATAAGTGAAGAGGCTGCTTATGAAACACAACACCATGCTGGAAGCATGCATCAGTTTCCAATTGCATCAACTTTTCAGAATACTTATTCTGCATCTCGTGTCATTCATAACAATGTGCATGGTACCTCAGTACCAGTTCATCCAGTTTCTGAAACAAGTTTGTGGACAGCCAAATCTCCATTCGGTCCCCTTTCACACAGAGGTCGTCAAACTGACAGCGCACGCTTAGTAAAATTAGCACCAAACTTGCCCCCAGTGAATCTTCCTCAGAATGTTCGTGTTATTTCTCAGTCTGCATACCTAAGCTGTGATGGAGCAGCTTCCACTATTACTGGGAGTGCGGATAATCGACCATGTCATGCAGCAAAGGTTGGAGACACACCAGCTGCCCAACAGAGCAAAAGTATGTCTCTGAATGATTCTGTTGCACATTTGCCGCGAGAAGAATCAAGAGTTTTCAAGGAGAAAACCATCAATGAGGAAAGAGGCATTGATTCTGATTCCCAGATGCATCCCTTACTCTTCCAGGTCCCTGAAGATGGTGGCCTGCCTTATTACCCATCAAACTGCAATACCCTTGCTCCTGCCCCTTTAAGTTTTTTTTCTGGAAGTCAGCCGCAATTAAATCTTAGTCTTTTTCATAATCCTCAGCAGCTAAACAATGACAGATCTTTTAGGCCTAGGGACTCTGCTTCCAATGTACGTGGTAGTGGAATTGACTTCCACCCACTACTTCAAGGAACTGAAGAGGTGAACGGTGATTTAACATCTGCTAGCTCAAAGGCCCACCAGTCTGTTTCTGTTGCTGTGCAAGCTAAGGTGCCAGCCAGTGGTGCCTCCTTGACTACTGGCACTGATCTTTCTTGTTGTGCAGATAGAGCTAGTGAATTGGACCTAGATATACACCTAAGTTCTTTATCCTCATTGGGAAAGACAATAGGAAAGAACAGTGGGGCTACTCATAAACTTATGACCCCCATCAGGCATTCAGCAAAATCTGGAACTTTGCTTAATAGCCAACAAGCAAGCAATCCTTTTGACCAGCAGCCTGAAAATCTGTCTTCTGTTAGAAGTGACTTAATTTCAGGATCCCAAATGTTAAGCAGACAAAATGATGTCGTTCAATCCAACATGGACTTAGCAGGGGATGAGTCTCATCCGGGAATTGTTATGGAACAGGAAGAGTTGAGCGACTCTGATGAAGATATAGAAGAACATGTCGAATTTGAATGTGAGGAGATGGCTGATTCTGAAGGAGAGGAGGAATCGAGCATGGAGATTGTTGCTGATACAAATAACAAGGTGCATACTCATTTCAGGCATCATCATACCATGTTGCTTTCTAGTGCTCAGGGTGCAGAATTTGTTGTTTATGCTAATCTTGTATGTCATGGCATTCACATATTGTATAGTAGGTGATAAATCATTCGTTCGGTTTGGTTGTGACCTGGTACATTGTTCTTCTGGACAGCTGCTTGTCTGGTGGATAATTTCTGACATTCAGTTGAGGAGGGTTGATATCTTCGTTCTTTATCCTCTAACTTTGGTTGATTTACCCCGTTGGAAACATTTCTTAATATTGCAATTATATTTCTACTTTTAATTTGGTTCCTGATTATTTTCTTTTGGCAATATGTCCTGCTAAACTCTTCTCTGATGTTCGGCACTAATTTGCTTCCATCACTGATTCATTATTCCAGGGCTCCCCTCCATCCTACTCTCCTAACTTTAGCCTTACAGGCAGGCACACATGCATCCGATTAAGCTTTCTCTAGTGCTGTGAAAGTGAACTTTTCTATAATCTAAATTGTTATGCTAGTTTTCTGAAATTGTTTTTGGATCTTGTAATGCCTTCTTGCTAGGAGGTCCAGAATCATGCTGCAGAGAAGGTGTCGATGGAACTACATGAAGATCATCGGCATGAATCGAGAAATGGTCATTGTCTTAAATCCAATGATTCTACACCTGGAAACAGCAGCCTTCCTTCCTTAAAGTTGGGTCTCACATGCGAAGGAAGAGACACGGCGAGTAAATCATGGTTGAGTTTGGATCCAAGGTTGCGAGGCTGTCCTCCAAATCCAGCCGGTGAAACTCAGGCTCGAAAGCTTCGTTCACCTCGTCCAAACAGATCCTGCAAGAAGACAAAAACATGCATTAGAAATAATACGGAGCAGGTACCTGACCAAACTATGGAGGCCGCGAAACGGGTTGATTTGGGCACTTCCACCGTCCCTAACAGGCGGCCTCGAAAGCGGACGTGCAGGAGTAATGCAAATTCAGAAGTAGGGATTGCTATGAAGAGTGGTTGATTCAGACGCTGTAAATAGTAAAGAAATGTCTGTATCTCCAATTTTGTACTACTCTCTGTGCATAGCATGGATCGAAGACGAACCACCATTCTATGTGAGATTGAAGTACAGTGAAAATGCTTTTGGGGAATTTTTTTTTGATTTAGGATGGGGCTTGGATGCAAGTCCTGTTGTGTGAATATCTCATCGAAAAGGCATGAAGAAATGAACATGACCTCTTACATTTTGTTCTCTCTCTCTCTCTCTCTCATGGGTTTATTTCTTCTTCATGACAAGTGAATGGTTTAAGCTTGATATTGTTTACACTCTGCAGTCCGTCCTACATCGCTGAGATTCCATCCCACGAGGCATCCAAACTGTGTAGCCTATGATGTTATCTAACGTGGAGTGTTGTGTCAATTCAGTTGTGTGCAAATTAAGGAATGTTACTGTAAAATAATAAGAGATTTGCTCATTAATTTTATTAATCAATTTCTCCCATGTATAAAATTGATTTATGGAAGAGAAAATAATTTTTTTTATTTTTATTTTATTTTTGGATGAGTTTATAAGTAAAAATACGTATTTGATAATGATACAAAATTTTATTTAGAAATAAAAATTTATTTGATAATATATAAAATTTCTTCTTTCCGGTGGTGGCTAGTGATTAGCGGGTGGTGTTGGCGACCGGTGATCGGCAGTGGCGATCAGCGGTGGTAGTTGGTGGATGGCGGCAACAGATGACAAATGGTGGCCGGCGATGACGGATGAGCAACTGACTAATAGCAATAATAAATAATGAGAAAAGTTTTTATCTCTCATTTCTGTTCTAGAAATAAAAAATAAAAAATATTTTTATTTCTACTTATTTTCCAAACTTATTTCTGGACTAGAAATTCATTTTAAAAATAGGAAAATGAAATAATTTAACCAAATAGATTTCTATTTTATAAACAAGTCTGGAATATAAAAATAGTTCTTGAACAGAAATAGAATGGTTATGATTCGTGCTCTAACTTGATGTCCTTGATGCTAATGGAGCTACAGATCCTCACTTACCATCATATCAACACCAACAATCTCACCTCTAATCCTGCAGGTTATGAGAGGGAACAGTGTTGTAGCTGCGGAAGCTCTTGAACTGGTGAACAAGACTTGTTAGGTCCATTTAGTTCTAGTACTTCGTCGATGTTATAAACTTCTTACTTGCTGTAAATTCTGGAGGACCAGCAAATCATATGTGGGGTTTTGTACCTGTCCAACTCATGTTCCTTTTATAATGAATTTGATTCAGGTCTAGCTTGATATGGTATGACGATTCGGGAATCACTCTTAAAAAAGAGTAAAGGACAAAGCTTGAACATGAACTTGGATTCGTCTCGTGAAAGAAAAGAAACCAATCCTGGGAGGGAGTGTGTTTTCACTGTCGTTTCAGTAGGTAAATGTAACTGTAGTCCTGCAGAATTCACCCTTCACTTGGCTGTAAAAGAATCTCAGACGTTTAGCCGCATATGCCCTTTTCTGCTCTGGAATCACTGGACCTGTCCAGCATAAAATCTAGTTGCTTATTTTCATGACCAAAATAAATAGCCAGACTAACAAATTAGCCACCACTCAAAGATTCAACTGGACCCCACAGGGAATTGGTGATAGGGAATGCATCAAAATTTCACTCCCCATGCAATCTCAGACGGAGTCAAAAACCTTATCCCAAAACATCATCCACTCTCTCCCTCTCCCTCCACTCATTCTTCTCTTCCTCCATTACCAGAGACATCAAATTGGACACCTTGAAGATAAGCCTTTGAGCAGAAAGAAAAGGATACATCTGAAAAGAACTCATACCCACATAACCAAACTCCCTTCTCCTGACCTGCAAAAAACTTGTCCAGGAACATGTCTTCCTCCAATCTCACAATGTGGGCGTCCTCCAAGCCTTCTATCTCCGATGCGTCTTCGCTCTCCTTCCGGGCCTCCGTCGGCTCCATTTTCCAGCTCCCTTCCTCCGGGAACCCATCTAGAGCCAACCCGGTGGCCCCGATTCAGTGCAACCTCCGGGAGCTCCGGGACCGCATCGACTCGGTCAAGAACACCCAGAAGATCACCGAGGCCATGAAGCTCGTGGCGGCTGCCAAGGTCAGGAGAGCCCAGGAAGCTGTTGTCAATGGAAGACCCTTCTCGGAGACCCTGGTCGAAGTCCTCTACAACATCAACGAGCAGCTCCAGACTGAGGACGTCGATGCGCCGCTCACCAGCGTGAGGCCTGTCAAGAAGGTCGCCCTGGTGGTTGTCACTGGCGACCGGGGCCTCTGTGGCGGTTTCAACAACAACATCATCAAGAAGGCCGAGTCAAGGATCGCCGAGCTCAAGGGTCTCGGCCTCAACTACACCGTGATCAGCGTTGGCAAGAAGGGCAATTCCTATTTCCTGAGGAGGCCTTACATCCCTGTCGACAAGTTCCTGGAGGGCGGTTCGCTGCCGACTGCGAAGGAAGCTCAGGCCATCGCCGACGATGTGTTCTCGCTATTTGTCAGCGAGGAAGTCGATAAAGTGGAGCTCCTCTACACCAAGTTCGTGTCCCTGGTGAAATCCGACCCCGTCATCCACACCCTCCTGCCTCTCTCGCCGAAGGGTGAGATCTGCGACGTGAACGGGAACTGTGTGGACGCGGCCGAGGACGAGTTCTTCAGGCTGACCACCAGGGAAGGCAAGTTGACCGTGGAGAGAGACGTGGTCAGGACCGAAACCATCGATTTCTCGCCGATCCTGCAGTTCGAGCAAGACCCGGTTCAGATTCTCGACGCCTTGTTGCCTCTGTACCTCAACAGCCAGATCCTGAGGGCGCTTCAGGAGTCTCTGGCCAGCGAGCTCGCCGCTAGGATGAGCGCCATGAGCAATGCCACCGACAATGCTTCGGAACTGAAGAAGACACTCTCCATGGTGTACAACAGACGACGCCAAGCCAAGATCACCGGTGAAATATTGGAGATCGTTGCTGGTGCCAATGCTCTCACCTAAAGCGATGACACAAAATTCAAACTGGGTCCTTAAAGCGGCCCAACTTGTGCTCTCTTATCTGTGTAGGTATGTTAAAGCATGTTAAGAGAAAGACCCTCTTCTCCATTCATTCAGATATGGTCTGATCCAGAAGTTGCAGATAAAAAAAGATCGATTTTTGTTGTAATTCTCGAATTCTCGTATAAACTCTGTGCACAAATGAGGATTTGGATTCTCTCTCTTGGAGGAGAAGAGCATTGAAATAGCATATTACTTACTCGTATCTCATCGAGTCATCACATTTGCTTGAGCAATTTTTTAGTCCTCAGTTTCTAATCTAGCTAGAGACTTTGCATCTGTGGTGATTTGTGGAGCACATCGCTTCTTTTTCAGCATATAATACTCAATATATGCCTGATCAAATCTAGCATGGTTGGTTCAGAAGAGCTTGTAGTTCTAAGGTCACCACCAATGAAGCAATCATCCATATGAGCTTGCTCATGATACCTTCCATTACCCACCAACTGCAATTTAATCACTGCACCTTGAGACCCGATTGACATTTCGCTCCAATCAACCCCTTATTGAGAGATAACGGTGAATCAAAGATGTCATGACGAGAAGTTCGATCGATTAGAGAAGTCAGGGCTACATACAAATCTATTTGTTACCTCTAGCTTGATGGCCCTAAGGAGCACATATGCATATAGCTTCATCTGATTAGAAAAAGAAAAAAGATCAACCAAGCGATGATCTCTAGAGCTAACTCTAGAGACAAAATAAGCGTTCATCTTGCTTTTCAGGATATTTCTTTTCGTTTCAGAAAGTTATAATAGTTCCAACCAACAATTGATGTTTCTAAAGATCTTTAGGGAACAGATCATCACCCCTTAGTCGTTGTCAGACAGAAAAAAAAAAAAAAAAAAATCTTGCCCGTTGATTGTAAAAAAATTTTCTAGTTTGATTAGTTTTTTCAAGAAGGATCCGTCCCTTTAGTTTGATTTTTAGCAAACAAAACGATGCTCGATTGTGCTTTTTTTTATTTTATTTTAATTTTAATTTTTTTTTATATTTAGGCCTTTCTCGGTCCATTTTGAGATTAATTAATTTGAAGACCAAAAATAAATAAATAAATAAAAATTCAAGGACTGGGAACTATTCTAAAAAATTTCGTGCTTGCAAGATCTATTTCCAAGAATTTTTCTATTCAAATATAAAAATTCTAATACGATTTACATTCATTGAATAATCCAAGGCCAAAAACACTCTTCAAAACCGCATGTGGAAAATATCTCTTGCACCATCAGGGGTGGTCCCGAAGGAATCTTATGTAGATTTTTTTACTAACTTTTTTTTAAATATAACTTTGCAATTTTCATGCAAAATTTGTAATTATCGCCACCTTAGAAGGAAAAAAAAAAATAACGTCTTCAATTCGAAACAGCTTAAATAAACTCCAATCAATAAAACGTAGAAATATGAAATTTATCTATGCGTTACTTGAATTGTTCAGCTACTAAAGACAATTTACATTAAATATGGTTACATTAATTGCCAAATCCGATCAACAAGTATCGGATACATCTCATCATCATCCAGTTTATTAAAGTTGCAATATATATAAAAATTATTTTATCTCCAGTTGCTAGAAAAGTCTTTTGGCCAAAATTGGCAGAAACGATTATATTGACAAATTGTTAAAAATGTTTAGAATTAAATTAATTAAATTAAAAATTTTGAGACTGAATTAATTACAACACAATGGATTTAGGACTTTTGGATTATTTTACTTTGAGCAAATACCCAAAAAAAAAAAAACCCTAAATTATATTCAATGAAACATAAATATCCTAAGTTTTTTTTTTTTTTTCACCAAAAATCCTAAACTTGCACACTGTGACGTAAATACTCCCAATTTTTTTTTGTCACAAAAAAAAACCCAAATTTATATATGTGTGACATATATACCCTTCATTTATGGTATATTTGTCATACCGGTATAAGTTTATGATTTTTTATGATATAAGAAAAATTTAGGATATTCATATCACAATGAGCAAGTGTAGGATTTTTAATGGCACAAAAAAATTCAGGTATTTGCATCATAGTTTTTTTGTGTGATATTAACCATTTTCCTTATGCCAAACCTCAAGTGAAGTAATTGCCATGCAGCATAACGAAGCAAAAAAAAAGTAAAAAGTGATGAAAAATAAAAAAAAAATCCTCATTAATGTCCCATTAAAAGCACGAACTTTCAACGCTTGAGAGCCGGTTCGAGGGTCTTCTTCTTTACATCTCGAGGAAGAACATTGGCTTTTAAATTTTCCCTTCTCAAGAACTTTTTTTTGGTTTTTTTCCTTTTGTTTCTCTCTTCCTCCCCTTTGATTTCATCTGAGGATGAAGTTGAAAATTTGATACTAAAGAGAGGAGCAAAAAGGGAGGAAAAATAAAAAATAAATAAAATAAAATGTCGATGAAGAGCAGAGGATTGGGGGGAGTGGGGGATTCAGCTAATTCCAAGGTGGTGATCTCAAGGAAATTGTTGGTCTTCCTCTGCCTAGTCAGTTTTCTTGTTGGAATGTCCATCACCAACAGGTAATTCTCTTTCATTTTTTCAAGACAAAAAAAATATTTTCTCGAATAATTTTAAGAAGAGTTGCCTTAATTTGTCGAGGCGATGATTTTCTTTTCGATAGATAATTTAGAGATACACGAAAGCGAACATGAGAGGTGCATCGCTTGGAAATTGATTCTAAATTGCACACATGGTAATTGTTCATATAAACTTTCACAGTGAGTAAGGGATAAATTTAGGAACTGATTGTCCAAATTAGTGAAGCACTATTCTAGTAGTTTGTCAGATTATTAAATAGGAAAAAGAGTTCATGGACAATTTCTTTGATGTGTGCATATATAGATTTTTCTATAATGTAAATATTTCTTATTGTCGAAAATTAAAATTCGATGTCTCTATTTCTTCTTATATGCTATGAATGAGCATTAATTTTTTTTTTCTCTTGAAAAATGCTAACTCATCAAGACGATTTGTGCTAGAATGTGGACGATACCTCCAAGTAAAGGCAATGTATGGACAGGCTTGGTCGAGCAAAAGCCTCAACGAAAGGTCTACAAAGGCTGCAGTAAGAATTCTGTGAGTTTATTTATATTTAATGATAGCATTTTAAATTATGCAAAAAAAAAAAAAGAATTTCAAAAGGGAAATTTGTGATTTGGGTAATATTAAGAAATGAAATTTAAAGGCCTTCAAATTATCATTTTTTTTCCATTATTTGGCAATATGTAGTTATTGTTCGTCTATTGTTATGCATGGGAGTTTGCATAATCTTCTCGTAAAAGTTTGGCGTTGAAAAATACTTTAGATTAATTCTATATTAAAGAGAGATTCTAGAGGATTTTTAATTATGTGCACATAGTAATAATGCCAATTTAATTTCCAAACCATGTTCTTGTAATGAATTTTTCAATTACTTATGCACAAGAAAGGTCACAGATCATCTAAACAATGGCAGCCGAGCGGACACATTGATGATCAGCAAGCAATCAAACACGTAAGTTAAATTAGCTTAGTTTATCTTCTTTCCATTTTCTTTTTTTCGAAAAATATTTTTTCAATAATTTTTCGAACATACGAATCATTTCATCGATCACAGGATGATAGACGGATCTCCAAAGTCAGCAAATTCGCCAAAAGCTAAAAAGTACTTCATGGTCATTGGAATAAATACCGCGTTCGGTACAAGAAGGCGGAGAGATTCGGTTCGCGAAACGTGGATGCCACAAGGTAAATATACAGATCGATTTTTCGTAGGAATTTTCCAATAAATTTGTGCCATGTTCACTTCGATAAATTGCTTCATCTGTTGGATAAAACATATGATTCTCAATGAGAGTAATTAACAATGGCAGGAGAGAAGAGAAAGAAACTAGAAAAAGAGAAGGGTATAGTCATGCGCTTTGTAATTGGTCACAGGTGACAATCTTGTTCTCATTTTTTTTTTTTTTTATTATAGATTTCTTTCTCCTAGCAAAGACTAAATATATTTATTTCTGATATTTTTATAATAATTTGCATAAATTGAAACAAGAATTTACAGAAATAAATGGATATGTCACAAATTGGATGTTGTTTAGTTACCAAGGTAATGCTCTATTTATAGCCCTTATAATGGATCCAAAAAGTACAATAGGATATCTTCTAACAAAGAGTTTATCCGCAACTCAGCTAGACTCAATTATAAAAAATCACTTCAATCTCAAAATCGACCTTTACCTTAAGTTCTAAAAGTACAATGAAAATGAAAGATCTCAATATATAATTCATTTGTTTATAATTCCAAATTAATTGAAAAAAAAAAAAACTTTCACAGGCTCAAAAAGTTTTGCTTGAGTTCCCAATTTCTCGATCTCTATATCAATCGAGCTACTCAACCGAACTCAAAGCATAATAGCCAAATTTGAGTAGCTTACGAGCAGTAGATCAATTCATATTGTAGGGTTTGGTTATAACTTTTTGGGCGAATGGCTATGCCTAAATGTTGTTCTTTCTCATTGGTGTCCTTAATTAAAGATATGATTTTATGTGCTTTCAATTCTGATTAAGTTTGATTCTCTAATGAAACTACGAGATATACACACACAAATATAAATGGAAAAAAAAAAAAATATTAATATGAAACATAATTAATTTATTTGGTTATTAGTTTGAAACCTGATTTAATATTAATTGTATAATTTGTTTTTCTTTTATTGGGGTATATTTTCTTTCCTTAATTTATGCATAATATTAACGGTCCATTTTTTTTATTTAGCCATAATTAATTTTATTTTGGTTATTAGCATAAAACCTGGTAGTGCTTTGGATCAATCTCTCGACGAGGAAGAAAAACTTTATGGTGACCTTTTGAGACTGGTATTACACAAATCTTTTCGTTCCCCATTTCGCTTCTAATATATATATATATATGTATAAAATTAATCTCCAAATAATTTTTATTTTATCTATCTATCTATCTGTTATTCTTAATTATTGCAATATTTATTTCGGGCAGGATCATGTTGAGGCCTACCTAGAATTATCGGCAAAGACAAAAGGCTATTTTGCCACCGCCGTCTCGTTGTGGGATGCCGAGTTCTACATCAAAGTGGACGACGATGTTCACGTCAACTTAGGTAAAATAAATCACCATTTATTATTCTTGAATTGGAAAATAATCCGCAGGTTTTGATTTTTCGGGCAAATAAAATTTTGATATATAAAAAGAAAGAGGTGGAAAAACAACAATCGATAATTCTTTGTTACAATGAAATGGACTTAGGGACCTCAATTTTTTTTGTTAAACAATTTTTAAGTTGGGAATGTTCTTTATGTTCCATTTTTTTTTTTTTTAAAGTTAATTGCTCTATCACAAGCATTATTTTAGCAAAGATTCTTTACAATGACATCTTAATGGACCGCCTACGTCGGAATGGTCAATTTAATTATTATTTTTCCAATAATCTCTAGTTAAGAGATTTGTAGGATTTGATTTTGAACTGGTTCTACCCAATAACCAGCATTGAAACTGGGATTGACTTTGAATGGTTCAGCCCGAACTGGGAGGTTTGTATTGCATAAAATTGTTAAAAACATTGTATTGCTTTGCCAAAGCTAAGCTCTTACCTGGGTATTCCAAGTAAGGCGAGTTAGGTTCGGTTCGGTTTATGGGTAAAACCGGCTCGATTGCTCACCCTTTTAACGTATATCACACAATTTAACTTGTCTCGAATTTGGTACAGCGACCCTTGGCATGATCTTATCAGGACATCGTTTCAAGCCTCGTGTTTACGTTGGCTGCATGAAGTCAGGCCCTGTTCTTGCTCGAAAGTAAGTTCATTTACTCACAATTTTTCACATCTGTTAATCTAATTTCCTACTGAAATTTCTAAAGTGAAATCCATTTGTTTTATATTTTATTTTTTTTTATTTATATGGGAACAGAGGGGTGAGATATCACGAACCAGAGTTTTGGAAGTTTGGCGACATGGGCAACAATTATTTCCGCCATGCGACCGGTCAATTATACGCAATTTCGAAGGATTTGGCTTCTTACATATCCACAAATCAGTAAGCTTCCCATAATATTTCGATTTTTTCCTAATCAGTATATTTTTCCGACAAAAATTGATCAAAATTAAATTATTTGTGTAGTGATGTGTTGCACAAGTATGCAAACGAGGACGTTTCGCTCGGGTCATGGATCATCGGCTTAGACGTCGAGCACGTCGACGACCGCAGCTCTGCTGTGGTACTCCACCAGGTAATCAACTAAACCTCGAACAATCATACTAAGATAAAGAAAAGAATCGGACCCCTCATCGACTAAGGGTGCACATGACAAAATTTCTGGAACAGAAATTGATTTTTGGCCAGATTTTGATTTCTCAATTTCTGAAATAGAAATTGAGAAGTTAAAAATTTTAACTTCCGATTTATTCTTCAAATCTATTTCTAGAATAGAAATTTGTTAGAAAAAAAAAATCAAATTGCGTTATAAACGGATTTACATTGCCCAAACCCGTTCGGGAATAAAACAAATAAATAAAAAGTAGTAGAAATTTTATCATGTGCATCTAAGTCTATCACTTGTTCGTTCCAGATTGCGAGTGGAAGGCGATAGCCGGGTCGGCCTGCGCGGCGTCGTTCGACTGGAGGTGCAGCGGGATATGCAGCTCCGTGCAGAGGCTGAAGGTGGTTCACGAGCTCTGTCGTGAGGACAAGGGTGCCTTGTGGAGTGCCAGCTTCTGATGTCATGCGAAAAAGAATGGTTTTATTCGTGTTTTACTTAGGCAAAGAGCAATGAACATTTAATGTCATTTACATTATACAGTTTTTAATTTTTTAACTCTGATTTTTTATGTTTGATATACTTGATTTAATAAGCTGAAGCAGCCAAAAAACCCTTTAATTCGTTCTTTGAATTTGTAATTTCTCGTCATCTTTTCGGCCTTGATGAAGTGATTTCGTGCTTTGTGCGTCATCAGTTTGGAAGATTTTTGTAATAACTCGTTATGAATCACATGAAACAAGTACTCGAGTGATTGGCGAATTTAGCTTGACCTCCACTTTTATAAATAAGTCATGCATGAAACATTTGGGATTATATAAATAAGTCATGCATGAAACATTTGGGATGAAGATACTCAAGAGATACATGAATTAAATAAGTACACAAATTAATAAGATACATGAATAGAAATACGTAAATTAATTAAGATATCCATTAATCCACCATAATTACAATAATGTAACGCTCTTTGAATCTTTTTCATTATATCTTATTTTGCTTATTTTCATTGATCCATTAACCCACCATAATTACAATAATGTAACGCTCTTTGAATTTTTTCATTAGACTACATATTGTCAATTCATTCTGCTCTTGTTTTACTTTCAAACTAGATATAACCCGCACGTTGCACGGATTATTCTATAATTTTTTTTATTTTATTTATAATGATATTTTAAAAAAAGCATATAAAGAGAAACTTCAAATTTTCATATTAGAAGATTTTAATGTTATCATTATATTAATCATTTTGAGCAACTTATACAATAAAATGGTTACCGTGATATTTCGACCTTTTATATTTCCTTTGTTATTTACCATGTCTTGAGTTCACGTTTAAATTATGTATGTTTATTTTAGTAAACGTGTTTGTATAGTAATGTAAGTCATTATGTTAATATTAAGGTAGAAAATTTCTTTAATACGAAAGAAGTTACAATTAGAATAAAGAAATAATGAAGAGCAAGGGGGAGGGCAGGAAAAATGGTAATTATTAGGTAGCAAAATAAGTGGAGAGTATAAGAAAAGTATTTCGTGCAAGGACAATGATCCATCCCTTGCAAATTAGAGTTTTATGCGCCCAACTTAGAGAGCAATACTTAGGGAAGATTTATTATTATTATTATTATATGCTTGCTAGTAGCAGCATACTCGTGCATTACATGATTGTGAAATTTGTCATCTGTGTAAAATCGGACTATGTATTTCAATATAAATTATTCGTTACAAACGTATTCTATTTCATGAAAATTTTCATCTTTTGAACAAAATACAGGTAGAATTCTTGGCTTATTATATATGTTGATAGAAACAGAGACTCCACTAAAGTTACAATATTCCTAATTGTCTTTGTTATATAATATGAGAAATTTTTTATGCAACTAGCAACGTTATTGTAATTTGTCAAGGTGCACTGGTTTGGAATTTTTAGCAACACAAAAATCAATTTGGGTTAAACTTGTCATCATTAAATTGTTTGGAGTTTTTGATATCCAAAAATGAGTTTGGAATAAGTTTGTCATAATTGATTAGTTTAAAATTTTTCGTGATATTAATCTTATTTTAAACTTAGGGTACGATTGTTTGTGAAAAAGTGGTTAGTTAACCAAAAATACTTTTTGGTTAACAAAAACATTTATTCATAAATTTAGGAATAGAAAAGTGCATCCCTAAATATAAAGAGGTGAAAACACTTTTCATAATGGTTCCTCTCGAATTTTGTAATATTTCTTTTTTCTTTTCCATTTATTTTGCTTTTTTTCCCCTTCTCCATCCTCTATTGGTTGTCGGCCTCGACGACGATTGGTGATAGGCTGCAAGCACTGGCCAGCGAGCTTAGGTCTCGATCTTTCCTTGAGCTCACTCGAGGCCAGTGAATTCAAGGCTTGATAGATTTGAAAAAGGTCGGCAAGCCCGAGGCTCACCTATGGCCATCGTTGGCATTGCAAAGGAAGCAAGATAATGAAAAGCAAAGAAAAGAAAAAGGAAAAAGAAAAGTTAGAAAAGAAAATCAAAAAATAATTAAGATTCGATTTTTTAAAAAGAAAAGAAAAATAGAAAAGAAAATTTAAAAAATAATTAATTTTTTTGACCAAAAAAATAATTAAATTTTTAGAAAAATAAAAAATAAAAAATAAAATGAAAATGAATAAAAATTCAAAAATTTTTCCTAAGCCTTCAATTATATATAACCAAATAAAAGAAAATTAATCGTTTTTTTTTTTATTTTTTTTTCTGGCATGTTGAGCTTTGACTAAGGCTTGGATCATGAGTTCTTAGATGCGATCATGGAGATAAGCCCGCCTCACGAAATTGAATCGTAAGTGCACCTACCGTGCTTGAGCAAGAAGCAAAGCGATCGCCTCTCGCTATCGACAACCCACGCAAATTCAGAGGGCTACGTGTCGGCGCCGCGAACGAGCCCCGGTCAATTCCCTTTCGTCATCAGGAACTCCTGCCAGAACAATCCTCTGTTCCTGTTCCCCCTTGGAAACCATTAAACTTTTTCTGTCTCTGTCTCTCTGTGTCTCTGTCGGTGTCTCTGTCTCTCTCTGTTCCGATAGCGCCTCTTCCCAATCAGTCAATAATTTGAGCCCAACCCATCTCCTGTTCTGCTCTGTTCTCACCATTCCCATCTCCAATTTTCCACCTCCTTCGCCCCTTGTTTGGTAAAGTTTCCTTCTTTTATTTTGCCTTTTTTCGGGGTTATGCAGGACACTCTGTTTTGCCGGTTCGTGGGTTCTGGCTTTCTGGGTTGAGGTCGTGATTCGTTGTTCGAAATTCGCAGGGAGTGGTCGCTGTTGGGCAGCAGCTGATATGGACAGTAGTGCTTTCAAGCTTCAGCGCTCCTTTGGTCTGTTCTCAACTGCTTAGTTGTTCCCTCTGTCTCTCTCTATTGTGTGTGCCATGTATCTGTTTTTTTTCCTTTGGCTTGAAACTGAGGTTGGTGGATACTCTTGGATTTCTTGAAGTGCTGCTTACTGCTGCTTACTGCTACTTACTGAAGCTGAATTGTGGGTTTTGGGGATCGGTAGTTATTAATTTAGCTTTCTCATGCGTAATCGGTGGTGCAAGTTGTCCTTTTTTCCCTCCTTTTGTGGCCGATTTCACGCGATCACAATTAGAATGGACAAGCTGAGGTTGAAACCTCACTTGCTCAGATTATTCCTGGTGGGGTTTCCCGTGCTGGCACGTGCTTGGTATTTCATGCCCAGATGGAGTAATTAAGGGTTGGACTTTACTGATTTCGAAGTTTTTCCTTGGAATGATTTTCTTCTGATGAATTTGAGTAGGTGGGTATGGATAGGTGGATGGTCTTTATGGAGAGATTTCTTAGTTAAGTGAAGGAATATGATGTGTCAAAGCAAAGCAGTGGGTATTCTTTTTTTGTGCCCTTTTGATCATAGATTGTCGGCTTCATTAGTCATTACACCTGTGTAAACTCGTTACAAGATGCATCGATGAGTCCTTGGTCTTGATTGTGTAGCAATCTATGCCTCGCTTGGGTTTACCACTTTGGTTCTAAGTCGTTGACTTCTCCAATATCAGAAATTCGGCGAGCAGAAGCTGCTCGGATCAGAGAGAAGTATCCAGATAGAATACCTGTGAGGATATTTTGACAAGCCTCTAGAAGTTGACTCCTTTCATTGGTTTTGCATATGACACTATGCTAACCGTATATGCCATGCAGGTGATTGTGGAGCGTGCTGATAGAAGCAACATGTCTGACATTGATAAGAGGAAGTTAGTTCCTTCTGTGCTTGTAATACAATTGCTTTCTTCTTGACAAACATGATGCCTTCCTCACTTTCTCTCCTTGTGTTGGGATTTATATGGTTGAGCTCTCATTTAATCCTTTTTTGGCATGCACTCCTTTCAAGCAGTGAATTTGTAAAAGCTTATAACTCTGGAACTCTAGCTACGGTTCTGTCCATGTTTTTTTCTTGAATTTATATTTATCAAATGATGACTAGAAAGAGGTAGCATCCGTGTCATTGCATCACAATTCTTCAGTTTTTATTCTGCATATCGGGGCAAAAAACACTGTAACTTTATCCAAAATGATAAACACTATTCTTTAAGAAAACCATCAGTTCTTATCACTTTCCAATTGCTTTTGTTGAATCTTGCGATTCGAGTGATGTACATTTATACTGTTTCATCTGGTTTGACCATCAGCAGCCTGGTGGATGAACAAAAAAGTTAGCTATTCTTATGTTTTAATATAAAATTAGCTATTCTTATGTTTTAATATAAAATTATTGGTTTACAAGATAAGCATTGTTCCATCATTATCTTTATCATCTCCCTTCTTTTTTATAAGTTTGAATCCAGTTGCCTCTTTACTTAGTAAAATCCTCCTGTTATGTTTATTCTCATCTTGCATTTGCATATCATGTGCAGGAACAGACAGGAGAGTCATTTTCTTCTCTTTTAACAGCACCTTTGGTAGTTTTACCTATAAATGTTGATATAGAAGGCTCTGCATCATGTGCATAATAAGCGAATTTGCCTCGTGTGATGATTGCAGATACCTTGTCCCTGCTGACATAACTGCAGGGCAGCTTGTTTATGTTGTTCGCAAAAGAATCAAGCTTAGTCCTGAGAAGGCTCTGTTCATCTTTGTCAGGAACACTCTACCTCCAACTGGTAAGTGGCATCACGATGCATCTTCTTGCAATATGTTTATACAGTGAGATTCTACGACCGAGATCTTGTGTTTCAGCTTCCTTGATGTCTGCGATATATGAGGAATTCAAGGATGAGGATGGCTTTCTTTACCTGACTTACAGCGGAGAAAATTCTTTTGGATTCAATGCAGAGTAGCTTGGACGAGTATATATACTTGAAAGTGTAGATATTGGTTGATGCGCTGATTCATTAGTTCATTGTTGGCTTAGATTTGAGGAGACTATAATCTTTTCTTCATTGTAGTTGTACCCTCTGCTTAATTTATCAGTAAGTATCGCTTGGACTGATGAAAACTGGACTGGTCTATTTCCTTTAAAGACAAACCATATGTTACAACCAATGAAGCTGCTGCAAGTACAGTGAAAATTAAAAAAACAGAGAGAGGTCTTGGACTGATGATAACTGGACTGGTCTGTTTCCTTTAAAGACAGACCATATGTTACAACCAATGAATATGCTGCAAGTACAGTGAAAATGAAAAAAGCCATACAAGAGGCATATAAAGCTGATGCAACTGCTATATACTGAAAGACAAATGGTTTTTGCACTCTTCATTGATGTGGATACAACCATCTTGTTTTCATTTAGAGGAGCCTTTTTTCTGACATTGATTCTTGATCCATTTGATGCCATTCGATGTCCCGTTCTTGATCTTCTGTGCTCCGGCTGTGGCCGCCACTTTTGCCTTGGTAAATGCGCCCTTGGACTCGGCCTTCTTCTGATCGCTCCCTTCGTCTTTCTTGGCGCCGTCGTCATCTATAGCCCCAAAACCGCCGGCTCCCCATTGATCAGCCCAGCTCGGAGCTTCGCTAGCCATTCTTTCAAATCTTCCTTCGAGTCAAAAACAAAAAAAGACCTCTCCTGAAACACATTTCAGCAATCAAGAATAGCCCTTCTTCTGTATTTTAAGCATTGAATCAACAAAAGCTGCCAAGCTTCAGAGTTAGGTCCAGATCAGCAATCGACATGATGCATGCTTGCCTGAAACTTAACATTGTGCAGAAATTTGACCCCTTTTTGGGTAATGGAGGCTTGTAGATGTTTCGCAGCTACTTTGAAACTGGGTAAGTGCTGTGCTTAAAATTTCAAGATTTCTGCCAAGTAAAACACACAACACAGAGAGGGAGAGGAGGAGAGAGAGGGGGGCAGTACCTGGAGATGTCTGATGAGAGCTCTGATGGAGAGGCTTGACGAGAAGGATGTTGATGGAATCTTAGTATATGGTGGAGCGCATAGCAAGCCTTAGATGGTAAGAAAAGCATGTGGATAGGCTGTCTGTTGCCAACTCTGATCCTCCTCATCTTTTTAAAAAAGGACTTGCCAACTCACTCCTCTCCATCTTGTAAACCAACTTTTGGCATCACTTCTTTAATGATCTTAGCTAATCACGCATCATTATGATAAATTATTTCCACGAGTAGAACTTATACAGCAACATGTGCTCAACTTTCATTATTAGTGGTTAAATTCAATAAAATTTACTATTGTCGAATATTATAAAGTTCCTTCTTCTTATCCCAAAAAAAAAAAAAAAAAAAATGACAGCTCACCATCTATTATTGTGCTTAGAATACTAATGCCCATAGGTTTGGCTGGTGGAGTAAGTAAATTTGTTTGGTTTTTGGTGAATTTATTGTGGCATCCTCCACCAGATCTCAACTCTTCCCTATTGTCGACCTTTGTCTTGGGGTCCCGCTTGAGCAGAATGCAAATGGAGTGATGTGAATGAACACCTATAAAAGTCATTTTGCTGAGGTGGATGTGCTTTAGAGAAAACATCTTTCGGCTAGTAAAGCGGAGTTGAAGATCTCAAAAGCGAGTCGTTCGTTCTTAGGAGTGTCGATGTGTTGGGGTTGCTGCAAAACCCGATGCACAAAACGATTTGCGTCCGAACCATTTCCCATTTGACCCGACCCGATACGTGTTGACCATGTCAACACTCGACAGCAAGATCTTAATCCTGGGTGGACGATGTTCTTGAGGAGGAAGACGAACGTGGGCTCCGAGAACATCTCGGTCGTCGTGCCATTCGTGGTGTCCTTCAGAGCATGTGAAGAAGTCCAGCTTGACCACCTCGGAAAGCGACCAGCTTTGTCTTTTGTTGTGTCGATCTGATGCCGATTGGACCTGAATTCCAAGCCTGTCTCGTGGAAATTTCAATGCCCATTTCATCAGCAAGTGTTGTTAATTCGTTATTATAGTGCGAATATATTATATGCTTCGAGCTTCGAAAGTTCATTGGAAGGAAGACAGGAACAACGTACCCTCCAAGGAAGTAGTGTACTTTTTGTGCCTATTCTTTCATGCGTTTTTTTTTTTTTTTTAATTATAAGTTTCTATACTTTCGAGATTTCCTAATTAAGTCTTTCTATTTTTACAAACATTCTAATCAAGGCCCTCCCACACCAAATTCAATTGATGTGGCTATTGATGAAGTTCTTCCATCCCTAGACGTACAGTTTTGTTAAATTCCATCCATGTCAAACTTTGATGTTGCTTACGGTGGTTATATTTTTCCAACCATGTCCACATGGACATTTATAGATTTTGCATGCAACATACTTTGGTGTCGTCCAACAAGCACGGTAGTTGAATTTGCTCGGATTTGGTGTTGGAGGGACTTGATTAGAAGATTTGTAAAAGTAGAACTTGATTAGACAAATTAACCGTACAAAACTTGATGAGAAAGAGCATGAAAGTATATGAACGAAAAGTGAAATTTTCAAAAAACAGCAAGATCAATTATTTCCCTAAGTAGAATTGAAAACAGCAACATATGCTCAATTTTCACAGTTAGAGGCTAAATTTAATAAAATTTACTATTGTTGAATATTATAAAGTTCCTTCTTCTTATCCCAAAAAAATGACAGCTCACCATCTATTATTGTGCTTAAAATACTAATGCCCATAGGCTTGGTTGGTGGAGTAAGTAGATTTGTTTGGTTTTTGGTCTACTTATTGGGCATCCACCACCAGATTTCAATCCTTCCCAGTGTTGACCTTTGTCTTGGGGTCCAGTTTGAGCAGAATGCAAATGGAGTGATGTGAGGTGGACGTGCTTTAGCCAAAACATCTTTAGCAAAAGCAGAGCCGAAAATCTCAAAAGCGAGCCCTTCGTCCTTACGAGTGTTGATGTGCTGGGGTTGCTGCGAAACCCACAGAACAAAATGATCTGCATCCGAACCATTTCCTATCTGAACCGACCGACCCGATAGATGTTGGCCATGTCAACAGTCGACAGCAAGATCTTAATCTTGGGGTGGATCCTGTTCAAAAAAAAAAAAAAATCTTGGGGTGGACGAAGTTCTTGAGGAGGAAGACGAACGTGGGCTCCAAGAACAGCGTGGTCATCACGCCATTCATGGTTGTCCTTCGAGCATGTCAAGAAGTCCAACGTGACCACCTCGGAAAGCGACCAGCTTTGTCTTCTCTTTGTGTGGATCCGATGCCAATTGGACCCAGATTCCAAGCCTATCTCTTGCGGAAATTTCAACGCCTATTTCATCAGCAAGTGTTGTTAATTCGTTATTGTAGTGCGAATATATTATATGCTTCGAAAGTTCATTGGAAGGAAGACAAGAACACCGTAGCCTCCAAGGAAGTGGTGTACTTTTTGTGCCTATTCTTTCATGCGTTTTTTTATTTTTTTCAATTATAAGTTTCTGTACTTTCAAAGTTCTTAATTAAGTCTATCTATTTTTATGAAAATTCTAATCAAGTCTCTCCGACATCAAATTCAATTGATGTGGCTATTGATGAAGTTCTTCCCTAGACGTACACATTTGCTAAATTCCATCCATGTCAAACTCCGATGTTATTTACATTGGTTATATTTTTCCAACCATGTTCACATGGACATTTATAGATTTTACACGCAACATACTTTGGTGTTGTCCAACAAGCATGTTAATTGAATTTGCTTGGATTTGGTGTTAGAGGGACTTGATTAGAAAATTTGTGAAAGTAGAACTTGATTAGACAAATTAACCATATAGAACTTGATAAGAAAGAATCTGAAAGTATTCAACGAAAAGTGAAACTTTTAAAAAAGAAAGAGAAGAAAAACTGTCAATATGTGTAGATTTTTCCTCGATCACGCACCTACACCTTTAAGAGGAGTTTGTCTACTTTAGGGGACAGCATAATAATGTTTTGGGTCATATTGATGTGATATAATCATAGATAAATCTTTTTAAACTTAAAATAGTGTATTTTAATTGTTAAATAAACAGTGAATTAAAATAACTAATCGATTAGTGATAAGCATGAAATGTGTGGTGACAGATAAAAGGTGCCATGAGCATAATCACATGATGAATTTCTTCAGAAAACACATGATCTCGACCCACTCAATCCTTGAGATATGGCACTAATTAGCTGGCTTTAACTTTTGAGATTATTTGTCTATACTAGGTACAATTTTGTTACACATTCAAGACGTGTGAGTCCATTACATCTTAGCCATTGAGCAGTATGGTTCTACTTGAAATCCACCTGCTTGCACCTTTTAGATGAAAGGTGCATGCATAAATCCTATGCAAGCAATACTTGCTCCCAGATCAAACCTAGGTTCCATAAAGAGCCAGCATATGACAGTGTCATCCTTGGACGGATCGGACTCCTACGTTTCTACTGGCGGCTCTAGTAAATAAAAAAAGAAGGAATTACTTCATCGATTTGGCCAGCAGCCATAGATATTTCCAGGAATTTCAGGAGGAGACCAAGTCAATATTGCCAACCAACACGGGTTGCTGACCTCCATTACCTGGGACCACACAGTTTTGACGCCAATATATATACACGAGAGGAGAGCCTGTGATTTGCATCAGAAAAGCACTCAGAAAACGTTTGCTACTTCAATCTGCAGACAGCTCTTTGACTACTCCTTGAGAATCGGCCACGCATCAACATGAGTCTCTTCTCAAGCTTGTTGGGTTGCTTCTCTGACAGCAGTTCAAAGAAGGTCGGCTGCGGTGGGGAAGATCGTGGGCAGAGCGGTTGCAGAAGCAAAGATGATGATCATCATCAGGTCACAGTTGGCGATCAAGAACTGAACAAGAACGTGAAGAGCAAGCCCGGCAAGCCTGCTCCGATCCCAGTGACCTATTTCGCAAGTGGATCTCGACCATCTCTTCTTTGAGACGGTGAATGAAGGCTTGATTTTGCAAGAACTCATGGCTCAAAACTTTTCTGACGCGGGTTCATGTCGAAGCCTCGAAGCCCGATTAACGCAGGTTATCATGGACGCATCTTGTATGCATTCCGAGTTCCGCTCCTCTGAACTGGGATCGAAAGCATGCGCAACCCACGCGTCCCTGCTAGTCTTGGCATCAAGCTGTCTTAGAGATTTGAATGAATTGCTTTTGTTAGAAAATGGCAGAGGAATCTAACTACGTTTTGGTTTATTCTTTTCTTCTCTTCTGGGGAGTTGTAACATTCGCTGTTTACATGTTCGCATCATTGAATCTCACTTTCAGGATCCAGGATGGAATGAGGAAGTTAGTATGCACTTCTTACCAAGTTAAAATCCTACTTGTTTTCTGGTAATAGTGAATTTGCAAGTAACCTCAATCAAAGAGAGTACAGCCCATTACACAACCTATGGCAGTTAGCACAGCAGAGGAAGAGAGTAGAATCATTCCTTCATGCACAAGGAATATAACTGGGATGATGGAGATTTTGAGTTTTTTGTTGATTCCGTTGGGAAAGAACGAGTTTATGTCTTCCAGTAGTTGATATTCACGGGCTTGAAAAAACATCTCTTACTCCTGTGCATACATTGATGAGATATTCCGAGAAGTATATTGAATAGTGAAAAGAGTACACGACATGTCACATGACATGACATGTCATCACTCAACATGTCGTTACACGATGTGCCATCGTATGAAATAATAAGTAATCGCATGAACGTGTCGTCATATAACACCCGAGCCATCATAGGGAGCCATCATAGGGCACGACACATTGGTAAACACACGCAGTGACGTATGACAACTACGTTGTTTAAGCAGCAAAAAGACATGGGTTCTCAAGCTATGGAAACATGAGCTTACAAGAGAAAGTCCTTAGTGGATTCAAAGTCTTTCAATATTCAGGCCTTGTTTGTTTGTGGAAAATACTTTTTGAGAAAACATTTTCCTCATTTTTCAATGTTTGGTTTGTTTAAAAAAAATAAGTCAATGAAAAATATTTTCCTAATTGAGGAAATGATTTTCTCTTTAATTGAGGAAATGATTTTCTCTTTAAAAAATTGAAAATTATTTTCAATATATTACGAAGTATGAGCATTTGACTCAAAACTCTATCTATGGGCACGAAAATTTCAACGCTCCTTCTTGGATCCCTGACATCGAGGATTAGGTCTCTGGCGCCTTGGCCTAGGGACCTCGGTGCCCAGGCTCAGATCCCCGACATTCTGACTCAGGTTTATTGAGGCAGAGCCTAGGACCTTGCTACTCATGCCCACGCCTTCAACGCCCATGCCCAAATTCATTGAGACCAAGCTCGAAGCCAAGACTTTCGGGCGAAGGTCCACAAAGGTTGAGCATGAGATCTCGGTACTTGACCTTGAATCCTCAACACATGGGATTGGGTCCACAATGGTTGTGCCTTGGTCCATCAAAGCCGGGCCCAAGACCTTGATGCTCGCACATTGGTCCATCAGGGCTGGGCACGGGACCTAGGTGCTCGTGTCTCGATTCCCGACGCTCCGATTGGGGTCTATCATGGCTAAGGAACTCTAGCACTCATACCCAATTCTCGGCTGTGCAAGCATAAGTTACTAGTGCTAGAATAGTGTATTTATATTGAAAAGATTTAAATCAGATTTTCGAACGACGTAAAATATATTCCATTTTATTTTCCAGTTTCAGTTAAACACCGAAAATATCGTTTCTTCTTGAAAATTATTTTTCCCGAAACAAACAAAGTCTCAAAGAAGTTTAGTATCCAAAAACACAAATTACCAAATAACGCGACTTGGAAATGACGCATGAATATTGGCGTCGACCACGTCAAAAATCAACAAGTGAAGAATTCTTAGTGTCCACGAGAAGGAAGAAGAACGTGGGCTGCAAGAACAACTGTGGTCTTGTTTCACGCGATTCACGGTGTCCTTCGAAGGTGTGGAGAATTCCAACTTGACCACCTTGGAAAGTGACCGGCTTCGTCTTTGTTAGTGTCAATTTGATGCCGATTTGACCTCAATTCCTAGCCATCTCTCGTAGAAATTTCATTGCCCATTTCATCGTCATGTATTCTTAATTCATTATTATAGTAGAAATAAACATTATCGCATCCAAAATAATCATGTAGCCTAGCAGATTTTGGCTAATTATATGTACCTCGAACTATGCAATCAGTTGCCAACGTTGACGTCATATATGTAATTAATGCAATCAGATCCCAACATTTCAAATTGTTGCGATTTTCTGCAGACTTCATAAGAATTTTTCTTTATCAAAATTATCAATTGAGAAGTTGAATAACATTGATTTTGTATTAACGTTTGTATATTGTTAAAAGAATAAAATAAAAAAGCCATATCTTGCTGCACGAATAGCAATTACTATCTACCAAGTACCACGATTGCGTGACGTGCTCCGAAAGTTCCTGCGAAACGAAGGAAGACAAGAACTAAGTAGGCCCCAAGAAAACCGGTTCCACGTGAAAAAAATTGTCTGTCTTTAGACATCTGATTAATCGTTCGTTTTCCTTCTTTGACCCCACAAAAGGGACAACCTCGTGTCTTAGCTTCACGTAATTTGCGGTCTATGTAGTACCCAAAAAGAAAAAAGTAAAAATAAAATTCCATTTCTCGTCTCTATACTTTCACGCTTTTGTTTAATTAAGTACTTATAATTTTAATTTGTCTAATCAAGTCTTTATCAACGTAGCAATGGAATGACGTTATACTATTACGTGGATAAAATTTTTCCAGTATGGACGTTCATGTGGCCTTCGCATTAAGTAAATTTTATCCCATCGAACACCTTGTATTTTATTCGCATCATACTTTGATGTCCCCTGATGATCACGTTAGTTGAATTTGGTCAAACTCGGTTTTGGAGGGACGTTGTAGAAAGTTTGTGAAAGTAGAAGAACTTGATTAAATAATTTAAAAATACATGGCTCGATTAGAAAGAGCATTAAGTAAAGAGACGAAAAGAAGACTTTTTTTTTTTCAAAAAAAAAAAAGGGAGAAAAATCTGCAAATATGTGTAGAACTTTCCCTGATCACCCCTCATCCTTCAAGAGGAGTTTCTGTGTTCATCGGGAGTAAGAAAAATAATATTTTTTGAATAAGTTTTTCCTGATTTGGGATACCTTATATCAATTGCTAAAATAGAAAATGAAGCAAAATAGTCAAATGGCTAATGCTAACCACAAAAGTGTATTGTAACATATACTAGTGCGATGGGTGTTTTAACATGATAATTTTTTTTCTTTTTTTTGGAAAATTGGCGAGATTTGTGCCTTGATTCCATTCACTTTGAGAATCTTAACACGTTCGATCTTCGAGATCGCAACGCATGGTACCGATTATCTGGCTTTGATTTTTGAGATCACTCGCCAATGATAGGAACAATTCTTATCAGCAACCAAAGCATGTGAGTCCAATACATTCTGAACCGTCGAATAGTGAGTCCCACTTGAGATTTACACGGTTCATCGGTCGAGGATGAGATGGAATGGATAAATGCAGATTGATGTACTCAATAGGTGACCCCACCAGAGAGGTCGGCGAGAGCGACCCTCACAACTAGACCGTGGCTAGGTCCATAGAAAGCCAACATACAACGTGTCATCCTTAAACGAAGTGGACTCCTATGTTCCTACTGGCGGTTCTAGGGCATAAAAAATGCCATCAATTTCGGCAGAATCCTAGACACTTCGGGGAATTTCGGGGGGAAGCTGAGTCAACATCCATTTCCTTGGAACACACTTTCAACGCCAATATATATACACGAGAGAAGAGCTAGAGCACTCGGAAAACGTTTGGTACTTCAATCTGCAGCGAGCTCCTTGACTGCTCCTTGAGAATCGGCCAGACATCAACATGAGTCTCTTCGCGACCTTGTTGGGTTGCTTCTCCGACAGCGGTTCAAAGAGGGTCGGGTGCGTTGGGAAAGATCGCGGGCAGAGCGGTTGCAGAAGCAAAGATGATGATCATCATCATGAGGTCGCAGTTGGTGATGGAGAATCGAAGGAGAACGTGAAGAGCAGGCCGGGCAAGCCGGGCAAGCCGGCTCCGATCCCAGTGACCTATTTTCCCAGCGGATCTCGACCGTCTCTTCTTTGACACGGTGAATGATTACAGCATCGACGTTGCAAGAACTCACGGCTAAGAACTTTTCTTGCATGGGTCCGGTGCCGAAGCCTGATTAATGCAGTTTGTCATGGATGCATGTTGTACAATTTTCCGAGTTCCCGGTCCTCGCTAGCCTTGGCATAAAGCTATCTTATAGGTTTTGTTGAACTGGTTTAGTTGGAATGCGGCACGAGGAATCTAAGCATGCTTTGATTCATTCGTAATTTTTCTGAGGAGTCGTGCCATTCGCAGTTTGCATGTTCTTGTAATTGATTCTCTCTTGTTCTTGGACTCCTCGAATCTCAATTTTCTTCACCAAATATACTGGTATCTTGTTTTTGTTTTTTTTTTTAACAGTGATATTAAAGTCGAAATCTTTGTCTTTTTTTTTTCCTTTCTTTTTCACGTGCAAAACAATCTCTATGCCTTTCGAGAAACATCATGATTTGTACTCAGTTTATTCCAACGATCAATTCCCCGACGTGGATTTTAACGTCATTAGAAATGATCAACGTGGACTCGTCTTACGTGGACCTATGGTGCCCGACCACCACTAGCTAAAAGGTGTGGCTAAGGTTGATTCGTGGTCGAATTTCGTCTACCATATGTTAAAGAGTTTCCCGATGATACTCGAATCATCAAAATTCAATTATCGGATTTTAAGATATCGCAATTTCTAATCATCAGCATCTGATCTAGATAACTTCATAAATTTCAATATGTTTCCCCATCTAAGGGTATTTTCGGTGGACTCAAGTCACGAGGCTCGAGAATCGAGTAACTGGACTTAAAATCAATAGGTAATTGAAGTCAAAAGATTAACACAATTAAAAAAAAAAAAAGTTGTTATAAAACGTCAAATCTTTGACTGACCGAAGAGCATGTGACTATTCTGACCTAAAAAAAAAAGGATATATATAGTTATTTACATTTATTATCTTTTTCTTTTTTATTTTTCCCTTCAATGACCACCGCGCGGGTCTCATTGATTCGCTGGCCTTAGGTGAGGGCAATAATTGCTAGATTAGGTGAGGGTGAGGATTGCCCTCGCTGGATTTAGTGAGGGACGCCCTCAGCCTCCCAGCCTATTGTTTGGGGGTGGAATGTGTTATTGCTTTGCTTGATGGAAGAAGTTGAGTAGAATAGGGATGATGTGGTTGTTGATGTGGCGACCCCAAGAGCATAGCTAGGATGGCGGGGGAGGGTGCGTCGATGGGCGACCCAAGAAGCTAAACAAATGTCTCCTGTCCCACGTCACTTAGGGAGAGAGTCGTGGGCTAGTTTATAAGACTTGAATTCTCTACTTTGTGTAACGCATCTCACACAAGCTTCCACCATGCTAAGAACGAAGCCTTGAGGGAGGCTCGTATTTGGGATAGCAGTGTGAGAAAATTTTGGGTATGGAAATTTTGTGTGACAGGGAGAAATTTGTGTTGGAAGCCAAGGACATGGCTGTGAAGAGCAACTAGGAGTGAGTGCCAGAGAGGAATGGAAAGTGAGAGAAAATAGAACTAGACTTTAGTGAGTGCCAAAGAGGAATTGAAAGTGAGAGAAAACAAAACTAGATTTTTAAGCCATGGTCAAGCTTCTTCCACGGAGTGACACAAATATCAACTCTCTCTCTCTCTCACTCTCATTGCCTCGTCAAAAATGGAAATCTAAGTGCTATCAGTATTGTGGGTGAGGGTGAACCAGATTCGACGAAGGCAACTGTCACACTTGCTAGTGACCTCCACTTATCATTAATGGGACCCGACAATGGCCGGGGAGGAAAAAAGAAAAAGGAAAAGAAAAAAAAATATACCTAGAATATTTTGGACTAAAATACTCCTTCTTCAATGATTGGAATAGTCACTACTTGCCGATTGGCCGAAGGTCCTTATTTGAGACAATTTAGCCACTTTAGGCTTTTATCTAAGACAATGTCCACTCTTCCCCCCTCCTTTTTTTCTTGTAGAAAATGGCTCAACTTTGAACTCTTATTTGAAATTTTTCCAAATTGAAATGACCTCATAAGAAGGAGAAATTCCCTTTCGAGTTCTTTCAATTTAAGAAAATAAAAAGCACAAAGCTTGTCATTTTAAAAGAAGGAATTGATATTCGGGCACATATGTAATTGATACCAATTGCAAGGTTTCTAAAGGCCTAAAAATTACATAATTCCAAATCCGGATGAAGATATTATGTATATTTGAAGCTTTTACATTTGAAACCTCGCCAATCTCAACTTGTCATGGTAGTGTTGCAACCAAGGTGATGAGCCTTGGTTACCAGGCTCCCAAGCCTCAGAATCTACCAACCTAACCCGTGAGCCTTCGCTAGCTTCCGAATCTTAGGATTCTCTCTCATGCATCCTCCAAGACAATGTACACGCTAAAATAATTTACATTCTCTCTCACTATGTCATCACGCGACACGGCATGACATTACTACCCAACACGTCACCATACAATATATCATCACATGACATTCCACGTCATCACACGTGATGTTATTATAAGACACTCGAACCGTCGGGGCACGTAGTCACAACAACAACCGCCTAACCGAGGCAGCAAAAACCCACATGGTTCTCGAGCCGTGGGATAAGGTAGGCTGCAAGAAAAAATTCGTCATTGGATTCGAAGTGTTGGGAAGGAAAGAAAATCCCCAAGAAAGGAAAGAAAGCCCACCGATTGCCGTAGGATCTTTTCCACGACCACTTCCTTAGTTACTAAGCATGTTCGTCGTCATGTGAACTTGATACGAGTAGCCTCATCCGCTCTCTCAAAAGAATGACCCCAACGCATGTTCCTTATTTACTACTAATCACGCAGTGTCCTAGAAATTTCTTGAAAATTCAGGAGGAAGCTGATTAAGTTAGGGTTTGATACTCAACACACCAAATGGACCGCCTTCAACCCTATATAAAGAAAGGAGTAGCGACTCTGATCTGCATCACATCAAAGCTTAGAAAAAGTTCACTATCTTTCTACTCCACACACCTTTCCATCGGCCACGGTCGGCATGAGTCTCCTCTCTGGCTTGTGCTCAGGGTGCTTCTCTGGTGGTATGAAGAGATGACAATTGGCTCGCTTGATTGCGAGTTAAGTTCGAATAAATTTGTTTTGATTCTCTCTTTTATTGTTGGGTGGGTGGGGAGAAGTATGAGGAACATTTTGTCTGTTCTTTCCTATAGCTTCATTCTTTCTATCCTTGGGGAACTCATTCCTTTGTCCATTCAAAATATTATTGTCGCGATCGGGAGGTTTGACGGTCCTAGATGGAAACCATATCATCACAATGCGTCTCTTGCTAGACAACACAATTCATGTGTTTTGGTCTCCAATGTCAAGGACACGAAATGGAGATCTGTCCGCGATGTTGTTTCGAAGAATAACTAAAAGGTTACACTAATTCTATGAATTATGTGACTTTGGTAATTAAACCACGTTAATGACTTGACACAACATTAGAACAAAATACTGATTGACACCATATTAGAGCAAAATACCGACCTTGAATATGACACTTATGAACTTTAATTACTTGAAAGTGACAGAGCTTAGATAAGTTTCAATCCATTTTTCATAAAAAGAAACACTGCATCTTATTAGACCAAGTTTATAAGAATTTGAGAAGGTAAAAAAACAAAACAAGTGATGACACGAATACCAATATGGGTCAGGCGTAGGTTATTAAATTTGTATCCATGAAAACGGATCAATATTAATGAAATTGGTCAATTTGAATTGCATCATTACGAACGAAAATCTGAGTATTACTAGCATTGCGAGCGAGGGTTACCCTTGCTTGAGGCTGGGGAGAGACTTAGCGATGGCCGAGGAGAGGAGGAGAAAAAAGAAAATAAAAGAAAAAGGAAAAGAAAAAGGGAAATTGTCTCATTATGTCATCACATAACACATCATTACATGATTTGACTCATATTACCTAACATGTCACCACATGATATATCATCACATGAAATATCACATCATTGCATGACACGTCATTATACGAGGCTTGAACCGTCGCGGGGCATGGCATCTCATCAAATGGACTCATTGCCGCTTATAACAAACGCCCCGCGGAGGCAGCAAAATCCCACATGGTTCTCGAGCCGTGGAATAAGGCAGGCTACAAGAAAACTTCGTCATTGGATTCGAAGTGTTGAAAAGGAAAGAAAATCCCCAAGAAAGGAAAGAAAGTCCGCCGATTGCTGCAGGATTTCTCAACCACCACTTCCTTAGTCACTAAGCATGTTGGTCGTCGCGTAAGAATGACATCGATTAGTCCAATCAGCTCTCTTGAAAGAATGAACCCCAACGCATTTTCCTTATTCAAGTTAGGGTTTGATATTCAAACACACTCATCATTTCACCCATGGGGACCGCCTTCAACCTTATATATAAAGAGAGGAAGCGACTGAGATCAGCATCACATCGAAAAAGCTCCGGAAAGTTCACTTTCTGCTCCTCACACCTTCTTTCCATCGTCGTAGTCGCTGCTGCGGCCGGTATGATTCTCCTCTCCGGCTCGTGCTCGGGGTGCTTCTCCGGTGATGGTGCGAAGAGGGTGAACTGCGAAGGAGAAGATCACATGCGGTGCGATTCGAGAGGCAGCAAAGATGGCGTCGCGAGTGAAGAGAAAATGAAGGAAATTGCGAAGAGGGAGCCCGAGTCCCCACCTGTTGTGGTGGCTTATTTCCCCGGTGGATCTCGGCTCTCTCCTCTCTGAAGAGATGACGATTGGATCTTTTGATTGCGAGCAATTTTGAATAAATTTGTTCTGATTCTCTCTTTTATTCTTCGGTGGGGAGAAGTATGAGGAACATTTTGTTTCTTCTTACTATGGCTTCCTTCCTTCCTTCTTTCTTTCTGTGTGGAACTCGTTCCTTCATCCTTTAAAGATATTATTGTCGCGACCCACCCGAGACGAACCTAAAAAGGATTAATGGACGGACAGCAAAAATAATCTCTTGCGAGATAGGATTTGACGACCCTATATGTAACCCATGTCGTCGCGATGTGTCTCTTGCTAGACAACGCAATTCGCGTGTTTCTTTCTACATTTTCAAAGACACGAAATGGAGATCTGTCCAGGATCATGTTGTTTTGCGGAATAATGAAAAGGCTACGCTTATTGTATGAAATTGTGACCTTTGGTAATTAAACCACGTTAGAACAAGATACTAATTGACACCATATAAGAATATAATACCAACTTTGAGCATCACGCACATGAACGTTAATGACTTCAAAGTGACAGAATTTACATAAATTTCGACCCATTTTTCAGGAAAAGAAATTCTTCATCTTATCAGACCAAGTTTATACAATCTTGACAAGATAAAAGATATAAAAACAATACAAAATAAGGATCATGTCTAGATCGGGTTAGTGTATGTCATTAAATTTGTATCCATGAAAATGAGTTAATATAACTTAAATATATTGATTTGAATCGGATCATTTTGGATCAAAGAGTGTAATTTAATAATATGGACCAAGAGTTTTCCGGTGATGCTTTAAGTCATCGAATTTGATTGTAAGAGTACACGATGTAACATCTTCTCGTCACAAGCGTCCGACCTAGATGACTTCATCAAATTCAAGAGTTTTTCCCATCCAAGGATATTTTCGTAAAACTAAAGTCACGAACCGTTTCTTTGGCGGCTTGAAAATCGAGCCAATTGGACTCAAAATAAAGAAATGATTGAAGGTGAAAGTTTGGTTAAATTCTTTGGCCGAACTTCCGAAAAAAACAATAAGAAAATACCGTTCAAGATATGACCGATAGTACAAAGGAATTAGAAATTCCCTTTGAAAGCTTGGAAGTGTGCAAAATTCGACATTCAAGTAGGGCATGCAGGGGTTTCCTAGTTGTCCTCACTCCGATATAGTGGAAACATTATAAAAAAAGTCACAAATCTATTATTTATGTGCCAATTTATTACTAAATTTTTCAATTATGTTGATTTTGTTATAAACTTCTTAAGAATTTGCCAATGTAGTTATTTTATCCAACTTTAACTAGAAAAAACTGACGTGACAATCTGATTAGCTCTAGTAGACTTATATGATGTGATTGGCGTTGATGTGAATAATTTATAAAAATTTCTCTAATTTTTTTCTTTTTTTCCTTTTTTCCCTTTTTTCTATTTTTTTTCTTTTCTTGGGCTAGGCAAGGGTTGCCCTTGCCCAATCTGGCGAGGCTCATCTTGCTTGCTAGCGAGATCTAGTCAAGGGCAACTCTCACTTGTGGACGATCATTGACTACGGCTTAGTAATAGCCACAAGCAAAGGGAAAGAAAAGGGAAGAAATTTTAAAAATGCAAAATTTATTCATATCAGCACTAACCACGTCATGTAAGATGGCTAGCGTCTACGTTTTTTTTATTTCCAGTCAAATTTGTTGTCAAAAGGTTTAAACTAAATTGACGAATTATCAAAATATTTAAGACTAAATTAGCACAATTGAAAGGTTTACGACTAAATTAACACAATTAAAAGATTTATGATTGAATTATTAACCGTAAAAATAGGTATAGGATTTTTTTGACAATTATCTCAACTTTTAATCATAGTAAAGAAGGATGAGTTCCTATCCATTCAAGCAACAACAAGATCAATATGTAGCGTAAAAAAATGAAATAATGGAGCGACATGATATTATTTTTCATGTATGCTTTTCTTTAGACTAGCAAATATGCCTAAGTTTTGCATTTATGCTAAAGATGGGAAAAAAAGCCACCTTAGTACGAAATTTTTTTATTATTAAGTAATGAGTTGACAAAAATATCCATACAAAAGATATTGTCTAAATATATGAGGAAAGAGAAAAATATTTTAAGATCTGAAAATTTTTTTAGGAAGGTTATCCTATTGAATACAAGATTCAAATTTTAAAATTAATTCGCAAAAGACAAGGTAGAATTAATAATCTATGCATATGCCCACAAATAATATATTTGTAAAATAAATAGTCAAGGACATTTGGGAAGTAGAAATGATCAAGATGTCATAAAAGTACAAGGTTCATGTTGCTTATATAATAAGTATAGATAAGCACATGTTGTGTACTCAAAACTGTTTCAACGTTAGTCGCTCAGGGTTTGACCCAGTACTAAGGGCATTCCAATTCTTTGGGCTCAAGATTTAATAGCTGCGGATACAATTCTCACCATGGGGAGCATAGATTTAAGCGGGGAATTCTGATGATGGATTGTCGTGCTAATTCCCATCTATATGAAATAAATAAATAAATAAATAAATAAAAGCCAAACTCCTTGATTATGGTAATTCAAGACTTGGAAAACAAAGAACGCAATTTTTTAGAAAGATGGAAGAGATCAAGTTGCTCGATTTTAGGATGATATGTTATCATCCCTCTCAAGCTGAGCACGGTTGGCTGAAGGTCAAGGTTGGTTCACAAAAATCTGATGCGATTAGAACTTAGACCTTTTATGAACAAATCTACACTTTGATCTTTGCTGGAGATGAACTTAATAGCGAGAGTTTTATGCCCAACTTATTCCTTGACATAATGAAAATCAATAGCAACATGGTTCGTTCTTGAATGGAAAGCTGGATGCAGGTCACTTTCCTCTTTTGCAGCCGTGTCTTGTGGACTGGATAAATTGTTGTCATTTGGCGAAGATGTAGCAGACTATCTGAATTTATAGTGACATGAGTAGTATGCATCAATGAAATAGTCAAGAGAAATAAGGTAATAGATTACAAGTTGCAGACATTTTCTTCGGCTCATATTTGAAGATAACCAAAAATGGTTTAGTTAACAGCAATCTAATTGCTGGAGATGGTATAGACAATGCCGCATGACCGTCGCACGATCATCGCACGACCGCCGCACGAGCATTGCACAACCGTCGCCGCCGACCGCCATTAGTCACAAAGCAAAGCTGGTTACTTATGATCCCATCTTTGGAATGAAGAGGAGTACAATAATTTATCAACATTAATTTGAGGTTGTGACATGAAAAATAAGCACCACAACTGCATTCTTTTGGCTCAGATAATGCTAATGAATCTTTACCAATACTAAAAAAATTCTATCTAACGTCATTAAAGATATTCACTAATTTAACATGCATCAAGTTTATTTACTGAGTGAGTGAGAGAGATTCACTAATTTAACATTTGTTGCCTTTGTTTACCGACTGAGTGAGTGACTAAGTGAGAGAGAACCTATTGCCAAATATGTTGAGGTCGGGACTCAAATTAATGCTCCGTTGGATACTACCACCTTCCCCGCCAGTCCGTAACACGGCTGTCCGAGCGCTTGAAGATAATTGCCTCAGCTTCTCCTCTGGTGACCACATCCCTTCTAGCTGGATGAAAAAACTCAAAACTTTTAGTAATCCAAAATTCAAGACTTTTATTAAATAGTCGCAAAAATCTGATGCGATTAGAACTTAGACCTTTTATGAACAAATCTACACTTTGATCTTTGCTGGAGATGAACTTAATAGCGAGAGTTTTATGCCCAACTCATTCCTTGACATAATGAAAATCAATAGCAACATGGTTCGTTCTTGAATGGAAAGTTGGATGCAGGTCACTTTCCTCTTCTGCAGCCGTGTCTTGTGGACTGGATAAATTGTTGTCATTTGGCGAAGATGTAGCAGACTATCTGAATTTATAGTGACATGAGTAGTATGCATCAATGAAATAGTCAAGAGAAATAAGGTAATAGATTACAAGTTGCAAACATTTTCTTCGACTCATATTTGAAGATAACCAAAAATGGTTTAGTTAACAGCAATCTAATTGCTAGATATGGTATAGACAATGCCGCACGATCGCCGCACGATCGCCGCACGACCGCCACATGATCGCCGCATGACCGCCGCACGACCGCCGCACGATCGCTGCACGACCACCGACCGTCGCCGCCAACCGCCATTAGTCACAAAGCAAAGCTGGTTACTTATGATCCCATCTTTGGAATGAAGAGGAGTACAATAATTTGAGGTTGTGACATGAAAAATAAGCGCCACAACTGCATTCTTTTGGCTCAAATAATGCTAATGAATCTTTACCAATACTAAAAAAATTCTATCTAACGTCATTAAAGATATTTACTAATTAACATGCATCAAGTTTATTTACTGAGTGAGTGAGAGAGATTCACTAATTTAACATTCGTTGCCTTTGTTTACTGACTGAGTGAGTGACTAAGTGAGAGAGAACCTATTGCCAAATATGTTGAGGTCGGGGCTCAAATTAATGCTCCATTGGATACTACCACCTTCCCCGCCAGTCCGTAACACGACTATCCGAGCGCTTGAAGATAATTGCCTCAGCTTCTCCTCTGGTGACCACATCCCTTTCTAGCTGGATGAACTTTTAGTAATCCAAAATTCAAGACTTTTATTAAATAGTCGCAAAAATCTGATGCGATTAGAACTTAGACCTTTTATGAACAATTCCACAATTTGATCTTTGCTGGAGATGAACTTAATAGCAAGAGTTTTATGCCTAACTTATTCCTTGACATAATGAAAATCAATAGCAACATGGTTCGTTCTTGAATGGAAAGCTGGATGCAGGTCACTTTGCTCTTCTTCAGCCGTGTCTTGTGGACTGGATAAATTGTTGTCATTTGGCGAAGATGTAGCAGACTATCTGAATTTACAGTGACATGAGTAGTATGTATCAATGAAATAGTCAAGAGAAATAAGGTAATATATTACAAGTTGCAAACATTTTCTTCAGCTCATATTTAAAAATAACCAAAAATGGTTTAGTTAATAGCAATCTAATTGCATGACCGTCGCACGATCGTCGCACGATCACCGCATGACCGCCGCACGACCGCCGCACGACCGCTGATCATCGTTGCCGACTGCCATTAGTCACAAAGCAAAGCTGGTTACTTATGATCCCATCTTCGGAATGAAGAGGAGTACAATAATTTATCAGCATTAATTTGAGGTTGTGACATGAAAAATAAGCACCACAACTGCATTCTTTTGGCTCAGATAATGCTAATGAATCTTTACCAATACTAAAAAAATTCTATCTAACGTCATTAAAGATATTCACTAATTTAACATGCATCAAGTTTATTTACTGAGTGAGTGAGAGAGATTCACTAATTTAACATTCGTTGCCTTTGTTTATTGACTGAGTGAGTGACTAAGTGAGAGAGAACCTATTGCCAAATATGTTGAGGTCGGGGCTCAAATTAATGCTCCATTGGATACTACCACCTTCCCCGCCAGTCTGTAACACGGCTGTCCGAGCGCTTGAAGATAATTGCCTTAGCTTCTCCTCTAGTGACCACATCCCTTTCTAGCTGGATGAAAAAACTCAAAACTTTTAGTAATCCAAAGACTTTTATTAAATGAGAGAGATCTACCAAGGCAAAAATATGCAAGATACAAAAGAGGAAGAAATGCTTTTTTTTTTACCATTTTTTCATCTTTGAATTGTTAATGAACCCACCTCATTTGTTGAATCTATGTGATCTATTAACCCTAAGTTCTATTACAAGGCATCAGACCTATGAATCTACTCCCTGTTTTTTATTTGCGATTCAGTAGTTAGTCCTTGAATTTAGAAAGAATGCAGAAAGAGAATAAGAGCCTGTTTCAAATGAAGAAATAAGAAAAAAATCTTGTTTCCAAATTGTCGCAACCTAATCTTGGGTGCGCTATCTAGGGTTTTGCTAATGGACTACTAAGTCTTAAACTTAGCTCTAGCTCTCTCAAGCCCATATTAATTCGCGATTTAGGTTCAAATATTTAGCATGCAAAATATTATCAATTAGGAGTCACCACTAATCAGTTCATGGTAGACCGATTAGATACCTAAGGAAAATTTTCTTGCCCAAGATAGTAGTAGATTTTCAAACAAACCATCACATCTATGATGATGTGGGACTCTTTGGACTACTTCTATCAGGAAGCACAAAGGACCCACAAGTACGTTTTTTTAGTACAAACGGGCATGTCTTAATTATTTTGTACACATAGAGATACTCTTGCTTTACATCATTTAATTATGGAAATACTTGTCCCATTGCATATTGACTTGGAAGAAACCAAAAACCAAAAAATTGAGAAGCTAAAGAATGCTTTGGACAACATGTGCAGCCTACTAGATGAAGCACACGCTGTGGTCATCCTTGGGAAGGAAGCATCAAAGTTAGCTATTGAGCAAGCTCCTCCTATCAGAAAGGAGATAGCAATAGTGGAAGATTCCAAATTGGAGCCACTAATAAATCACACTATGGAATTGGAGGTAATTTCCTTCACTTGGTAAAAGAGATTGTTGAAACATTATCACATTAGATAGTGGGCGGTGTAAGGAGTGGGCAATGCGGTTTACGTAACAAGGAGAATAGCCAAACTAATTTAGCTACAGTGTTAGCCTCAGCCAGACACCGGTACTCAATTTTAGATGAAGAATGTGCCACCGTAGCTTACTTCTTAACACTCCAAGAAATGGGTTTGGAACATAAAAAACATGAAACCCACTAGTAGAGTGTTGATCAATTGGGTAGCCTGCCCAATCAGCATCACGATAGGCAATGAATTGGTGTTGGATTAGACAAAAGTGAAGACTATGAGTGATTATGCCTTTTAAATAACGCAAAATGAGTTTGATTGCCACAAGAAGATCCTCAGTGGGAGACTTTAGAAACTGACAAACTTGTTTGATGGTTGAAGAAATGTTAGGACGCGTCAAAGTAGGATACTGTAGCGCTCTAATAAGAATGCGATAAAGAGTGGGATTCAATAGTAGAGGGCCATCACCTCGGCCAAGTTCTTGAGACATTGTAGGCATTGGGACTGGTTTACATCCGTTCATATTTGCACATTTTTGAACATCCATAACATACTTTGACTGATTGATTGTACGCCTTTAGAATTATTTGTTATCCGAACACCAAGAAAATAAAAAAGAGGTCTGAGGTCTTTCATGCGGAAATGATGACTAAGATATGAGATTAACTATTGCAACGTTAAAGCATCATTGCTAGTGAGTATGATATCATCAATGTATAGGACGAGATATATAGTTATATGCCCTTAGTGGAAGATGAACAGTGATGGATCGGAGTTAAAGATGGTGAATCCAAAATCTCAGAGTTTTGAATTAAACTTGTCATACTAGGCTCGAGGGGCTTGATGAAGACCATAAATATATTTCTTCATATGACAAACATGATTAGATTTGCCCGGATCAACATAGCCTGGAGGTTGGGACATGAACATTGTTTCCTGCAAATCACCATTTAAAAATGCACATTTGACATCCGATAGTCAAAGTGGCTAATTGTGAGAGATCGCAAGAGATAAAATAATTCAAATGGTGATACATTTTACCACGGGATTGAAGGCCTCAATTAAGTCAACACCCTACTATTGATGAAAGCCTTTAGCAACAAGGCGAGTTTTGTAGTGACTAATGAGCCACTTGGATTTCGTTTAACTCAAAAAACCAATTTACAACCCACTATGTTCATAGTAGGATCATAAGGGACCAAACACCATGTTTTTTGTTGTTGAAGAGAGGTAAATTCTTGATCCATGGCATGATGCCATCGAGGGTCCTTCATCACTACAGAGTAATATGTTGGTTTTGAGATATGGTTGGTAGCAAGTATAAACAGAATTGGGTGAAGGGTGTGGGAAAAGACCTTTTGTTTGGTAATACCAAGTTTATACCTTGTTTGCATTGAGTGAATGGAATGAGGGATAGGTTGATTGTCAATAAATGGAGGAAGGGGTTGGCCAGAGGTTTGAAAGGTAGGTTCGGTAGTTGATGAAGAAGGCACCGAGGAGGTATTGTTGGATGTGAGAATGACATGTGAAGTAATGGAAGGACCATAATGAACATGCTTAGTTTGAATGACTCCAAAGAAATCGAGACTATGAGTTGGAAGATGTGAGGAATGACTGGGAGTGAGGAAATTTAGTTTCATCAAAGATGACATGATGAGAAATATGTACTCGACTAGATGAGAGATCCATACAATGATACCCTATGCGACTGGAGCTATAGCCTATAAAACAATAGGGGGTTGATCTAAGTTGCAATTTGTTAGCATTGTAAGATTGGAGCCATGGGAAGAAAGCCAAAGTTTGTAAGTGTGAATAATTAGAAGGGATGTGAAATAAAACTCGATGTGGGAAGAAAGTGTGATGTATCAAGTAAATGGTTGTGGTGAAGGCTTCTAACCAAAATTTAGAAGGCATATTAACATGGGCCATCATAGCTAAGCCAGTTTCGATGATATGGCAATACTTATGCTCCACAACACCATTTTGTTTTGGTGCGTGGGGCAAGGATATTCATGTATAATGCCATTTGATTGAAGAAATTGTTAAAGGTATTATTTGTGAAGTTGCCACCACTGTTTGAGCGAAATGTGGTGATAGTGTGCGGCAAAAGATTTTCAACTTGCTTTTTAAAACTTACAAAGATGTCATAAAAGTCATATTTTAATCTTATAGGAAATAATCATGAATTTTTGGAAAAATCATTGACAAAGAGAACGTAATGGGAAAAATTAGATTAAGATAATGTGGGAGTAGGGTCCCATGCATCATAATGTAATAATTTTAGAGGACTTAACCTGCTGACATAAAAAGCAAAGCGAGAGCCCAATTTATTGGAAACCGAAATGATGAAGAAAATGGCCCATTGAATATCATGAGACAGGTGATTGTGACAAAGATACCATTGATTTGTGGTGATGGATGAACTGTAATGAGCCTTTAGAGCGATCGATTATAATGGAGTACAAAGTGGGTACAAGCTGTTCTCAATTGGCTCTTAATATAGTATCCTCCCCAAATCGTTGTCCTTAATATAAAAACAAGAGGCATCGAAGTTAAAGAGACAATTTATTTTTTTGGAAAAATGGTAAGTAGATAATAAATTGTGTGAAGTTATGGGACAATGAAGTATAGATTTGAGGTGAAGAAGAGGACAAGATGGTGGAGAAACCAAAATGTGCACCGTTGCCATTATCTATCTCAACAGTGTCATTAACATCATAAGTGGTTGAAATTTGGACATTTTCGGGGGTGAGATGATGAGTGGCTCTCGTGTCGATGTACCAAGTGTTGGCTAGGGTGGAGGCAATGGCTACCATTGTTGCAAGTTTGTTTGGTCGATGGCGATCTTGATAGAGTCCATTCAATGACAACAATTGATGGCAGTATCACCCATACGATAGCAAACTCGACATTGTGGACGAACACCTTTTGAGATTTTTGTTGACCTTGGGGAGATGGTTTTTATTGCACTGATCCAAAGGAGGTGGAGGACAGCTAGCTTGGAACATATGTACCATGAGATGGTACATAGCAGCAGCCTTGAGAGAACCAACAAGAGTTGTTGGGCTTGGAAGGTTTAGAAGTCACCAATGTAGTAGTCTGAGATGAAACCACGAGCAGTGTATCTTCAGTCAAAGAGAGATCGTCACAGATTAACAGTGTATGAAGTTCCTCAATAGATAGGGTCGATGTCCTGGCGCAAATACAAACCGAGGAATAGAATTGTCAATATGATATTGGTAGCCCATGAAGGATGTGAATAAGTAGATCGTTCTTGTTTAGGGGAGAGCCATAGGCTGCTAGCTGATCAGAAATGACCTTAAATTGCTGGAGATAATCAGCTATAGATTAAGTTCATTTCTTGAGTCGAGTAAGCCGCTATTCGAGGGATATCACATGGGCAGGTGTTGTAGAGGCATATATATTATTGAGCAAATCCCAGGCTTGCTTGGCAAAAGTAAGTCCAACGATATACGAAAGAGTGGAGTTGCTTAATGTGGCATTGATCCAGGATAACAGTAGCTAATCTTTTTCAAACCATATTGGATATGTGGGATCATCAAGTGAACATGGAGGAATAGAGCCATCAACATGATTCATCAATAATGACCCCACAAAATAGGCGTGAACAAGGATTTTCAAAGGAGATAGTTGGAGACATTCAATTTGATTGCAATGAGGCTGGAAATATCCGAAATCACAATAGGTGGCGACTGAAGTGAGGTATTGACATCGTTAGAATCTTCAAAATTGGTGGATGGAGCCATGAACAAGAAAATGTAAGATACAAGTAATGCTCTTACGCAGAGGGCTTTGATACCATAAAGAACGCAAGGAAACTTTGAATTTTTTTATTTTCCCTTCATATCTATTGATGTACAAAATTAGTTTAAATAGATACATAGTTATATGATGAGGGCAAAATTGATTCCTCAAATCAAGGAAAGCAAATTGTTCCTTAAATCAAAGAAATTATCCTCAAATTGAGGAAATAATTTTAAATTCAGAATATTTGAATTTTTAAGAAAGGCCAAAGTGATCAAGTTGCTTAATTGTAGGACGATACGTTATTAGAAAAACAATTATGGGACAGTTGCGTAAATCTATATGAAAACAAACCAAACTTCCTTACGTTTCCAACAATTGGCCGAAATAGCAGGTTTTAAAAACGTTCTCAGTTTCATACCCAAAATATTATTCTCGAATGACAACATCACCAAGCCAATAAGATGACGATGCAGCAACAGAAGCACGCCGTAGGAGAAGAAGAAGAGGATGGTTGGTGAGAGAGGAGAGAAGTGATGGAGACGCGATGGCGACCGTACCAACTGCGACGGGCCACTGGTGGAGAGATCGTGGAGGATGAAGTCATGTGAATCGCAGCGGATAATATTTTTGTAAGCAATCAGCGGTCGGTTGGACGCGTTCTAATATTTCTTTTGAGCTTAGAAAAATTCTCGGTGATGTCAAAGATGACTTCGAGCTTGGTATGAGATGACGCTGAGGCCAAATAATGAGAACCTCAGATGGTTCCAAGAACCTGTAAAGGAGGAAGACCCCGTAGTGACGGTGACCCATGAATGAATAATCACCTATTTCTTGGAAGCTAAGGCCACGTTTCTTCAGAGCTTTATCGATATGTCTCTATACATAGTGAAACAATCGTGAATTTCTCACAACAACTCAGAAAAGCTAGCTATTATAACGGCTTCAGCTGTTCTGAAAGAGAACCGGCCAAAGTACAGATTTCCCAGCCTATTCTGCTCGTAGAATAGCATCGCCATTTTTCATCCTCATCAATCATGAGTCTCTTCTCGAGCCTCTTCAGTTGCTTCTCTGATCATTCAAAAAGTAGAGTGATCAGCTTGGAAGGAGAGGATCACTCAAACAAGAGCTGTTCGATAAGCAAACACGGCCGTGTCGAAGGTGAGGGCAAATCGAAGAAGAACAGCTCCAGGAGCAAGTCCAAGCCTCCTCCAATACCAATGAGCTACTTCCCCATCGGATCTCAACTCTCTCCTCTCTGAGTCCGGCCGAAAACTGAAGACCAGTTATAATCATGTTTTTCGTGCAAGAGGGTGGTACAATCTGTGTATTGGTCACATTTGTTCTTAAGAAATTGTTGGGAACTGAAAGTACAACACTTAGAAATGTTTTTGGTTTTCCCTTTTTATGAGGTTAATGTATGGTATTGCGTTCAAGAATCACACCATTTTTATGTGAAAGAATAGTCAAAAGTTGCTTTTTCTATGTTTGTCTCCCTAGTACTCTTCTCTTTCAAGGTTAGTCTAAATCTGTCTGTGCTTGTGCTATCAAGGGTAAAAGTAGATCTAGGCATTGTTTTGTTCAAGCATCCATCATCTTTTCGTGAAATTATAGTCAAAAGTTGCTTTTTCGATATGCTCTTTCAAGTCAATTCCTCAGTGATTAAGATAAAGACCATCGGGGAGCCACCCTATTGGAAAGGGGAAAAAAAAGAGAGAAAGAGAAGGTTTGCCTAAATCTGTCTGTCTTCTCGTTATCAAGGGTAAAAGAAGCTCTAGCCTTTAGAGTGACTCATTTTTAACATTTCAAATTGCTTAATCTGATGTTAAATTATCTATCATATTCATGTCTGATAGAAAGTATGTTTGCATCACTAACCATAGCCAAACTGACATACAAGCAATCTGAAATCTCAAAAAATGAGTTTGAAAGTAGAGGTAATATCACATCGATTTTCTGATATTGCATGTTTGGCCTTAATAATTAGACTTGCTAATCACTTAAATGGTTAAGACCAATCTTGAGCACTAACCTGTTTAGTGTACCATGGCCATTTATACTTGCCTCGGGCACTTGATTGGACGAATCGACTATGATCTTATGATGGATGTGAAATGTGTAGAAAAAAAAAGTGTACATCCTGTGGAGTTGATATTAATTTCTGTTCTAATTCACTTTAACATTGCTTGGTACTTCAAAAATTTGACCCCCTCTAAAATCTTACTTGGTGGTGCTTGCTGCAATCCCACCTCCTCCAATTAACATATCCCATTTTTATCGGGATTTTTATTAAATACAATGCCAATGCAAAAGCTTTTTTTTTTTTTTTAAATATACAAAGAGTCTTAGAATGGTTAAATCAATTCATTTAGGGAATACATTTCTAAAAAGCAAATAGATAGTACAGTGTCTGTGTAAAAGAAAGTTTATACAAGTTGTCTTATCTGCTCTAGATTTGGGAATTATAACTACCCACTCTCTCAAAGCAATGATGTTCAAAACCACTTGTGTTTAGTGTTGATTTTGACTGCCCGACTATGCTATAACGTTCATAAATTTACAAGTTAAAAATACAAATTAAGTATGCCAATTTCCAAGACTTGCTTGTGTAAAGCAACTTTTACATCGCCAATGTGCAGAATAAAAGTCCTTTAAAAGTGTCTTCATGAAGCATATAACATGTAAGGATTTTTATTTGGTACACTAATTAAAAAAAATTGAAAAGATGGTCCAGACATTGACATGCACGAATACAGTCTTTAATAGATGAGAGTTTCTATTTTATGACTACTTGGGTAACGCACTTCATATAAATCCCATATGTAAGCCCTGACTTCTAGGGTAAATTGCATGCAGACAAACTTGGAGGTTAAGCAAGGAAGAGGACATGTCCCCAGAAGTAACCTCATACCTTAACCCACCATTAAAAAAAAAAAAAAAAAAGAGCAAAGTATCGTGCGGAATTCGAAACCCAAACATCACGAGTAAAGAACTAGTCTAAACCACGTGGTACTTAGAATTGGTCTGGCACCCAATAACTGATTTTCTAGCGTACATCACCAAGCCAATGACGCGACGATGGGTGGTTCTAGGTCAATAAAATTGAGAAGAAATCTTTACATAAGAATCTTGATTAACGTGGGCTGCAAGGAAATGGTGGTCCTCCAAATTAAATATGATTGCAGGTCGTGGCATGTAGAGTCAAACGCTCTCGACCCCACGAAACGTGACTCCCAGTCCCTTTCTTCATTTGATTTAGGGGCCAAATTGATGATTACCTAATTTGAAAAAAAAAATTGTGTAGATTGAAGTTCTAATGAAAGGTACGCAGGGACTGTATTATAATATCATCGAAATCTTGCCATTGAGTTTGAATATTTAGGTGCTGATGGGTTGAATCAAGAAACGTGATCTGTACAGCAACGCCGATTGACTTAAACAAAATGTTCGTTAAAGAAAGCGTTTGCATTCTCTACAATTGATGAGATTCAACGTCTGGCCGCCATTTCGCATCTAATCACTCTTCAATTTGAGAAAATCCTAGTTCATCAGTGGTGTTGGATCGGCTGGTACATTGTATATAGCATAACTCCTGCTGTATCCAACTTGCAAGTCTTCTTTTTGACCATACATCTGTGGATCCAATCATAATTCAGGATGTGTGACTGTGATTAGGCCCATTGAGAAGGAGCCATGGCAATAGTACAAATCAAACGCTCCAACCGCAGATGGAGAACAGTTAGGATGATGCCAAGGGGGTCATCCTAATAGTTCCGTGGTCCGTTGTCCTTCTACTATGCCATGATTGATCTTATCAAACCTTCACATTTCTTAATCAAAATCTTGCGGTTTACGCACTTTGAATTTATTTTAAAATTCCAAACATCATAACTTCCGTCAAATGCAAATATTGACGATACATAGTTTTCCTGCAATTATTTGAAATTTAAATAATAATACTTTCGCTTTTGCTTAGACTGAAACAAAAGGAAAATCTTAAGAATCGGTGGGTCAAAGAGGGAGCCATGGTATGCCGCACCTCTGTTTGACATGATCAAACATGCTGCTAAAGAGAAACAGCGCACCTGTACTAATGTTGCAGGCCGATGTAGTAATAAAAAAAGGTCATTCGTCGAGAGAAAGTCAAAAGTAACCTCATTCGGACCTGATGAACACTCGTTCTGTTGGCGGCTGAGGGTAACCAACCTAGATGTTTCCAGGAACCTGAGGAAGGAAGACTGAGTTACTGAAATCATTTATTATCTTGAAGCTAAGGCGGCCAAGTCTCTCCAAAGCTTCATCACTATGTCTATATATAGCTCAAGAAGAAGCTCGGGTCTTTGCGCCAAGCAACTCAGAAAAGGAAGTTCTCAACTCCAATTCCTACGATTGTTCTTTGAGAGAGATTCAGCTGAAGTGTTGAATTCTCCGCCTTTTGTTTTTTCCTTGCCGGCTTTGTTGTTCTCATCCTCAATCATGAGTCTCTTCTCCAGCCTCTTCAGCTGCTTCTCTGATCATTCTGACAGTAGAGTGATTAGCTGCGAAGGGGGGGATCACTCGAACAAGAGCAGTTCGATCAGCAAAGACGGCCATGTCGGAGGTGAAGCCAAGCTGAATAAGAACAGTTCCAAGAGGAAGTCCAAGCCTCCCCCAATTCCGATGGCTTACTTCCCCATAGGATCTAACCTTTCTCGTCTCTGAGTCCTGACAAAAACTGAAGACTATTAATGATCCCTTGCTTGTGCAGGAGGGTTTCTAGGATCTGTGTATTGGTTCATTCATTTGAATATAAAACAGTGGAATGGCTTTTGATTTCTTCCATTTTATGAGGCTATATTGTGTTCAGTTATCACATTATCTGTATGTGAAAGAATAGTCAAAAGTTGCTTTCTCTATGCTTGTTTCATTAGTCCTCTTCTCTTTTAACTCAATTCCTCAGTGCTTAAGATCAAGACCAGAACATGACTACATGCATGAACACCCACAGTGGAGCTTAGACTTTAGGGTCATTCTCTCCACCCCATTGGAAAAAAGAAAAAGAAGGTTAGCCTAGATCTGTTTGTGTTCTTGCTGTCAAGGGCAAAACTAGACTTTGGAATAAACTCTTCATCATATTCATGTCTGTCAGAAAGCATCACTAACGGCTGCCGGTCAACATCCGTTGTTAACTCTACCGATGTAGAAATGGTTAACCAAGAAAAGAGAAATCAATAAGAATCAAAACTTGAAGAAAAAAAAGATTTTACGAAAAGAAGACAAAAGGGCAGAACTATGGTAAAGCGTAAATTAGACTCCACTAGAATATCAGAAGTGGCTATATAAACATTCAACCCTCTAGCTCAATTTGAAAACTTAAGTTTGCTGAGCACGATAAAAGATGGAGGTAACATCACATCGATTTTTCTAAATAGACATTTGATTTCAAAATTAGACTTACGAGTCACTTGAATCAAGTATTTAAAACATGAGCCCAAACTCTATTGAGTATACTCTAGTTACTCATACTTAACTCTACTACTCAGTTTGGACAACTCAAATATGATCATGTGATGGACATGGAATGTGTAGAAAAAACGTGCACATATTGTGTAAATGATATTAATCCCTGTTCTAATTCAATCTCGAAACACAGCTCTATACCACAAAATTTCGACACCCCTTGAAATCTTACTTGGGTGTCATCACTCGGATCCCACCTCCTCCCGTAACATTATCTCATTTGAAATGGAACTTATATTAGCACATTTAAGGGATAAATTTAGAAAAAATAAAGCAACATCATCCGTTTAAAGGAAATTTAACACAAACTACTTATCTACCGTTGATTTGAGAATTATAACTACCTGCTCTCTCCAATCAATGATGTAGTAACCACTTATGTTAATAATATGCTATAACTTCCCTTAAATATACACGTTGAAAATTAAAATTATGTGTGTTAGTCTCTAAAACTCACTTGTGTAAAGAAATTTTTACTTCGCAAGTGTGCACAACAAGAATTCAGGCAATGATATGCACATATATTGCTTTTGATAAGCTAAGGTTTTCTATTTCATGACTACTTCGTAGAAAATATTTTACTCCGACGTAATTTGTATAAATCCAATGTGCAAACCCTAATATCTAGAGGAAATTGCCTGCTGAAATACTTGGACGTGTCAAGCAAGGAATGTACATCAGTCACCAAGCCAATGACGCAACGAGGCGTGTCTCTTGGTAAAGAAAATGAAAAGGAAAATTCAGAGAAGAATCCTAATCAACGTAGGCTCCAAGAAAACGTTGACCTTCCAAATTTTAATATGATTGAAGCTCGGGGAATGTATGGTGGCGACACATGAAATCCTCCGTTTTCTTGGATATTTTAAAGATCCTGAGGAGGAGGAAGAAGACTAAGTAATGATGGTTTCTTGGAAGCTAAGGCCGCTTCTCTTCAAAGCTTTATCGATATGTCTATAAATAGTGAGAGAACCGTGAATTTTCTCAAAACAATTAGCGAAGTCAGCCATTGCAGCAGCTTCAGGTGTTATCACAGAGAACCAGCCAAAAGTACTGATTTCTCAGCCTCTTCTGCTCTTAGAATAATACTTGCCATTTACAACCTCGTTGATCATGAGTCTCTTCTCAAGCCTCTTCAGTTGCTTCTCCGATCATTCTGACAGTAGAGTGATTAGCTTTGAAGGAGAGGGTCACTTGCACAAGAGCAGTTCATCAAGCAAAGATGGCCATGTCAAAGGCGAGGCTGAGTTGAAGAAGAACAGCTCAAAGAGCAAGTCCAAGCCTCCTCCGATTCCGATGGCTTACTTCCCCATCGGATCTAACCTCTCTCGTCTCTGAGTCCGGCCGAAATCTGAAAAACATTAGCGATCATCTCTTTTGTGCGGGAGGGAAGATAGAATCCATGTATTAATTCATTCATTTGTTCCTACAAATTTGTTGGGAGTTGAATATAAAGCAGCGAGAAACGTGTTTTATTTTTCCTTTTATGAGGTTAATGTATAGTATTGTGCTCAAGGATCACATCATGTTTATATGAAAGAATAGTCAAAAGTTGCTTTTTCTCTGTGTTTGTTTCGTTAGTGCTCTTCCCTTTCAAGTCTATTCCTACATGAATAGACACCCAATGTGGAGCCTAAACTTTAGGGTTAGTCCCTCCACCCATTTGTCAAAAAACAGAAGAAGGTTAGGCTAAATCTGTCTGTGTCCTTGCTATCTAGGGAAAAAGTAGATTTACCCATTGTTTTGTTCAAGTATATCTTTATCTGAAAGATTAGTCAAAAGTTGCTTTTTCTATGTTTGGTTCATTAGTCCTCTTCTCTTTAAAGTATATTCCTAAATGCATGAACACGCGTTCTTTTTTTTATTTGTGGAGCCATTTTTTCTAGTTAAAAATTATTCCCGTAATAGAAATAACCCGATTGGGAAAAAAAAAACAACAGGAAAAGTCTAAATCTGCCTGCTTTCTGGCTATCAAGTACAAAAGTAGCTCTAGCTTGTGTAGAAAAGATTTTACACTGATAAGGTAAATTGCATGCGGACACGCCTGGAGGCGTGAAGCAAGAAGCAAGCCGACATGTTCCTAGAAGCAGGGTCGTGCCTTGACCCCTATTAGAAAAGGAAAAGTACATACCAATCTTGAAACAAAAGCACTACGGGTCAAGAACTAACATGCACCCACGGGGTAATAAAATATGGCCTCTCACGGATATTATATTATGCAGTGTGCATCACCAAGCCAATGGCGTGATGACGCGTGGTTCTTGTTCGAGAAAATGAAAAGGGCAAAGTTCAAATATCTTAATAAACGTGGGATCCAAGGAAATGGTGGCCCTCCAAATAAAAAAATGATTGACACGTGGAATGTACAGTCAAACACTCTTGCCTTCGAATTAAAATTCAAAATTGTGTAACAATTGCAAGAATTTTGAATTCGTATAGAAACAATGTTAAATTTCTATGCATGTTTTTTATTCATTTATTGCGTAAAAACTTTTTCTTCAATTGGCCATGCGCGTGCCCTTTCTAGGAGGAAAGAGCCCAATTGTTTTTAAGTAAGCTTTTAAGAACTTTGGTCGTTTTTGAAAATTGGGGACCCATTCAATTGCCTTTCATCCTAAAGAGGAAGTTATCAAAAAAAAAAATTTGAAAAAATAAAAATAAAAAAATGAGCAAAATAAGAAAAAGAAAATTAGCAATAATTTGTGAAGTTGTGGTTATGAGTGAATTAAGTTAGCAAGAAAGCGCAAGGTTCTTTTATATGGTTTGATTTCGTTTTTGATTTATTTTAAAGCGAGAAGTTAAAAATTTCGAACTTTCGATTTTTTGATTTCTCATTTTTGAAATAGAAATCTGTTTTAAAAAGAAATCAAATTACGTTATCAAACAATTTGCCCAAACCTGCATTAGGAAAACGGAAAAACGAGAAAAATTGAGAAATAGAAATTTTGTCATGCGTGTCCTAAATTTACCTGCTTTCTAGCTATCAAGGGCAAAAGTAGCTCTAGCTTGTGTAGAAAAGATTTTACACCGATAAGGTAAATTGCATGCAGACACGCCTGGAGGCGTGAAGCAAGAAGCAAGCCGACATGTTCCTAGAAGCAGGGTCGTGCCTTGACCCCCATTAGAAAAGGAAAAGTACATACCAATCTTGAAACAAAAGCACTACGGGTCAAGAACTAACATGCGCCCACGGGGTAATAAAATATGGCCTCTCACGGATATTATATTATGCGGTGTGCATCACCAAGCCAATGGCGTGATGACGCGTGGTTCTTGTTCGAGGAAATGAAATGGGCAAGTTCGAATATCTTAATAAACGTGGGATCCAAGGAAATGGTGGCCCTCCAAATAAAAAAAATGATTGACACGTGGAATGTACAGTCAAACACTCTCGAGTCTCGACCCATCAAAAGTGACCCCTGGTCCTTTTATTCGTTTAATGTTGGGCCAAATTGATGAGTAGCTAATTTGAAAAAGTGAAGCACAAATGCCAATTTAGTTTAAATTTTTTAAATGTTATTAATTTAATCTTAAATATTTTGACTTTTTTTAATGTAATTCTAAATTTTAGTCGGAAATCCTGACAGCCATAGTGAAAAAAGAAAAGAAAAATATTAAAAATTATAAAAAATTAAGAAATTTATATAAAGTGATACAACATGTCGATATTAACTATGTCATGTAAGATGATTAGCATTCAAATCAGCAATTTCTAGCCAAAATTAGCTAGATTCATTAATAAATTATCAAAAAATTTGGGACTAAATTAATATCCACAAAAAAAAAAAAAAAAAGGATATCTTTAGTAAATACCACAATATATAACCCTACTATTTCCAAGAACCGGAGGAGGAGGAGGAAGATTGAGTAATGATAGCCACACATGAAACCCTCCAATTTTTTGGAAGCCAAGGCCACGTCTCTTCAAAGCTTCATCCACATGTCTTTATATAGTGAAAGAATCGTGAAAACATATATAGTTTTTTTTTTTTTTTTTAATTTCAAACATCAAAACTTTCATAAAATGCAAATATTGACACATAAAAACATATATAGTTTTCCTTAATTTTTTTGAAATTTAAATAATATTATTTTGGCTTTTGCTCAAGCTGTAACAAAGAGAAAATCTAAGAATTGGCGTGTCAAAGAGAGAAGAAACACAATATGCTGCAACTCTGTTTGACTCGATCAAACGTGCTGCTAAAGAAAAACAGCGCACATGTCCCTCGTGTCAGAGGTCGATGTAGTAATAAAAACAAGAAGGTCATTCGTCGAGAGAAAGTCAAAAGTAACCTCATTCGAACGTGACTCGAAGCAGATAAACACTCGGTTTGTTGGCGGCTGAAGGTTAGCCATCCTAGATGTTTCCTAGGACCTGGGAAAGAAGACCGAGTTACTGAAATCATCCATTTTCTTGGAAGCCAAGGCGGCCAAGTCTCTCCAAAGCTTCATCACTACGTCTATATATAGCTCAAGAAGAAGCTCGGGTTTTGCACCAAACAACTCAGAAAAGAAAGTTCTCAACTTCGATTCCTCCGATTGTTCTTTAAAGAGAATCAGCTGAAGTGTTGCTGGCTCTTAAGAGTTTTCTTATTCTCATCCTCAATCATGAGTCTCTTCTCGAGCCTCATCAGTTGCTTCTCCGATCATTCTGGCAGTAGAGTGGTTAGCTGCGAAGGGGAGAATCGCTCGAACAAGGGCAGTTCGATAAGCAAAGACGGCCGTGTCGGAGGCGAAGCCGAACTGAAGAAGAACAGTTCCAAGAGGAAGTCCAAGCCTCCCCCGATTCCGATGGCTTACTTCCCCATTGGATCTAACCTCTCTCGTCTCTGAGTCCTGCCAAAAACTGAAGACCATCAATGATCTCTTGCTTGTGCAGGAGGGTTTCTAGGATCTATGTATTGGTTCATTCATTTGAATATCAAACAGTGAAATGTTTTCTGTTTTTCGTTTTTATGAGGCTAATGTATAGTATTGCGTTGAGGTGTCTCATTACCTGTATGTGAAAGAACAGTCAAAAAGTTGCTTTCTCTATGCTTGTTTCATTAGTCCTCTTCTCTTTCAAGTCAATACCTCAGTGATTAAGATCAAGACCAGAACATGACTACATGCATGAACACCCACTGTGGAGCTTAGACTTTAGGGTTTCTCTCTCCACCCCACTGGAAAAAAGAAAAAGAAGGTTAGCCTAACTCTGTCTGTGTTCTTGCTGTCAAGGGCAAAACTAGACTTTGGAATAAATTCTTTATCATATACATGTCCGACAGAAAGCATGTTTGCATCAACAACGGCACCCGGTCAACATCCACTGTTAACTCTACCGATGTAGAGATTGTTAAGCAAGAAAAGAGAAATCAATAAGAAGCAAAACTTGAAACAAAAAAAGAAAAAAGAGATTTTGCATAAGAAAACAAAAAGAACAGACCTAAGGTAGAGCTTAAATTAGACTACACTAGAATATTAGAAGTGATTGTATAAACCTTTAACCCTCTAGCTCAATTTGAAAACTTGAGTGTGCAGAGCATGATTAAAGGTGGAGGTAATATCACTTTGATTTTTCTAAAATATCAATATGACCTTCAAAATTAGATTTACGAGTCACTTGAACCAATTACTAAAAAACCTGAGCCCAACTCTATTGAATATACTCTAGTTACTCATACTTGACTCCACTATTCAGTTTGGACAACTCAAATATGATCATGTAATGGACATGGCATGTGTAGACAAAAGTGCACATATTGTGTAATTGATATCAATCCATTTTCTAATTCAATCCGAAAACACTCCTTTGTAAAAGCACCGATTTATCAAGCAAGGAAGAAGAATCTAGAAATATCAATCAAAATCCAATTAAAATCACGAGCTGATTCTTGGAGATACTAGAATCAAGGTATTGACAGCCCTTGAAATATGACGATCTCTTCATTTATTATTTTCAATTGTTATATTATTTCTTTACGAAGTGTAACGTTTGTATTGTCTATGTATAAATCAGGGAACTCCCATCGACCCGCCTGTTTTTAGTTCCCTGTTTTGCCCTGTTGTAGGCTTCATCGTTTGTCTAGCTAGCACGCATGATTTTTAACTCCGTTCATACGTATGCTGCGGGCCGTTGGGTTGTTGCCCCATCGATTGTTGTTGACTCTGGCGCGAGTGGGGACTCGGTCGATTCGTTTTTGCCCCCTTAGCTAATGCGACTCATCCGTTCGACGTAATGCTCCTACCAACCTCGCTTAATCCTGCTCCTGTTCGAACCAACCGCTACGTATTTGAAAAAAATGGTTCAACTAGATCGACGAACCTTTTCTTGAGCTTGATTTGCTTTGGGAAATGTAACTCAGTAGAGAGGAGACGTTAAAAGGCTTGGAAGAAGAAAAAGTGAAAAGAAAAAAATAAAATAAAAAGAGAAGAGAACGAAATGGGTCTTTTCTCTTTTGCCATTCCTGCAAGCCTTCTGCTATTCTTGCGTGTGCATTGGGGAGAGTAGGAATAGACAGAAAGACCAAGAAAAAGACAAAAGAGATGGAGAGAGAGGGAGAAATATTTAGAATGAAAAAGAGGAGGGGGCGTGCGTGAGACCTGGGTCGGTTTATTATATTTATATTATAATTTTTAGATTTTTTTATTAAAAAAATCTTTTTTTTTTAGGGAAAGGCCTAAAACTGATTTTGAGCATTTTTTTTCTTTAAAATGAACGAAAAATCCTTTAAAATTTCTGAAATGAGGAAACGGCCTAAAATGTTTTTTTTTTTTGGTGATCCGGGAATTGCCGTAGGGACCCACCTCTCACGGGCTGCAGGTGAGTCGCGCAATGAGGGTGAGAAGTTTCGAACCCCTTCCCTACCAGTTGAGGGGTGAGGCGCAAACCATCTCATCCACCGCGGGGTGGGTGCCTAAAATGTTTTTGTTAGTACCTTTCAATGCAAAAAAAAAAAAAAAAATCTCAAGGTTTAAACAAAATTAGGTATCGAAAGGGCATTGTTAATTAATTAGTATAATCAAGTCCCAAATCCCACTTTCTTTGGTTGCGTAGGAATAAAATATTTCTCCCAATATTTTGCTTGGGTTCTTAATCAACTCATCCCAAATCGATTAGTGGCGATTCATATTATAAAATTGACTTATAGGTTAAAAATTCGGATAATAAGTCGCGAATTGATAGGTTTGGGAGAGCTCAGGCTAAGCCTAATAATACTTAGCAAGCCATTAGCCTCCGTACGTGCCCGCGCCTAAGAAGGCACCCGAAAAATGAGGTCGCGACACTACCCACTCTCTCCAATCAATTGTGTAGTAAACCACTTGTGTTAAATATTTTGTACACCGCTATAACTGCTCTTAAATATATATATGTGGAAAATAAAAAGTATTATGTGTCAGCCTCTAAGAACCATCTGTGTGAAGAAATTTTTACTTCGCAAGTGTACACAATCAGAATTCAGGCATGGACATGCACATATATTGCTTTTAATTAGATAAGGGTTTCTATTTCAGGACTACTTTTGTAGAAAATATTTTACGCCAACGACATAATTTATATAAATCCAATGCGCAAACCCTAATCTCTAAGAGTAAATTGCCTGCCAACATCCTTGGTGTCGTTAAGCAAGGAACAAGTCGACATGTTCCTGGAAGTGAGGTCGTACCTCAACCACGATTAGATAAGGAAAAGCAGATACCAAGTTAGAAACGAGAACCGTGTATTGTTGTTTCTAACTTGTAATTCCTCCTCAGCCCCTAATTTCTATCTTATGTTTAGACTTTCCATCAAATGGTGCCCCTTTTATGGGGGGAAAAGTGCCAAAAAAGTCATAAACCTTTTGCCTTTGTGCCAATTTAGTCATAAACTTTTTTTTGGTGCCGATTCAGTCCTAAACCTTTTTAAGTTGTGTCAATTCAGTTCTTTTCGGCCAATTTTAGCCGGATTTTGCTGACGCGGCCGGCGGGCGACGTGGCATGATCGGCGCCGACGTGGACAACTTTTAATAATATTTTAATATTTTTAATTTTTAAATATTTTTAAATATTTTTTCTTTTTTTTTTTTTCTTTTTCCTCCAGCCGGTCGCCGAGGTCCGGCGACCGCCGAGGCGACCACCGGCGAGGGCAAGGCCGACCTCGCTGGATCCGGCGAGGTTGAGCCCGCCGGCCATGGGCGAGGGCCGGCGAGGCTCGACCTCGCCGGATCCGGTGAGGGCAAGCCTCGCCCATGGCCGTCTCGCCGGATTCGGCCATGGGCGATGGGCGAGGCTCGCCTCGCCGGATCCGGCGAGGTCGAGCCTCGCCGGCCCTCGCCCGACCTTGCCGAGATCGAGGCCATGGGCGAGGCTCGCCCTCGCCGGATCCGGTGAGGGCGAGCCTCGCCCATGGCCGCCTCGCCGGATCCGGCCATGGGCGATGGGCGAGGCTCGCCTCGCCGGATCTAGCGAGGTCGAGCCTCGCCGGCCCTCGCCCGACCTCGCCGAGATCGGGTCATGGGCGAGCCTCGCCCTCGCCGGATCGGCGAGGCGAGCCTCGCCCATGGCCGGCGAGGGGCCGGCGAGGCTCGACCTCGCCAGATCCGGCGAGGTCGGCCTCGCCCTCGCCGGCGGTCGCTTACCGGCGGTCGCCGGACCTCGGCGACCGGCTGGAGGAAAAAAAAAAAAAAAAGAAAAAAAAATAAAAATATATTAAAAGTATTTAAAAATATTTAAAAAATTATTAAAAGTTGTCCACCGTCGCGCCGATCATGCCACGTCGCCGGCCGGCGTCCAGTCAGCAAAATCCGGCTAAAATTAGCCGGAAAGGACTGACCTAAGACAACTTAAAAAGGTTTAGGACTGAATCAAGACCAAAAAAAGGTTTAGGACTAATTAAGACAAAGACAAAAAGTTTAGACTTTTTCAAGACTTTTCCCTTTTATGGGCTAGCAATGAAATCCTTTCCTTTCGACAAAAAAAGAAAAAAAGAGTTAGAAACAAGAACATTACGAGTCAAAGAACTGATATACACCACGCGGTAATTAAAATTGGTCTCCCATGTATGTACATCAACCACCAAGCCAATGAGGTAACGACGTGTCTCTAGGTCAAGAAAATGAAAAGGAGAAGTTCAGAGAAGAATCTTAACCAACGTAGGCTCCAAGAAAATGTGGGCCCTCCAAATTTTAATATGACTGAAGCTCGGTGAATGCATAGTGGCGACACATGAAATCCTCCATTTTCTTGGATATTTCCAAGAACCTGAGGAGGAGGAAGTAGACCGAGTAATGATGGCGACACATGAAAGCCTCCATTTTCTTGGATATTTCCAAGAACCTGAGGAGGAGGAAGTAGACCGAGTAATGATGGCGACACATGAAAGCCTCCATTTTCTTGGATATTTCCAAGAACCTGAGGAGGAGGAAGTAGATCGAGTAATGATGGTGACACATGAAATCTCCTCCATTTCTTGGAAGCTGAGGCCGCTTCTCTTAAAAGCTTTATCGACATGTCTATATATAGTGAGAGAATCGTGAATTTTCTTAAAACAACTCAGCAAAGCCAGCCATTGCAATAGCTTCAGGTGTTATCACAGAGAACCAGCCGAAAGTACTGATTTCTCAGCCCCTTCTGCTCTCAGAATAATACTTGCCGTATACGTTCTGTCGATCATGAGTCTCTTCTTAAGCCTCTTCAGTTGCTTCTCCGATCATTCCGATAGTAAAGTGATTAGCTTTGAAGGAGAGGGTCACTCGCACAAGAGCAGTTCATTAAGCAAAGACGGCCATGTCGAAGGCAAAGCCAAGTTGAAGAAGAACAACCCCAAGAAGAAGTCCAAGCCTCCTCCGATTCCGATGGCTTACTTCCCCGTTGGATCTAACCTCTCTCGTCTCTGATCCTGCCGAAATCTGAAACAACATTAGCGATCATCTTTTTTGTGCAGGAGGGATGATAGAATCAGCGTATTAATTCATTCATTTGTTCCTAGAAATTTGTCGGGAGCTGAATATAAAGCAGCGACAAACGTTTTTTGTTTTTCCTTTTCATGAGGTTAGTGTATAGTATTGCGCTCAAGCATCACATCATCTTTATGTGAAAGAATAGTCAAAAGTTGCTTTATCTCTATGTTTGATTATTTAGTGCTCTCTTTCAAGTCGATTGCTCAGTGCTTAAGATCAAGACGCAAAACGGCACTACATGAATGAACACACAATGTGGAGCCTAAACTTTAGGGTTAGTTTCTCCACCCATTTGGAAAAAACAAAAAGAAGGTTAGGCTCAATCTGTCTATGTTCTTGCCATCTAGGGTAAAAGTAGATTTACCCGTTATTTTGTTCAAGCATCACATGATCTCTATGTGAAAGATTAGTCAAAAGTAGCTTTTTCTATGTTCTTATTATTCCTCTTCTCTTTGGAATCTATTCCTAAATGCATGATCACGCATTGTGGGGCCACCCACTTGGGAAAAAAACGAAAGGGTTAGCCTAAATCTGTCTGTTTTCTTGCTATCAAGCGCAAAAATAGCTCCAGCTTGTGTAGAAAAGACTTTACACTGATGAGGCTACCGGCATGAATCGAATGCGTAAACCCTAACTTCTAGGGTGCACTGCATGAAGACACACTTGGAGGCGTGAAGCAAGAAACGAGATGACGTGTTCCTACAAGTAGCCTCGTACCTTGACCGCCACTAGAAAAAGAAACGTGAATTTCAATCTTGAAACAAAAGCATTACGGGTCAAAGAGCTTATATACACCAGTGTGCATCACCAAGCCAATGGCGTGACGGAGCGTGGTTCTTGGTCAGGAAAATACAAAAAGGCAAGTTCATAGATGAGTCTTAACCAACGTAGGCTCCAAGGAAATTGTGACCCTCCAAATTAAGTATGATTGAAGTTCGTGGAATGTAGAGTCAAACGATCGCGACCCCTTCAAAAGTGACTCCTGGTCCTTTTATTCGTTTAATGTTGGGGCCAAACTGATGAGTAGCTAATTTGAAACAGTGGTGTTTGAACGACGGTTCAGTTCAAAAATTTTCAATTTGGCTAATTTACTTATAAAACTTTTGATAATTTGCCAGTGTAATCTTGAATTTTGACTATAAATTGCTGATGAATAGAAGAAAGAAAATAAAAGGACAAAAAAATCTATAAAGAAAATTAAGAAATTTATACTAATTATTGCAAAAATTATTTACGTTAGTATTGATCATGCCATATAAAACAGCCATCATCCACGTTGGTAATTTCTCGCCAAAATTGGTTGAAAAGACTTCATTAGCAAATTGTAAAAAAGCTTTAAGACTAGATTAGTCAAATTAAAAATTTTAGAACTAAATTGATATCCTTACAATAGATTTAAGATTTTTTTTTTTTTTTGTGATTAGCACAATTCATAACCTAAGTAATTCCAAGAACCTAAGGAGGAGGAAGAGTAAATGATAGCGACACAGGAAACCCACCAATTCCCTGGAAGCCAAGGCCAGGTCTCTTCAAAGCCTCATCCACATGTCTTTATATAAAGTGAAAAAAAAGAATCGTGAATTTTCTCACCACATCTCAGCAAAGTTAGCTAGTACAACGACAGCTTCTGCCAAGTGCTGATTTGTCTCAGCCTCTTCTGCTCGCAGAATAACATTTTCTGCTTCCATCCTCATCGATCATGAGTCTCTTCTCGACCCTCTTCAGTTGTTTCTCCGACCGTTCAAATGGCAGAGTGATCAGCTCTGATGGGAAGGACCACTCGAACAAGAGCCGCTCGGTAAGCAAAGACGGCCGTGTCGAGGAGGGCAAAGGCGAGTCGAGGAAGAACGACTCCAAGAGCAAGTCGAAGCCTCCTCCGATACCGATGACTTACTTCCCCGCCGGATCTCAACTCTCTTGCCTCTAAGTCACGGAGAATGAAGGACGATCAATCACCTTTTTTCATGTGCACACCCAAGGTACGATCGGTCGATGACTGCGAAGAATGCATCTACCATGTGGTGCTAATACCGTGCGGGAAGCTAGCTCGGCACGACCATGCGATCGAGACTGTATTCGTTTGCTTTGATGCTTAAACATGTGTTATAGAACGATTACCATTTAGGTGGCAAAGGTTGCATTTGTGTTTTTCTATTTCCACTCTGAACTATGCTTGCCCAAATCTCTTATTAAGATGTACGGTGTACCATAGTCACGATAATTGTAACATCAGAAGTATCTTATTTGCTGGAATTGATTGTCAATACTTTACCATCATTTACATTTCCTTCACAAATTAGTTTGCAATTCTCAGGCATTTAATCTTTGCCATGTACATTTTACCCTTTTTTTGGAGACATATACGTATGCACTGTTTGTTAGTACATAGTATGTGAGCTTGGTCTCTTGGCAATGGCATGCGAAGAAAGTAGAGTGAACTATGCAAGAAGACGAACGAGGTAACATCTAGCATCGAATCAAAGCGGTCAACAAATTGGAAATTAGGAAGAATTACCAAGAAGTCCTAAACTCACAATACATACGCCAATTTAGTCGTAAACATTTTATTTTGGTCAATTAAATTCTTAACTTTTTAACAATTTATCGATGATCCGAAAAAATCACAAACTTAGATGCAGACGCTCTTATATGACATGATTGACCCTCTAGATAATTTTTTTTTTCATTTTTCTAAATTTCATTCATTTTTTTTCTTTTCTTTTCTTTCTCTCTTTTTATTTTTCCTCTTCTTTCTTTCTTATTTCCTTCCGCCTTAGTGACCTCAGCGGTGGCCAACGAAGGTAAATGACCAACAGGCAAGGGCTGCAACACCCTCACTTGACCTGGGTAACGGGCCATGCACCCTCTTTATGGCCAACAAGGGTTGCGATGCCGTCACCCAATCCTAACAAGAGTTGCCAACCACAATCAAAAAAGAAAAAAAAATCAGAAAATTATTTAAAAATTACAAAAATTATCTACGTCAATATTAGTTGTATCACACAGGATGACCGATATCCACGTCAGTGATTTTTAAACAAAATTAGTTCAGAGGACTATATTATTGTCAAAGAGACTTGGGACAACTCACTTATTCCATGAATGCCATTAAATGGTGTTTACCACAGGGTAATTGAGAAAAAGTCTCGCACGCATATAATAGTGGCTGGGGTACATCACCATCGACAAGCCAAAGTAGAGGCGGCGGCATCGCAGTACCGTAGCCCTCCATCCACATCTTTTCTCGGTCCAAACTCATGCGATTCAACCTCGCCGAACGCCGACGTTTACCTACCTCTCGACCCCGTGAAAAATCGACTCCTCGTCCTTTTCATGCACGAGACGTACCTTAACTAGCGCCGCGTGGTTTGGAGTCATATCAGTCACCAGTTCGAATCACTCCGGTCGCTTCCCGATCTCCAAGAAAATCCCAATTTTTCGACTGCTACCCTAAGTATAGGATAACTCTAGTTTTATCCAAGCTCGTTCGAAAAGAGCAGTAGCTATAACTCAAATCCAATGTTCCGATAGAGAGTGTGAAACTCCTACGGTGACGTACTAGGGGTCATTGGCACCGGTAGCCCCATCCTACCGTTCTTTTGCCAAACAAAAATTTATTAAAAAAATTTTGGCGTATGTTTTGTAGAATATTGCATACAATATTATAAACTGTTGGCAGCTGATTAGGCTGCGCATGACAACGCTTCTTGGTAGGGGAAGAGTTTTTTTTTTTTTTTAAGAAATAGTTATTTTCTATTTCTATTATGGGGAACAATTTCTGAGTAAAAGAACTCATTTGGTAACTACACAAAATTTCTATTCTTGAAATAGAAAAATAATAGAAATGTATTTGGTAATGCAACAGTTTCTTTTTTGTATTTATTCATTTTTTATTTTTGCTCACGAATCGCTGATTGGCAATCGTCGGCCGGCGGCTGGCGGCAGCAACGACCGGTTACGGGCGGCGGCGGCGGCGGCGGCGGCGGCGACAGCGGCAATGACCGGCAACGAGTGGTGGCAGCAGCAACGGGCAGCGGTGGTCGGCGGTGGCTCCGATCGGTTGGAGGTGGTCATGGCAAGAGAGAGGAATAAGAGAAAAATAAAAAAGAAAATTAGCTTATTTCTAGAAATTGTTCCCTAAAACAAGAAGCAACTTTTTTTTGCTTCTTATTTCTACTCCAAATCTATTCCTGGGCTAACTTTCTATTCCGAGGAATAGAAAAACAACTTAGCGTTATCAAATGGATTTCTGTTCTTTTTTGTTCCAGGAAACAAAAGAACAGAAATTCGAAGGAATAGAAACGTTACCATGCACTGCCTTACTGGCTATCCATGAGAAATTTCGAGGAACCTAGGGAGAAAGACCGAGTCATGACGGTGACCCTTGAATCCTCCATCTCCTTGGAAGCTGGCAAGATTTTTTTGAATCCCTAATGATAAATCTGAATATATACTAGAAGACAAGGAAATGAGCTAAATTCAATTTTCGAACGCGACTGATCGTTCTTTTGCAGTGTATTGATTGAGGCGGCTAAGGATAGAATCGGATCGTGTGACTATGTCATGGTTGACAAGTATGTTGAAGGTCCTCTCATTGTTCTTGGGCTGGCCCATACTTCACAAGTTGTATTCGTTTGCAAGCTGGCCATGTTGTTTTCAGATTAGGATTGTTTTTGCTAACAATGACATGAATCACGACAATGATCATGAGTAACAAGCCATAGGTCATACTCATTTACATGGTCATATCATGTCATGTACCTTAAAATGCTACAACAACAACAAATGAGTGAGGACCGTTGTGCACATAACTCTTGTATGGACGTCAATCGGTTTTATTTAATTTTGCTAATGCAGTATTGAACATTACGTAAAATTTCAATGTAATTCTTCTGGTAAATTGCCGCAGGAAATTAATGACGTGGTGTTCAATCATAGCTTACCATCCTATGTGGCATGCTAACGTAAATAACTTGTAGATAGTCACTTAGCGATTTCCGGGGGCATTGAATTGGAAGGATTACACATCAATGTTTTGCACAAAGGTTTAGGACCACATTTGCAAAATTGAAAAATTTAGAGTTAAATTGGCATTTGTATAGTAAGCTTAGTATTTAATGGTAATTTTCCCACAAACAAGTGGTAACCAGTACACACATAACATTTTGCATACTGGTATTTGTGAAATTATTTTTATCCGTTGCGTTCGCTTATGGAATCATGAAATCTGCACAAGATTCACATATGTATATGCAAGATAAATGAATATTAGAAGAGAGCCTGATTTATTATTTAAATATACTAACACTATCAATGAACTACAAATTAGGAAATCATCTCATCTAAAGATGAATTCAAACATCCTTTTATCTCATTTCTAGAGATTTTTTAATCACTGCTTTCTTCAATCCACTCTGCTCTTTTCTTTGTTCATGTTACTTAAGAACGTTGTCGTCCCTAGAAATATCTCATGGGATCTTGTGATCTATTGCCGAATGTATATTATTATAACTCCTCATATACAGAATTAACTTTCATAGGCCCAATTTAGTTTGATATTTTCGCTCGGTGATTCACTGGAAAAGTATGGTACCATATGCTAGATCTACACTGTATATAGCGATATTCACCTCAAAAGTCCTAAACCTTATTTTGAATTTACTTTAGTCCAGAAATTTTCCTTTCATGCAGTTAAGTCTTGAAATTCATCATGATCATCCAATTTAGCTATTCAGTTAGTTCACACGTAGAATTGATAGAATAATAGAAAATGTTGCATGGCATTTTTAGTCTATTTAAAACTCACAGAATTAATGGAATGATTCAAGTATATTGAAGTTGCAAATTCTAGCAACCTAATGCGATAAATGAAGATTTTAGGACCCAAATGTTTTATCACGACGAGGAGTTTTATGACTAGCCCTTTAACTATCCCCTTCGAATTTTTTAATTAACTTTATTGTGTCGGCCGGATTATTCTTTTAAGTGAGCTCAATCTGACTCTTGGTGATCAAGAAACAAACAGCAAGAAAATATACGTTTAATTGCGTGACAACGTGGAAGCGCAATGAGAAGGAAGAACGTGGGGACCAAAAATTTTCGAGCCCATTACAGCACTAGTCAAACTTAAGATGGTAAACAAAGATTGGCCATAGAATTGCAGTCCCATTTGCCATCTGGGAGTCAAGGTTAATGACTAATCCCATGGTTGTCCCTTTCTAAAACCCCTTGCAATTGCACAAAACTTCTCCTCGGTTTTCTTAACCTCGTGGCTTGAAAATGTTACCTAATATGACAACAGACACCTCATTTTTCCAACCACGCGATACAAAAATCAATCTAAAAAAGAATCCTTGATTTTGAATAGAATCCTATGAATTGTTCCTTTAATAAATGCTTGAGGACAGTTGTTGCACCTACTCTGTCTATTTGAAGTGCCCTAAACTTGGGGATAAATCATCAAGCAAACCTGCGCTCGAAGTTCAGGTCTAATGTGTTGTCGAGGTCCGCAGTAGCCCCTGAGACATAAGGATGTGCCAGGACTGAGTCCGGATGGGTTGGAATTTAAGTTGGGCGGTGCGGGTCCTTTAACCCATTCCTTCGGCTTCTGAATCTCGACGGGCCCAGTTGGCCTCCCATCCATTAATTAAAACTTACCTGTATATGCTACGGAATGTAGGGTTTTGAGCCATAATTATTTCTCCATCGATGACCAAAAATCCGAGCTCGAGGGCTCATGCACGCATTAAATGTCGAAGGTAATAACTAGTCAAAAATCCACCTGACTTAGGGGCTCATACTTATAACCTAGGTTGCACGCACACTCTCCGAGATCATTTGTGTCGTGTCCGACACTCCGACATGTTTCGACACGCGGTCAACTGCCTTCGACATGCTCCGACACACACGAGGTTATTTTTACAAATTTCCAAAACTTCTGAGGTCTAAATATAAATATATGAAAAAATAATAAAAAAATAATAAAAGCTAAAACAAATGTCCAATACTCATTTAAAGATGTCGGGGTACTTGAAGTTGCAAATTTTTCACTTGATGAGCCGGAGATGGAGTCTATTTTTTTTTTTTTTTTCAAAGAGTAGATAATGTAGATGAATGACTTTTTACCAAAAAAAAAAAATGTGGATGAATGACTTTTTGTTATATTTAATGATGGAATGTTGATTTTTTTCTTATTGTTAAATTTTAAATTTAATAGTGGAACGTGGATTACTTGCTCTTTTTCCTCCAAGTTTTATGGATTATTATAATGAAATGTAGTTGAATTTGTCAAATTAAAGTAATGAATGATATTAACAAATGTAGGATTAATGTTTTTAGTATAAATTAATTCTAAGCTATTATTATTATTATTATTAAGTTATTTATGCATTTATATATTAAAATATTTATTTAATATATATAACGTGTCGGAACGTGTTGAAATTCTCTACTTTTGAGAAATAACGTGTCAACGTCTCGTGTCGTGTCGCGTGTCGCGTGTTGCGTATCCATATCGGTTCAACCTAGCTTATAACCACATGGGAGAGAAGAAGAAATCTGTTTGTCGCAAGGCTTATCGTTCTCCCTGTTTGAAAGCACCCATTTCAGTAATCGTTTTGTCCTATACCATACTATAATATTACATCTTTTTCGAGGAAGTTGACATTGAATATTTATGGAGTATATTATACCGCCCAATGAGAGAAAAATTGGAGTACTATACTTTAAAAAAAAAAAAATTTCCTTTAAATTGATGGATACTGCGCGTGCGACCCAAGCAACATCTCTCTATATAAACACAAGGGAAGTGCATGTGATTCGCTTCACAACAAAAGAAGAGACTCACCAACTTTCCCACTTGTCCTTGTCAGCTCTTCAGCTTTCGAGGGTTATAGAAAAATCAGGCCAATTCAAGACTCGACAACTAAAAGTCCGTCCCTCGTCGCCGCCACCGCCGCTGCCGCCGATCATGAGAATCTTGTCGAGCTTCTTGGGTTGGTTTCGCTACTCCAAGAAGATCAATTGCGAAGGAAAGGGCCAGCCGCAGAGGAGCTCAAGAAGCAAAGGCCACGCGAAGGATGAAGAGAAATCCAAGAACTCCTCCAAGCGGAAGCCGAAATCTCCTCCGATCCCGATGGCTTACTTCCCCATCGGATCTCAGCTCTCTCGTCTCTGAGTCCCGGAGAATGAAGGACGATGAACTACCTTTCTCCCCGTGCACACCGGCGATGCGATCGGCCGATGATTGCGAAGAAAACATCTACTGTGTGATGTTAATACCGTGCAGCAAGCTGGCTCGGCGCCACCCATACGGTCGAGACTGTATTTTTTCGCTTTGATGTTTAAACGTGTATTGAAGAACGATTACCATTTAGATGTCAGAGGTCGCATTCGTGTTTTCCATTTCCACTTTGAACTATGCTTGTAGTTGTAGTAGCGTTTGAAGTGGGAAAGGCTGTTGAATTAAGGGGTGGAAATAACGCCATCCCATTAAATGCCCAAATCCCTTATTAAGATGTACAGTGTATCGTAGTACTGCTGTATAATAAATTGGATAAAATTATATTTTAATAATCGCAATAACTTTAACATCGAAAGTATCTTGTTAGCCGGAATTGAATGGAAACAACTTATAATCATTTATATTTCTTTCTCAAATTCATTTATAAACATTCATTTTGACCAATTTAATCTTAAATCTTTTGACGATTTGCCAGTATAATCTAAAAACTACAAAGTGAATATCGATTATCCTATGTGGCATAATCAACACTGACACTAATAATTTTTTAAAAATTGTTCATTTTGTTCATTTCTTCCTTTTCTTTTCTTTCATTTCATTTCTTTTTTCTTTCTTCCTTTCTTATTTCCTTGTAATGGTCAACGACCTCAACAGTGGCTAGCTAGGTGAGGGCCGTGATGGATCTAACAAGCACATCATGCCCTCACAGATTTGGCAGAGGAACCATGAGCCATCTTTGTGGTTAGTGAGGGCTGTGACGCCCTCACCTAATCTTAAAGAGGGTTGGTGGCTCACGGTAAAAATAAAAAATAATAAAAATAAAATAAAATAAAAAATTTAAAAAATTATCAACGTCGATCGGTCATGTCATAGAATGGCCGACGTTCACATCATTCATTTCTAATAAAAATTAGCCGAAAAGACTATATTGACAAATTGTCAAAAACGCGCCAAACAATTTACTTATCCAAGAAATGGTATTAAAAGATGTTTCCCATTTCCTGGAAATGATAGTGGCCGGTGCGTTGCACATCACCAAGCCAATGGAGAGGCAGCAGCAACATCATAGTGCCGTAGCCTCCGAGCACACCTCGATCCTTCCAAATCCATGAAATTCAAGCCTCATTGGACGTCGACTCTGATCGACCTCTCGACCCCCGTTGAACGTCCAACTCCTCGTCCTTTTCATGGCGTGCGATGTCACCCTGCCGCCCGGATCAATTAAGTAGCCGCATTAACTGTTGGAGGTTCTAGCTAGCCAGGAGCCCCGCCTGACTTCAGGGTTTCATGCTTATCATTCTCTCCCGTTCGAAAGCGGCCGTTTCACTAATCATTTCATGTCGCATACTATACTATAATATACTATTAGATCTTTTCAGGAGGAAGTTGACTTAAAATATTCTTGGAGATCCTACGCCCGCCCGTGTCAGAAAAGTTGGAGTATCATACCATTAGTTTCTTTTTCCCCTCCTTTAAATTGATTAGATACTTCGCGGGGAACCCATGCAACATCTCTCTATATAAACACGAGGGAAGAGCATGTAATTCGCTTCACAACAGAGGAAGAGACTCGCCAGCATTTCCACTTGTTCTTGTCAGCTCTTCAGCTCCAAGACTCGACGACTATAAGTCCATCGCTGCCATCGTCACCTCCTGCCGCTGCCGCCGCTGCCGATCATCATGAGAATCTGCTCAAGCTTTTGGGTTGGTTTCGTTACTCCAAGAAGATCAACTGTGAAGGAAGGATGAATCACAGAGCAGCTCAGGAAGCAAAGGCCATGCAAGAGATGAAGAGAAATCCAAGAACTACTCCAAGAGGAAGTCGAAATCTCTGCCGATCCCGATGGCTGGCTTCCCCATCAGATCTCCGCTCCCTCTCTTGTGAGCAGCGCCGGAGCTACAACTTCAATCCGGAGAGGGCAGCACGATGGAAAAATTATTTTCATTTTGCTCATGTCTCTGAAAATCCAAGTATTTTATGCAATCAAGTCCTAAATTTCACTCTTCGATCTCATCCCAACCACCCTCGTCACAGATATTCATCATCGCAATGCTCCATTAGGATACCTCTTATGAAACTTTATTAATTTGTGGAGGCAAATTCAAATGAAACTTTCTTACACATTTAACGGGGGCAAAGCTTCATTTTAGGCCAAAATAATGTAACAAAAGTTAAAAATGATGAACTACTTTCAAATTTTTAGACGAGTGAGTATGGGGAGAGTCTCCACTACATTCAACATAGATATGTGATGTCTATCTCTAGATAGTGTATCAATTCGGCTTAGCTTGATTATAACCTTATGTGTGCCGCACAATGTTGGCGGATTTCTTTAAAATTAAATCTGGACAGCGTGATTGAATGACATATTATCGATCGGACATTGTTTTTCTTTGAATTAGGGTTTAGTTAGGACGATTGATTTTTTTTTTTTTTTTTTTGGATGAATAGGACGATTGATTTCGTTTATATATGAGATGAAACTTGCTTTGATGATGGGATAAATTATTGCACCCGCGCAGGGACTATCTCATGGGCCCAATGTAGCCCGATTATGTTTTATGGGCGGGCTAGTGCAGCGCAACATTTTCTTGATTCGAACTTGGGCTTGCCCTGTTGACCAAATTTGCATATCACTTTTCTATATTTTATCGACCTTAGGCCCAAAATTGATGCGTTCCCTTTTACTTATCATTCATATTACCATGATTTATTTATTTATTTTTTACAAGAAAGCTCATATTTTTCAGTAATTTTTGAGCCTATGAAGTACCTTCCTAACCCCCTAAACCGACTAATACAAGCAACCGGCACAAACCCATTTTTGACCTATTGGTCCTAGTATCATAGGCGACCGAACGGCCGCCCCCTAATTACTAGACCGACCTGCTGTAATAATTCCATAAACACCTAGCGAAGATATGGCAAACAAATAAAGTAGCCCTATGCCTAGACCTGAGGTAAGATTATTTGCATAAAATGATATGAGCAACTAAACATGTGCGGCATCTCAATGACACACGTCTACATTCTAATGATCGAGCTAATCTCACCAGGTTACATAATACCACTCTTTCTTTTCTCATAAATACATTGTTAGAATGGACTCGTTGTGAGATTGTAAGTATCTATGTACATCAAGACTGTGGGTAAGCATCAATTCCAGTTCAACTTGGGAATCGCAAAGACAAGTATGTTTTCTATGATTAAAAATCTCACAAGCTCATAGAATAGCATACTCATTTTTTTCTCTTAGATAGCATTCTTAGAACGAATTTGTGATCTTGTAAGCATCCCCTCTATGTTGAACTATGGCAAACATTGAAACTCAGTTCAATCTGGAAATTGACTAAAACCAAACCGAATAGGCTAGTTCTTATGTGAAGCAAGTAGGCTTATTGGTAAAAGCCCAAAAGCCACCGGTCTAGTCCCAAGTTAACCCTTTGACCCACCGGTTTTACTCAGGAATGTTTTACCCAAGCCAATTCTAGAAAAGCCTCGGAGCGCTTTAAACATTTGGTTAGGGGAAACTGATGTGCTAACTATGCTGAAAATAAGTTTAATACATTTTAAATATGAAATAAAAATTTGTGATTCGGTTCTTGAGTCTACCCCAAAATCCACCAGTTCGATTTCAAGGCCAATTCCAAAGGGTCTTGGTTCCAAAAGGTTCAGGTTCTTGGTCGAGAACCAACCCATTCTTAAATGAATCACCCCTAACTGGAGTCGAGGACCTATCTCATCCATTAGGACGGCAAGGGAATAGGCAGCACATCGCTCTCTCCAGGAGGTTGGCTGCCTATCCTAGATCTTCCCATTTTCCAGAAGACTCTGGGCTAATCGGGTGGTAAAAACAGTAAACCGAAGAGAAACTGGAAGCGGTAATCTTACGCTGGTTACTGAAGGCGTGCTTTAGTTTGGTGGAGGATTTATTTAACCTAATGGTTGCAATCATCAACTAAAAGCAAGCAATAAAGTCACGGCAATCGAAATCAAAAGCTACTTCTCTTCTGCTTAGATACATTGCAACCGGATCAGGAAGGGTCCAGTCAATTCAACTTTTTTCCCAAGTGGTAAATTTTGACTTGGTCTTGTCCCACCGCAACAGTCGTATCATAACTAGGCATAGGCAATTCTGTAATTTCGTTTTGTTTTTATTTTATTATTGGTTCAATACTGTAAAGTTCTTACCATCTCACCAACAAGAAAGTTAGAGGCGTTTGATTTGACTTAAAAAAGTTCAAAGTTAGTTTAAACGTCGGAATCAACGTTAGTGAAGCTCAACGCGAAAAGGGTAGATGGTGATGGGGACAAGATACATGTCGAGCTTTGATTCCTATGTTAGTTCGTCCAATAGACTCTAGTCAAATTTATTTGAGAACATATTTTAGACCGCGGGTCTCTCTCCACAAATCACAGCCTTTCCTTCTTCAAAAAAAAGAAAAAAGAAAGAAGGGATTATCGGAGGACGGATGTGTAAGTAATATAGTCTTGAACATTGATAAGCTATTCTTGTGTATTTTGATGAAGGGTTGAAATTTGTTATTTGTTACTTATCTTCCAAACCCTATTTAAGAAATTACTGAAAAATTGTAGCATATGACTCAACAAGGCAATATTTGCATGCTGTGAATGGTTCGAATGTTTCCGGGTTAAAGAAAAAAGTCCAAATTCGTTCATCACGAAATTTAAATGAAGCAAAAGACAGAAGCAAAAGTCTATTTAGACAGGCCTAGTAATTGAACTGAGGGCAAGACAATCTTGCGTTAAAAACCATGGAGTTTCAAGTTTGATATTGTTTTATGAAATCTCTTTAGTATCAGATTTCGTGGAATTACAAAACTTCTTTAGTCTTTTTTGGTTAAACTATGCAAAGAATTAACTTGAGGTGATAATTACCCATAGTAAGTAAAAATTATTAATACTTGTGTGTATATGTTATTATAACATAACCTTTTTTTTTGTGGTATGTATAAATTAAGACAGTCATAAAACAACATATATATATGATGTAATGTGTGTTTGTATAGAAAATAAGGATGTATGGATAGAATTTATTAATGGGAAAATTGTCCAAAAATCATTAAACTTATTGTACAGCAACCAATTAAGTCATGAATTTTTTAATTTTGTTAATTCAATCTCAAATCTTTCGACGATTTATCAATTCAGTCATTTCGGCGGATTTTGACTATAAATTACCGACATGATTGTGTCGTACACTCTTTACAATTTCGCAATTATTGATTTGTACGGAGTGAAGGAATCGTATGGAGCGATGTAGTTGTAACATAGGAGGACAAAATTTCCCATCTAAGTGCAGTAATTGACCCGCAGGAGAAAACTGGTGGGTGAGCTGAACTAACTGAAATTGTCAGCATCGGTCCACCAATTATATAGTTACCAATGTCATCTATAATTGGTTCTCAAATGGCCATGTGTCGCACATTTCTATTAAATTGCGGTACGATTGGTACGCGAAAAGGACCTGAACCAAGTACTCGAGATTTGAAAATTGTTGTCCTGTTTGCACATGATGCTTTGGCTGTACACATTGAAAAATCATGTTCTGATTTCGAAATTAAGTCATAATAAAGTGATTCCTGATGAACTTTCGTTAATTCGAAGAGCATACTGTGATTCAGATATGAAAAAAAAAATGGAAGGAATTAACGCAATTGGTCTCTAGCAATTACTTGATGTGTGTCCATCTACAAGGGTTCTCATGTATTATTAGATTAGTCGGGTATTTAGCATTTTATTTATTATCGAGTTGGTTCATTTGATCTGTCAGAAGAAGATACTTAAAACAAAAAAAAAAAAATTAAGTGACAAATAATTATCTAAATTATGAATAACGTCTAGATTAACAACTTGAAATTGAAATGTGATGTTTATATATTTAAAGGAATGTGATGTATCATGAACAATCATATAATCAACTAAAAAGAAATGATTGCGTGACAATTTTTAATGTACTATGAGAATAATAGTTTATTTTGAACTACAAAAATCAAATCATAAATAATTATAAATTATTTTAGGACTCACTTTTTCAAGAATTTATGATTCACAATAAAATATTATTTTCACAATACTCCAAGGACTGTTATGTTAGTAAAGCTCATCAAATAAAACCTTACTCCAACACATTCCCTAAAGAAAAAAAAAAAAGGGAAGGATGTCAAGTGCTCATCTTGAAATTGCCATTTTCAGGTGCCATCTCTTTTATTAATCACGGACAATCCATGAAAGGAAGTGAAATGTTGTCAATCATGCAATGAGATTTTAGAGTATATTGCAATCAATGGTTATTGACATATTTGAATGGAAACATCTGTCTTTCTCCTTGTGCATATTTATAATTTCTAATTCTATGTGTTGATGACTGCGTTGATTATGAAATTTATATCTCGAGTTTGGACAGATGTCTTTACGACCTCAATTAAATAGAAATGCTAATAAGGCAAGGTAGTGTTCCCAATCCCTGTAACCATAACCCTGCTCCTCGTCCCGACCTCCCACGCATCAGGCTAGTTAGACAAAATTTCCTTCCCTAACTGTAGACCCGATGGGCATATTGATGGAGATCATCTTTAATCAAATGTAGACATTTAGCTCAATATGCATTCTTAAAATGAATAATTTAATACTACCAATATAAATATTCTGTATAATCGAACACAATGACTACTTTGTTAGAAGAGATTCCTTCAATCAATCGAACATAAAAATTTAGCCTGTCATCCTTAATTTTTTTTTAATTTATTCAATGTGGTCCCCGTATTTTTTGTAAATGATCAAACAAGTCCCTAGACTATATGAAAATAATCAATTTATCATTCAATTAATTGAACATTTTTATATTAAACATGTACCAAAAATTTATGATCACATTGAACAAATTAAAAGTTTAGAGATGACATTATAGATTGAGTTAAAGTTCAGGAATCATATTGAATATATTATAAGTTTAGGGACCACATTGCACATCGAGTCATAATTCAATGATCATTTATGTCATTTTCCTTATTATTTACACATTAAATCTAACTTCTATGTTAGGAAGCTTCTCTCCAGGAGGGTTGTTGGATTTAAGTTTGGTGGTCAGATTATACTAAACATTCTAGAATAACTCATATTGAGAAAAGGTTCGAATTCGAGAACATCAACTACAATTTCCCTCTTTTATATCAATTTATTTCTTGACTATCATGCTTTCGAAGTTGCTTAAGAACTTTCATGCCATACGATTTGGGTGCATCAATGAGACAAACTTAACTCCTAAGACTCCTACCTCAGTAAAAATTTCAACTTAAAAGACAAAATGGCTAAAAAAATATTGCAAGGCGGAAAAAAAAAAAATAATGCAACGTCTTGCAATATTTTTCTTTAGCCATTTTGTCTTAGTTGGCAAAATGACCACTTTTATATATCCCCCCGATAATCTATTTATTTTATTTGATCCTTTCGCTCTCTTCATTATTTCAATATCATTTTTATAACTCCTCATCACTTAAAAAGTGGGTCAACTTTAATGCAGAAAGTTATACAAAAGAAGAAATAATTCGAAATATTGAAGAGAAGCATCTAGAATGGCTCTACCATAATGAATTTATATTTACAATACTTTATTAAGGCTAAAAAAGAAAGAGTAAAAAATTCGAAATTTCTTAATCTAATATTTTATGCTACGCACCAAAAGACTTGAAAAGAAAGTGGTCAAATTATTCAAACACGAAACTTTGAGGACATTGTCGTTAGCAGTGCACGATTTTCTCCCTCCTCAATTGCTTAGCATTCTTCTATTACCGGATTCGTTCGTGTGTTTTCTCAGAAAAAGATACTCAAAATAAAGCACAGAAATTAGGCACAAATAATGATTAGACCTATTGAAACATCTAAAATTTATAGTAACAAGCGTAAAACTAAATATTCGATTGGAGAATCTCGACTTAGGAAGGGCAACATCTTTGTTTCTCCTTGGTGCATATTTATAATTTACAAATTGTACACTCTGATTGGGCAGTTCATTAAAAGAATTTATATTTTCAATTTTTGATGTTTTTGCGACCTCATTTGAGTAGGGATGATAATACGGTCGGACAATATTCCCAACCCCCGGTACCCTTAACCCTTCTCCTCATACCCACCTCCATGCACAGTGCTAGCTAGATAAAATTTCCCTCGTTAACTATAGACTCAATGGACATTTTAGTGGGGATCATGTGTACACATTTAGCTTGCAATGCAGTCTTAAAACTAATGATTTAATAATGTCAATATAAATGTCATGTAAAATCCAACACAGTGACTTCTTTGACAAAAAAGTTTCTTAAATGGAACATAAAATGTTTAGCAATGATGATAATAAGAGTATTAGAAAAAATTTGAATAACTTACTCACGGTTGTAAAAAAAAAGGATAGATACATAAAAATAAATATCTAAGGCTGAAAGTGGCAAAGCGAGGAGAGGCCAAGCCAAATTCCGCGCAGTCTACGTTCAAAACTTTGACTATTTAAACATTAAAAAAATTATTGACATGTTAAGCCTAACTTTTGTGTTAGGTCGGTAAATAGTGCATATATATATATATATATATATATATATATATATATATGTATATATTATCATGAAAGCTATTGCAAATGGAGCAATTTAGAGGTTCGCAAGTCCTTTTAGCAATTTTATCTTATTTGGCAATATTTCGCTCTCTTCACTATTTCAATATCGATTTTGTAACTCCTCATCATTTAAAAATGTGTTTCTAATTCAATCTTAAAATTCATATAAAATAAAATATAATATATGAAATATGTTTGAGATATGGAAGAAAGATATCTCTAGAATGGCTCTACCAAAATAATTTTATGTTTACATTATGTGGAATCTAATATTTATACACATGTTGGTTTGCTAATTGATAGATCTAAACTACTCTAAATAATATGTTGAATCAGTTCTTTGTGTATTTTTAGTTGTATTTATAACTATTATATTCTCCTCGGTCCCTCCATTTCTTTTCATTATTTTATCACCTTATCTTGTGACTGCCTGTAATCAAATGAATATTTTTTTCTCTATTTGTAGAGAATATTATGCAATATTAAAGCTACAAAAAGTAAATTATTTAGCGAAAATATAGTACAGAGTATTGATAAAAATGCAACAAAGGATAATATTACTGGTGCCATCAGTCATAGATATCTCATACTTATTAATTGCTTTAAACATTTTATGCAATACCGACATGTGTATATTGTAACTCTTTCATATTCTTACAATTTGCCTAGTTTATATATAAATTAAATTCTTTATATGCATTATTTGTATGCCACATAGAAAATGAATGTGAGTTGTTTCTAGCGGACGATAGATTTATGAATATCAGTGGTGATATGTGCGGTATTAAAAAGTAGAACTTTTGTTATGCATTTATTTAGAGATGTTAAATTTTCCTTAGAATTATATTTGATTATGCTCTTTACGTCTTCTACATGTTACAAGTTAGGGTACTTATTTAAAGGGTGGACCACTAATCTCGGAAAAATTTGGTTTTGTATATAGTTTGGATAGTTTATTCATACACAATTCACTTGATAAATCACGCTTTGGACTTGTCATCATCATCAACAAACTTTCTTCCGATGATCATTTAGATATTAAGAAATTGTCACTGTCAAGTTAAATTGCAGAAAATTAGTTGGATGAGTCCTTCAAAGCTTAGCCTGGTTAGATCCTCAATTGCGTGGGCAACAGCAAAAGAATGGAAATTCCTTTTTGAACAAGCGACTTAGACCCTCAATTTGGAAATTAAGAGCACATGTTAACCTACCTCCCTCACCTAAATGTACCCACGATTCTAATTAACTCCACCTAATCACCTGGTTTAGGCAATAATCGGGGTTGGAAAAGGTCAATGTCTTTTTTTTCTTTTTCTTTTTAATTGTCGAATGCAGACCTTTAATTTGCCAAAGATATTTAAATGATTTTAGTTGAAACATTTTAATTCAAAGTTTAGTAAAGAAAAAAAAAAGTGTATTACTTGAAGGAAACACTCAATTTTTACACTTAAGTTTAAGCACAAGCTTCATTTTAATATTTAAATATTAATCATACCTTAATTTAACATGTTAAGTTTTTAAGATAGCTGGCAGTAATATGACAAAATCTCGCAACCTTTTCAATATAATTATACATGCAATATTGAGCAAAAAAAGGGTAGAAAATAAAGGGGCTATGAGCGGGACAAAGATAAACCAAAACTAGAATTACGAGCCTTTAAAGTGCAACTTGAGTAGAGTACTTTAAACATGTTATTAATTGACTCTAGGTTAATATTGCAAGTACATGAATTTGCAAATAAAGCAAGGGGATTAATACTGATAAACAAATTGTGGAAAGTTATAGTGATTGCTTCTTTCAATATTAGTCCATTGCCTAATACTACCTCATCAAAACCTTACCCTTATAATAACAAATTTATGTGGACCTGAACATGTCCTTAAAAGGTTTCTCCCTGAATTGGATATCCCGGGGAGACTCTCCCTCACAAGCCATTTAAGGCAAGTGAGAGGGGGTAGTATGGGATAAAGTCCCCATTGGGTATCCCTGGCCAATCCTCGAAAGGGGAAGGGACCCACTCTTGATCCCCGTGAAGCCTTGGGCAGATATTTAGCAAAAGAGAGGTGAAAGTAAAGGGATTGTGAGTGGGACAAAGATAAACCAAAACTAAATTTTGACCTTTAAAAGTGCAAATAATTGAGTAGAATACTTAAACAGGCTGTTAATTGACTCTAGGTTAATATTGCAAGTACATGAATTTGCAAATAAAGCAAGGGGATTAACACTAATAAATGAATTGTGGGAAATTATAGTGATTTCTTCTTTCAAAATTAGTCCACTGCCTAATACTCCCTCACCAAAACCTTCCCCTCATGATAACAAATTTATCGGCAAATATTTAACAAAAGAAAGGTAGAAAATAAAGGGGTTGTGAGTGGGATAAAGATCAACCAAAATTGGAACTTCGAGCCTTTAAAAGTGCAACTAATTGAGTACAGTACTTAAACAGGCTGTTAATCGACTCTAGGCTAATATTACAAGTACATGAATTTGCAAATAAAGGAAGGGGATTAACACTAAGAAACGAATTGTGGGAAATTATAGTGATTGCTTCTTTCAAAATTAGTTGATTACTTAATACTCCCTCACCAAAACCTTCCCCTTACAATAACAAATTTCTTGGCAAAAATGTTTGGTTATCAATTTAAAATGCATTTGTTTTACTGAAAATTTCACAAATAAATGAAACATTTTCCACTGAAGTTTTCGTTTTTTGGCGATTTAAAGAAAGTGATTGCCTTCTTATTAAGAAGAGAAATCGCTTTCTCTCAATTCAAACTTGTTATTCTTCATTTTGACCATTTTTGAGTCATTAAAAGACGTATTCTATACAAAAGTTGTTTTCTAAACAACTTTCCTTCCAATAAAGAGTATCCTAACTTGCTTTTTACCAAAAAGGAAGCTCTCCATATTTGGCAAAAAAAATCCACCAGCTTCTTTATGTGCATTAAAACAGCTTTGCACTAAGAAGAAGTGGCAAAAATTTACCAAAAAAAGAGAAGATGAAATTGCAGATTTAACTCTCACGTGCACAGAGACGGCCGACAACAAGAGAAGGAAGCAAGAACTCAACCTTCTCTCTCTCTCTCTCTCTCTATCAGTCTCTCTCTCTCTCTCTCTCTCTCTCCCTCGGTCCTTATTTTTGTAACCCAGAAAGCGTCACAGGAACTTGCTGTGTGTCTCCCATCTATCCTTCTTCCATGCGTTTCCGAGGAAACGTGTAGCCAACATTCCGCTCACCTACCCTCCTCTGTTCTCTCCAAGAAAGTCCCGACTTTAATAAGAAAGCAGGGAACAAGATCCACCCACAAGACGTCTCCCTCCGCATTCTGCACGACACCCGCGCAGCGGTAGGAAAAATCGTTCCTTTTTTTCGCGCCGGTTAATGATTACGTGCGCCTGCGCCCGCTGCCGTGGGGCCCGCAGCCTCGCCACCGGTTCTTGATTCCCTTCCCGTCGGGCAATGCCCCACCGAACCCGGCAGCAGCAGCACATGGTTGCGCATTCTTGCGGTCGTGGGGATTGAATGGTGGCGCTGATGGCTTCGAAGGGCGTGCTGCCTATCTGGGTCTGCGCCAAGACGACGGCGGGGCCGCAGGTTCACGTGGGTTGCCCGGATTCCGGGGCTAGGACTTGTGGGTTCGGTCTGAATTTGAGCGCCGAGGTGGGTTCGGGGAGGCCTCGGAAATGGGAGTGCCTGAGCGTTGGGGTCTTGGCTCAGAGAGCTATCACTCCGGTTGAGGATGAGAAGCCTCAGACTTCTGGGTTGGAGTCGTCTGGGGCTATTGAGAGGACCCGTCAAGAGGAGGCCAAGGGGTTTCACAAGGACTTGAGTCTTCTTCCAAGTGAGTAGTTTTAACCTTGCATTTAGTTATGTGGTTAATGTAAGTTGGAAGCTTTTGAGATTCTATGTGGAGTGGGGAGAGTTTATTATTAATGTCTGCTAAAAAATTAGCCTCGATGGTGTTTTGAATTGAATTAGCTTGGAGAATGCAGATTGACTTTGGGTTTTGTTATGTGATGCTTGGGGTCTTTCATTTTGGGTGTTGTTGGATCTGCTATGGTTTAACTGGTTTTGCTATGGAGAAGATGATTGAATGAATAATTGTGTGGTTCACACGTGCGATGGATGTGAAAAAGAAAGGACATGCCCGACGAAGAAGTCTTGCTCCAGAATATGTGGATGGCGTTCATGATAGTTATGTTTGCCTTAATAAATGCTTACGCATTTAGTTGAGAAGTTCTTGATCAAAGGGAAAATGCAAGTTGTTTCAGATCAGGAATGCATATGCCTTAGTCGGAGGGGATAACTGATGTGTGCTTTAAGAAGTAGTAGGTCTATGAGATTCTTTAGTGAACAAATTTTGGTTGTATTTGGAGTTGGCATTTATCTATGCAAACTTGATTGATTAGAGGAAAAAAAAAAAAAAAAAAACTAGTTAGCATCCAAGTGCTGAAAAAGTTTTGCGCTTTTTAGATAGGCTATTTACGAGTTAATGACCATAAATGACTTTATATCATGGGATAAAGTGTTAAAAGGGATCTAGGTTTGCTCCCAACTATTTGCAAATCTCTCCACTCCAGCAACTAATGGAGAAAAACGGAAAGAAAATCTTTTCAGATGCATATTCAAAATTCTTGGAGACCATTTATTTCTGATTGACCAAAAATTATTGATCACTAATCACTCACCAAATCCCGTTGGATGCCATTGGAACCTAACAATACACTATTGGCTGTTATAATGTCGGTAAGTTGATGATATTAAGATTAATGGTTTTGATATTAGATTTCCAGCTCTCTCCTCTGTCTTTTTGACAATTTCATAAACTTGGTCACATGTATAAATGGCAGAACCACTGTCTGCGCTGGACCTTTATTCTAAATCAAATGATGGTTCAAAAGTGCGAGTTGCTTATCAGGTACAGAACCAGCTTTTGCTTATTTTTCCCATTCATATTTTTAGAATGCTATATTTATGAACTATGATGTCATCAATGCAGGGTGTACCCGGAGCATACAGTGAGGCTGCTGCTCTAAAAGCATACCCAAATTGTGAGACAGTTCCATGTGAAGAGTTTGAAGCTGCATTCAAGGTTTAAGATACTGCTACAGTGTATGCTCAACTGATAATTTTGCACGACCAGACCTAAATATAATTAAGTGTTTTTCTTTCAGGCAGTTGAATTGTGGCTAGTTGACAAGGCAGTCTTACCTATCGAGAACTCTGTAGGTGGAAGCATCCACCGTAACTATGACTTGCTTCTTCGTCATAGATTGCATATAGTGGGGGAGGTGCAATTACAAGTTAATCACTGTTTACTGGGTTTACCTGGCACAAGAAAAGAGGATATTAAACGGGTTTTGAGCCACCCACAGGTCACTTATTTTCCCATTTTCACCTTCTCCTTTTCCCTGGTTCCTTAAAAAGGAAGGCTGTTTAACTTTATGACCTGCTTGTATACAGGATATGGGTAATGATTACCAACTGATTATGACATACTATAAAACTGTGGCCAATAGATATGATCATAAATCAATTGTGATGAAACTGTTAAACTGTCTTTTCAGCTGTAGGTATATGTGCTGTCATTACAGCTGCCTGTTTGGATCATAACCTTTTGGTTGCTGACTAGAAATAGGAGCTAGATGCCAAATCCTAGTCACTTGTTTTAAGCATCTCATGTGCTGGTATTTACTGTGATATCTATCTGATGCTACCAGCTGTATTACACATTATGTACTCTCCATGAAAATGTACACGATCCTATTAGTCTCCAATCTAACGTGTAATTTATGTCTTTCAGGCTCTGGCTCAATGTGAGATGACACTAATGGCGTTAGGTGTCGTCAGAATAGGTACTGAAGACACTGCGGGGGCGGCTCAGGTAACCATGCTGAAAAGTCATGTGTCTCCTTTTGGCATCATTTTAAATTACTGATGTTGCTAAGATTTCATCACGATAATACTCCGAATAGATTGTCGCCTCAAAAGGTGCAAGAGAAGCTGGAGCTGTTGCAAGTTCAAGAGCAGCAGAGATTTATGGACTCGACATTCTTGCTGAAAAAATCCAGGTGATGCTTGTTTTACGGGAACATAGAGGAGTTTGCACTGTTTGGTGCATGCACATGCCATAGTGAATCACTTGTTTAGAATATTAGTCAATCTGTCTTCATCTATTTGCTACAGCAACTCACTGTGATTGTGCATTTATTATTAGAAATATCCAGGATAACGATACAGCACAGTAGTTCTAATGCACCGACATTGAGATATCTGAGAATTATCCCATGACATTAATAGTTTATTTTAAACCATTTCACATCCCTTATGCACAACCATCATGCATCAATCATCGGTGTATTTGTAAAACTACCATACTCTGCTCTTTTTAAATGGCATTAGTCTTAAGTTTTGTGTAGCATGTGTTTCTTTTGCATTTGTCTTTCTCATGATCATACTTGATTGGGTTTGTTTCCACTTAACATTTACCAGGATGATGATGATAACATCACCCGTTTCCTTATACTTGCTAGAGAGCCTATCATCCCAGGAACTGACAGACCCTTTAAGGTATTACATTGCTGCAATGACAATTTGACGTAATCTCTTGATAGCACCGTCAACAATGTTTTTCTTCTTTTCTTCTCTCTCTCTCTCTCTCTCTCTCTCTCTCTTTTTTCTCCTTTTTACAACTTCCCATCAGACAAGCATTGTTTTCACTCTCGAAGAAGGTCCTGGTGTACTATTTAAAGCCCTTGCAGTTTTTGCTCTTAGGAACATTAATTTGACAAAGGTACGTTTTACTGTGGTCGATTTTGGCCTTTGATTGTACCACCAACGGACATTTTTCCATTACATTCTCTAGTGAAATTTCAGATAGAGAGCCGTCCTCAGAGAAAGCGTCCATTACGGGTTGTGGATGACTCAAATAAAGGCAGTGCCAAGTGAGTGGTCTTGCTGTCGACTGGTTTTCCATTACATAGTGATAATGCAATTTCTGGTTTCTGAAAGAGTAGGGTTTATCTTCTACTCTTCAGGGATGCAGAGTTTATTACGACTTTTTTATTTTGTTATTTGACTATTTGATATTGAAACATGGCAGGTACTTTGACTACCTTTTCTACATTGACTTTGAAGCGTCCATGGCAGAGCCCCGGGCCCAACTTGCCTTGGGACATCTGCAGGTTTGTTGTTTCACATCTCACTAGAGATCGGTATTTTGGAAATTTGATGTTCTTCAGAGTTTAAATTGTACTATAGTATCAATTCCTAGGAAGCAGTTCATTGTCTTATTCTTTGTCGCACCCAATTTTTCAGTTTACTTCCTGATCTGAGGTTGTATCGAGATTCGATGATTTAGCCATAACCAGCTCTCTCTCTCTTGTTTAAGTACGCAAAGCACCAGCAAATTCGTACTAGAAAGTACAAGAATGTAATCTTCTTTTTTCGTTTGCCTAAATTGTTTGCAGGAATTTGCCAGTTTCCTCCGTGTCCTTGGCTGCTATCCATCAGATATTATTCCATGGAGTGATTCTTTGAGCACCTGAATGCAGATTCACATTCTGAACATAAAACCCACTTTTTGTTGCCAACTCTACCTCTCCATCTGTGCACATCTATACCCCAGAAGCAGGGGTTGAAAGATGGCATTTGCCATTCTTATATAGAGTTATTGTTGGTAGGAGCTTTCCTTGTTAGGATCGTTCTTCATCAATTCTTTGATCCTCTTCATGGTGGCAAGTTTCGCGTTATCAAGATCTGCAGGCATCACTGAAAGGCCTGAGATTAAATCATTCTTCTAGGCCTCGTCATGCATCATGTCTATTGTTTAGATGCGAACAAACTTGCATCATCTAGCGATGCCGCCACCATTAGTCCATGCCTTTTCTTAAGTTCTATTGATTCTGACTACTGCATTATTCAAGCAGTTCATTTGTGGAAGACTGGGTTGAAGCGACTCGGCAAGAATGTGTTTATTGTACTCTTTAATTTACCAAATAAAGAAAAGATGGACTCTTTCTTCAGTACTTGAAAATCTAGTGCATCTATTGTTGGCACTGCCAACGTAAGAATTATGAATATGAGCTGCTCTACATGATTGAAAATAGATCATTGCTGAATGGCAGCTGAAAAGCTAAAACATTGCAGGATTTGCTGCACACCGGTATGCTCTTGCATGTGATTATTTCATCAACAGAGCTACTAGTTCCTTCTTGGAATTAACAGACATGTTGAACCATATGGAGAGATCCTGTTATACAATCGTTCATATTGAACAATGGAAATTACTTATGACCAAAATTGAGATCGAGAATTATGGCAAAACTAAATCTGCTCTTTCTCTCGTACATATAACCAAAATCTTAGGGCGAATTTGGGGGGTTTTATTAGTTCTTCAAAACGTGAGGCGCTCTGGGTGGAAAAATTAGCAAATTGTAGCAAATTTCTCTATCTTGGTTCACTGTATCATTCAAGACAACCATCTGTGTTGGAATTTTACGTCGTGCCCAACATCATTTGAGTTGTTAGTCACCTGTGTTTTCACATTGCCCTCTGAAGGTAGATTTGTTGTGAGAGTATAAATTTGAGATCTTTTCTTAATGGGATAAACATGGCATTGAAAACATCATTTTGGATACTTTTTGTGACATCAAAATCAGTAAGATAAATATGCCATAATTGTATCGGTTTTGAGATGTTGGTAGTATAACTGTATAAGTAGTTTTTCTTGGAAGCTTCATAAAGCGAGATCAAATGTCAGCTGTAAATTAGAAACGCAAGACAATTTTGAGAATTTGATTTGTCAGGGCTTTTGCTTTTTCTTGGTAATTTCCGCTCTCCAATGCGCTCTATTCACGTTGCCTAACTTTCCGTGCAAATTCCAAACGTTGCGTGTCGTTTTCCTTTCCGAAACCTTTCGTTTTTCTTGGTCAACAACGTTTCATCGCATCGCCATCGCTTCACTCCTTTCGAGAGTCCAGATGTCGCTGCTGCTGCTGCATTTTTAACCGTCTTGATCCTCGAACACTGCTAAACCTCAAACGTTTAACTTCCACGTTCTGTGGTTCTCAGCTGAACCGAACCCAGGTACGGCATTCATCAGCGAATGAACTGCAGCAATTCTTGTTAATGATTCTATCCAAATTCATCTTTTTGGGCTCTCTCTCTCTCTCTCTCTCTCTCTCAAGGTGAGGCAAGATAACTGTTCGGCATAATGCCAGTGCCAGCAGCCGAAGCTGGACTGCGCGATGAAGGAGCGCGCGGTGCCGTGTTTCGGTAACGGCGAGCTTGGGATGGTTGTTCCCGTCTTCTTGGCCGCCGTCTTCTTGCTCTGCTCCGGAATTCCAGGTAACCGACGTAACCGACACTTCAGCCCGTGAGGAATTCAAGAAAACAGGGGAGGATTTTGGGATTTTCGTTAACTGGGTCTCTTTCTTCTTGGTTATCTTGAATTGGTTCTGCAGCTGGGTCGTCGCCTCTTGCCGTGCAAATTAAGCGAACCCGAGGCCCGAGAGACGAACCCTTTGTGGGGTTGAACATAGGCACGGAGGTTTCGAATCTTGTTTCCCCGGAAGCTCTGGTGTCGTTTCTGCAAGTGCAGAAGATCGCCCACGTGCGCCTCTACGATGCGAACCCGGACATTCTCACCGCTCTGGCTCGCAGTAAAATTCGGGTAATCATCAGTGTTCCCAATAACCAGATTCTTGCAATCGGGTCGTCGAATGCCACGGCTGTAGCTTGGATTAGCCGAAACGTTCTTGCTTACTACCCGAAAACCCTAATAACAGGCATTGCAGTTGGGGATGAAGTCTTGACCACAGTACCCTCTTATGCTCCCATTCTTGTGCCTGCAATTGAATTCCTTTACAGTGCTTTGGTAGCTGCAAATTTGCATAATGAAATTAAGATTTCGACCCCACATGCCGCGTCTCTGATTCTTGACACGTTCCCGCCTTCTCAAGCTTTCTTTAACCAGAGCCTTAGTTCAGTGATAGTCCCTTTGTTGCGGTTCTTGTCTAGGACTGGCTCGCCATTGATGATGAATTTGTACCCTTACTATGTGTTCATGGAGAATAAAGGTGTAGTTCCTCTTGCAAATTCGCTCTTCAGGCCAATAGCTCCATCCAAAGAAATGGTTGATCCCAACACTTTGCTTCATTATACTAATGTGCTTGATGCGATGATTGACGCTGCCTATTATTCGATGAAGAATTTTAACTTTACGGATGTCAAAGTTCTCGTGACTGAGACAGGATGGCCTTCGAAGGGTGATTCAAAGGAGCCCTATGCAACCATTGATTATGCTGATACTTACAATTCAAATTTGATTAAACATGTACTTGATAGAAGTGGTACTCCTCTGCATCCGGAGCTCACATCCAATGTGTACATATATGAGTTGTTCAATGAGGATCTTAGATCACCTCCAGTATCTGAAGCCAGTTGGGGGTTGTTTAATGGGGACTTGACGCCGGCTTACTTGCTGCACGTATCAGACACCGGGGGCTTTTTGGCCAATGATACAACCAACCAGACATACTGTATTGCAATGGGCGGTGTAGATTCAAGGACATTACAAGCAGCACTGGATTGGGCATGTGGTGCTGGGCAGGCAAATTGCACAGAGATTCAGCCAGGAGAGAGTTGTTTTAAGCCAAACAATGTGAAAAGCCATGCTTCGTATGCATTTGATAGTTATTACCAGAAGGAAGGGAAAGTTTCTGGGTCTTGTGATTTCAAGGGTGCTGCTATGATCACCACTACGAACCCCAGTAGGCATTCTTCTTTCTTTTTCCATGTTGCTTTCTTGAACTGCCTAGATATTGGATTTGTGTCATGCCCGTGCTTGGCCATGCTTGTAAGGGGCTATGACTTCATTGGCGAATGTGTGGAATCCTTATGAACAAGAGTACAGCTTGCCTTAGTAAGAAGTATGAATAAATTGGATGAATCTTTTCTTCTTAAACTCGAGCCCTAAGAGTGCACAACCTGTTACTAGTCAATGTAACTAAAGGGTTTGTGAAGAAGTAGTAGTTCTTGAAGTTGGCATTAGGACTTCCTTGTGAATGCACCTTTCCTAAGCTCTAATCATTGAATTGGATTGGTCTTAGGATAATAGACTAGCGAGTACTATTGGTCGACCAAACTTCTCGATCTGTCATTTAACCGTTTACCTAGTCCACATGATGGTTCTTATCTTCCTTATCTGGGTTGAGCTGGAAGACTCCTAAGTGACCATAAACTTAGTAGAGATGCCTCATTTCTGGTGCAATGCTTCTAATTACAAAATTAGCATTCGCAAGATCTTAATAAGAAATATTATTTTCCTGTTTGTATTATGTTCTCCGTGCTTCTGAAAGTTTTGAGCCCATCTGACGATTTTATTGTTCCATTCAGGTCATGGAGACTGTATCTTTCCTGGAAGGTGAGAAAGGCCATTTCTTCATTACTTTCTTTTCTCGTGTTTATGCCATCTTGTGTTGGTAAATCTCATTCTCCCCACATATTGCATTATGTGTGCTCATTGGACGTGTTAAAACTTAGAAGATTGCTTGATTAGAATCCTTCTTGACGTTCTCATTACCGGGTAATGCCTAACTTTGGGTGCAGCAAGGAAAGCAACAACACAGGGCAGACAAATTCCACCGACTCAAGTGGTGCAGCCAACAAATTAGGGCTCATCACCTCAAGAAGTGGAGGGATAGGTGCATTGGTGAGGGCATTTCAACTTCTTCTAGCCACACGTTTCTCCCTTTTCTTTTCGATTCCTATGTTGATGCCACGCTAAGTTACAGACCGATGACCGTGGATCTTTGGTTGGATGAGATTCATTCATTTGTTATTTTCCCCTGATTCAGATCAGATTTTTTCAAACATCTGCCCCCAATTTCACGAAAAGTTAGGACAGAAATAGGTTGTAGATGCGTGTTTGAGGATTCTGACTCTTCCTTCTTTGTACATTTATGTAACAAGTTTGTTCTTCTAAAGTCTGCAATTTCGGGGCATCTTTCCTCTGACCTCGCCATGGCCGTTTTTTTTTATGCTCTTTTCTTTTTGGTTCTGTTTCCTGAATTTTACACTGCCTCTGCTCTTTCAAGTCGAATCATAACGGGAAAGATGTGCTCTGAGTGTCATGCGATGCACGGCTCGAGGAATTACTGCTCGAGAATATAAAATTGATTAAACTCAAAAGCATGGAACAACATATGAAAATATGATGATTTTACAAAGAGGCCTGCAATTTTAGTTTCAAAATGGCAAAAATATGGAAGATACATACCAGGAGATTCAAGGAAATGAAAGTTAGTTTTCCAGACAAAATTAAGAAAAATTATAAAATAACTAAAAATATAAGAGACTGAAGTTTGATTGCTGCTCGCGTCACCTAATGGTGTAGACAGTCCCTACTCCCCACCCTCGAGAAAAATAAGAAGAAAGCGAGAGATAGTGGGATCCAACCGGGAACAACATACCTTTCGTATATTCCAAGTTACTTTGTTTTTTTGTTCTTTTTGGGAATCGTTCTAAGTCTAATATAAAGAAGTCAATTGATATAGATCCAGCAGAAAGACCTTACTGTATTTAACTGGAGGAATTCAACTCGTTTCATGAATGAAATGGTAACAATTAACCCATAAAAATGAAGGTACTAAGGGCCTCTCTGTGTGTTTGATGTGGTTGAGAACCGAGAGAGCATGTATTGGACCGTCCTTGGCTTGTAATGGGTATGGACCACTGCATGGTGTCTAAACAGCAGATTCCATTTCTAGCTGCTTATTTATTTAGAGCTGTTGGGCTTGGGTTCAACAAGGCCAAGTAAGGTGGCTTGACTTGGTGAAGCTCCGAAGCTGTGAAGAACAATGAACACATTTAACAGCGCTCTTCTCCTTGCTCTTCTTCTTTCTACTGTCGTTGTTTCCATGAGTACTGTCGACCATGACATTGCCAGAGAAATTGATTGGAATAACTTTCGTCATTGATCAAGTGGCGGGAAGCTTATGGTCGACAAAGATGATGATGATGAGCACTGCTCATTTAGAAGTTGGCATAGTTGTGGAAGTTTCTTTGGCAGGTATGCTGAAAATTTTGACAAGGGAGGTAATGTGAATGGTAGTGCAGGCTATGGTGGAGCCGGAGGTGGAGTTGGTGGCAGCAGCGGAAGAGGAGATAGTGGTGGAGGAAATGGCGCATATGGCCATGGAGAAGGTTATGGAGGAGGGGCAGGGGCAGGTGAGGGTAGTAGAAATGGAAGAAAAGGCAAGGGTGGTGGAGGTGGAGAAGGTGGCTCTGATGGAGGCTTTGGCCATGGAAGTGGGTTTGGTGCCGTGGTGGTATTGGAAGTGGAATCGGCGGTGGCGGTGGAGGTGGCAGTGGTGGAGGTGAAGCATATTGCAGCAGTGGCTCTGGCGAAGGGTTTGGTCAAGGAAGTGGCTTTGGCGCTGCATTTGCTTCAGGAGCTAATGGAGGCGGAGGTGTTGGGGGCGGTGGTGGGAGTGGTTTCGGTGGAGGCTTTGGCAAGGGAGGATTCACTGGTGTTGCTGGAGGAGGTGGCAGCGGTGGTGGAGGAGGAGGTGGGGGTCGCGGCGGCAGTGGATTGGGGGGATATTCAGGGGAGGGATATGGCCATGGTGAAGGCAGTGGTTTCGGAGCAGGTGGAGGCGGAGGCATGGGTGGTGAGTTCAACGGTGGCAAAGGCAGCGATTCATCTGGTAAAGGGCTGACAACTGGGGGAAGTAATGGTATTAGAATTGGGTTTGGCATGGACATTGGGATTGGATTTGGAAGGGGGGGCGGGGACGGAGCCAAACGTAGCAGCGACGGGAAACACTAAAGTTCCCATCTGTATGTCCACATCAAGATCAAGAAAATTTCTACCATATTCTTCTGTTTAATGATGCAAAGACAAGCATCGCTCCTATCAATTTCAAAAGCCAGTGCAAATGCAGAAGGCAAATAAGTGGTGTAGGAATGAGAACTAATAAGTCAATTACACATCTTGTGTCTTTCTAATTGCGATGGTACTCTGAATATTGAATGAGCTAAAAAGAACGATGGCAGGGCCTAGACCTAGACTCGAATATTTGGGCAAACATATTCACAAATTTGCGTAATTATTACACAAATTACTATGTACGATGACTAGTGAAAATTTCTGGGTCACCGAACATTATGGAACTTATAATCTGCACAGTTCTTACAAGAGATGATATGCTTGAAAAATGAGTACACCTCAGTCAGGAGCACTTAGACTTTTGGCCACTGTGGACTCACCACCTGCACAGGCCAATAAATAATCTCACCAGCAAAAACACATCAAGTAGATGCATATATCAACTCAAAATTCATTGTCATAGTAGAAATCGGATAAGATAAGGACAGACCAATTTTTAAGACCACTCAAGGAAGAAAAGGGAATCGGATGGCCAATAAAGAAGTTTAGTACATAATGGTCGAAAGCAGGGTGTCAATGTATTCTTCATGGCAAGGAGAATGCATGTAGTGGAAGGATATGAGACCGGGACATCCACTGTGTTCCAGTCTTTTAAACTTCAGAAGATGCATTCTCTCAACTTTTGCGCAGAAATGGGAAAAATTGTAGTAGAATAGGAGCTAACCTCGAGAGTACTGAACACCAGACGCATTCGGCTAGCAACTACCGACGGCTCTTCTGAACGGCCCATCACAGCCATCTGCTCCAGTTGAAGAGTTTTCACCGGAAGCCTTAATTTAATCATACAGTTCAACAGGTATCAACATTAGATTCTAAAACTAAAACGTGGTATGCGAGGACAAGTAGTTTCATTCTAGAATCTTTTGTCACTGTGGGAAGGCTTGCATTCAGAAATCAATAATAATGATACGAAGAAAGCAAAAGCTCACCATGCCATTCCCCTAACATAATATGCATTTGCTATGAGAGCACAGAATCCTTTCCACTGAAGTAGTATTTCTTCCGACACTGGCGGGGTAGATGACCATCTAACGATTGTTGGTTGTGGCGTGCACAAGATGGTAATGAATATAATGCTCAACCAAAATATGCACTCATCAATCTGCAGATAATGAACACCAGTGGACATCTTAAAACAGTCAAATGCATCGATATTGGAAAGGGAATAAACTAAGAACAGTATCATTATAGATTAAAGAGCCCAAAAAGTCACCAAGAACACTGGAATGCCACTATTATTATATAGTTCATGAAGTTTACAGGTTCTAATCATTAATTACCTCCTCAGAGATGATCTTTGATTTTAAAGTGGTGTTTCCACCATAAGCTTGCATTGCTTCAATCTCAACGCCAGATTCCTTCATATCAGTAAGTTCATCCCTCAATCCTTCGTCGGTGCAGCCGAGTGCGTATGCATTTACCCCAGCACTGATGAACTCCTGATACAGGGAAAAGGTTTTGACTTACAAAAGACAACAACTCAAGCTCACTCATGAAAGATCCAGCAAACTGCTAAATATACTTTTAAGTTGTCACCTCCTCCACGATCAACAGCATTCCTGTACCGCCTAAAGAGACTGATAGCTATGTTTCGGGATGAACGATATTCATCATCAAACGAACTGGAGTCACCCAGTCGGCACTATAGCATTGAAGCAATTGCACAACCTTCAGCACCAGAAAGAACTAGATCGAGATATTACAAAAAAAATTGGAACTTGGGATAAAGAACATGCATACTAGCCATTTTTTTGAAGCCACATGGTGAAGGGTCTGCAGTTGAGTGCGGCCTTTGTCAGAAAATGAAGAATTCAAAACGTTACTAGTACTCCTCACAGGAACAAAAACTGCACTTTTAGTGGAGCAAATCACATGGCTAGCTCCGCATGAAACAGTCTCATGCAGAACCAGATTCTTTGGAAGTGCCTGGTAATTGCCAACACTGCCCGTTACAGTAAGCATGGTTGTACCATGATAATTCTTCATTCAGCATGCCATCCCAAAACAAATGACTGTAAACCTGACAAGATTAACAAAACCAACATGTTGAGCACTTTCAACGATCAACAAAACCAAAGTTCATATAAAAGAAAAGATAAAGGACTTGGCTTTCTCCATGCCCAGAAAAGAATCTACAAATCCATAATTCAATTTACTAACATAATTGGAAATTGCCCTGACCTATCAAAAATTGGCAATCAAGAATTTAAAAATGAAAAGAAAGGAAAATTCGGCCCACGGAAACAAAAGGAAGCCATTCACATCATTGGAAATTGGCTTATAGAAATTCCAACGTTTCTTATATCCTCTGTTTTCTCTGTTCAACACCAGTATTGAAGTGAAGATAAACTAGAAAACAAGGCTGAAACTTCACAGTCCTACGTTTCTCCCACCAAAATTTCATCTGAAAACAACATGGAACCAAGCATAAGCACGTACAAGCTCGCCCCCCTAATCGACAACCCCTTTCGATCGCTCGCCTTGACTCAAAAACACATCATTCACAGCAAAACCAATCAAACAAACGAGAATCCAGTAAACAGAATGAACCACGAAACTCGAGACGACCTATTACCCGAAAACGCGAATCCGCGAAGGGGAAAAGCAGAGCAGCAGGGTCATTTGCATCTAGAAACAACATAGAACCGATTGCATCAGCACTTCCAAATTGGCCCCCCAATCAACAACGCCTTTCAATTGCTCGCCTCGACACAAAAACACGTCATTCACAGCAAAAGCAATCAAACAAACGAGAACCAAGTAAAAAGAACCCAATGAACCGCAAAACTCTAGACGACCCATCACCCAAAAACGCGAATCCGCGACGGGAATAGCAGAGCAGCAGGGTCATTTGCATCTAAAAACAACATAGAACCGATTGCATCAGCACCTCCAAGCTCACCCCCCTTATCGACAACCCCTTTTGATCGCTCCCCTCGATGCAAAAAACACATCGTTCACAGCAAAACCAATCAAACAAACGAGAACCCAGTAACCAGAACCCAATAAACCGCGAAACTCGAGACGACCCATCATCCGAAAGCGCGAATCCGGGGAAAAGCAGAGCAGCAGGGGTCGCGCACCTCGTCAGAAACGAGACGAGCTCATCGCACGGGAAATGCTAAGAGAGAGGAACTCTGTTTTCCCCCCGCGAGCAGCGGCATGCATCATCCAAGTGGAGATAAGAAGAGAATTCGAAGCAGGGGATGGACCCAATAGCCATCAAAGATCTTTGGGGGGCGGGGCAAGGAATCTGTTCTCGGCCACCAGTTATTTGCATGGCTCTGGAGATTCCGGTTGGATTCTCTCTCTCGAATTCTCGGACATTTTGTCCTGGCGAATTTCGGCCGCCATGAAAATTAACGTGCGGGGGTTGTCTCTCGTTTGGTTTTTTCTTTTGTCCTCTTCTTGGTTCTGCAGTTTTGGGAGAGAGGGAAACGGCGCCGTGCTGTGCAAAAAGCAGTCCAATTTTATTTCATAGTTAGGTGGAGATAATCATGATGAGAAAAATGGGTATTTTGTTGATGTTCCTAAAATCTCATAAGGCAAAGGTGGAAATCCGATGTGCAAAAGTAGGGTAGAAAAAATGGTGGATAAACCGTGGTTTTTTTCATCATCAAATTAGGACAAATTCAATGAACCTTTTCATTTTAGACTCGTGATAATGACTAATTAATAGACATTATAAGTAGAGGGAGAAACTGAGCCAATTCAACTGGGGAATTCAAAGTTGATTCACAAGGAGATTTATTCCCTAAATTGGGAACCGAATTGAGGTTGGTTCCCAATTTTATACTTGAAATTGGTTAGTTTTACTTGAGAATCTTCTATAAGGTTGATTTTAAGGTAGAATTTAGAACCAAACCATATTACCACTAATATTAAGTAAGGTTTTTTCTGCCTTTTTTTTTGTAAAAAAATAATTTTTGTGGATATTAAGTAAATTTGACATATTGTCATCAAGCAAAAAAAAAAAAACTATATTCAAATTTGACACATGCATATTATATATAATATATGAAACAAAAAATGCAAAATAAAAGTCTCAACTTGTTCCAAAGTCAATAAAGTCAATTCCTTGTTTGAAAATTTGGAAATCAAATTGGACAACATAGATATCAAGTTTAGATTTGAAATCCATGCAACCTAAAATCAATCACCCTTAATCTTAACAAGCCTAAGATTGTTTTATGATATCGTGACATGTCTAGGTAATCTAGTATAGAAGGATTGTGTGTTAAAAAAAGGGGTTATAAATGTAAGGTAAAAATTATCTGGTTATCAAATTTCAACTTCTGAGATTTATATTAAAAAAAAAAAAAATCTTTTGTCTGTTTCCACGTTGGTGTTGGAACCACTTAGGTAATCTGTCAGATTCTACCGAGAATGCAGTACATTCAGTTCCAACTTAGAATTCCAAGCTCACCGACCAATCTTCTCTTGACCCAACGACAGATCCCTTCTCAGAAAACGCACGTCTGGTTCCTGGACCATCGATGTTCGAAGACCACCATAACATCATGGGACTCAGCAGCACAGGAACACCAGGGAAAGAGGTGGGGTTGCTCCCGTTGCCGAGCACCACACGGTAACGATGGGTTTTGATCTGAACAGAGGAACCCTCCTCCACCCACTGCGCCCCTGTCTCACCAACCCAAAAAACAATAGGATAAAAGACTGCCCTTTTGTTAATTATCCACCATATTACGAAGCACCCATAAAAGGACATCCTTCATTCTATCACCAACCTCGTGCATTGATGCCCTGCTGGGCTCCGAGATTTGGTGGTCTTTCGTCGAGGAGCAGAGCGTGTTCTCGGGTGAGTCCTCTCTCTGTACGTGAGGTTTTTGCTTAAATGCTTGAAAGATGAATTGGGTTCTGTTCTTTTTTATCAACTCTTGGCGAAAGATCGGTGCTTTCTGTGTTGGATTCGAATCTCTCTGCAGGGCACTTTCGTTCTTGTCCTGGGAAAAGTGGGTTTTTGATAGGATCTGAATGTCATTTTGTGCTTTTGGTTGAAAATGAATGATATTCAGAGTTTGCTCCTCAGTTTTGAGACCATGTAGTGTATGTGTGTGCAATATGAAAGCCATATCTATTTGATATGTTTTCGGTGAGTCAAGGCATCAGCTATTTTGGATGGGTTGGTTGTGTTTCTCATAGAATCTGAGGCTCTTTCATTAGTTTTTCTTTTCTTTTTTAGAGTATCTTTGGACAATATGGTTGGTCTGCTCAAAATGAATTCTAAGATTTAGAGGGCTGATGACCATTGTCTTATCTTGTGACCTTACCTATGATGAAAGCCTGAGGTGATATAGATCTATTATTTGTTCTTTTGTTGAATGTTTTGTCTGGGTTGTGATGTCGTTCTTATGATGTTTTGCATGACTAAATGCTGCCAGTTTCTGAGAGGAATATAGCACCTGATGGGACTTTCATGAAATGCTTAAGCTCCTTATGGAGTTGCCCGTGTGAACATGGAAAATCTCTGTCAAAGAATGTGCTTGCTCTTTCCACATTCGATTGTTTTAATGATGCATCATTTCATCCTTTTGCCGAAATATTCAAGTCACCATGTACACTTACCAAACCAATGCCCATCATCACTTGTCCTGATCCAATTAAAGCTGTTGTCTGGAGAATGGGAACTGAGGGTAGAGAGGGGGAAAAAACTTAAATTGTCCTGGATATCTTACTTATAACGTCTTCTATTTCTTTGACCAGATTTTTTTCATCTAAACATGAGAGGAGGAGGTTTGTGGCAGCTTGGCCAGTCAATCCGTCGCCGCCTTGCTCAGGCTGATAAGAAGGCTGTCGCACGTCGATACTTCGCAAGCGAAGCTGATCTCAAGAAGACAGTGCTTTATGACTTCCATGTCACTCATGGGGGAAAAATGGTGCCTTTTGCTGGGTGGAGCATGCCCATTCAATACAAGGACTCAATCATGGAGTCCACAGTGAACTGCAGAGAAAATGGTAGCCTCTTTGATGTCTCTCATATGTGTGGGCTTAGCCTTAAAGGGAAGGATTGCATTCCTTTCCTTGAAAAGCTGGTCATTGGCGATGTCGCTGCGCTAGCTCCTGGCACAGGGACACTGTCTGTGTTTACTAATGAGAAAGGAGGGGCAATTGACGACACTGTGATCACCAAAGTCAAGGACGATCATATATACCTTGTGGTGAATGCTGGGTGTAGGGATAAGGACCTGGCCCATATCGAGGAGCATATGAAGGCTTTCAAGGCCAAAGGCGGGGATGTTTTGTGGCACATTCATGATGAAAGATCTCTCCTTGCTCTCCAGGTTGATCTTACTGAACACATCTTTTCCTAATTTCACAGTTTTTGGGCGGACATGCGATTCTCACTACTTGACTCTTTATTCTTAAATAGATGGTTATTTTTTGTACTCAGAAATGGGCCAAGAAGACTGTCTGATCAACCTATCCTTGTCCTTCCAATTGAGTGATAGTAATGTTGATACTAGAATTGAAAGCTTGGTTTAGGATAAGATCAAAAAAACTCTGAAAGTATCGTTTTTCAAGTAATCTGGCCTTGCTTTGTTTATTTATCTTATTATTTGTAGTTGATACTCCTGATTGCATAAATGAAATATGGAGGGACAAATGAAAGGTCATGCGCTCCGGTTTATAAAAGAATCTATTCTAGACTCGATTGTAACTGGGGGGACTGTTGTTTTCTTTATAGCCCTATCTGTCATGATTTCTGAATTCCAAAAGCAGCTTGATTTAGAAAGGGAAGTTTAAATGTCCCAAGTGTCTATCTCAGGGACATAACTATGATCCTCCTATCATGTTCTAAGTGTCTATCTCAGGGACATAACTATGATCCTCCTATCTTCTTTTGTATAGGGTCCTCTTGCTGCCCCAGTTCTCCAGCACTTGACAAAAGAGGACTTGAGCAAGATTTATTTCAGCGACTTCCGCATCATTGATATCAACGGTGCTTCCTGCTTTCTCACAAGAACGGGGTACACGAAAATTTTCTCAGTTGATCCTTTTATTGCCTTTTACTTCATAAAAATGACCATAATTCTTGTATCTCCACGATCAGCTTGTCCTCCTATATTTGGTCCTGAAAGATCATGTCTTGTGGAAAGGCCTCTCTTGTCCGTCTATAATTTCATGTTCCTCACAAGTGGGCAAAGAAAATGATCCAAATATATCTAGTCAGCTGGATTGATAGTTCAAATTCTCTTCATATTTATGCCACTTCCCTATTCTGATCCAACTAGCATGAGAGCCCATTGGATGGTTTTCTGTGTTTTTGCAGTTACACTGGTGAAGATGGATTTGAAATCTCAGTTCCTTCAGAGCATGCCGTGGATCTGGCCAAAGCGATCCTGGAGAAGTCAGAAGGGAAGGTGAGGTTGACCGGCTTAGGTGCTCGGGACAGTCTCCGTCTTGAAGCTGGACTTTGTTTATATGGCAACGATATGGAACAGCACATAACTCCGGTGGAAGCTGGACTGACATGGGCCATTGGGAAGAGGAGGAGGGCTGAAGGCGGATTCCTTGGAGCTGAGACAATCCTCAAGCAGCTCGAAGAGGGTCCAAAGATCAGGCGTGCTGGATTCATCTCTTCAGGCCCGCCTGCTAGAAGCCACAGCGAGATCCAGAATGATAAGGGAGCAAACATCGGCGAAGTCACGAGCGGAGGGTTCAGCCCTTGCTTGAAGAAGAACATAGCCATGGGGTACGTGAAATCCGGGTCACACAAAGCTGGAACCAAGGTTAAGATCCTGGTCCGAGGAAAGGCCTACGACGGCGTCGTCACAAAAATGCCGTTCGTCCCCACAAAGTACTACAAGCCATCTTAATTGTTGGATGGTACATGAGCCCCATGGACATTTTCCTGTTCTTCCTGATGTCTCTCTGTTTTTGATTTGCTTTGAATAACTTGACATCGACAGTTGCAATCAATGATAAATCTTCATATTCATACTTGATTCATAGATAGGTCGAATGACGTGGTTTTTGCAGGGCTTTTTTTCCCGGAATTTTTCATGATTTTTGAAATTTACTTAAAGGAAGAATGACATAAATGATATATGAACTTTGACCAAATATGTAATACGGTTCATAAACTTTTGATTTGTTCAATGTCTTCTAAACTTTAGCCTAATTTGTAATGTGATCCCTAAACTTTTAGTAATGTTCAAACCGGTCCTTGGACTATATGAGAATATTCAAGTTGTCGAACAATGTTGAATATTTTAATATAATATATGGACTAGTTTTAACACATACCGAAAATTCAAGAGCCATATTGAACATGTTAAAAACGACATTGCACTTTTGGCTAAAAATTCATAGATTATATTGGACATATTAAAAGTTCAGGGACCATATTGTATATCAGACCATAGTTCATAAATTATTTATGTCGCTATCCCTAACTTAAATTAAGATAAATCATCTTTATAAACGTATACGTCGTGTTGTTTAACTAATAAAGATTAACATTTTTACCAAAAAAAAAAACATCAATCGGCCTTTCTTGACATTTTCTTGCAAAGCAGGCTAAAGTTACACCCCTGCGTCGAATTGACTGCTCGCCACATTATAGCCACAGCTTGGGGAAGAAGCCAAAAGTGAAACGCCAGAAATTTATGTTGACTTCAACGCCAAAATAGCGAACTCAAGCCAAGAAAACTGACCAACGCCATATTGAGAAGAATCAATTTCATTCTATTGGACCAAATAAATCTCAAGATTTGCTCAAATAAAAACTATATCAATAATTTTATCATGAAATTTGAGAGTGACAAAACACTTTTTTCAATGATTGAATATACTCATCCCCCTCCTAATTTATGCAAAAGTGATATTTTTGAATGTTGATCGTGTCTTGAATATTGTTTCAAGTATTCAACTAAATTGGGTTTTGATACCCGAGTTGAAATTTGCGGCAACTTAATTTGAGAAAAAAATGGACAGACAAAAAAAGTCTTTTAAGGTTTTCCAAGACACCTTTTGTAATTCTTTAATTTTCATAGTGAGTTTTGCCTTTCCTTTCCTTTCGCCGTGGTTTTTCCTATAAGAGTTTTGCAGGTAAGTTTGTGTGTTCTTTTATTCTTTTTAGTTTTAATTTTGTTGTAATTTCCGCATTAGTCAATTACACATAAGTGTTACCGATAAATAAAAGATACACTAACCTAATTCTCGAAATTGGAATAATGAATAATGTGACAAATTGACATGGTCGAAATTGAGTGCCACTCACATACCTACATGTTCACCGGCACTATGTGGTATTCGTGGAATATGTCAAATAGAAGAACCTAGTACTATTATTAAAACATAAGTGATGACGCATTTCACGTATATAGATGGGATTTAAGAGTGGTTTTCTCCTGCTAATTTACGTAGCGTTTGGATCTTTGAAATGTCCGAAATCTAGAAAAGGTCAGGCCCCATGGGCAGATTCAACTCCTTGCGTTCTAAGTCAAATTTTCAAAACTTACGACCGTTTCTTCATGTTTACATCGCGTACTTCGCATGTATAAATACGAGCCCAGAAGAGCCTCCAACCTCCCTAACCAAAACCACTCCAATCCTCAAGCAATCCTCTCAAAAACCATCGCATTCAAACGCTTGAAACACGCAAAATCCAACAGCAACACGAGACTCAACGACTCCATTAATGGCCGCTTTACAAGCTTGCTGTCTCTTAGTTCCTTCTGGTTCTTCCTCCTCGGGTCGTTCTTTGAAAAGAACGATCACTGCTTCGATCCAAGCCCCGAAGCCCTCGAAGCTTAGCCTTGGCAATCACCAAGGCGCTGCGATCTCGAAGAAGCTAGTCGAGGAATTGAGTACCAGGAATGGTTATGCCTTCACGGAGCCATTACAAATGGACGTCATCCAGAATGATAGGGTTCTGGAGCCGCGCCTATCACCTACTTCTGTCAAAACGATCACGAAGCTCTATGCGATCTTAGAGGCTGTTGAAGATAGAGTGGAGATGCACAATAACGTCGGCGAGCAGCGAGACAACTGGAACAAGCTCCTGTTGAACTCGGTCAACATGATGACTCTCACAGCCACCACCACGGCGGCGATGGCTACGGCTGTGCCGGCTCCATCGCTGAGAGCATGTTCTGCTCTCTTGTTTACGGCAGCCACCGGGATGTCGCTTTTCATGAGCAAAATGCAGCCCTCACAACTGGCTGAAGAGCAACGCATTGCCTCAAGGTTGTTCAAGCAGCTCCAAAGCGAGATCAAGTCAATGCTCGTGCTACAATCCCCGACTGAGTCAGACGTGAAGGAGCTGATGGAGAAGGTGCTGGCCATTGATAGGGCTTATCCGTTGCCTCTGCTCGGAGCGATGATCGAGAAGTTCCCCTCGAAATTTGAGCCTGCCGCATGGTGGCCTAGGGATTCCAACAACTGCCACCAATACCGAGGACAGAAAACCATTCCGAACACGGAGCGAAATGGATGGAGCGAGGACCTAGAATTGGAGATGAGAGCCATCGTCCAAGTCCTTAAGAGCAAAGACAAGCAAGACTACCTGAGGCTCGGGAATTTGGTGCTAAAATTGAATAAGATGTTGGCGGTTTCTGCTCCTTTGCTAACCGGCATTGCTGCAGCCGGCTCGGCCTTCGGTGGCTCGACAACCATGACAGTGGCGGCCATCACTGGGGCAATGGCTGCGATCGCCAACAGCTTCGAGCACGGAGGCCAAGCTGGTATGGTGGTGGAGATGTACAGAAACTGCGCAGGGTTCTTCGAGCTCATGGAAGAGACGATCGAAGCGATGCTCGAAGAGAGAGACTATAGCAAGAGAGAGAACGGAGAGATGTTCGAGATGAAGGTGGCGATCAAGCTGGGACGGAGCTTGTCGGAGCTCCAAGGTTTAGCAAGAAAATCAATGGCTTCTTGTATAGAAGGGATTGAGGTGGATGAGTTTGGAAGCAAGCTTTTCTGAACTCCTTTGAACAGAGATATTCAGTGTATATACTATACATGTACATGAGGCTGATTAACATGATTATTTTTATTATTTATTTCTTGGTGCATAATTGTATCAATTAATTCCACAAAATAAATAATTAAAAGCATTAATTGATATGCGGGTCTGTTTTTCACAACCCCATTTCCTTTCATTAATTAATTAGCCTGTTGATTTTTTTGATTCATTTTAGTTTGACTGTGTATATAATTGTCAAACGGACAATGCTTTTATTATAAATCATGGTAGAAAAGTTTGGTACTAAAGGCTTTACTAAGACAAAATGAATCCATCTTTATTACATATAAAATGCGAAAAATCATGTGCTTTACTTCTTAACATATAAACTAAAAAAAGAAGTTGCCAGTAGGGAAAAAATTGTTTTAAAATGTGGTCTTTACATATTATCATGAAGTATATACTGTATAATTCTATGTGCGCAAATGGTCAAATCTTGATTAAATAATATGAAGTATATACTAATAGAATCATATGATTTCTTGCGCACAAATGGTCCAATCCTGATTAGATACTCAGGTAAAGATAATTTAAGCTCATAGTCAGAATTCCACGTCTAATCTAATATTCCGCTTCTTAAATAAAAATTTAGTTATTCTATTTTCTTACTAAAGGATGAAGCATTTTTATAAGGCCATGTTTTAAATTTTCATAAGGGTAAGATTTGTAAAGAAAAACGAAGGGCCGCGCGTCATACCATTTTCACGATGTGGACGCAATCAAATGGTTGAATTCTTCAATGTCTCCTGCCGCACAAACGGTCTCCATGCGGAAGCCGCTTTTAATTTACAGAAAGAGTTGATATCATTGACACATTCGAGTTCTCTTCACCCGTTGTTCTTGCGCGTTGGCTTTTGCCTTGTTACAATATATAAATATTAAATCATACATTTATCTAACATGTTAAACTTTTAGAACAATTGATTGTAGTTCTATAATATCTCACATGGTATCAAAGCCGGAGGTTCTATGTTCGAGTCTTTTCAAGCCATTTTTGCCTCCCCAATTAAATTTCCATGCCTTACCACTAGGCAAAAAAATTAGACTAAGCATGAAGGAGGATGTTTAAATCTTTAAATAATAAATCAATATTTCATTTAATAACTTAAGCTTTTAGAACAATTAATAATGATCTCATCAAAATCTCACATGTATTAAAACTGGAGATTCTGAGTTCAAATCTTATTAAGCCTCATTTGACTTCCCAATTTAATTAGACAATATTAAGCGTGAGGAAGAATGTTAAAATATTTAAATAATAAAACATGCATTAATCTAATAGTTTAAACTTTTAGAACAATTGGTTGTGGTCCTTCAATATCTTGCATGCTTTTTCCACCCTGGAGTAACAATTTGAGCATATTTCTTAGTGATACAATGCCCAACTTAAAAGTTCAACTAATTGATAGAGGGAAATTATGTGTATATGAAAAATATACAAATAAGAAGACAAACGGCATGTGTTATTGTCATGACCTAAATTTTCGGGTGTGAACCATCTAGGTTTAGGCTAATGGACTACTAAGTCTTTAGACTTAGCCCGGACTCTCCCAAGTCCATACCAATTCGCAACTTAAGGTTCAAATATATAGTATGAAAAAGATTATTAGCTAGGAATCGCTACTAATCGGTTTACAATAGGTCGATTAGACACATAAGTAAAATAATGAGAGGATTATTTTACTTCTACGAACTAGAAACTTTGAGTACATGGACTTGGTTACACTAAATTTCTCTAATGTCCTTTCGGTACCATTTCTTTGTTAATTTTCAAAAATATATTTATTTTAATCTAAATTACTATCATGCAATTGGGTGATTATACGGATACTCAATCATTATTAAACATTCAACGAATCAAATAAATTGCATCAATATAATTAAATGCACAAAGCAAATAAGTTTTTTGGGTTTTTTCTTTTGATTAGAATTTTATCATAAAACATGCATTTTAACTACATGACCCAATTTAATGGCAGGCAATTTTCTAATTAAATGGACCTAGCAACAATTATTAAGTGATATACATTTCATGAACCTAATTTTACTAACAAACTCTAATGAAATGATCATATTATACAAACTAATTACCATGCACCTAATATGTTTGTATTTTTTTTATTGAGATTCGAAATTAATAAAAACCCTAATTAAACTATCCAAAAAAGAATAATTTTCTAATTTATTTTAGGGAGTAATTGGACTTAAACCCTACCCTATCTTAGAATTTTTTTTATAGAAAAATGAGATAATTAAAATGTGCAAACATTATCAAAAAGCAGTCCTAATCTATTTAAAAAATCATCTAAAAAAGCAATCCTAAAAAACGCAATCCTAATTTACTAAACCAACACACTCTAATGCAAGATTTCATTTTTTTTTTTAATGTTTTTTAGTGTTTTTCCAACATAAGCAACTATATCTAAACAATCAAGATATTCATCAAATAAATTATTAAAATAATCGAAAAAATAATGTGTTCTCTCACATGGCCAAATTAACGATTACCTTAACTCTAAACATCACGACAAAATGTTCAAAATAATTAAAAATCTGATCCGAAATCTTACGAATCAAATTAATAATTATAATGATTTAATAATTAAAATACTATTAAAATGACCAAATATTAACATAATTAAGAAAAATGATCCAACGTCTTATAAATCAAATTAATAATTACAATAATTTTGGGCAAAATTCCTGTGGATAATGCCTACAATATTCATAAAATAAATCTCGAGATCTAATGTTCCAATTCAAATAACTAAATTAATAAAATAAATGAAAAATAAAAATAAAATAAACTACCTAAATTGATTTTCTATTTTTTTTTCTTTTCTTTTTTCAGACGAGACTTGGCAGGTGGTTCGCCGGGGGTGATGGGCACGGTCGTCGGAGCTCCGGCGAGGGCGGAAACCGGTGGACCAGCAGCGGCAGAGGGCGGAACAGCAGGTGCCAACGGTGTTGCTGGGTCAGCGGGCCGCTGCAGGAATGCGGTGGCGTCGGGTTGTCGTGGGTGGAGGTCACCGGAGAGGAGTTTCGGACGAAGGCTGGCAGACGCGACGACGGCGCTGGGTCACGGGCTGTCGGCTGCTGCGCGGCGACAGCAAGACGATGCTCGGGCTTCTGGTTGCAAGCGAGGCAGATCCGGTGGTAGCAGCAGCGTCGCAGGGGCTCACAGGCGGGGCACAGCGATGTTGGTGCGGCGGTAGCGACCGGAGACTCGGGATCTGCAGGTGGGTCGCTCGGACGTGAGGCGGAACAGGGCTTGGGCGCGGTGACAGGTAGCGGCGCGCTGAGTCGCGAGTCGCCGAGGCGCGGCGTCGGGTGGAGGCGAGCTCAGATCTGAAGGTGTCGGCACTCGAGCGGGGTCCTGCAAGCGGCGGTGGCGCGGTGAGCAGAGGGGGGTCGAGCGCTGGAGAGCAGCGGCGGCGAGCAGTGGCGTTGCTGGTGAGGCGCGGATGGAGCGGCGAGGAGCGCGAGCGTCGGCGGCGGTGCTGTGCGTCGAGGGCGAATCTGGTGCGGCGGCGAACAGCGAGGACTGAGGCGCGAATGGAGGCGCGGAGGCGGCTGACGGAGGCGGCTGACGGAGGCGGCGCCGGCGCGCTGAACAGCGCTGGCACGCCTGGCACGATCGGGGAGGGCCTTCGGGGAAGACGACACTGTAGCTTTTTTACTTCTTTTTTTTTTTCACCTGTCTCACGTCACTTCTCTCTCTCTCACCTGTCGCGCACACTTCCTGTTTACTTTTTCCTCCTCCTCTCTAAAAGAAACGAAGCTTTCCTTTTTTCTCCTTTTCTATTTTTTCTTCTTCGAACCTTAGAGAAATTTTCCCCTCCGTTCCGCAGCCTCGCATTCTTTATTTATAGAGGAAAACTCAAAATTGTTTTTGCAAGTGAGATATTCACTCAACAACTCAACAAGAAAAGTGGCTCCAAAATCAGACAACAACTAATTTTTTGAATTTTGAAATGAGGATATATTTTTAACAACAAAGATTTTCAAAACCAAATGTTTTATTTTATTTATTATTTTCTAAAATATTAGGTGTCAACAGTTATTTAACACCATGTATCAAGAATGGCAAATAAAATTTGACAACTAAAGCTTGAAACATGAAATAAAGTGGAGTAGAACTTGCCTTCAGTACGATGTTAGAATATTCAACAAAAACTCAAGTTATATGTGAGAGATATCACATGTATATGATAAGCATATAAAACTCATACATAAGTGATGTAAGTTGTTTACCACTCAGCCAAAGTGTTTGAGACTTTCAAAAATTCTTTTTTACCTTTGTGTTGGCGAAATAACCGCATCGCTTGATTACAAGGTTTTTTTTTTTTTTTTTTTGGTAAGGAAAAAAAAAATTTAATGGTTATGTACTCAATAAGATTGTTTCTTAAAATACTCAAGTTGTTTAGACAAAATTTAACTTCTAGCTTTTCACTTTAGGTTATATGGTGTTTTAACTTTAACCAGTACTATAATAACCCAATCCTATGAGGGTTGAATGTTTGTCGAGGCTAGAGGGCTCAGATAAGGAGTGAATCTTGGAAAACTTATAGGATGACAAATAGGAAAGTATTGAACCAAATTGCGCATCCAACTGAGGGAAAGCGTTCCAAAGATATATATGTGAAATTGGAATTAACTCACAAGAAATGCTTTTTTATATACGACAACATTTAGCATTGGAACACCAATGTTAAGCATGCTCAAGTGAGAGCATTATTAAAATAAGTGACCTCCTAGGAAAGTGCCCATCTATACTTCAAAGGATGAAACATTGAGGCTTGGTAAAGAATGGGTAAAAACGGTCAATACATCGAGTAAGTTGATCCAAGGGTGTTATAATATGGTATTAGGACAAGATCCTCTCTAGTAGGTGTATGGTTCAAGGATAAACCACACATAAACTAGTGGGTCCATAATGACTCGGTTTGACAAGGGCAAGAGGTGTTCATGAGGGCTAGAGTGCTCAGGCAAGGAGTGACTCCCGACAATCTAGTAAGATGGCTAATGGAGAAAAAAACAATTCGAATTGCGCAGCCAATAATGAGAGAGTGTTCTCGAGATATATACGTGAAAAAGTAATTAAGTCACCAAAGATGTTCTTGACATAACAACAACATTTGGCATTGGAATTCCAATGTTAAGCATGCTCAGGTAAGAGCACTAATAAAATGGACAACCTCTTATAAAAGCTTTAACTTATTTTCTAAAGGACAAAACCATGAGACTTGATATAAGAAGGGTCAAAATGGATAATGTCTCAAATAAGTCAATCCAAAAGTGTCATAATATGGTATTAGAGTAGGACCTCTCTTGTAGGTGTGTTATTCAAGGACAAACTATGAGGAATCTAGTGGGCCTGTAATGACTTGTTTCAATGAAGGCAAAGAGTGCTTGCTAGGGTTGGGGGGCCTAGACAATGAGTGGTTCTTGGTAGGGGTGAGCAGTGGTCTAGTCGGTCGACTGACCGGCCCAACCCCGCCGGTCCCGGTCCAGTTCCCAAGGGGGCCGGGTCGGTCCTTGGTCCGAAATTCGGGACCAACACACTTTGTGCGGGGTTGCCCCTCGATCCTAAGAGTTTTGGGTCAACAACCCCGTATATTATATTATATTATATTATATTATATTATATTATATTATATTATATTATTTATAATTATTTTATATATTCAAACCTAAGTAAAATGTCTATTATACTATATTATATTAAGATGTTCTATCAATAGCACTAATAGTAATTTCAATTTAAAACTTTTGTTGAGTGTTAATTAAGTATCGTTTGTTTTGTTTTCAGGTGTTTAGAAGTTCAAGTGAATTAACAAGATGTGAAATTATATATTCATGGTTTATATTAAGTATTTTGAACTTTTTATGGTTTAATTGTATTTTACTAATGAATTTCAACTGCATTTTGCTTTTCAATTTGTGTCAAATGGTAGAAGTTTTTGAAGAGTAGAGTAGTACTGTAGTTGCTATGGTGATTTGCTAGTCAAGTGGTGTGAAGCTCATTTTTTGGTTGAGTGGACTCTACATGATAAAATGCAGAAAAATGCTTTTGCATATGGTGTTATGAATATTAAAGATAGATGATTACAAGAACTTTCCATCTTGTCCCATATCTCGATGAGCGGTTAGTAGGTACGAAATTTCTATTATTATGTCATCTTAAATTTGCTAAATATGTATTGGTATTTATAGTTTAGTTGCACAATGCTGCATTATCGATGGATGTGTAATTTGAATTCGTAGGTTTTTGTTTTAAGGAGTATAAAAAATAAAAAAATAAAAAAATTATCAATCGGTCCCGGGTTGACCCTTGGAATCGGACCGAACCCATTGGGTCGGTCCAGTCCGTGGTCCTAGGCTCAATAGGGTCGGTCCTCGGTTCTAAAAATTGAGGACCGACACTGTACGGGTTGGTCCTAGGGTTAGGGGGTGGCCCAGACCAACCCGGACCATGCTCACCCCTAGTTCTTGGCATGCTTTTAGGATGGCAAATGGAGTAGAAATAAACCAAATTACTCATAAGATAGCGTGAGATATATATGTGAACATGAAATTAACTCACAAAAAGCATTTTTTGACCTAACAGTAACCTTTAGCATTGTAACTCTAATGTTTGTTTAGAGTGTTTAGATGAGAGCACTATCAGAATGGGTGATCTCTTGGGAAAATACCCACCCATATGCCAAAAGGACAAAACTGTAAATCTCAATATGGTAAGGGTCAAAACGGACAATATCTAAAGTGAATTAATCTAGGAGGGGCCTTGATTAAACTTTTCAATAATTCTTAAAGCAGTTTTTCTAGTTTTGTGTATAAGTTTATGAGCGACTTTAATATTATTTTAAACATGATGGTCAAATAGGCCAGCTTCTTGCTTAAACATATTTAACAGCTCATACGATAACAGTATAGTGGGTCTTCAAATAACCAAGATATTTCGACCAATAAGATAAAATAAAATAACCATGATATTTACGACGCTACTCATTTTCACGGCTTGGAAGTTCATTTATTTAAGATAGACTGTCTTCATAAAAGTATGTGTTGCGTTATCCAACATCCAAGGTTAACGAGAAATATAATTAATATCTAATTATACTTTTATCCACCCTTTTGTCATTCGGACTTGACATCTTCAAACAAAGCAGGCAAAAGTTCACCCAGCATCGAATTGACTCACCCACACATTATAGCCAATTTGAAAGAAAAAGCAGAAGATTCAAACGCCCGAAAATTAGGTTGACTTGATCGCAAACATAATGAACTCAATCCAAGGCTGTCCAATGCAAAATCGGAAACCGACCTGACCTAAAACCCGATGCTCTTTGAATCCAAAGAAAATTCCATTTCAAGAAATGTTCAAACCTCAAGTAACTCAAGAGATTTGACTTGACAATTCTTCTCGACAATTCTACAGTTTGCCAATGAATTTGTCATATAAGCAATATGCATATAGTCTAGCAAATCAATATCGAAAGGCCATTTGTAACAAGAGCATATCATATGTCATTCGAATTGGGTTTGCCAATAAATATGAATAATTAACTAATTATTTATATATAAGAAATCCCTAAAAGATAATATATGTGAACCATAAGTGGGAAAAGGGCAGAGAGGTCTAACTATTTGGGCTAGCCTGGTTGACAAGAGAGGCATAAGCTCACGGGCCGGTGGCGCATGTGACATGTGGTAATATCAAGATTTTCTTTTTCTTTTGGTAAGGAAAAGAAAAAAGAAAAGTAATATCAAGAAATTTGATCATATGACAACACTTTTTTAATCAAAGAATGCTTCCATTCATTTCAAATAAAGAATGGTGATCTTTGTAAGCATTACCTAAAACTAAAAAGTATACTAATACTGATTTTCAGAGTTATTATATTAATTAAATAATATGATAAATTGTCACTTTCAAAATTGGATATGACTTGCATGTCTAAATGCTTACATGCAATATATCGCGTTTATTACGCATTTCGGCCACTAATGTTGATTATACTTCAGGAACGTACGGATGAAATGATGTGATGTAAGAATTCGACATATACAAATTCAAATAATAGAAAAGTCAGCCGAATGGGCTGAGTCAACACCTTGCGTTCTACAGTCAATTTTTAACAATTCCAACCTCTTCTTCATTCGACGTCGCGTGCCTTGCATCTATAAATACGCAGGCGAAGGAGCCTCCAACCACCAACCTCCTCAACCAAAACCACTCAAATCCTCAAGGAATCCTCTCAAAATCATCGCATTCGTTAATGGCGGCTTTACAAGCTTCCTCTGTCTTAGTTTCTTCTTCTTCCTCCTCCTATTCAGGTTGTTCTTCGAAGAGAACGATCACCGCTGCGATCCAACTGCCGAAGCCCTTGAAACTCAGCATCGCCGATGATCCAAGCGTTGTGATCACGAAGAGTCTAGTCGAGGAATTGAGCACCAGGAATGGTTACGCCTTCACGGAGCCACTACGAATGGACATCGCCCAGAAAGATAAGGTCTTTGAGCCGCGCCGAACGCCTACTTCTTCAGTTGAAATGATGAAGAAGCTCTATGCGATCCTGGAGGCTGTTGAAGATAGAGTGGAGATGCACGGTAACATCGGCGAGCAGCGAGACAACTGGAACAAGCTCCTGTTGAACTCGGTCAACATGATGACTCTCACTGCCGCCACCACAGCCACGATGGCTACGGTTGCACCGGCTCCATCGCTGAGAGTCTGCTCAGCTCTCTTGTTTACGGCGGCCACTGGGATGTCGCTCGTCATCAGCAAAATCCAGCCCTCCCAGCTGGCTGAAGAGCAACGCAACGCCTCAAGGTTGTTCAAGCAGCTCCAGAGCGAGATCAAGTCGATGCTCGCCCTCCAATCCCCGACTGAGTCAGACGTGGAGGAGACGATGGAGAAGATGCTGGCCCTCGACAGGGCTTATCCACTGCCTCTGCTCGGAGCGATGCTCGAGAAGTTCCCTTCTAGATTCGAGCCCGCTGCATGGTGGCCCAGGGTTTCCAATGACTGCCGCCAATACCGAGGGGGAAAAGCCGTTGCAAACACAGAGCGAAATGGATGGAGCGAGGACCTAGAAGTGGAGATGAGAGCCATCGTCCAAGTCCTCAAGAGCAAAGACAAGCAAGACTACCTGAGGCTCGGGAATTTGGCGCTAAAATTGAATAAGATGCTGGCGGTTTCTGCTCCTTTGCTAACCGGCATTGCTGCAGCCGGCTCGGCCTTCGGTGGCTCAACAGCCACAACAGTGGCGGCCATCACCGGGGCGATGGCTGCAATCATCAACAGCTTCGAGCACGGAGGCCAAGTCGGCATGGTGGTGGAGATGTACAGAAATTGTGCGGGCTTTTTCGAGCTCCTGGAAGAGACCATCGAAGCGACGCTCGAGGAGAGAGACTATAGGAAGAGAGAGAACGGAGAGATGTTCGAGATGAAGGTGGCGATGAAGCTGGGACGGAGCTTGTCGGAGCTCCGAGATTTAGCAAGAAAATCAATGGCTTCTTGTATAGATGGGACTGAGGTTGATGAGTTTGGAAGCAAGCTTTTCTGAACTCCTTTTGAACAAAGATATACAACGGTGTATATACGATACATGTACAATGAGGCTCATTAACATGATTCTTTCATTATTTATTTCTTGGTGCTTAATTTGTATCGATTAATTCCACAAAAGGATTAATTAAAAGCATTAATTGATAAACGGGTTTGATTTTTTAGTTTGCACAAATGGTCAAATTTTAATTAAATACTCAGGTAAATATAATATATGCTCCTAGTCTGGTTTCGACCCATATAAGAATTCCACATCTTATCTAATATTCCACTTCTTAAATACGAATTTAGGTAGTCTATTTTCTTACTAAACGATGAAGCATTTTCATAAGCCGTGTTTATAATTTTCATAAAGGTAAGATTTATAAAGAAAAACGAAGGGCAATGCGTCATACCTTTTTCACGATGTGGACACAATCAAATGGTTGAATTCTTAAATGTCTTCTGCTGCACAAACGGTCTCCATGCGAAAGCGGCTTTGAATTTTCTGAAAGAGTTGACCTTAGTGATGCATGCAGTTTTCTCTTTGCCCCTTGCTCTTGGGCGGTGACTTTTGCTTTTTTCTACCCTGTAGCAGCAATTTGAGCATATTTCATTAGTGCACAGAACCGGTCAAAAGTTTAAATTGATAAGTAGAGAAAAATCACATGTATATGAAAAATATACAAATTCAAGGACATAAGATTTGTGATATTTAACACCATGGATCAAGAATGACAAACGAAATTTGATGAACGAGGGTTGAAACATGAAATAAACTGGAATAGAACCTGCTTTTAATATGATATCAAATTGTCCAATAAATTTGAAGTTATATATGAGGGGATATTACATGAATATGAAAAACATATAAAATCTGTACACAAGCATGAGGTATTCAATACTTAGTCAAATGTTTGAGACTTTTTATCTTTTTTCAAAAGTTCTTTTTTCCCTTTGCTTTAGTCTTTTGTGTTGTTAAAATAACCACCTCGCTTGACTACGTGATTTCTATACTCTTTATATACACGTGTTCTCTCTCCATCTCTCAATTTAAGTTTTTGGATTGGACATTTTAATGTGTTAAATAGCTTAAATGGTTATGTTTTTAATACAAGTGTTTCTTAAAATACGCTAGTTATTTAGACTAAAAATTACCTCTAGCTTTTCGCTTTTTAGCATATGAGGTTTTAACTCTGGTTAGTACTGAGCAACCTAATCATTTGAAATCATGTTAATGTTATAATTTTGATTCTACAAGAGGGGAATTTTTGTTTAGGCCAGAGGGTATGGATAAAAAGCAGCTCTCGGAAGATACCTAGGATGGAGAATAGAGCAGTATTGAACCAAATTGCTCATCAAACTAAGGGAAAGATATGTATGTGAAATTATTTAAAATATATGATTTTTTTATGTAACGACAACGTTTAGCATTGAAACACCAATATTAAGCATGCTCAAGTGAGAGCATCATTAGAATGAGTGACCTCTTAGGAAAATGCCCACCTATACCTCAAAGGATGAAACCTTGAGGCTTGGCATAGGATGAGCTAAATCAGATAATACATTGGGTGAGTTAATCCAATGATATCACAATATGGTATTAAAGCGAGATCCTCTCTAGTAGGTGTATGATTCAGAGATAAACCACATAGAAGCTAGTGGGTCTATAATGACTTGGTTTGATGAGGGCAGGAAGTGGCCATGGGTGCTTCAGCAAGGAGTGACTCTTGGCAAACTTCTAAGATGGTAAACAAAGCAAAAATTAACCAAATTGTGCACCCAATAATGAGAGAGCATTCCTGAGATACATATGTGAAATTGAAATTAACTCACAAAAGGTATTCTTTGACGTAACGATAATGTTAGGCATTGGAACTCTAAAGTTAAGCATACTCAGATATGAGCACTATCAAGATGAGTGATCTCTTGTGAAAGTTTCAACTTGTACACTAAAGGACAAAATCATGATATTTGATATAAGATGGGCCAAAGTGGACAATAACTCAAATAAGTCAATCTAGAAGTGTCATAATATAGTATTAGAGTGAAACCCTCTGTAGGTGTGTGGTCTGAGAACGAACTATACGAACATTGGTGGGCCTATAATGACCCGATTTGATGAGAGTAGGGAGTGTTTGCCAAGGCTAGAGGGTTCGAAGGATGAGTGGTTCCTAGCAGGCTTACAAGATGGCGAAGGGAACATGAATGAATCCAATTACTCACTAGGCAGGAGAGAGTGTTCTTGAGATGTGTGCGCATGTGCGCTGTTGACACCTAATTTTGACCATCCTATTTACTTGTTACATTAAGTATTTGATAGCATTGCATTTATGTAATAATAACATTTAGGATTAAACTTATCTTTTAGAAAATAAAAATAGAGGATAATAAATAACATATAAAATAAATAAATAAAAAAACATTTGGAGAGAGATTTTGGAAATTTTTGAATAATGAAGCATTTTTCTTGTTAAACATATCTCCTCATATCAAAATTCAAAAAAATTAGTTATTGTGTGATTTTGGAGCCAATTTTTTTATTAAGTGGTTGAGTGAATATCTTATTTGTAAAAATAACTTTGACTTTTCCTCTATAAATAAAGGATGCGACGGTTCGAAATAAGTGGCAGAGAAAAAGGAACGTGAGAGAGACAGGTGAGAGAAAAAGAAAAAAAAGGAAGCAAAAACAAAAAAACAGAATATTGTTCATCTTCCTCGCCGTTCCTCGCTGCCCGATCCGCCGCGCCTCCAGAGTCACCGATTCCACGCCGGCCACCGCACCGGCGCTTCCTCCGCCAGCCCGTCGCCGTTCGTCCGCGAAGCCGCCCCGCCTCTGCACCAGCGCCGTCGCAGCAGCTCACCCGTTCGTCGCTACTGGTCGCCTCACCTCCGCACCACCATCCCTGACGCCAGCAGATCCGAGCCAGTCGCCGGGCCGCCAGTCTTCGCCGCGCGCCGTCTGCAACCTGACGTCGCCACTCTCTACCGCTCAGACAGCCTCCGCTCGCCCGTCCAGCGACCTCCGCGTCTCCGTGCCCAGTAGCGCCGGACGCCAGAAGCCCCGACGCCGACGCTCCTGCTCCGCCTCCACCGACAGCGCTTGACGACCCGCGCCGCCACCGCTCCGCTCAACTCCGCGAGCAGCGACCTGCTCGCTTCCACTTGCAGCGCCGCTCGAACGTCGCCGCCACCTGCGCCTGCGCCTCTGCCCGACGATCGCGCCAGCAGCTCGCCCGCAGCCCGACGCCCACGGCCAGCCTCTACCTCTGTCCTCGGCGACCACCCAACGCCGGCAGCCGAGTCGCTGATCCCCGCGACGCTGCACCAGCCCGAGATCCGCCCGACGACCTTGCAGCGCCCCCGCTGCCGTCTCCGCCTGCCAGCCTCGGCGCCCGACGACGACGCCCCTTTTCTCGCCGACGCTGCGCCACCACCCCAGCCCTCGCCGGAGTCCCGACGCCGGCCACCGTCCGCCCGGCGCCGACCGACCTGCTGTCCCCACTTTCCTTAGGTTGCTCAATTTTCTTTTATTTTTATCTTTCATTTTATGTTATTTTACTTTATTTTATTTCTTTAAGTTTTGCTATTATTGTACAAGTTTTAATATTGAGAGGTGATTTTCAGGTTATGAATATTATAGGCATTAAGTTTTGTTCAAAATTGTTATAATTATTAATTTGATCCGTAAGACGTCGGATCATTTTTTTAATTATATTAATTATTGGGTATTTGAATAGTATTTTAATTGTTAAATCATTATAATTATTAATTTGGTCCGTAAGATTTTGGATCAAAATTTTAATTAGTTTGAACCCTTTTTATATGTCGTGATGTTTAAGATTAGAGTAATCGTTAATTTAACCTGTGAGACAACAGGTTATTTTTTGAATAATTTAATCATTTATTTGTTGAATATCTTGATTGTCTAGATTTAATGTTTATTTGATAATTACTTGTCTTGGAAAAACACTAAAAAAAATAATAAGAAAATCAAAATATCAAAATCTTGCATCAAAGCACTTAGGTTTAATAAATCAGACTTCATTTAGTTAGAAATTGCTCGTCATTAGAATTAGGTCATTTGATTAATTTAGATTGCATATTAAATTGTTGCATTTCTTTAATTTCGAATTTCATGGAAAATACAAAAAAATTAGAATAAATTCATTTCATGCTTTAGGATAGATTGGATGCTTATTCATGTTATATAGTTTAGGTCATATTACCACGTCATATCATTTCATGTTAAATTAGTAACATGCATTGCATGATTCTCATTAAATAAAGTGAAAATCAAAATTGAGTGATTGCATGTTAATTAGAAATCATATCTAGGATTGTCGATGTGAATTTCAAGCTAACATTGCAGATGCTTTCGTTGCTATGAGGTAAGTCATGCAATTCATTTATTGTTTCATTTGGGAGTTTAATTGGCGGTTTGCGCACCTGCATGATCACCTCACATGTTAGGGAGGTAAATTAAAATCAATTCAAGCTGTCTACAAAATATTTTTAAAATAAAAAAGGAAAGGTATCGAAATGGCGTTAGAGAAATCTAGCGTAACCAAGTCCCCGAACTCACAATCTCTGGTTCGTAGGAGTAAAGTAAATCTCCCGTTACTTTACTTGGGTTTTTAATTGACCCACCAAAAATAAATTAGTGGCGACTCTTAATTAAAAAATCAATTACATGATAAGAACTTGAACCTAAGTCGCGAATTGGTATGGGCTTGGGAGAGCCCAAACTAAGTTTAGGTTTAGTAATCCATTAGCCTAATTTTAGGTGGTGCACCCGAAAATTTAGTCGCGACATGCGCGCGTGTGAACCTAAAATTAACTCACAAAAAACATTTTTTTTTTAATTTACGATAACTTTTAGCATTTAAACTCCAGTGTTTTCTTAATGTGTTTAGATTAGAATGCTACCAAGATGGGTGGCCTTTTAGAAAAGTTCCCACCCGTTTGCTTGCTGATGGACAATAACATGAAACTCAATATATGATGAGTTAAAGTAGACAATATCTTGAGTGAGTTAATCCAAGAATACCACACTTAAACTTTTCAATAATTCTTGAAGTAGTTTTTCTAGTTTTGTGCGCGTAAGTTTATGAGTGACCTTTGTATTATTTCGAAAATGACGCGGTCAAAATTGGCCTACGTCTTATATAAACATATTTGCCAACTAATGCAAGAACATTACAGCTGGTCTCCAAATAACCATGACATTTACGAAACCACTCGTTTTCGTGGCTTCAAAGTTTACTTATTTAAGGTAGATTGTGTTCATAAAAGAAGGTGTCGCCTTATCCAACTACTAAGAGTAACAAGAAATATAATTAATATCTAACCAGACTTTCTATCCACCCTTCTGTCATTCGGACTTGACATATTCAAGAAAAGCAGGCTAAAGTTCACCTTACATTAAATTGACTCGCTCACACATTATAGCCATTTTGAAGGAAAAAACATAGAGTCAAACGCCTGAAAATATATTTAACATGTTGTGATTCGTTAATATATTAATTATCTAAACAGAATTGAAATACATTGCATGATGAAAATTATATTTAGTGACACATTTCACGTATATGGAGGTGACGTGACAATGTTTCTATACTGCAAATTCACGTAGAATTTGGACGTTTGAAATTTACAAAATCAGAGAATAGACAAGGTCAGCCTCATGGGCTGGGTCAGCCCCTGTGTTCTACGGTCAACATTTTCAACAACCACGACCTCTTCTCTCCCCATGTACGTCGCTCGCTTCCCCCATATATAAGTACAACCCAGAAGAACCCATCTTCCATAACCAAGACCACTCCAATTCTCATTCAATCCTCTCAAAAACCATCACATTCACACACTGAAAACTAACAGCAACACCAGACCTCCATTGATGGCCGCTTTACAGGCTTCCTCTCCCTTAATTTCTTCTTCTTCTTCTTCCTCTTCGGGCTGTTCTTCAAAGAGAAAGATCATGGCTTCGATCCAACTCCCGAAGCCCTTGAAATTAAACCTCGCTGATCCAAGCGCTGCAGTAACGAAGAAGCTAGTCGAGGAATTGCGCACCAGGAATGGTTACCCCTTTGCAGAGCCACTACAAATGGACCAGAAAGATAGGGTTTTGGAGCCACGCCTATCGCCTTCCTCTTCTTCCATCGAAACTACCAAGAAGCTCTACGCAATCTTGGAGGCTGTCGATGATAGAGTGGAGATGCACGATAACATTGGTGAGCAGCGAGACAACTGGAACGAGCTCTTGTTGAACTCGGTCAACATGATGACTGTTACTGCCACCACCACGGCAGCGATGGCTGTGGCTGCGCCGGCTCCATCGCTGAGAGCATGCTCTGCTCTCTTGTTTACAGCGGCCACTGGGATGTCGCTCGTCATGAGCACAATCCAGCCCTCACAGCTGGCTGAAGAGCAACGCAATGCCTCGAGGTTGTTCAAGCAGCTCCGGAGTGAGATAAAGTCGATGCTCATGCTCCAATCCCCGACTGAGTCAGACGTGAAGGAGATGATGGAGAAGGTGCTGGCCGTTGATAGGGCTTATCCGCTGCCTCTGCTCGGAGCGATGCTCGAGAAGTTCCCTGTGAAATTTGAGCCCGCCACATGGTGGCCTAGGGTTTCCAACAAACACCACCAATCCAGAGGGACGAAAACCGTTGTGAAGACGGGGCGAAATGGATGGAGCAAGGACCTAGAAGTGGAGATGAGAGCCATCGTCCAAGTCCTCAAGAGCAAAGACAAGCAAGACTACTTGAGGCTCGGGAATCTAGCTCTAAAATTGAATAAGATGTTGGCGGTTTCTGCTCCTTTGCTAACCGGCATTGCCGCAGCCAGCTCAGCCTTTGGTGGCTCGACAGCCACGACGGTGGCAGCCATCACCGGCACGATGGCGGCAATCACCAACAGCTTTGAGCACGGAGGCCAAGTTGGTATGGTGGTGGAGATGTACAGAAACTGCGCAGGGTTCTTCGATCTCATGGAAGAGACCATCGAAGCGACGCTTGAGGAGAGAGACTACAGCAAGAGAGAGAACGGAGAGATGTTCGAGATGAAGGTGGCGATGAAGCTGGGACGGAGCTTGTCGGAGCTCCGAGATTTAGCAAGAAAATCAATGGCTTCTTGTATAGATGGGACTGAGGTTGATGAGTTTGGAAGCAAGCTTTTCTGAACTCCTTTTGAACAAAGATATACAACAGTGTATATACGATACATGTACAATGAGGCTCATTAACATGATTCTTTCATTCTTAATTTGTTGGTGCATAATTTGTATCGATTAATTCCACAAAAGAATTAATTAAAAGCATTAATTGATATACGGGTCTGATTTTTTAGTTTGCACAAATGGCCAAATTTTAATTAAATACTAAGGTAAATATAATATATGCTCCTAGTCTGGTTTCGACCAATAAAATAATTCCACATCTTATCTAATATGGCACTTCTTAAATAAAAATTTAGTTGGTCTATTTTCTCACTAAACGATGAAGCATTTTCATAAGCCATGTTTTTATTTTTCATAAAGGGAAGATTTGTAAAGAAAAACGAAGGGCAATGCGTCATAACTTTTTAACGTTGTGGACACAATCAAATGGTTGAATTCTTAAATGTCTTCTGCTGCACTAACGGCTTCCATGCGAAAGCGGCTTTGAATTTTCTGAAAGAGTTGACCTCAGTGATGCGTGCAGCTTCTCTTTGCCCCTTGCTCTTGGGCGTTGACTTTTGGTTTTTTCCGCCCTGTAGCAGCAATTTGAGCCTATTTTATTAGTGTGACAGTACCGAGGTCAAAAATTTAAATTGATAAATAGAGAAAAGTCACATGTACATGAAAAATATACAAATCCAATGACATAAGATTTGTGATATTTAACACTACGGATTAAGAATGACAAATGAAATTTGACGAACAAGGGTCGAAACATGAAATAAACTAGAATATGAAAATGATATCAAAATGTCCAATAAAATTTGAAGTTGTATATGAGGGATATCACATGAATATGAAAAGCATATAAAATTTGTACACGAGTGTGATGTATGCTATACTTAGTCAAAATGTTTGAGACTATTTATCTTTTTTCAAAAGTTATTTTTTCCCTTTGCTTTAGTCTTTTGTGCCATTGAAATAACCACATCGCTTGACTACGTGATTTCTGTACACTTTATATACACGTGTTCTCTCTCCATCTTTCAATTTAAGTTTTTGGATTGGACATTTTAATTTATGTTAAATAGCTTAAATGGTTATGTCCTTAATACAAATTCTAGTTAATTAGACTAAATTTTACCTCTAGCTTTTCACTTTTTAGCATATGAGGTTTTTGGTCAGTATTGAGCACTAATCATTTGAAATCATGTTAATGTTATAACTTGATCCTACAAGAGGGGAATCTTTGTTTAGGCCAGAGGGTCCAGATCTAGGATGGAGAATAGGGCATTATTGAACCAAATTGCTCATCAAATTAAGGGAAAACAATCCTGAGATATATATGTGAAATTAACTCACAAATATGCTTTTTTATGTAACGACAACATTTAGCATTGGAACACCAATATTAAGGATGCTCAGGTGAGAGCATTATTAGAATGAGTGACCTTTTAGGAAAATGCCCACCTATACCTCCAAGGATGAAACCTTGAGGCTTGGCATAGGATGGGCTAAATTAGATAATACATTGAGTGAGTTAATCCAAGGATGTCACAATATGGTATTAGAGTGAGATCCTGTCTAGTAGGTTTATGATTCAGAGATAAACCACATAGAAGCTAGTGGGTCTATAATGACTTGGCTCAATGAGGGCGAGAAGTGGCCATGGCCGCTTGGGCAAGCAGTGACTCTTGGTAGACTTTTAAGATGGTGAATGGACCAAAAATTAACCAAATTGTGCACCCAATAATGAGAGAGCATTCCTGAGATATGTATGTGAAATTGGAATTAACTCACAAAAGGTATTCTTTGACGTACAATAACGTTAGGCATTGGAACTCTAAAGTTAAGCATACTCAGATAAGAGCACTATCAAGATGAGTGATCTCTTGTGAAAGTTTCGACTTGTACACTAAAGGACAAATTTGTGAGATTTGAATAGGATGGGCCAAAGTGGACAATAACTCTAATAAGTCAATCCTGAAGTGTCATAATATGGTATTAGAGTGAAACCCTCTTTGTAGGTGTGTGGTTTGAGAACGAACTACACGGACACTAGTGGGCCTCTAATGACCCGATTTGATGAGAGTAGGGAGTGTTTGCCAACGCTAGAGGGCCTAGCCGATGAGTGGTTCCTAGCAGGCTTATAAGATGGCGAAGGGAACATGAATGAATCGAATTACTCACTAGGTAGGAGAGAGTGCTCCTGAGATGTGTGTGAGATGTGTGTGCGCGTGCACACACGAGCCTTAAATTAACTCACAAAAAGCATTTTTTGAATTTTCAATAACTTTTAGCATTGAAACTCTAGTATTTGCTTAATGTGTTTAGATTAGAACACTACTAAGATGGGTGACATCTTAGGAAAGTTCCCACCTATATGCCGATGGACAATACCATGAAACTCGGTATAGGACGAGTCAAAGTAGACAATATCTTGAGTTAGTTAATTAAGGAATGCCACGCTTAAACTTTTTAATAATTCTTGAAGTAGTCTTTACAGTTTTGTGCGCGTAAGTTAATGAGTGACCTTTGTATTATTTTGAAAATGACGCGGTCAAAATTGGCCTACGTTTTATATAAACATATTTGCCAACTAATGCAATATTACAGCTGGTCTTCAAATAACCACGACATGTATGAAATCACTCGTTTTCGTGGCTTCAAAGTTTACTTATTTATGGTAGATTGTGTTCATAAAAGAATGTGTCGCCTTATTCAACTGCTAAGAGTAACAAGAAATATAATTAATATCTAACCAGGCTTTCTATCCACCCTTCTGTCATTCGGACTTGACATATTCAAGAAAAGCAGGCTAAAGTTTACCTTGCATTAAATTGACTCGCTCACACATTATAGCCAATTTGAAGGAAAATACATATAGTCAAACGCCTGAAAATCAAGTCTACTTGGCCGCAAAATAAAGAGCTCATCTAAAACTGTCCATGCGAAAACTCGATAATCTATGAATCCGAGGAAACTCCATTTCAAGAAATGGTCAAACCTCAAACAACTCAGAGATTTGACTTGACAGTTCTTCTCTCCAATTCTACAGTTTACCAATGAATTTGTCACATAAGCAATGTGCATATAGTCTAGCAAATCAATATCAAAAGCCATTCGTAACAAGAGCATATTAAATGTAATCCGAATTGGGTTCGCCAATAAATATGAATAATTAACTGATTACTTCTATAAAAGAAATCCTGAAATATAATTTATGTGAATTATAAGTGGGAAAGGGTAGAGGCCTAACAATTTGGGCTAACCATGTTGACAAAAGAGGCATCGGCTCTCGGGGCGGTGGCGCATGTCCCATGTGGTAATATCATGAAATTTGAGCAGATGACAACACTTTTTTTTAATCAAAGAATATAGTTATCCGTGTCCAGTTAATGCTACCAGCGAAATTGATATTTCATAGTTCTAGCAAAAAAAATGATTATCTTTCGTAAATATTACCTACAAGTAATAGGTATAATAATACTGATTTTCAGAGTGATTATATTAAAAAATGTGATAAATTGTCTTTTTGTTTTTTAACCGACCAAAAAAAAACTGTCTTTTTTTGAAATTGAATACGACTCGCTTGTCAAAATGCTTACTTTTTTTTTGCTTACTTGCAATCTACCGTGTTTATATACTTATTTCTGCGACTAATAGTGATTCTACTTCAGGAACGTACGGACGAAGTGCTGTGCCAATTTGACATATACAAATTCAAATAATAGTAAAGGTCAGCCCCGCGGGCCGAGTCAACACCTTGCGTTCTCCAGTCAAATTTTCGACAATTCCGACCTCTTCTTCATTCTACATCGCCTACTTCGCATGTATAAATATGCACCCACAGAAGCCTCCAACCTCCATAACCAAAACCGCTCCAATCCTCAAGCAATCCTCTCAAAACCATCGCATTCACATACAAAATATTAACAGCAACACAAGGCTTGCGACCTTCGTTAATGGCTGCTTTACAAGCTTCCTCTCTTTTAGTTTCTTCTTCTTCTTCTTCCTCCTCCTCTTCAGGTTGTTCTTCAAAGCGAACGGTCACCGCTTCCATCCAACTCCTGAAACCTTTGAAACTTAGCCACACTAATCATCCAAGCACTGTGATCACGAAGAAGCTAGTCGAGGAATTGAGCACCAGAAATGGTTCTGCCTTCGCGGAGCCGCTACAAATGGACGTAGCCCAGAAAGATAGGGTTTTGGAGCCGCGCCTATCACCTACTTCTACTATTGAGACAACCACGAAGCTCTATACGATGTTGGAGGCTGTCGAAGATAGAGTGGAGATGCATGATAACATAGGCGAGCAGCGAGACAACTGGAATAGGCTCCTTTTGAACTCGGTCAATATGATGACTCTCACTGCCACCACCACAGCGGCGGTGGCTGCGGCTACACAAGCCCCATCGTTGAGAGCATGCTCCGCTCTCTTGTTTACAGCGGCCACTGGGATGTCACTTGTAATGAGCAAAATCCAGCCCTCGCAGCTGGCTGAAGAGCAACGCAACGCCTCAAGGTTGTTCAAGCAGCTCCAGAGCGACATCAAGTCGATGCTCGCCCTCCAATCCCCGACTGAATCAGACGTGAAGGAGACGATGGAGAAGGTGCTGGCCCTCGACAGGGCTTATCCACTGCCTCTGCTCGGAGCGATGCTCGAGAAGTTCCCCACGAAATTTGAGCCCGCTGCATGGTGGCCTAGGGTTTGCAACAACCACCGCCAATCCCGAGGGTGCAAAACTGTCACGAACACAGAGCGAAATGGATGGAGCAAAGAGCTGGAAGTGGAGATGAGAGCCATTGTCCAAGTCCTCAAGAGCAAAGACAAGCAAGACTACTTAAGGCTCGGGAATTTGGCCCTAAAACTGAATAAGATGATGGCGGTTTCCGCTCCTTTGCTAGCCGGCATGGCTGCGGCTGGCTCAGCCTTCGGTGGCTCGACAGCCATGACGGTGGCGGCCATTGCCGGTGCAATGGCGGCTATCATCAACGGCTTCGAGCACGGAGGTCAAGTCGGTATGGTCGTGGAGATGTACAGAAACTGTGCAGGGTTCTTCGATCTTATGGAAGAGACCATCGAGGCGACGCTAGAAGAGAGCGACTACAGCAAGAGAGAGAACGGAGAGATGTTCGAGATGAAGGTGGCGATGAAGCTGGGGCGGAGCTTGTCACAGCTCCGAGGTTTAGCAAGAAAATCAATGGCTTCTTGTATAGAAGGGAATGAGGTGGATGAGTTTGGGAGCAAGCTTTTCTGAACTTCTTTGAACAAATATATACAGTGTACGTACTATACATGTACAATGAGGCTCATTAACATGATTCTTTCATTCTTTATTTCTTGGTGCATAATTGTAACACTTAATTCCACAAAATAATTATTAAAAGCATCAATTGACATGCAGGTCTGTTTTTCACAACCCCGAACCGTTTCATTAATTAATTAGCTTGTTGATTTTATCGATCCCTTTTAGTTTGCCTGTGTAATAAATCTCAAACGGACAATGCTTTTGTTATATATTATTGTAACAAAATTTGGTACTAAAGGCTTTTTTTAGACAAAATAATTCCATCAATATTACTTTTAAAATGTGAAAAATCAAGTGTTTTAATTCTCAAAGTATGAACTAAATGACAAAGATGCCCGTAAGGAATCAATTCTTTGGTCTTAACATATTATCATGAAGCATATACTGATAGAGTCATATGATTTTATGTGCACAAATTGTCAAATCATAATTAAATACTCATGTAAATTTATGTTCCTAACCTGGTTTTTGTTGCGATAAGGCAAGCGATTGAACAATAATATAGACAAAAGAAGAAAATAAATCGGACACCAGATTTACGTGGTTCAGTCGTAAAGACCTACATCTATGGAGAGAGCAGCAGCGAATTTCACTATAGATCAAGCGATATAAGGAGATTACATACTCGAGTCACTCAAACACTCTCTCGGTGTTTCCCAAACTCCAATTTAATTCAAAATCCAAAGTGTTTATAAATAAATAATTTACTTAAGTATAAACTTACGGCACAAAAATACCACACGTTCAAGTCGCATACCAAAAAAAAAAAAATATCTCCGGCTTCACTTCGGCGGACGTGCGGCTTCTTACGTTTGGCTTCGGCGGCTTCGTAGGGTTTTTCACCGACCTCGTGCAAAACAAAAAACAGTAGTTTCTGCTTTATACGAGTGTGTGCGCGCCCAAGGTCAAACTTTTGACCTTGGGCCCCACCACCTTCCTATTTTGGCTTCACGCGGAGACGAATGGTGCTGCAGAGGCTTCTTCACGCGTGCAGAGGAGAGGACTTCTTCCTCTTGCGTGCGTGCGTGCCCAGGACTCTGGGCCCACCTATTTTACCAATCTTCACGTGCAGGGACTTCACTTTCTTTTCTTCGATTCGGATTCCACAAGCTTCGCAGCAAAGAAGAACTTTCCTCCTTTTTTTGTTAAATCTAGCCAATCGCGTTTTTGTAAATGCTCAAACTCGAGTAATAATTTAACAGTTTTGACCCATATGAACATTGCACTTCTTATCTGATATTCCACTTATTAAATAGAAAATATTTTTTTTTCTATTTTCTTACTAAACTATTAAGCATTTTCATATGGGCATGGTTTTAATTTTCATAAAGGTTAGATTTATAAAGAAAAACGAAGGCCAATGCGTGATACCTTTTTCAAGAGGTGGACACAATCAAATGGTTGAATTCTCAAATGTCTCCTACTGCACAAACGGTCCCCATGCGAAAGCGACTTTGAATTTTTAGTTGACACTATTGAAACATTCGGTTTCGCTTTGCCTTTTGTTCTTGGGCGTTGGCTTTTGCTTTCTTCCATCCTAGAGCAGCGGTTTGAGCATATTTCTTAGCGTTGCAATGCCCAGCTTTAAAGTTTAAATTAATAAGTGGAGAGAAATTGTGTCTATGAAAAAATATACAAACCCAAGGACACACGATGTGTGATATTTAGCGCCATGGATCAAGAATGACAAATGAAATTTGATGAACAAGTCGAAACATGAAATAAATTGGAACAAAACCTGCCTTTAATACGATGTCATAATGTCCAACAATGACTCAAGTTATATGTGAAGGAATATCACATGTATATGAAAAGGATATTAAACTTGTACACAAGCGATATGAGGTATTTAACACTTATGCAAAATTTTGTGACTTTTTATCTTTTTTCAAAAGTATTATTTTTATTTTTGTCCTTGCTTTGGTCTTTTGTGTTGTTGAAATAATTACATGGAATACATGTGTTCTCCCTCCATCTATCAATTTAAGTTTTTGGGTTGGAGATTTTAATGTATTAAATGGTTTAAATGGTTATGTTCTCAATATGAATGTTTCTTAATATACTTAAGTTGTTTGCACAAAATTTTACTTCTAGTTTTTCACTTTTTAGTAAATGATGTTTTAACTTTGGTCGGTATTGACCAACTTAATCATTTGAAATCATGTTAATGTAACGACCCAATCCTATGAGGGGGAATGTTTGTTAAGGTCAGATAGCCTAGAAAAAGAGTGGCTCTTGGCTGATTCCTAGGATGGCAAATCAAGAGATGCGCGTGCGCGCGTGTCTGTGTTGCGTATGAGTGCGTGCGCTCATATGTGTATGTGTGTGTGTGTGTGAAATTAACTCACAAGAGATACTTTTTTATGTAAAGACAACATTTAACATTGAAACACAAATATTAAACGTGCTCAGGTGAGAGTGCTAGTAGGATGAGTGAACTCCTAGGAGAGTGCCCATCTGTACCTCAAAGGATGAAACCTTGAGACTCAGTATAAGATGGGCTAAAGCGGACAATACATTAAGTGAGTTAATCTAAGGGTATCACAATATAATATCAGAGTGAGATCTTCAATAGGCGTATGATTAAGGGATAAACCACACAAAAGCTAGTAGGTTCGTAATGATTTGGTTCGATGGGGATAGGAAGTGTTAGTGGGGGTTAGAGGGCCCAAGCAAATAGCAATTCTTGGCAGGTTTCTAAAATAGTGAATGAGACAAAAATAAACTGAATATTGCACCCAATAATGAGAGAGTTCCTAAATATATATGTGAAATTGAAATTAACTTATAAAAAGTGTTTTTTTTTTTAAGTGTATGACCACCAGGTATCTGAAGCTTTGGCCCCGACTAATCCGGATTCGAGCACTGTTGGACCCATAATGGTGGGGCTTTCCCAACGCCGTCTATTAATATTTAACTATACTTTCGATGCACCCTTCTGTCATTCGGACTTGACATTTTCAAATAAAGCAGGCAAAAGTTCACCTTGCATCGAATTGACTCGTCCACACATTATAGCCAATTTGAAGGAAAAAGAAAAAAAGTCCAATGTCAGAAAATTAAGTTGGTTCGACCATAAAATAATGAACTCAATCCAAAACTGTCCAATGCGAAATTGGAAGACCCAAAATCCGATACCATCCTAGGAAACTCCATTTCAAGAAATGGTCAAACCTCAAACAATTTAGAGATTTGATTTGACAGTTATTATCCCCAATTCTATAGTTTGCGATTGACTTCGTCATATAAGCAATATATCTACAGTCTGGCAAAAGCATATCATATGTTATACAAATTGCATCCGTAATAAATGTGAATATTTAATTTATTATAGAGCATAACGTATGTAATTCGAATTAGGTTGCCTAATAAATATGAATAATTTATTTATTATTTTGTAAAAAATCCCTAAGATAAAATATATGTGAATTATAAGTGGGAAAGAATTGAGAGGGGTCTAAATATTTGGGCTAGCCAACTTGACAAAAGAGGCATGGGTTCACGAGCCAGGGGCGCATGTGGTAATAGTAAATGATTTCATAAAGTTCATTCTATTTGACCAAACTAATTTTAAGATTTACTCAAATCAAAACTACATTAATAATTATATCATGAAATTTGAGCATAGGATGCATCGGATCCTATATATTGTCCATGTAATGCTAACCGCTCATTTCATATAGTAGAACCACTTTAATTTATGCAAAAGTGATCTATATAAGTATCACCTATAATTAAAAGATACATCGACACTAATTCTTGAAATTATGATATTAAATAATATTACAAATTGTCGCTCTAAAATTTGAATATAACTTGTATGTTTAAATGTTTATTTTTAGCATGCTATGATTCATGGATATATTAATTATGTAAACGGAATTGAAATACACTGCATGATGAAAATTATATCTAGTGACCCATTTCACGTATATGGAGGTGACGTGACGATGTTTCTATACTGCAAATTCACGTAGAATTTGGATGTTTGAAATTTAAAAAATCAGAGAATAGACAAGGTCAGCCTCATGGGCTGGGTCAACCCCTGTGTTCTACGGTCAACATTTTCAACAGCCACGACCTCTTCTCTCCCCAAATACGTCGCTTGCTTCCCCCATCTATAAGTACAACCCAGAAGAACCCATCTTCCATAACCAAGACCGCTCCAATTCTCATTCAATCCTCTCAACAACCATCACATTCACACGCTGAAAACTAACAGCAACACCAGACCGGTCACCTCCATTGATGGCCGCTTTACAAGCTTCCTCTCCCTTAATTTCTTCTACTTCTTCTTCCTCTTCGGGCTGTTCTTCGAAGAGAAAGATCATGGCTTCGATCCAACTGCCGAAGCCCTTGAAATTCAATTTCGCTGATCCAAGCGCTGCAGTAACGAAGAAGCTAGTCGAGGAATTGCGCACCAGGAATGGTTACGCCTTTGCAGAGCCACTACAAATGGACATCGCCCAGAAAGATAGGGTTTTGGAGCCACGCCCATCGCCTTCCTCTTCTTCCATCGAAACTACCAAGAAGCTCTATGCAATCTTGGACGCTGTCGAAGATAGAGTGGAGATGCACGATAACATTGGTGAGCAGCGAGACAACTGGAACGAGCTCTTGTTGAACTCGGTCAACATGATGACTCTTACTGCCACCACCACGGCAGCGATGGCTGTGGCCGCGCCGGCTCCATCGCTGAGAGCATGCTCTGCTCTCTTGTTTACAGCGGCCACTGGGATGTCACTCGTCATGAGCAAAATCCAGCCCTCACAGCTGGCTGAAGAGCAACGCAATGCCTCGAGGTTGTTCAAGCAGCTCCGGAGTGAGATCAAGTCAATGCTCATGCTCCAATCCCCGACTGAGTCAGACGTGAAGGAGATGATGGAGAAGGTGCTGGCCCTTGATAGGGCTTATCCGCTGCCTCTGCTCGGAGCGATGCTCGAGAAGTTCCCCGTGAAATTTGAGCCCGCCGCATGGTGGCCTAGGGTTTCCAACAAACACCACCAATCCAGAGGGACGAAAACCGTTGTGAAGACGGGGCGAAACGGATGGAGCAAGGACCTAGAAGTGGAGATGAGAGCCATCGTCCAAGTCCTCAAGAGCAAAGACAAGCAAGACTACTTGAGGCTCGGGAATCTGGCTCTAAAATTGAATAAGATGTTGGCGGTTTCTGCTCCTTTGCTAACCGGCATTGCCGCAGCCAGCTCAGCCTTCGGTGGCTCGACAGCCACGACGGTGGCAGCCATTGCCGGCACGATGGCAGCAATCACCAACAGCTTTGAGCATGGAGGCCAAGTTGGTATGGTGGTGGAGATGTACAGAAACTGCGCAGGGTTCTTTGACCTCATGGAAGAGACGATTGAAGCGACGCTTGAGGAGAGAGACTACAGCAAGAGAGAGAACGGAGAGATGTTCGAGATGAAGGTGGCGATGAAGCTGGGACGGAGCTTGTCGGAGCTCCGAGATTTAGCAAGAAAATCAATGGCTTCTTGTATAGAAGGGACTGAGGTGGATGAGTTTGGAAGCAAGCTTTTCTGATTCCTTTGAACCAAGATATACAGTGTATATACTATACATGTACAATGAGGCTCATTAACATGATTCTTTCATTCTTAATTTGTTGGTGCATAAGTTGTATCGATTAATTCCACAAAAGAATTAATTAAAAGCATTAATTGATGTACGAGTCTGATTTTTTAGTTTGCACAAATGGCCAAATTATAATTAAATACTCAGGTAAATATAATATATGCTCCTAGTCTGGTTTCGACCAATAAAAGAATTCCACATCTTATCTAATATGGCACTTCTTAAATACAAATTTAGTTAGTCTATTTTCTCACTAAACGATGAAGCATTTTCATAAGCCATGTTTTTAATTTTCATAAAGGTAAGATTTGTAAAGAAAAACGAGGGGCAATGCGTCATACCTTTTTCACGATGAGGACACAATCAAATGGTTGAATTCTTAAATGTCTTCTGCTGCACAAACGGCCTCCATGCGAAAGCGGCTTTGAATTTTCTGAAGGAGTTGACCTTAGCGATGCGTGCAGTTTCTCTTTGCCCCTTGCTCTTGGGCGTTGACTTTTGGTTTTTTCCGCCCAGTAGCAGCAATTTGAGCATATTTTATTAGGGTGACAGTACCGAGGTGAAAAATTTAAATTGATAAATAGAGAAAAGTCACATGTATATGAAAAATATACAAATCCAATGACATAAGATTTGTGATATTTAACACCACGGATCAAGAATGACAAATGAAATTTGATGAATGTGGGTCGAAACATGAAATAAACTAAAATAGAACCCACCTTTAATACGATATCAAAATGTCCAATAAAATTTGAAGTTATAGTAGGTCTTCATATAGCTATGACATTTATGACACCACTTGTTTTCATGTCTTCGAAGTTTACTTATTATTGTCCTGATAAAAGTATGTGTCGCGTTATTCTACAACTAAAATTAACGAGAAATATAATTAATATTTAACTATGCTTTCGATCCACCCTTTTGTCAGTCGGACTTGACAATTTCAAATAAAGCAGGCAAAAGTTCACCCTGCATCGAATTGACTCATCCATACATTATAGCCAATTTGAAGGAAAAAAAGAGAGTCAAATGTCAGAAAATTAAGTTGGCTTGACCACAAAATAATGAACTCAATCCAAAACTGTCCAATGCGAAATTGGAAGACCCAAAATCCGATACCATCCCAGGAAACTCCATTTCAAGAAATGGTCAAACCTCAAACAATTCAGAGATTTGATTTGACAGTTGTTGTCCCCATTTCTATAGTTTGCAAATGACTTTGTCAAGCAATATATCTATAGTCTAGCAAAAGCATATCATATGTTATACAAATTGCGTCCGCAATAAATATGAATATTTAATTTATTGTAGAGCATAAAAATTTAATTCGAATTGGGTTGCCTAATAAATATGAATAATTTATTCATTTTTTGTAAAAAAATACCTAAAATAAAATCTATGTGAATTATAAGTGGGAAAGGATTGAGAGGGGTCTAACTATTTGGGCTAGCTAAGTTGACAAAAGAGGCATGGGTTCACGAGCCGATGGCGCATGTGGTAATAGTAATTGATTTCACAAAGTTCATTCTATTTGACCAAACTAATTTTAAGATTTACTCAAATCAAAACGAGATTAATAATTATATCGTGAAATTTGAGCATAGGATGCATTGGATCCTATATATTGTCCATGTAATGCTACCACTCATTTCATATAGTAGGACCACTTTAATTTATGCAAAAGTGATCTATCATAAGTATCACCTATAATTAAAAGATACATCGACACTGATTCTTGAAATTATGATATTTAATATTTAGTGACGCATTTCACGTATATGGAGGTGACGTGACAATGTTTCTACACTGCAAATTCACGTAGCATTTTTTTTTTTTTTTTTTTGGGATCAAAACAGCGGTTTTATATATTAACTCACGTTTGAACAACCACTGTACATAGCTTCGGAATACAGAAGATCCAACAGATGATGCGGAGGAGAGACAACCCAATTAGAGGGGAGTAAGGAGAGCCCATGGGCTTTGGCAACCTAGTCAGCGAGGAAATTTGCTGTCCGTCGACAGTGCTGGAATGTACACAATCAGAGAACAGAAAAGGTCAGCCTCATGGGCCGGGTCAACCCCTGTCCGTTGAATGTTTGAAATGTACACAATCAGAGAACAGAAAAGGTCAGCCTCATGGGCCGGGTCAACCCCTGTGTTCTACGGTCAACATTTTCAATAGCTACGACATCTTCTCTCCCCACGTACGCCGCTTGCTTCCCCTATATATAATTACAACCCAAAAGAACCTCCATCTTCCATAACCAAGACCGCTCCAATTCTCATTCAATCCTCTTAAAAACCATCACATTCACACACTGAAAACGAAACAGCCACACCAGACCCGTCACCTCCATTGATGGCCGCTTTACAGGCTTCCTCTCTTGCAATTCCTTCTTCCTCTTCAGGTTGTCATTTGAAGAGAATGATCACGGCTTCGATCCAACTCCCGAAGCCCTCAAAACTCAGCCTTGCTGATCCAAGCGCTTCAATGACGAAGAAGCTAGTTGAGGAATTGTGCACCAGGAATGGTTACGCCTTTGCAGAGCCACTACAAATGGACGTCGCCCAGAAAGATAGGGTTTTGGAGCCGTGCCTATCACCTACTTCTTCTATCGACACGACCACAAAGCTCTATGCGATCTTGGAGGCTGTCGAAGATAGAGTGGAGATGCACGATAACATTGGTGAGCAGCGAGACAACTGGAACGAGCTCTTGTTGAACTCGGTCAACATGATGACTCTCACTGCCACCACCACGGCAGCGATGGCTGTGGCCACGCCAGCTCCATCGCTGAGAGCAAGCTCTGCTCTCTTGTTTACAGCGGCCACTGGGATGTCGCTCGTCATGAGCAAAATCCAGCCCTCACAGCTGGCTGAAGAGCAACGCAAAGCCTCAAGGTTGTTCAAGCAGCTCCGGAGTGAGATAAAGTCGATGCTCATGCTCCAATCCCCGACTGAGTCAGACGTGAAGGAGATGATGGAGAAGGTGCTGGCCCTTGATAGGGCTTATCCGCTGCCTCTGCTCGGAGCGATGCTCGAGAAGTTCCCCGTGAAATTTGAGCCTGCCGCATGGTGGCCTAGGGTTTCCGACAAACACCGCCAATCCAGAGGGAGGAGAACCGTTGTGAAGACGGAGCGAAACGGATGGAGCAAGGACCTAGGAGTGGAGATGAAAGCCATCGTCGAAGTCCTCAAGAGCAAAGACAAGCAAGACTACTTGAGGCTCGGGAATCTGGCTCTAAAATTGAATAAGATGTTGGCGGTTTCTGCTCCTTTGCTAACCGGCATTGCTGCAGCCGGCTCAGCCTTCGGTGGCTCGACGGCCATGATGGTGGCAGCCATCGCCGGCACGATGGCGGCAATCACCAATAGCTTCGAGCATGGAGGCCAAGTTGGTATGGTGGTGGAGATGTACAGAAACAACGCAGGGTTCTTCGATCTCATGGAAGAGACGATTGAAGCGAGGCTTGAGGAGAGAGACTACAGCAAGAGAGAGAACGGAGAGATGTTCGAGATGAAGGTGGCAATGAAGCTGGGACGGAGCTTGTCGGAGCTCCGAGATTTAGCAAGAAAATCAACGGCTTCTTGTACAGAAGGGACTGAGGTGGATGAGTTTGGAAGCAAGCTTTTCTGACTCCTTTGAACCAAGATATATAGTGTATATACTATACATGTACAATGAGGCTCATTAACATGATTCTTTTTCGTTCTTTATTTCTTGGTGCATAATTGTATCAATTAATAACACAAAAATTAAAAGCATTAATTGATTTGCGGATCTGATTTTCACAACCCCTTTTCATTTCATTAATTAATTGGAACTGTTGATTTGATTGATTCTTTTTTGTTTGCCTGTGTAAATAATTGTCAAATGGACAACGCTTTTATTATATAGTACGGTAGCAAAATTTGGTACTAAAGGCTTTTCTAAGACAAAATGTGTCCATCACTATCACATATAAAACGTGAAAAGTCAAGTGTTTTAGTTCTCAAAGTACGAACTAAATAACAGGGGTGCCTGTAAGGAAACAATTGTTTTTAAAATGTTGTCTTAACATATTATCATGAAGTATATACTGATAGAATCATATGATTTTATGTGCACAAATTGTCAAATCATAATTAAATACTCATGTTAATTTATGCTTCAAGCCTGGTTTTGACCCATATGAACATTCCACATCTTATCTGATATTCCAATTCCTAAATGAATATAATGTTTTTCTACTTTCTTGCTAAAAGATCGAGCATTTGCGTATGGCCATGGTTTTAATTTTCATGAAGGTTAGATTTATAAAGAAAAACGAAGGGCAATGCATCATACCTTTTTCACGATGTGGACACAATCAAATGGTTGAATTCTCAAATGTCTCCTACCGCACAAAGGGTCCCCATGCAAAGCGGCTTTGAATTTTCTGAAACAGTTGACATTATTGAAACACGGATCAATAATGACAAATGAAATTTGATGAACAAACCGAAACATAATTAAAAAAGAAAAAGAAAAAAGAAACAGAAACAGAACCTGCTTTTAACACGATATTAGAATGTCCAACAAAAACTCAAGTTATATGTAAAGGATATTCCATGTATATGAAAAGCATATAAAACCGGTACACAAGCAATATGAGATATTGAACACTTAGTCAAAATGTTTGAGACTTTTTATCTTTTTTCCATTTTTTCCCCTTTTGATTTAGTCTTTTGTGTTGTTGAAATAACCACATGGCTTGATTACGAGGTTTCTATACCCTTTTATATACATGTGTTCTCTCTCAATTTATCAATTTAAGTTTTTGAGTTGGACATTTTAATATGTGGTAAATAACTTAATTGGTTATGTTCTCAATAGGAGGGTTTATTAATATACTCAAGTTGTTTAGACGAAATTTTTATTTCTAGCTTTTCGCCTAACATTGGTCAATATTGAGCGACCTAATCATTTGAAATCATGTTATGATCCTATGAGGGGGATGTTTGTCGAGGCTAGAGAGCCTAGAAAAGAGTGGCAATATAGAACCAAATTGAGCATCAAACTAGGGGAAAGCGTTCCTAGGATGTGTGTGTGTAATTGAAATTAACTCACGAGAGATGCTTTTTTATGTAATGACAACATATAGCATTGAAACACTAATATTAAGCATGCTCAAGTGAAAGTATTACTAAGATGAGTGACCTCCAAGGAAAGTGCCCACCTAGAGCTCAAAGTATGAAATCTTGAGGCTCAGTATAAGATATGCTAAAGAGGACAATACAACGAGTGAGTTAATCTAAGGATGTTATAATATAATATTAGAGTGAGATCCTCTCCAGTAGGTATATGATTCAAGAATAACACATATAAGTTGGTAGGTCTATAATGACTCAGTCTAACGGAGGTGGGAAGTGTTCATGGGGGTTAGTGGGCCTGGGCAAAAAGTGATTCCTGACAGGCTCCTAAAATGGTGAACGGGGCAAAAATAAATCGAATTGCGCACCCAATAATGAGAACGCATTCTTGAGATATATATGTGAAATTGAAATTAACTCACAAAAAATGTTCTTTGACGTAACAATAACATTTGGCATTCCAATGTTAAGTATGCTTAGGTGAAAGCACTATCAAGATGAGCGACCTCTTGTGAAAATTTCAATTTGTACACTAAAAGAGAAAACCATGAGATTCGATATAGGACACACCAAAGTAGACAATACCTCGAGTAAGTCAATCCAGGAGTGTCATAATATAGTATTAGAGCAAAATCTTCTCTTGTAGGTGTGTGGTTCCGAATGAACCACAAGAAAGCTGGTGAGTCTGTAATGACCTGATTCAACGAGGGTAGAGAGTGTTCCCTAGGGCCGGCCTAGACAATGATTAGTTTCTAGCAGGCTTTTAGGATGGTGAAAGGAGCATGAATGAACTGAATTACTCACCGGACATGAGAGAGTGTTCTTCAAATATATATCTTAATCTAAAATTAACTCATATAAGTGTTTTTTGACCTAACGATAACCTTTATCATTGGAACTCCAATGTTTGTTTAGCATGTTTAGATGAAAGTACTACCAAGATGGGTGACTTCTCGAAAGTGCCCTATGTTAAAGGACAAAACCATGAAACTCGATATAGGATGAGTTAAACGGACAATATCTTAAGTAAGTTAATCTAGAAGAGCCACGGTTAAACTTTTCAATAATTTTTGAAGTAGTTCTTCCAGTTTTGTATGTAACTTTATGAATGACTTGTATAATATTTTGAAAATGATGGTCAACATAGGCCTACTTCTTGCTTAAAATATTTACAGACTAATGCAATAATATTACAATAGGTCTTCAACTAATCATGACATTTATGAAATCACTTGTTTTCATGTCTTCAAAGTTTACTTATTATTGTCTTCATAAAAGTACGCCGTCACGACTAAGATTAACAATAAATATAAATAGTATCTAACTATTCTTTCTATCCACCCTTTTGTCATTTGGATTTGGCATAATCAAGTAAAGCAGGCAAAAGTTCACCCTGCATCAAATTGACTCGCCCACACATTATAGCCGATTTAAAGGAAAAAGAAGAAAGTCAAATGCTCGAAAATAAAGTTGACTGGATCGCAAAATGATGAGCTCAATCCAAAGATGTCCAATGCGAAATCGGAAACCGCCCCGACCCAAAACTCGATACCATGCGAATCCTCCATTTCAAGAAATGGTCAAACCTCAAACAATTCAGATATTTGATTTGACAGTTCTTGTCCCCAACCGATTATATAGTTTGCGAATGAATTTGTCATATAAGCAATATATCTATTGTCCAGCAAGAGCATATCATAGGTTATTCAAATTGTGTCCGCAATAAATATGAATATTTAATTTTTATAAAGCATAACGTATGCAAATTCGAATTGGTTGCCCAGTAAATATGAATATTTAATTTATTTTTTTGCAAAAAAAATCCCTAATACAAAATATATGTGAATTATAAGTGGGAAAGGGTTTAGAGGGGTCTAACAATTTGGGCTAGCCAAGTTGACAAAAGAGGCATAGGTTCACAAGCCGAGGGCGCATGTGGTTATAGTAAATGATTTCATAAAGTTCATTCTATTTGACCATATTAATTTTATACAACATGTAGATAGAATTGAACTGTAATTTGACAATGTTTCTACATTGCAAATTCACGTAGCATTCAGATGTTTGAAATGTACAAATTCAGATAATAGAAAAGGTCAGCCTCATGGGCTGGGTCAACCAATGTGTTCTTCGGCCGACATTTTCAACAGCTACGACCTCGTCTCTTCCCATGAACGTTGCTTGCTTCCCCCACATATAAATGTAACCCAGAAGAACCTCCACCTTCACAACCAAGACCACTCAAATTCTCATTCAATCATCTCAAAAACCATCACATTCACACACTGAAAACTAACAGCGACACCAGAACCGTCATCTCCATTGATGGCCGCTTTACAAGCTTCCTCTCTTGCAATTCCTTCTTCTTCCTCTTCAGGTTGTCATTTGAAGAGAATGATCACTGCTTCGATCCAACTCCCGAAGCCCTCAAAATTCAGCCTTGCTGATCCAAGCGCTGATATCACGAAGAAGCTAGTCGAGGAATTGCGCACCAGGAATGGTTACGCCTTTGCGGAGCCACTACAAATGGACGTCGCCCAGAAAGATAGGGTTTTGGAGCCACGCCTATCACCTACTTCTTCTATCGACACGACCACAAAGCTCTATGCAATCTTGGAGGCTGTCGAAGATAGAGTGGAGATGCACGATAACATTGGTGAGCAGCGAGACAACTGGAACAAGCTCTTGTTGAACTCGGTCAACATGATGACTCTCACTGCCACCACCATGGCAGCGATGGCTACGGCTGCGCCAGCTCCATCGCTGAGAATATGCTCCACTCTCTTGTTTACGGCAGCCACCGGGATGTCTCTCATAATGAGCAAAATCCAACCCTCACAGCTGGCTGAAGAGCAACGCAATGCCTCGAGGTTGTTCAAGCAGCTCCGGAGTGAGATCAAGTCAACGCTTGTGCTCCAATCCCCGACTGAGTCAGACGTGAAGGAGATGATAGAGAAGGTGCTAGCCCTTGATAGGGCTTTTCCGCTGCCTCTGCTTGGCGCGATGCTAGAGAAGTTCCCTGCGAAATTCGAGCCCGCCGCATGGTGGCCTAGGGATTCCAACAACCACCGACAATCCAGAGGGAGGAAAACCGTTGCGAACGCGGAGAGAAACGGATGGAGCGAGGAGCTAGAAGTAGAGATGAGAGCCATTGTCCAAGTCCTCAAAAGCAAAGACAAGCAAGACTACTTGAGGCTGGGAAATCTGGCTCTAAAATTGAATAAGATGTTGGCGGTTTCTGCTCCTTTGCTAACCAGCATTGCCGCTGCCGGCTCAGCCTTCGGTTGCTCAACAGCCATGATGGTGGCAGCCATCACCGGGGCAATGGCCGCAATCATCAACAGCTTCGAGCACGGAGGCCAAGTCGGCATGGTCGTGGAGATGTACAGAAACTGCGCAGGGTTCTTCGAGCTCACGGAAGAGACTATTGAAGCGACGCTCGAAGAGAGAGACTATAGCAAGAGAGAGAACGGAGAGATGTTCGAGATGAAGGTGGCGATGAAGCTGGGACGGAGCTTGTCGGAGCTCCGAGATTTAGCAAGAAAATCGATGGCTTCTTGTATAGATGGGACTGAGGTTGATGAGTTTGGAAGCAAGCTTTTCTAAACTTCTTTTGAACAAAGATATACAACAGTGTATATACGATACATGTACAATGAGGCTCATTAACATGATTCTTTCATTATTTATTTCTTGGTGCTTAATTTGTATCGATTAATTCCACAAAAGAATTAATTAGCATTAATTGATAAACGGGTCTGATTTTTTAGTTTGCACAAATGGTCAAATCTTAAGTAAATAATCAGGTAAATATAATATATGCTCCTAGTCTGGTTTCGGCCCATATAAGAATTCCACATCTTATCTAATATTGCACTTATTAAATAAAAATTTGGTTAGTCTATTTTCTTACTAATCGATGAAGCATTTTCATACGCCATGTTTTTAACATTCCTGGATTATGTGAAATTGGGATTAACTCACAAGATGCGTGATGTAACTAAAAAGTTCCAATCTTAAAGTGTGCTCAAGTGAGAACATTATGAAGATGAGCGATCTCTCGGAAAAGTGCCTATCCATAAATCAAAGGACAAAATTATGAAACTCGATATGGGACAGATGAAAGTGAAGAATACCTTCAATGTGTCATGATTAAACTTTTCAGTGATTCTTGAAGTAGTTTTGTTAGTATTAGGTGCACAAACACAACTATATAGAGATAAATGTGAGAAAGAGAAATAAGGCACAACGTTTATCCTGTTTTATCCTTAAATTAGAGTTATATTTAGTAGAGGATTCCGCTATATTAATACATCCCACCTCTCTATACATAACTCTCAATTATAAGAGAATATATTATATATAAGTGGCACAAGAAAACCCTAGGAGCTGAGAAAACCCTAGGCCACTTAGTAATTATTTTTGAACTCAAGTCCAACCAATAAAATACAGATCTAAACTATAACATTTCTCTGGCTGCCCAAGGGCGTTGCCCCCTGCAATTCTCGTGCTTTCTTGTTGATGAGTAGTACGATCCACACTTCAACAAATTTTTTGAGTTTTGCGCCTATAAGTTTATGAATGACCTTTATATTATTTTAAAAATGACGGTCAAAATAGGCCTACTTCTTGCTTAAACATATTTACTGACCGACTAATGCAGTAACATTATAGTGGGTCTTCAAATAACCATGACATTTGTGACAACACTCGCTTTCATGACTTCGAAGCTTCCTTATTTAAGATAGATTGTCTTCATAAAAGTATGTGTCGCTTTCTCAACGGCTAAGATTAACGAGAAATATAATTAATATCCAACTATGCTTTTTTTATCTACCCTTCTGTCATACGGACTTGACATTTTCAAGAAAAGCAGGCAAAACTTGAACCCACATCAAATTGACTCGCCCACACATTAGAGCCAATTTGAAGGAAAAAACAAAAAGTGAAATGCTAAAAAATTAAGTTGACTCGATCGCAAAAATAATGAACTCAATCCAAAGCTGTCTAATGCGAAATTTGGAAACCGACCCGACCCAACCCAAAACAACCCCATACTCTTTGAATCCGAGAAAACTCCATTTCAAGAAATGGTCAACCTGAAACAACTCAAAGATTTGAGTTGACAATCCCCTCCCTCTGGGGCCATTCTATAGTTTGCTAATTAATTTTTCGTATAAGATATAGTCTGGCAAATCAATATCAAATGGCCTTTCATAACAAGAGCATATCATATGTAATCCGAATAGGGTTTGCCAATAAATACGAATAATTAATTAAGTATTTTTATGAAAGATATCACGAAAAGATAATACTATGTGAGTTATAAGTGGGAATGGGTAGGGAGGTCTAACTATTTGGGCTAGCGAAATTGACAAAAGAGGCTCACAGGCAGTGGCGCATGTCACATGCGGTAATAGTAAATACTTTTTTAAATTGTCATTCTCGTTATTTAAATATTTATTTGCAATATACCGTATTCATTTCCGCATTTCTGCCACTAACAGTGATTCTACTTCAGGAACGTACGGATGAAGTGATGTGATGTAACAATTTGACATATACAAATTCAAATAGAAAAGGTCAGCCTCATGGGCGGAGTCAACTCCTTGTGTTCTACGGTCAAATTTTCAACAATTCCGACCACTTCTCATTTTACATCGCGTACGCGGACTTCGCATGTATAAATACGCACCCCAAAGAACCTCCAACCTCCATAACCAAGGCCGCTCCAATCCTCAAGCAATCCTCTCAAAACCATCGCATTATACACTTGAAAAACACAAAAAGTTAATGGCCGCTTTACAAGCTTCATCTCTCTTGGTTTCTTCTTCTTCTTCCTCCTCCTCTTCGGATTGTTCTTCAAAGCGAACGATCACTGCTTCGATCCAACTCGCAAAGCCCTCGAAACTCAGCCTTGTGAATGATGCAAGCGCTGTGATCACGAAGAAGCTAGTCGAGGAATTGAGCACCAGGAATGGTTACCCCTTGGCGGAGCCACTACAAATGGACGTCAGCCGGAAAGATCGGGTTTTGGAGCAGCGCCTATCGCCTACTTCTTCGGTTGAAATGACGAAGAAGCTCTATGCAATCTTGGAGGCTGTCGAAGATAGAGTGGAGATGCACAATAACATCGGGAAGCAGCGAGACAACTGGAATAAGCTCCTGTTGAACTCAGTCAACATGATGACTCTCACTGCCACCACCACGGCTGCGATGGCTGCGGCTGCGCCGGCTCCGTCGCTGAGAGTATGCTCCGCTCTTTTGTTTACAGCGGCCACTGGCATGTCGCTCGTGATGAGCAAAATCCAGCCCTCACAGCTGGCTGAAGAGCAACGCAATGCCTCGAGGTTGTTCAAGCAGCTCTGCAGCGAGATCAAGTCAATGCTTGCGCTCCAATCTCCAAGAGAAACAGACGTGAAGGAGATGATGGAGAAGGTGCTGGCCCTTGATAGGGCTTATCCGCTGCCTCTGCTCGGAGGGATGCTCGAGAAGTTCCCTGCGAAATTTGAGCCCGCTGCATGGTGGCCTAGGGTTTCCAACAACAGCTGCCGATCCTGAGGGCGGAAAACTTTTGTAAACAGTGAGCGAAATGGATGGAGCGAGGACCTAGAAGTGGAGATGAGAGCGATCGTCCAAGTGCTCAAGAGCAAAGACAAGCAAGACTACCTGAGACTTGGGAATCTAGCGCTAAAATTGAATAAGATGTTAGCGATTTCAGCTCCTTTGCTAACCAGCATTGCTGCGGCTGGCTCGGCCTTCGGTGGCTCGACGGCCACAATGGTGGCGGTCATCGCAGGGGCAATGGCTGCGATCATTAACAGCTTCGAGCACGGAGGCCAAGTCGGTATGGTCGTGGAGATGTACAGAAACTGTGCAGGCTTCTTCGAGCTTATGGAAGAGATGATCGAAGCGACACTTGAAGAGCGCGACTACAGCAAGAGAGAGAACGGACAGATGTTCGAGATGAAGTTGGCGATGAAGCTGGGGCGGAGCTTGTCGGAGCTCCGAGACTTGGCAAGAAAATCAATGGCTTCTTGTATAGAAGGGACTGAGGTAGATGAGTTTGGGAGCAAGCTTTTTTGACTCCTTTGCACAAAGACGTTCGGTGTACATATTTTATGTATATTTTGCGGCAGAGAAAGATAGATGATCGAAGTATCGAAATTTTTATTTCCCTTTTTAATTATTGAAATGGATATGTGCTTTAATCTAGCTCGACACAACATACCTTTTTTTCACGATGTGGACGCGATCCAATGGTTGAATTCTTTAATGTCTTCCGCCGAAAGCGGCTTTGAATTTTCTGATGGTGTTGACCTCATTGGCACATGCAGACTCTCTTTGCCCTTTGTTTTTGGGCGCTGACTTTTTGCTTTGCTGTCCCACTTGGAACAGCAATTTAATCATATCTTAGTCCTTGATCAGAGTGTTTAAAATAGCATGCGGAGTGTAGGGAGGCCAGACGCGTACCCCGTGGATAAACGTCGTTTGATACTTTAACAAAACATTTTTACATGCTAGAAGGTCCAACCTAAAGATTAAGCTAATAGGTGGAGGAAGACTAAATAAAACTCATAAATAAGGGACATAGAATGCTTTAATAACTTCAATCTTTTGCGTCAAGCATTATAGCTTAAAATCGGTTTTGCCCTCAAGGAGCTTGTTCATGAAATGCTCGAGTTACTGCTCTGTTCGAGTTCGAGCTCAAGCAATCCACTACAGAATATATGTTCCTAGTAATCTTTTGCTGGCCCCGAACTATTACATACATTACATAGATCGGCTCGTATTTTAATTAATTGTGACACCTTCTCTACTAAATAAATCAACATCGTGATAATTTCCCTCGAACAATCGTAAACTAATTAAGACCATCTCCCCTAAATCAACTTAGTCATAGTAGTCTGAACATACAATAGTACAAGGACGAATTTGCAGAAAAATTGGTCATAAAATGGAAAAAGAGGGGAAAAAACACACGCGTACGCGCATGGGTGTCGCCCCTCACGTGTTCAACATCAGCTGATCTCGAATGATTCGAGGTTTGAGGCTAAAATTGAATGACATAGCATGTCATTTCTGACTGGAGCGTCGTCGTTTTCCAGGCCATTTTGCATCCTGTCTCTCCCATTCCCATAAGATTCAACGGCGCACTGCTTTGTTGTTTTCTTGGAGTTCACATTTTGCATGACTCTTTGACCATAAGGAAGTATACCTCCCACAACGCGGGAGGAATTTTAAAGGATCATGGAGGAACGGATTCTTGATCTCTTGATGACCTTAGGATGACAAGAGAGTCGGTCTCACCCGTTTGATCGTAGAGTCCTTAGATTTTTGTATGTTGCGACATTTTATGCAGAGGTTACGAAAAGTTACTGTGAAATTACGGCCAATTATAGATCCGAGAATTCCTTTCTCGAGAGATTTTGTATGGAAGTCATGAAAAGTTACCAGAAATTACGGCTGGTCCAGATCCGGGGATTCCTTTCTCGAAAGAATTTGTATAGAAGTTATGAAAAGTCTCTCTCTCTCTCAAAAAATTTTATCAACACAGAAAAAAACCATCTTCTTTTTATAATAAATAATCGTCGCATATATTCTAGTACCAAAATTAACGTTGTCTCCAAAGGTAAATCCACGTGGAATTTGAGTGAATAATTTTCAATTTAGTCAAAAATCAAAGTTAAACCAAAATGAGCAATTTAAGCTCCGTTTCTTTGTTACAAGAATCAAGGAATGAAAGAATCATGTTAATGAGCCTAACTTGTACACGTTACATTATGTACTCCACTAATCTTGCTCAAAAGAGAGTTTCAGAAAAGCTTGCTTCCGAACTCGTCCACCTCAGTCCCTTGTAGACAAGAAGCCATTGATTTTCTTGCCAGGTCTCGAAGCTGCGACAAGCTCCGCCCCAGCTTCATCGCCACCTTCATCTCGAACATCTCTGCGTTCTCTCGCTTGTCGTAGTCTCTCTCCTCGAGCGTCGCTTCGATCGTCTCTTCCATGAGCTTGAAGAACCCCGCGTTGTTTCTGTACATCTCAACGACCATGCCGACTTGTCCTCCATGCTCGAAGCCATTGACGATAGCCGCCATTGCACCGGCGAAGGCTGCCACTGTTGTGGCTGTTGAGCCTCCGAAGGCCGAGCAGGCTGCGGCGATGCCGGTGAGTAGAGGACCTGAAACCGCCAACGTCTTATTCAATTTTAGAGCTAAACTTCCGAGCCTCAAGTAGTCTTTCTTGTCTTTGCTCTTGAGGACTTGCACGATTGCTCTCATCTCCACTTCCAGCTCCTCGCTCCATCCATTTCGCTCAGTGTTCGTGAAGGTTTTGTGCCCTTGGGATTGGCGGCGGTTGCCAGAAACCATTGGCCACCACACAGCGGGCTCAAATTTCGCAGGGAACTTCTCGATCATCTTTCCAAGCAGAGCCAGCGGAAAAGCTCTATCAAGCGCCAGCACCTTCTCCATCGCCTCCTTAACATCTGACTCAGTCGGAGATTGCTGCACGAGCATCGACTTTATCTCGCTCTGAAGCTGCTTGAACAACCTCGAGGCATTGCGTTGCTCTTCAGCTAGCTGCGAGGGCTGGATTTTGCTCATCACAAGCGACATCCCGGTGGCGGCAGTAAATAAGAGAGCAGAGCATGCTCTCAGTGATGGAGCCGGCCCAGCCGCAGCCATGGCCGTCGTGGTGGTGGCAGTGAGGGTCATCATGTTGAGCGAGCTCAAAAGGAGCTTGTTCCAGTTGTCCCGCTGCTTGCCGATGTTATCGTGCATCTCCACTCTATCTTCAACAGCCTCCAGGATCGCATAGAGCTTCGTGGTTGTTTCGACAGAAGAAGTAGGTGATCGGCTAGGCGAACGGCGTGGCTCAGAAGGACTAACTTTCTCCACGACCTCCATTTGCAAGGGCTCCGTGATGGTGTAACCGTTCCTGTTGCTGAACTCCTCCACCAGCTTCCGCGTCATCGCCGAGCTTGCATCGGAGAGGCGGAGTTTAGGGAGCTTCGGGACATGGATCGAAGCGGAGACCCTTCTCTTCGAAGGACAACCCGAAGAGGAAGAAGGGATCAAGAGTGAGGAAGCTTGCAAAGCGGCCATCAATGGAGGCGATCGGTCTTGTGTCGTCGGTTTCGAGAGGGTTTGGTTGAGAATCTGGAGTGGGTTTGGTTATGGATGTTGGAGGTTCCCCATCTCGGTTCGCGCTTATATAAGCTGGAGCAAGGGACGTGAATGCGAGGGAGAAGAGGTCGTAGCTGCGGAAAACGTTGACTAAGGAACGCAGGGGTTTGACTCAGCCAGCTCAGTAGCTTGACGCGTTCGTAGGGACTTTTTCTATATTGCATATGAGGGTTCAGCTTCAACCGTCAAGTTCAACGGCTCCGGTTTTAGCCCATTCAAAGGCTCGTTCTCAAGCAGTTTGCCTGGGTCTAGGCTAGGGTCTGATCTCTTCTCGCTCTTGCGTAAAATCACAAGAACCATGACCCCACCTTGCACATGTTTGACCTAAACCCAAAGATTAGTAATGATTCAAACGCTTGATTATTGGGGTTGTACAAAACGGACCGCCCAAACTGAAAACTGTCTAGACCAAATCAGAGTGGATTGGCCGATTTGGTTTAGTTCTAGGGAGTATCGATCTAGTTCCCAATTTTTAAAAATGGAATTGGTGTCTGGGCGGTCCAATTCCTAATTCCAAGGGAGAATTAGACCGAATCGACTAAATATACATTTTTTATTTTATTGTTTTTTATAAAATTAATAAAATGTGAACTAAACACTATATCGATCCGGTTTCAAGTGGTAAGAAAAAAAGTAATGAGAAAAAGAAGTGGAAAAAAAATAAGTGACCAGTTCATTGAATTCAGACTGATGGTACGGTTCGATTCCCAATTCTACCTTAGAATCGGACTGGATTGAGAATCAATCACCCCTATTGATTGCACTTGAGGATATAGGTTTGGAATTCATCTTTCGGGAGCATGAAGGTAAGCCGATCTCTTCGCTCATATTCCCCTCCCATCTCAACAATCGCCCCATCACGACAAGACGGAACTACACTTGACACAGCACAATTAGATAGGCATTGTAATAGGTCCGGACACGTACCTAACATCTAGGAAAGTCACATTTCGTGTTGCCTGTTTAGATTGGACGGAATCACATGGATTTGACACTTATGTAGAAAGTCAGATTTCCAAGCATCTTTTAAAGCAGCATACCTTTTTTCGTAGAAAACAAAGGGCAAGTCTTAGGGGAGTTTGAGGTGGGTCGGTAGCTACTGCTAGCTCAAAGACAGATAGGGCAGGTGGGAATTAGCTAGGTTGTAATCTATAATCAAGTCGGTAATCTCCATTCTTTTAAGAAAGAGTAAGCAGGCTTTATTAACCTTGTAGAAAAGAGCTTCTGATGCCGGCCATGAATGATGAGACTCCTTTTGTTCGAGGAAATAGCCGGAAAGGGCTTGAAAAGATTGAGTTATGACATTAATAATGTTCCTAGGAATTCATGAATAGATGTAAAATAAGGATATAAACAAGGAAAAAAAAAAAAAAAAAAAAAAGGAAACGAATGAGTTGTGACATTTTATGCATTTATAAATAGATATAAAATAAGAATATGTTTGATGGCAACGACAAAACCTAAATAACTTTGTTTAGATCGGCCATCAAATTGACTAACCCTGACAATCCCCGTGATTGGATTAGTAATATGTTGATGATACAACAATATGGGATTAGCTATAGCTTTTCATTATTATCAAATAGAAATAAACCAAAAAAAAAAAAAATGTCAAAAGATTTTCTTTTAACCCAAAGAATAAATTAGGGGAAATTGTTCAATCGGTCCTAAATTTATTGTACTGACACCAATTTAATCATAAACTTTCTAATTTTTCCAATTTAGTCATAAATTATATGAAGTTTTAAATTTATTCTTTTTAATTAATTTTCATAAGAAGTTGTTGACATAGTGGTGTGTCATGTATGACATCCGATGACAGCTTGATCACTCGACAACGACTTTATCGTCACATTTGTGATTTCTAGTAAAAATTGAAGGGAATGATTATACTATAAATTGTTGTTGGTAGTGCTTTAGTGAATATGTCTGCAATTTTATCTTCGATCTTGCAATACATCAACTCGATCTCTTTGTTTTACACTTCACAAATGAAGTGATATTTTATGTCGATATGTTTAGTTCTTCCATAAAAGACTCGATTCTTTGATATGGTGATCACAGAATTGTTGTCACAAAATATTGAAGTTGATTCCATTTGCAGTTCTCCAATGTCTTCAAGAATTCTTCAAAGCCACCTTGCATGACTAATAGTTGTAGCAGCTGCGACATACTCTACTTTGCAATGGCTTATGCCACTGAGTCTTTGATTGGGCAATATCTTAAGTAAGTTAATCTAGGAGTGTCACAATATGGTGTCAAAGTAGGACCCTCTTTAGTAGGTGTGGGGTTCAAGGACAAACCATGAGGAAGCCGGTAGGGGTGTGCAATCGAACTGGGTATACCCGGTTCCCAGACCAACCTACCCGGAAAACAGGGTCGGGAATCGGTTCCCAAAATTCAGAACCGATTAAACTAGTCCAGGAACAGGTTCCAAGTGATTACCCACCCAGAAACTGGTTCCTGGACCGGTTTTGGAACCGGTTCCCAAATCAGTTTTGTAAGTAAAGGTCCAAAATCCCTTTTTTTCCCACGATTTCTATTCTTACTCTTGCAATCACACGACATTTTTCCTCTTGGCTTTCTCAAACATGCACGACACTCCTCCTTTGTCATTACTCTTCCTCACTTGCTTCCCTCCCTCACCGGCTCCCTCTCGCACCATCCAATGGATGGATGGTGTTCGTCACCACCAAATTCTTGTGTATCCCATGGATTGGCTCACCTAATTTCTCTTTTATAGGAAGAGTTATGCTTGCATAAATGAGTAGCTTCATGTAGTAATTGTAGGAATAAGACTAATATTAGACCCATGTTTGTTGCTAATTCTTTGCCTTATGATTTTATTTATTATAATTAGCCTTGTGGATCCTTAATTTTTCGTTTAGTCAAAAAGTTCATATATTTATTTATTACAAGTGCTTAATGTTTCAATACAAATTATGAGGATTACATTATTTTCTCGCGTATTAATATAAAATTCAAAGTCGTATAGAATATCGGGAGATTGCAAAATAGGTTCTAGTGGAAATAGGGTTGACCCTGGAATCGAATCGGAAAAACAGTATGAGTTGGGTACAGGGGCCAATACAAATAAGGTTGGGTATAGGGTTCAGAAAAAAGGAACCGGTTATAACAGGGTTGGGTACAGGGTCACAATCACCCCTAGAAGCCGGTGGGCTTGTAACGACCAAATTCAACGAGGGTAGGGAGTGTTCACCAGAACCAGAGGGTTTGGACAATAAGTAACTCCTAACAAGTTTCTAGAATGACAAAGGGAGTATAATTAAATCAAATTGCACACCAAACATGGTGACAATATTCTTGGAATATGCATGTGAAATTGGGATTAACTCACAAAGTACGTTTTTTCACATAATGGAAACATTCCAATATTAAAACTTGCTCAGGTAAGAACACTATGAGGATGAGTGATCTCTTGGGAAAGTGACTACCCATATGTCAAAGGACAAAATTGTGAAACATGGTATAGGACAGATGAAAGTGAAGAATATCTTGAGCATGTCACAATTAAACTTTTCAATAATTCTTGTAGTTTTGTTAGTATTAGGTGCACAAATACAATGAAACAGAGAGTAAATATGAGAAATTGAATCAAGAAACAAAGTTTATTTCGTTTTACCCTTAAATTAGGGTTACATTTAGTAGAAGATTCTGCTATAACTAGCAACTCCCACCTCTCTCCATATAACTCTTAGTTATAAGAGAAATAGATAATATATAAGCGGCACAAGAAAACCCTAGGGGCCGAGAAGACCCTAGACTACTCGGTAATCATTTATGAGTTCAAGCCCAAACTATCAATAAAATATGAGTCTAAACTATAAAATCCCTCTGGCAACCCAAGGTTGCTACCCCTTGCAATCCTTATGTCTTTCTGTCAATGAGGAGTCTGAACCACACTCCAACAAATCATTCCAATTCCATGTGTGTAAATTTACCAACCGACTAATACAGTAACATTACAATGGGTCTTGGAAATAACCACGACATTTATGACACCACTCGCTTTCATGACTTCGAAGCTTACTTATTTAAGATAGATTGTCTTAATAAAAGCATACGTCACCTTACTCAACACCTAAGATTAACGAGAAATATAATTAATATCTAACTATGTTTTTTATCTACCCTTTTGTCATTCGGACTTGACATTTTCAAGCAAAACTGGCAAAAGTTCACCCCACATCGAATTGACTCAACCACACATTATAGCCAATTTGAAGGAAAAAGGAAAAAGTTAAATGCACGAGAATTAAGTTGACTTGATCGCAAAAATAATGAACTCAATACTCAATCCATAGCTGTCCAATGCAAAATTTGAAACCGACCCGACCCATAAACCCCATACTCTTCGAATCCAAGAAAACGTCATTTCAAGAAATGGTCAAACCTCAAACAACTTATAAATTTGTCTTGACAGTCCCCCCTCTGGGGCAATTCTATAGTTTGCTAATTAATTTTTCATATAAGATATAGTCTAGCAAATCAATATCAAATGGCCAGTCGTAACAAGAGCATATCATATGTAATTCGAATAGGGTTCACCAATAAATACGAATAATTAACTAATTATTTCTAAGAAAGAAATCCCTAAAAGAAAATATTATGTAAGTTATAAGTAGGAAAGAGTAGAGAGGTCTAACTATTTGGGCTCGCCAAATTGACAAAAGAGTCATAGGCTCACAGGCGGTGGCGCATGTCACATGTGGTAATAGTAAATACTTTTTTAAATTGTAATTTTCAAAATTGAATATAACTCGTTTATTTATATATTTGTTCGCATGATACCATATTCATTTCTGTAGTTCTGCCACTTGTTTATTTACATCTTCATTTCTGTGATTCTACGCCAGGAGCGTAAGTATGAAGTGATGTGATGTGACAATATTTACGCAGCATTTGGATGTTTGACATATACAAATTCAAATAATAGAAAAGGTCAGGCTCATGGCCGGAGTCAACTCCTTGTGTTCTACGGTCAAATTTTCAACAACTCCGACCACTTCTCATTTTACATCGCGTACGCGTACTTCGCATGTATAAATAAGCAACCTAAAGAACCTCCAATCTCCATAACCAAAACCACTCCAATTCTCAAGCAATCCTCTCAAAACCGTTGCATACATACATTTGAAAAACACCAAAAAATTAATGGCCGTATTACAAGCTTCCTCTCTCTTAGTTTCTTCTTCTTCTTCCTCCTCATTGGGTTGCTCTTTGAAGCGAACGGTCACTGCTTCAATCCAATTCCTGAAGCCCTCAAAACTCAGGCTCGCAGGTGATCCAAGTACCGTGATCACGAAGAAGCTACTCGAGGATTTGAGAAACAGGAATGGTTATGCCTTCACAGAGCCACTCCAAATGGATGTCACCCGGACAGACAGGCGTTTGGAGCTGCGCCTATCGCTTACTTCTTCTATTGAAATGACAAAGAAGCTCTATGCGATCCTTGAGGCTGTCGAAGATAGAGTGGAGATGCACGATAACGTTGGCGCGCAGCGAGACAACTGGAATAAGCTCCTGTTGAACTCAGTCAACATGATGACTCTCACTGCCACCACCATGGCTGCGATGGCTGCAGCTGCGCCGGCTCCATCGCTGAGAGTATGCTCCACTCTCTTGTTTACAGCGGCCACTGGGATGTCGCTCATCATGAGCAAAATCTTGCCCTCACAGCTGGCTGAAGAGCAACGCAATGCCTCGAGGTTGTTCAAGCAGCTCCGGAGTGAGATCGAGTCAATGCTTGCGCTCCAATCTCCGACTGAAGCAGACGTGAAGGAGATGACGGAAAAGGTGCTGGCCCTTGATAAGGCTTATCCACTGCCTTTGCTTGGAGCGAGGCTTGAGAAGTTCCCCGCAAAATTTGAGCCGGCCGCATGGTGGCCTAGGGTTTCCAACAACACCGACCAATCCCGAGGGGGGAAAGCTTTCGCAAACAATGAGCGAAATGGATGGAGCAGGGACCTAGAAGTGGAGATGAGAGCCATCGTCCAAGTCCTCAAGAACAAAGATAAGCAAGACTACTTGAGGCTCGGGAATCTGGCGCTAAAATTGAATAAGATGTTGGCGGTTTCCTCTCCTTTGCTAACCAGCATCGCTGCGTCTGGCTCAGCCTTTGGTAGCTCAGCGGCCACCACTGTGGCAGCCATTGCCGGTGCAATGGCAGCGATCATCAACAGCTTCGAGCATGGAGGCCAGGTTGGTATGGTCGTGGAGATGTACAGAAACTGCGCAGGGTTCTTCGATCTCATGGAAGAGACGATGGAAGCAACCCTTGAAGAGCGAGACTATAGCAAGAGAGAGAATGGAGAGATGTTCGAGATGAAGGTGGCGATGAAGCTGGGGCGGAGCTTGTCAGAACTCCGAGATTTAGCAAGAAAATCAATGGCTTCTTGTATAGAAGGGACCGAGGTGGATGAGTTTGGAAGCAAGCTTTTCTGAACTCCTTTGTACAAAGATATTCAGCGTACATATAATACACGTATCAAACATGAATATTTTTCATTTTTTATTTCTCGGTACATATGTATATTTTGTGGCAGAGAACGAAAAAGATCGAAGTGTCAAAATTCTTATTTCACCTTTTAATTATTGAAATGGATATATGCTTCAAGCTAGCTTGATACGATATACTCTTTTTCATGATGTGGACACAATCCAATCGTTGAATTTTTCAAATGTCTCCTGCCGAAAGCCACTTTGAATTTTCTGAAGGTTTTGACCTCATTGGCACGTGCAGACTCTTTGCCATTTGTTTATGGGAGTTGACTTTTGCTTTGTTGTGTCCCCCTTTAAAACAGCAATCTGAGCATGTCGTAGTCCTTGATTAGAGTGTTTAAGATAGCACGCCGAGTGGAAGGAGATCACACACATGTTCCATGAATAAACAGCATTTGATACTTTAATATGACATTTTTGCACATTAGAATATCCAACCTAAAAGTTAAGCCGATAGGTAGAAGAAAATCAAATGTATGTAATGAACATATAAATTTCATAAAGAAGCAATGTAAAATACTTTAACAATTTTTAGTCTTTTGTATCAAATATTGTGACTTAGAATTGGTTTTGCCCTCAAGGCCTGTATGTGTTCCTTAAATGCTCGAGTTACTACTCCGTTCAAGCTCGAGCTCAAGCAATCCACTAGAAAATATATGTTCCTAGTAACATTTTGCTGCCCTCGAACTATTAGATACATTACATAGATGGGCTCATATTTTAATTAATTGCGACACCATTCCTACTATACATATCGACATCGTGGTAATTACCCTCGAACAATCTTAACCTAATTAAGACTATCTCCCCTAAATTGACTTAGTCATATAAGTCTGAACATACAATAGTAGAAGGACGAATTTGCCGAAAAATTGCTCATAAAATTGAAAAAGAGGGGAAAAAACACGCGTACGCGCACGCGTTTCGCCCCTCACGTGTCCAACATTAAGTGAACTCGAATGATTCGAGGTTTAAGGCTAAAATTGGACGACATAGCATGTCATTTCTGACTGGCGCGTCGTCATTTTCCAGGCCATTTTGTTTCCTGTCTCTCCCATTCGCATAAGATTCAACGGCACACTGCTTTGTTGCTTTCTTGAAGTTCACATTTTGCTTGATTCTTTGACCATAGGAAAGTATACCTCCCACCACGCCGGATAAATTTTGAAGGATCTTTGAGGAACGGATTCTCCATCTCTTGATGACCTTAACAAGAGGGTCGATCTCACCCGTTTGATCGTAGAGTCCATAGATTTTTGTACGTTGCGACATTTTATGTAGAGGTTACGAAAAGTTACTGTGAAATTACGGCCAATTAAAGATCCGAGAACTCCTTTCTCGAGAGATTTTGTATGGAAGTTATGAAAAGTTATCAGAAATTATGGCCGGTCGAAATCCGGGGATTCCTTTCTCGAGAGAATTTGTATAGAAGTTATGAAAAGTCTCTCTCTCTCTATTATACCCGCGATGCATCAAGGGTAGGCAAAAAGGAGCATCTTAACAACGGTCATCTAATGCTTATCAAGTCTCTCAAAAAGTTTTACCGGCACGGAAAAAACCATCTTCTTTTTATAATAAAATAATAGTCGCATATGCTCTAGTACCAAAATTAACGTGTCTCCAAAGGTGAATCCACGTGGAATTTGAGCGAATAATTTTAAATCTAGTCAAAAATCAAAGTTACACCAAAATGAGCAATTTAAGCTCCGTTTCTTTGTTACAAGAATCAAGGAATGAAAGAATCATGTTAATGAGCCTAACTTGTACATTTATGTACTACACTAATCTTGTTCAAAAGAGAGTTTCAGAAAAGCTTGCTTCCGAACTCGTCCACCTCAGTCCCTTGTAGACAAGAAGCCATTGATTTTCTTGCCAGGTCTCGAAGCTGCGACAAGCTCCGCCCCAGCTTCATCGCCACCTTCATCTCGAACATCTCTGCGTTCTCTCGCTTGTCGTAGTCTCTCTCCTCGAGCGTCGCTTCGATGGTCTCTTCCATGAGCTTGAAGAACCCCGCGCAGTTTCTGTACATCTCAACGACCATGCCGACTTGTCCTCCATGCTCAAAGCCGTTGATTATAGCTGCCATTGCACCGGCGACAGCTGCCACCGTTGTGGCTGTTGAGCCGCCAAAGGCTGAGCAGGCTGCAGCGATGCCGGTGAGTAGAGGACCCAAAACCGCCAACGTCTTATTCAATTTTAGAGCTAAATTTCCGAGCCTCAAGTAGTCTTTCTTGTCTTTGCTCTTGAGGACTTGGACGATTGCTCTCATCTCCACTTCCAGCTCCTCGCTCCATCCGTTTCGCTCAGTGTTCGTGAAGGTTTTGTGCCCTTGGGATTGGCGGTGGTTGCCGGAAACCATTGGCCACCACACAGCGGGCTCAAATTTCGCAGGGAACTTCTCGATCATCTTTCCAAGCAGAGCCAGCGGAAAAGCTCTATCAAGCGCCAGCACCTTCTCCATCGTCTCCTTAACGTCTGACTCAGTCGGAGATTGCTGCACGAGCATCGACTTTATCTCGCTCTGAAGCTGCTTGAACAACCTCGAGGCATTGCGTTGCTCTTCAGCCAGCTGCGAGGGCTGGATTTTGCTCATCACAAGCGACATCCCGGTGGCGGCAGTAAATAAGAGAGCAGAGCATGCTCTCAGTGATGGAGCCGGCACAGCCGCAGCCATGACCGCCGTGGTGGTGGCAGTGAGGGTCATCATGTTGACCGAGTTCAAAAGGAGCTTGTTCCAGTTGTCCCGCTGCTTGCCGATGTTATCGTGCATCTCCACTCTATCTTCAACAGCCTCCAGGATCGCATAGAGCTTCGTGGTTGTTTCGACAGAAGAAGTAGGTGATCGGCTAGTCGAACGGCGCGGCTCAGAAGGACTAACTTTCTCCACGACCTCCATTTGCAAGGGCTCCGTGATGGTGTAACCGTTCCTGTTGCTGAACTCCTCCACCAGCTTCCGTGTCATCGCCGAGCTCACATTGGAGAGGCGGAGCTTAGGGAGCTTCGGGACATGGATCGAAGCGGAGACCCTTCTCTTCGAAGGACAACCCGAAGAGGAAGAAGGGATCAAGAGTGAGGAAGCTTGCAAAGCGGCCATCAATGGAGGCGATCGGTCTTGTGTCGTCGGTTTCGAGAGGGTTTGGTTGAGAATCTGGAGTGGGTTTGGTTATGGATGTTGGAGGTTCCCCATCTCGGTTTGCACTTATATAAGCTGGAGCGAGGGACGTGAATGCGAGGGAGAAGAAGTCGTAAGCTGCGGAAAACGTTGACTGGGGAACGCAGGGGTTTGACTCAGCCAGCTCAGTAGCCTGACGCGTTCGTAGGGACTTTTTCAATATTGCATATTAGGGTTCAGCTTCAACCGTCAAGTTCAACGGCTCCGGTTTTAGCCCATTCAAAGGCTCGTTCTCAAGGAGTTTGCCCGGGTCTAGGCCAGGGTCTGATCTCTTCTTGCTCTTGCATAAAATCACAAGAACCATGAGCCCACCTTGCACGGGTTTGACCTAAACCCAAAGATTAGTAATAATTCAAATGCCCGATTACTAGGGTTGTACAAAACGGACCGCTCAAACTAGAAACCACCTAGATCAGACCAGAACGGATCAACCGTTTTGGTTTAGTTCTTGGGAGTGTCGGTCTGATTCCCAATTCCTAAAAATGGAATCGGTGTCCGAACGATCTGATTCTTGGTTCCAAAGGGGAACTAGAACGAACCGACTAAATATACCTTTTTTATTTTATTATTTCTTAAAATTAATAAAAGCCATTGGCCTACGGGCTTTAAGAGAAAACGGCCATGCACCCGATTTATGGAACGAAGTCTTCTGGATGGTATGGGTCGGACAGAAATGAGCAAGCAAAGAGACGAAAGCGTTCAATGATCTGCACAGGGTCCTGCGCGTGATGAGTAAAAGAATAACCTAACTCAACCAATCTTTCCAACAACCTCTAAACTTTAATCTTTCTTAGGATATGTTGACACCTAAATTTTGACTAAATATTTAGGATTAAATTGCATGAAAAATTAGGGATCGATTCGGCCTAACTAAAAAAGATTTTCACATCACATAGGCATTAATATTATTTGCATCAACTAAGTTTTATTTTTCCCTTATTTTACTGCATTTCGGATAAATAGAAAATTTTTAAAAATATTAATTAATTTCTTGGATTTTTTTTTTTTAATTGTGCATAAGTTCTTGGAAGCAAATGTCAAATTGTTATTTGCATTTTCTTTATTCCATTTGCGCTCTTATGATGCATGGATTGCTATATCCTTAGCCCGGTTAGGGATTAAATCCTAGGACTCGCGATTGGTATAAAATGCTATATAAATGCTTTATTTGAAGTTTAAATAAAATTAGGTATCGAAAGGGCATTAGTTGGTGTGACAAATACCCTATTCTAACTTCTCTGGTTACACAATAATAAAATATTTCTCTTAATATTTTACTTGAGTTTCTAATTGACCCACCACAAATCAATTAATGATGAATCCTAATTGAAATTGACTTACGGGTTAAAAACTTAGACCATAAGTCGCGAATTGGTGAACTTGGGAGAGCCCGTACTAAACCTAGATTTAGCTAGCCATTAGTCTCCATGCACCCGCAAGAGGGCTCACAGGAGGTCATGACAAGGTATCAACCACTCTTCATTCACAAGCTGCGAGTTCGATTTGCTGACCTGACCGTCTTGTTGCTCTAGAGTCTAGAGCATACCTTTTTGCTCACGCTTGACGAAGACTTTGACTTGGTTTTGGGTGGACTGGTCGTCTTGTAAAGCTTGGCGAGTTCTTGATTGTGACAGAACATGCTTGTCTTGAATTAATTAATTGCCTTATTTTACTGCATTTCAGATAAACAAACAAAGTTTAAAAAATATATTAATTAATTTCTTGGATTTTCTTTAATAAAAATTGTGCTTAAATTCTTGGAAGCAAATGTCAAATTGTTATTTGCATTTTCTTTCTTCCAATTGCACTCTTATGATGCATGGATTTCCTTAGCCTAGTTAGGAATTGAATCCTAAGACTCGTGATTGATATAAAATGCTACATAAATGCTTTATTTTGAGTTTAAACAAGATTAGGTACCAAAAGAGTATTAATTAATGCGATCAAGTTCCTGATCCTAATTTCCTTTAGTTACGCAGGAGTAAAATATTTCCCTAGTATTTTATTTGGGTTTCTAATCGACCTACCACAAATCAATTGGTGATGAATCCTAAATAAAATTGACTTGTAGGTTAATAACTTAGACCATAAGTCGTGAATTGGTGGATTTGGGAGAACCCGCGCTAAGCCTAGACTTAGCCAACCATTAGTGAGACATTTCGATTTTCCAATTCTATTTTTAATAAATTGAGACGAGCATTTCGTCGGCACGCATATGGTTCTTTTCCTTGAGTCAGTTACTCATGTGAAAACTAATCTATCAAGTGAAGCCGTAAAGAGATTCTAATACATCAGACTCGAAAATTTGACCAGAAAGCGACCTTTCGACCGAGTTAATCTACAACAGTCATTACGGCATAATTAAAAATCGATTAGAAATTGGAGATAGGTCGACTCGATAGAGGCATGTGATCAAGTGTGGGTGATTCTACCCGATCGCACAATTCTTGTTGATCGGCACTAGACCGGCTTTTTTGTCATTTGGATACCTTATGTTCATATTTGAAACCTTGAAATTACCACGACAATCGATAGTCGCCAATGTGTCAAAGATGTAAATTGTGGCTTGAATTGATTAACCACAGGTCAAATGCATGAAAATTTCTAAAAGTTACCCGGTAGATCAGGACGCACTAGTATCATGCCGGAATGAAATTAACCGTGAAAATTGAAAGCGAATTCAGAAATTGGAAGTCCTGTTGTGTCACAAATCATTTTGGGAACATTGACTCATCTTCGGAAGATTTTTCATACAAACCGAGTTTCTAGGAAAAATAATCAAAATATGGTTAATTTGGTTCGGGAAAATGGTAGGCCTGCTTTTGGTCGTACTTTTGTGATTCAAGATGGTTCTATGGTCAAGTAAAAATATGAATTGAAGTGTGATGACATTGGATTAATTTATGGACTTCAATTTGGTTCAATTAGAAGAGAATTGAAAGAATATGATGTACACGATTTTGAATTCGTATGCCACGACGGAGGAAATAATTGGACCTATTGGAGGATTGTTGTGGAAGCTTGGTGTGAGTGGAAGATGACCTCATGTGAGGTCATGGTGGGGCCAAAGTGGAAAAGATTTGGACAAGTGTCAATAGCCCATTGGCTCTCAAAAAGTGAGGTTTTCTCTTCACCCATCAACATCGAGAAAATATTAGGTACCCTAACAGTGCCACGCAATCGGTGCTCTGAACGATTCATTGCGTGACACCTGTCCGGTGTCATCCACGTCGTCCACTCCTCCGTTTCAAACTAGCGCGCGGGAGGTTCTCTCTCTCCTCTCTCCCGGCCCACCTCTCTGCACCTTCTGACACTCTCTCTCCTCTGCTCTCCTCTCTCTCCCCGTTCTCCGTTCCGTTGCGGGGAGAACAAAATTGCGACGGTTCAGAGGAAAACATAAAGTCCGCTCTGCTCTCTCTCTCCCCCCTTCGACGGCCCTCCACCTCCGCCTCCGCCGGTTGCCTCCGTCGCCCCCGACGCCGACGCCGACGCAGCCTCCGCCTCCCTCTTGTGACCTCTGGTCTGCTTTATCTCTCTTTCGTCCTCTTAGTCGGGCCTCTCTTCCGGCAAACCGCGACGCCGACGCCCCTCCACCTCCGCCTCCGCCTCCGCCTACGCGCCCGACGCCAACGCCGATGCCGACGCCCCTTCGCCTCCCTCTCGCAACCTACGCACCGCTCTCTCCCTCTTTTCTCTGCGGAGCGCCCTTACTAGCCAACCCCGACTCCGACGAACCCCTGCTCTCGCGTTTTGGCCTTCCTCTCCGCGAGCGAAGGTCGCGCTACTCGCTCTTTCTCTCTTTCCTCCGCGAAGCACCTCCTGCTCCTGAACGCGGACGCCGCCGACGCCGTCGCCTTCCCAAGCCCCACCGATAGGCGCCCCATTGGCGACTCCCGTACGTCCGAAGGTTCGTTTTTTTTTTTTTTGGGATTCTACTTAGTAGAATTCGGTGCCATGTTAATGTTGAAGTTTAAAGTTACATCTGCGGATTAGGCTTGTTGCTGACTTGCTGTGTTATTCAAATAAGTGAAACGGTGGTATCTTTTGAGATTGTTTGCATATAGTCCTCCTAAGAGATAAGAGACTTTTGAGCCTAACTTGGTCACTCCATGCTTTTATTTTCTCCCAAAATCGCGTGTCTGTTGGAGAAGTTGATCCTTGTGTGCTTCTGAATAGTCATTTGCGTTGCAATTCCAAAGGTGTAACTCGGTTGTGAAGGATAAGATCAAAATTTCTCTCTAAGATCTACCTTCTTGGTCCACCGATCTATCGAAATAGGTAGTTTACTTAGGCAAATTCATTGCAGCTTGGGCTGTTTAAACCAACAAGTACCTCTTATTTTGTTCATGTGCCAACGAGAGATATGGTGGGACATCCTCACAAGCATGGAGCCGAAGCTTATCTCTGTTTGCTTTGCGAGAGAACCATTGAAAATTGCAGGTTTCTTGTGTTTAGCTGAATTTGACATACGTAGACCGACCAATTTGTGAAGATGACTAATTTCACGTTTCTCCCTGTCTTTTGATGCATCTCTGTTCATAATCAAGTTTGGTGAAGTTGGATTGCTACATGAGGGTATTGTTCTTGGTGTATTGATGGACACGCAACCTCTACCCATTGTGCATCCTTTTGGGGAGGAAAATTTGGTACTTCCCATCAATAAAATGCAAATTGTGCAATTGTAGATCCATCAATAGGAAAAAAACTTTACTCTTATTGGCTATTCCCCCTTCCTTTCCTGTTCAGACAGTACATAAATTGCTACTTTAGTGGAGATACTAACAACCCCCAATTAATCAAAAGGAGGCAATGTTAATGGCGAACTTGTGTGCCTTTAAGTTTTTGGCAGCGCATTTCCAAGGTATTGTCATACTTAGTTCTTCAAGATCATGCTGTTAGTATAATGCACGCCATCAGCCTCAAGCTTCCAATGGCAGAGCTTCTGCAGCACCCAGATCGAGAAAGGCTGATGGCATGCATTATACTAACAAGGTATTCGCAGCTTTCTGAGGAGATGAACTATTCAAACCTCTTATCACTGTTTTGATTTTTCTTTTATCTTTTTTACTATTAATCATTGTAGTGGTAGGTCCTCTATTTTGGTTGCATGAGACTCTATACTAACATCATGCATTATTTTGTATTGTGTTTCTGTTCTATAGTTTAGAATCATGGATTGATGAAGTGTCTGGTGGCCCTTGTTTCTGTGTTCGTTTCTATCGGATATCAACAAAGATAATCATCTGTAGCCTATCTTGTTGAATTTTGATTAAGCACAATCAATATTCTTTTATAGTCAAGTGTGCTCCTGAAAGTTTAGGGCATGTTTGTTTGGACTTAAGTAAAAGCAAAAGGTATTTTTTTATTTTCCGCCAAAATTTAAAATATTTGTCAAATTTTAAACTATAATGAAAAATCTTATGTGAGTCTATGTGCCATCATTTAAGGGCTGTGAAAATTTAAGGAGTTTCAGATTGAAAGAATCAAAGTGCATGAATTTTAGATTAAGTAATAAGTAAATGTCAATCCAGATTGGTCCTTAATTTGACATTGTATATTTTATGCAGTTGCATGCTTTTGTGCAATATGAATCCATCAATGTAGCTGAGAAAACAGTGAGTACTCCCTCTATCAATAAGATGCATCATGATGTATAATGTTCTCATCATAATTAAAATGTACATGTCCTATTATTGCAAGTTGAAGAGCTAAATGATGAGGGGAACTAGAGAAGTGGCCTAAGGGTTCGTTTAATGCATAGACACAGGGTATGTGTTCCTCTTTTTCTTCTTTAGTTGCACGAAAGCATTAGTTTCCAAATTTATGTAAATCTATGGTAAAAAAATAGGTAGCCATCATTTTGAAAATCGTAAAAATGACCACATTCAAAAGCTGCCTGTCCCTTTTTGGGCTGAATAAATGGCACTTACAGGTTGACAATGTCTGTGATGTGAAAAGAAATGAAATCATGCAAATGAAATCATGCATAGAAAGTCCCTGATAAGAACTGACATTTTCCACTTAGGAATATAGGGTCTTGCTCATCCTGCTTTTGATGCAGTGTTACCTCAGTGCAGTTGGGATGGCAGATTTCTTATAGTTAAAAATTTTTCTAGTTCAAAGCCTCGAATGTATGCTCGACTTCACTTCTCATTCTATGCATGGTAATTTCTACTGCGGTCTTGCTGAAAGCTGGGTGACAAAGACTGGGGATCTTCACTTCATACTGTGTTATGTGCATGCATTTGAGATTTTAATAAAGGAACTGTCAGCACTCGAGCTGGTTCCAGCCGAACCGATGACCCGTCTCACTGGTCCTGCAATCATTGCACGTATGCTAATGTTAAATCTGCAACCACTTGCCAGATTTCCCAAAGCATCGCCGATGAGGGGCGTGACAGGAAAATCTACAAAGAAGGATGGTTTTCACCAGAAACACGACTTTCATGGACAAAGAACTAGTTCAAGCGCATGGGCAGTGTCCTATAAGGGGATTATTGGTATGAATCGTTCAAGTTCCTAGTGACAAATCAATTATTAGGAGGCTCAACTGTTGGTGTGGTGTGCTGACTGATTAAAGCACGAGCAGCAGCAGCTTTTGGCCTGTGTTTATTGTTGTTGTGTGTTGATGGTGGCAGCCTAATTAGCCAGCCCATGTATATAGGCTGTAGGGTTTCATCCTCAGTACCGTACTACTTTGGCAAAGAGAAAGAAATAGTGACTGTCACCAATCATTTAATATTTCATCTATTTGTCTTTGGAAGAGGCAAATGTACTCCATTTGTCTTATATTTCGCATATTACTTTGTCTATTGGAGTTCATCTGACCCTTTTTTTGAAAGGAATTACTTCAGAGTTTGTATTCTGTTGGATGCGTGGGGGCGCTCTCACTCAAGACGGCTTTTACTCAAGACGGTTCGCAAAACCAAAAGGATGATTCTGCTTGTGTATGATGTGCTTGAAACAGATAATTTTTCTGAAGTAGAATTGCAGTTCTCATATGAACGTGTACAATCAATGAACGCATGGGTCAGTCATTCATTACATGAAAAAGCAATGTACTTTTAATGGGAACATGACACGTTTGTTTGTGGACAACAACAATAGTTGCTTTGAAGCTTGGATGGATCTCTTATGAGCTTTATTTGAATGTTGCGAAGCATATAGAGCTATGTATCTTAATTTTAATAGATTTCTGGTATTGATGGATGAGCTCAAGTTGTTTAGTTTATTTGCAATATTTAAGTTACGATTTGAAATTTTGGTCTATATGAGTACATAGGTAATGGTTCATTTGGTCAGTATATTTGATATACACGCCTAGATGATATCATCCAACGTATTTCATCTGAATGACAGGTGCTACGATCTATGAAGGGGCTTAAGGGGTGAATTCACTTCATGAAATTGACGGACGTAGCTGAGTTTTACAATATATCATGTGTTATGTATTCAAACTTGCGGTGATTTCACTCGATATGAGCTAGAAGATCTAGTATCCTATGATATGAGATTTGCAAGTTAATATGTGACTTTACAATGACATTTCTTTGCATTTAACACTGATAACCATCTGCTAATGGAGATGGTCAGGTTGCCACAACATGGGGCTCGAAATTCCTTAAGTTGATAAGGATGGGCATTGCAAACCAACTCTGATTAGTAGTTTCAATTGATTTTCCCTTTAATTAGGGAAAATAAAAACATAAAAATTAAATGCCAAGCGGTGTAGGAATCTAACTATTTATACCCCATTTCTTCAAAATTTTCACAGAATTTATGTCCCCGCACTAGCAAACCAATGCAATGATTTTCTATAATGCCTCCTTCCCAATACCCTTAGACTTCAATTTTGTTTCTCCATGGTTCATCTGGATCAGATTAAGAGGCTATGGGTGGAACATCTTTTAGCCTATGAGAGAAGAAGGTTTGTCTTTGAACATCTTCTGACTAAGCGCATTCAGCATCGCTCTCGACTATTGGCGTGAAGCCATTTTCCAGTCCATGCCCGTTTTCATCATGGCCTTCAATTCATCATAACTGATTCGACCGTCCTGGAATACATCCATCACAGAATGAGCACTCTATTTCGTATATGAACAAGATATACATAGATTCCAAATTGCAGGTTGTTCTGGTTATGTATTACCTTATCTAGATCAGCATCGAAAATGATGTCTTTAATAAATTTTTCGTTGTTCAGACCAAGATTGTCATCTATCAAAGCTTCTTTCAACTCATCGAATTCAATATATCCGCTTCAATTCTTGTCAAAGAATTCAAAAGCTCACGTAAAGTGGTCATCGTTGCCAATCCTTCTCAAGTGGACTGACATACTCACACTCCTTTAAGTTCAGCGTTCCGCTTCCATCTTCATTAGCCTGTTCTCCTATAAGATGAAGTTCTATTTTTAGATGCTAATACAAGAAATCGTGACATACCACAAAATAAATCTACCACCAAGAAAAAAAAAACATAAGTTTTCTCATTTCGGTCTACCAAACTTCCACAAATCAAAATTAAACTTATAATTTGTAATCGAGCACTACATACAAACATCTCCAATTTGGAAGAAAATATGTCTTACAAAGAGGCAAAGTAGAAATAAAATTGATGAGATTAAAGATCTGCACCTATGCAATGATACAAGTAGGGTATGCAAGATCCTTGGCTTCACTGTTGTGCGTCAGTTCATTAATATATATGCTGCCTAAGATTCCAAAGTCAATATAAGCAACGTTTTCACCAAAAATCTATTGATATGTTTTTCCATTGCGATAGCTTTTCCAAAGAACACAGTTACCATGCTTTATTGCTTTCTCAAATGCTTCTGCAAATAAACAACATCTAACCCTAAAAAGAAAGAAGAAGAGACTAGATAATATGATGCCTTTAAAGGGACAACATTAATTTTGATATAGTTACCTATATTCTGATCATGTACGAAGTAAATATGCAAATCAAGAGAACTGCAATGCTGTAACATGATAATTTTTTATTTGAGCTTCACAAAAGTGCGTCTTACCTTATGGGGGGACTTCTAGATCTTCATAGCCAGCAAAGCTTGTTCTGTGTCTATACTACTGTGCGTCTTATCAGTTACACCTCGTGGGTTGCAGCTCTCGAGAAACCTTGATCCTTTCCTGTTTCCAACCAAATGATAAATAAGCATCGGTCAAATTTAGCATCACTTGACAAGGAAGAAGTCAAAAGAGAAGAAGAAATGGCAAAGGATTATGATCCATGTTCATAGTATTGTTAGCAGGGTCGATGCCACACCTCAAGGAAGAAGCAATAAGCACTTGAGCCTTACAATACTAGCGGTCACAGAAATAAATGTAAGTATAGAATTGGATTCCCAAGTTCGCGGTCACTCATTAAGGTCGCATATATGTTTAATCTCAAGACTTACTTGCAAATATAGAATCAAGGTTGGTAAAGGAAGAACACATGACAAGATAAGCAAAACAAATTATTCGATTGACATCGCCACAAACGTGCAGCTGTTGGTAGTTCATGTGAGTGGGTCATCTTTCAGTATGCGTTAGTATACCCAAGGCAGATTACCAAGAAGGACCTGTAAATGTGCTTCAGCTTTGAGGTGCTAAGAAAAAAGTGAACTGCACTCGGGGTAGTTTTGGATCACTTAGGCACACAGTAAAACTCAAATTTATTTCTTTAAAACAGCTTAAAGATGAGCCACTCTAAATAACACGAAGAAGCAACCCGTGGCAAGCATAAAGAAAAAGGAAGATACTACATTTGAGGTCAATAATAAGCATGTAAACCTTTCCGGGTGTCATATGAAAAATAAACTATTGCACCAGGAATGAAGCCGGCAGAGTAAAAGTCCTAAGACGAGTCTTTTATTTGCTTCTTGGGTGGAGCTGTATCTGAAACATGATCAGATATTTGCGTTATGCTTTAGCTTCCAAAAACACATTCTCGAGACGTGAATATCGAAATCATTGAAATATTGCAAATTAGTTACATCACGTGAGCAAACGTACATATATAAAATGGCACTTCAGGTTTAGCTACCACTTTCTCGAGGAGAACAATCAAACTCTCTATTTTCTTTGACGGATGAAATGTAGCCTCTAGCGTATGATTATCAGGAAACCGTACCCTTATAATAGTCTGCATCACAAAGCAGAGGAATTTTAGGGGTCTGTTGCACAAGAAACCAATATAACACAAGCTATATATCGAGATTACAAGCTACACGTAAAAATTGAGCATCAATAACAAAATCATAAGGGGCACTGGTAGAGTAGATATTAAATCACCTTTGTTATTCTTGAGCGCCATGCTGCCTCTTCGCTTCTCGAATTTTTTTAGTCTTTAAATATTTTTCTGCCCAAGTCATCCAACCAAAAATCAACAATTACAAAATCAATTATTCTTATTAATGTGAACATACTAGAAAATGGAATTACAAAGGAACTCTTTCATCAAACTAAAATTTCAAACCACCAATAGCAATAATGTGAGAAAACAACACTCTAAGAACGCACACATAATCGCAGAGAACATATTTTACACTCCATCCTAATTTGTATGGCAGGCCAGGGATTCAAGGTCCGAGAAGGAAATATATCTGTTAACTCTATACCCCAGTTGATTAGAAATCAGATGTCTTTTTCCCTAGACATCCAAAAGGCACGCTATCCTACCAGTAAAAATTAAAGCCTCTTCCTCCATTTGCACAATTTGCATTTTATTGATGGGAAGTACCAAATTTTCCTCCCCAAAAGGATGCACAATGGGTAGAGGTTGCGTGTCCATCAATACACCAAGAACAATACCCTCATGTAGCAATCCAACTTCACCAAACTTGATTATGAACAGAGATGCATCAAAAGACAGGGAGAAACGTGAAATTAGTCATCTTCACAAATTGGTCAGTCTCTGTATGTCAAATTCAGCTAAACACAAGAAACCTGCAATTTTCAATGGTTCTCTCGCAAAGCAAACGAGAGAGATAAGCTTCGGCTCCATGCTTGTGAGGATGTCCCACCATATCTCTCGTTGGCACATGAACAAAATAAGAGGTACTTGTTGGTTTAAACAGCCCAAGCTGCAATGAATTTGCCTAAGTAAACTACCTATTTCGATAGATCGGTGGACCAAGAAGGTAGATCTTAGAGAGAAATTTTGATCTTATCCTTCACAACCGAGTTACACCTTTGGAATTGCAACGCAAATGACTATTCGAAGCACACAAGGATCAACTTCTCCAATGACACGCGATTTTGGGAGAAAATAAAAGCATGGAGTGACCAAGTTAGGCTCAGAAGTCTCTTATCTCTTAGGAGGACTATATGCAAACAATCTCAAAAGATACCACCGTTTCACTTATCTGAATAACACAGCAAGTCAGCAACAAGCCTAATCCGCAGATGTAACTTTAAACTTCAACATTAACATGGCACCGAATTCTACTAAGTAGAATCCCAAAAAAAAAAAGAAAACGAACCTTCGGACGTACGGGAGTCGCCAATGGGGCGCCTATCGGTGGGGCTTGGGAAGGCGACGGTGGGAGGCGACGGCGTCGGCGGCGTCCGCGTTCAGGAGCAGGAGGTGCTTCGCGGAGGAAAGAGAGAAAGAGCGAGTAGAGCGACCTTCGATCGCGGAGAGGAAGGCCAAAACGCGAGAGCAGGGGTTCGTCGGTGTCGGGGTTGGCTAGTAAGGGCGCTCCGCAGAGAAAAGAGGGAGAGAGCGGTGCGCAGGTCGCGAGAGGGAGGCGAAGGGGCGTCGGCATCGGCGTTGGCGTCGGGCGCGTAGGCGGAGGCGGAGGCGGAGGCGGAGGCGGAGGGGCGTCGGCGTCGCGGTTTGCCGGAAGAGAGGCCCGACTAAGAGGACGAAAGAGAGATAAAGCGGACCAGAGGTCACAAGAGGGAGGCGGAGGCTGCGTCGGCGTCGGCGTCGGCGTCGGGGTCGACGGAGGCAACCGGCGGAGGCGGAGGTGGAGGGCCGTCGAAGGGGGGAGAGAGAGAGCAGAGCGGACTTTATGTTTTCCTCTGAACCGTCGCAATTTTGTTCTCCCCGCAACGGAACGGAGAACGGGGAGAGAGACAGAGAGGAGAGAGAGGAGAGCAGAGGAGAGAGAGTGTCAGAAGGTGCAGAGAGGTGGGCTAGGGAGAGAGGAGAGAGAGAACCTCCCGCACGCTGGTTTGAAACGGAGGAGTGGACGACGTGGACTGACACCCGGACAGGTGTCACGCAATGAATCGTTCAGAGCACCGATTGCGTGGCACTGTTAGGGTACCTAATATTTTCTCATCAACATCATCTTCTTCATGGGTTTTCTTCTTGGAATTGGGAGGAGAGAGGAGGACCGTGCGAACCAGCTGCCCGACCGCCCTCTTCGCCCGCTCGACGCCGCCGCTCATCGCCGTCGCCGGAGCTCGTCGCTGGTGTCGCTCCTCCTTCATCCACGCGCGCACCGCTCGAGCTCGTCTCTCCTCCTCCGTTGCAGCGTCCCTGGCCATCGTCCCCTGCAGCTCGTCCGTCCAGCACCGTCGCCCATCGTCGCCAATAATAGCTCGCCGTCGCCAAGTCTACCGGAGCCACCGCTGAAGTCAGCTCGTCGCCGGTGCAGCTTCTCCTTCGCCCGTGACCGTCACTCCTCGCTGCTCGCGCGTCCAGCTCCGTCGTCTGCCTCCGTCCTTGGTCGCCAGCCACCGTCGGAGCCAGCAAAGACTCGCCGAAGCCGCCATCTCCACCGCTTGAGCTGCCGCCGCCTCTCTCCGCCGTTTCCATGCCCGACCAGCGACCGGCGCCCCTTCGTCTGACCGTGAACAGCAGTCGTGAACCAGCAAGGTCGAGGAAGCTTTAAAGCCCGTTTTGGGTGCCTTCCGGTCCTTGTTTGGTATCGTCCCGTGGAGGTTTGTCGATCGCCTCGCCGTTGTCTTCGCCATGGACTCGTCAAAAAGTGACTCCGGTGAATTTAGCTCACTAAACCTTGATTAGAGGATTAATGATGCTTTAGATGTGTTTAGTTTAAGTTAAGTGAGTTTAGGTTGGTAGATTGATTTATTTAAGTTTAGATTAGATTAAGGGATGTGATTAGTTTAGTGTATGTTTAATTAAGGCTAAATTGATGTTTATGTTAGTATAATGGTGATTTAGCTTTAATTGATTATTTTTGAATAAATAAATATTTCGAAATTATTTAATTATTTAATAATATATTATATTATTTAAAATTATTAAAATATTATTATTTAATTAATTTTCGGAATAAATTTAATTATTTATTAAATTCCAAAAATTATTTCGGGACCCTAAATTCTCAGAATTTCGCGCTAATCGCTACTGTGTATTTAGATTTTAAAATTGATGCTTGGATATTATAAATTGAGTGTGGATTGTGAAAAATATGGATTTTATTCATAAAATTTCAGGTGTCGGGTATTGATACCAAAATTGGGTTCTAAGGATTATATTAAATGGTGGGGTTTGAAAAAGTAAGGTATTAGTTTTCTGGTTCGAAATTAACATGTACCCATACACGTGAATAATTTCTAGAACATTTTTAATATGAAGAAAATAGGCCGGGATCATTATTTTAATGGAATCCTTGAGTGAAATGCCAAGTATCTTGGTCGAGTATGAATTTGTTGTATGTTAATTAAGAGGAAATTGTCCTGTGCTGTTAAGCTGGACATTACCTTATATGGGATGCCCCTTACAACGGGCTTGGGTCGCAGTTGATTATGCGCCTATGCTCCTTTGGAAATGCCATCGACGTAGTGACGAAGCCGTGCTCCAAGGTGGGGAGACGATGCCTGGCTAAATGCCAGTAGATAGCCGAACTGCGAGTAGGCTATGCCCTTGTGTAGTAGAAATTAACAATTGGAACATATGCTGAATGATTTGACGAGTCAGATTATGAGGCGGAATTGTGTGGCACGTTATGGGACGTGTCATAACGATTTGGTCTTATAATCAGAACTCCAATGGTTATTGGTTATGTGAATATATTGGTGTTCCGGTTGTTTGAATTATATTATCGTGTATGCTTGAGTAATATGAATTGTGCTAACCAGGAAGGAATTGAGGCAAAGGTAAGTCTCATTGTTTGTGATGGTGCGGCTAGGCTATCCTTGAGTGTATTTCCTTTCTAATAGGGATTTAGGGGGGGTGAACTTGCTGAGACAATGTCTCACCCCGTTATGGGCCAATATCTACAGGTCCTTAGATGGAGGAGCGTCACGTGCGGTACGGGGTCTCGCAGATGATAGATTTTGAGTTTACTTATATCCCTATTCTTGGGACCACCCTAACTCGGGAGTTGGTTGAGTCCGTGGTTTGGGTCAATGAGGGACTACTTGAGTTGGTCCCTCACCGATTCAGGGCATGGTTCATTGGCTTCCGACAAGGGGTTCAGAAGGGCCCCTTACGAGGTTTTGACGGGCCTCCTGTTGGGACTGGGGAGTGGGAGACTGCGCATCCTATGGACCTGGACACCCCTGATGGTGTCGTGATAGATCCGGTGCTCTTGGTGGCCATGGATGAGGACCCAACGTCTCCAGAGGCTGTTGAGTCAGATGTGGGATAGTCGAGCGAGTCCGACTAGTAGTCTTATGACCGTTCATTCTTTTTGGTGAACTGATCCTTTTTGTAGGCTAACCATTTTTTATGCATATAAACTTTGACCCATTTTTTGTGTATGTAATCTCTGACGTGAATATCTATGAAAGTATGTTTGGTTTTAAAAGAGTTGGTTTCTTGCTTTTCTATCCCGTAAGTCTTGTTAGGGGTATTGTAATACGTTCTACATGCGCATATAAAATGAATGGGGTCGACAACACTACCTGGGAATGTCGTATTTGCATGACCATGGAGGGATGTTCACGCTTTCGGGGTTTGGGGCGTGACAATTAGTCTCCGCGCGCCCGCAGGATGTCTCAGAGGAGGCCATGACAAGGTATCAACCAATCTTCATTCACAAGCTGGGAGTTCGATTTCCTGACCTGACAGTCCGTCTTGAACGTTTTGTTGCTCTAGGGCATGCCTTTTTGCTTACGCTTGGCGAAGACTTTGGACTTGTTTTGGGTGAACTGGACGTTTCGTCACGCTTGGCGAGGACTTCTTGATTTGTAACAAAACATGCCTGTCTTGAAAAGAAGACAAATTACAAAAGGCCTCTTCATTTTACATCGCGCACGCGGACTTCGCATGTATAAATCCGTACCCGAAAGAACCTCCAACCTCCATAACCAAAGCCATTCCAAGCAATCCTCTCAAAACCATCGCATTTACACACTTGAAAAACACAAAAAAATTAACGGCCGCATTACAAGCTTCCACTCTCTTAGTTTCTTCTTCTTCCTCCTCCTCTTTGGGTTGTTCTGTTGGAGTCAACACCTAATATAATAATGAAAGTCCTATTATGCATGAAGTGCACGTAAACCGCCAAAGAAGAATAATCTTGAAGAAGCCACAAGCTGAAGGAATGAAGGGGCACACATTATAATAATATTATAGTAGTTATTGGAGCCTTCAAGGAGCAAGAAGCAAAGTTCAACTTTGCTAGTACTTTGGACAAGAAGAGATACGCAGCCCACGTTTTTTGACTGCCAAGAAGAAAAGTTCAAATTTAACTCTTGCAGGTTTGAAGTCCAGGCGGTGAAGATGCTTATAAATATAGGGTTACGTTAGTTTATTTAGAGTAGGAGAGAGACAGTGAGAGAGTGAGTTTTAGAGAGAGTTATAAGCTTAGCAAAGCTTATGTGTGTACTCCATTAAGCCTTTACAAGGCATATTGTGTAATATAATCTCTCTTTGTGTGTTTACACTCTCTCCCTCCAAATCCTTTTGGTTCCAACAATTGGTATCAGAGCTAGTCGGCCAGGGACCGGGTTAGAGCTAGCGGTCAGGGATCGTGAATCCAGAGCAGGCCAAGGATTGGAGTGTCAAAGCCTAGGAGGTCAGGAACCGGAGTATCAAAACAAGTGGCCGGAGACCGAGAACCTAGAGCAGTCGATCAAGGATCGTGAACTCAAAGCTAACAATGGCTTCCACCAACTCTGTTCAACTGCTACTCCCAATGTTGAACGGAAAGAATTACAACAACTGGTCCGTCCAGATGAAGGTTCTTTTCAAATCCCAAGATTTGTGGAACCTGGTGGAGAACGGCTACATCGAAGTGGCCGATGCCGAAGCATTCAATGCTTTAAGAAAGACGGAGAAAGATTTATTGGTGGAAACTCGGAAGAAAGATCGAAAGCATTATTTACGATCTTTCAAGCCGTGGAGGAGACGATATTTGAGAAAATATCGAGCGCGGAGACTGCGAAAGAAGCGTGGGATATATTGCAAAAATCCTACAAAGGCGATGATCGTGTTAGGCGGGTGCGGCTCCAAACACTTCGAGGAGATTTTGAGTCTTTACGCATGAATGACTCTGAATCTATCTCGGCTTACTTTGATCGTGTACAAACCATCGTTAACCAACTGAGGGTTAATGGTGAAGAACTCCAAGATGTACGGGTCGTAGAAAAAATCTTGAGGTCTTTGACTGAAAGGTTTGACTACGTTGTTGCGGCGATTGAAGAAGGCCAAGATATATCAACCATGACGTTGGAGCGGTTGATGGGTTCATTATGCTCACATGAGCAAAGAATGAATCAAAAGTCCATCGGTTCGTATCCCGAGCAGGTATTGCAAAGTCGGGTTGTTCAATCAAATCAAGGAGATTATCAAGGTGGACAAGGTCATGGAGGTACCCGAGGTAGGGGTGGAAATTCAAATTTCACCAGAAGATATAAAACACGTGACAAATCAAAAGTCAGGTGTTTCAAGTGCAATAAATTCGGACATTACAAATCCGAATGTCAAGCAGAGGTGACGGAACATGCACATATTGTCAATGATGACGAAGATGTGGTGCTAGCATGTACCGTGGATGATGTGCGTACTCTCTCTAGAAATAAAAGAGGTTTCAAGAGCCAATGGAGAAATGATATCGGCATTAGGAATGGCAAATGGTGGAAAAGTCATAGTGAATGGCAAAGGCGACCAATAGCGAGGAGCACTCAACCAGGGAAAGCACGCCGAGACTGTGACAAAGACAACAAAAGGCATAGCAAGCGGTGCTACATTTGTGGCAAAGTAGGCCACTTTGCTAGAATCTGTTGGTTCAAGCAGGTAAAACGAGGTGCTACAACCTTTACCCAGAAGAAGAACCATAGTAATAAAGAATGGAGTCTCCAAGCGATTGTTGCAGCAGAGGAGCAAGAAGAGCCTGTAGCCACTGGTATCATCAAGGCAGATGATGTGATAGCCATTGAGACATCCCCAAAGAAGAGCAAGCCATGGACAAGCTCGAAGAAGCAAGAAGCAGCTTCAACAAGTGGTCGTGAGAAGGAATTGCAAGAGATGCGGGAGATGTTGAAAGAGAAGGATGAAATGCTGAAGCAAAAGGACAAGGAGCTCAAGCTCAAAGAAAGGGAGCAGGAGAAGCTCCGGTATGAGCTCAAGGAATTGCAAAGGCTCAAGAAATGTTGTCCAGAGAAAAAGATCCCCAGGGGCAAAAACAAATTGAAGATTGTAGAGAAAAAGCTCCATGAGAAGGAAAAAGAAACTGATACGCAAAGTGAAATGGCATTGATGAAATCCGAGCTTCGCAAAGCTCGGTTGGAAGTCACAGATTGCCGAGGCAACTGAAGAAGATGAATATCAAATGCTATAGAAGAAGAGTATTAGGTGTTGAGGGAGAGTGTTGGAGTCAACACCTAATATAATAATGAAAGTCCTATTATGCATGAAGTGCACGTAAACCGCCAAAGAAGAATAATCTTGAAGAAGCCACAAGCTGAAGGAATGAAGGGGCACACATTATAATAATATTATAGTAGTTATTGGAGCCTTCAAGGAGCAAGAAGCAAAGTTCAACTTTGCTAGTACTTTGGACAAGAAGAGATACGCAGCCCACGTTTTTTGACTGCCAAGAAGAAAAGTTCAAATTTAGCTCTTGCAGGTTTGAAGTCCAGGCGGTGAAGATGTTTATAAATATAGGGTTACGTTAGTTTATTTAGAGTAGGGAGAGAGACAGTGAGAGAGTGAGTTTTTAGAGAGAGTTATAAGCTTAGCAAAGCTTATGTGTGTACTCCATTAAGCCTTTACAAGGCATATTGTGTAATATAATCTCTCTTTGTGTGTTTACACTCTCTCCCTCCAAATCCTTTTGGTTCCAACATGTTCTTCAAAGCAAACGGTCGCTGCTTTGATCCAACTCACAAAGCCCTTGAAACTCAGCCTCATAAATGATCCAAGTGCTACGATCACGAAGAAGCTAGTCGAGGAATTGAGCACCAGGTATGGTTACACCTTCACGGAGCCACTACTGATGGACGTCACCCAGAAAGATAGGGTTTTGGAGCCGCGCCTATCGCCTACTTCTTCTATCGAAACGATGAACAAATTATATGTGATCCTGGAGGCTGTCGAAGATAGAGTGGAGATGCACAATAACATCGGCAAGGAGCGAGACAACTGGAATAACCTCCTGTTGAACTCGGTCAACATGATGACTCTCACATGCTCCACTCTCTTGTTCACAGCGGCCACCAGCATGTCTCTCGTCATGAGCAAAATCCAGCCCTCACAGCTGGCTGAAGAGCAACGCAATGCCTCGAGGTTGTTCAAGCAGCTCCGGAGCGAGATCAAGTCAATGCTTGCGCTCCAATCTCCGACTGAACCAGACGTGAAGGAGATGATGGAGAAGGTGCTGGCCCTTGATAGGGCTTATCCACTGCCTCTGCTCGGAGCGATGCTCGAGAAGTTCCCTGTGAAATTTGAGCCCACCGCATGGTGGCCTGGGGTTTCCATTAACAGCCGCCAATCCCAAGGGCAGAAAACTTTTGCAAATACCGAGCCAAACGGATGGAGCGAGGAGCTGGAATTGGAGATGAGAGCAATCGTCCAAGTTCTCAAGAGCAAAGACAAGAAAGACTACTTGACGCTCGGAAATCTGGCGCTAAAACTGAATAAGATGTCGGCGGTCTTGGGTCCCCTACTCACTCGGATAGCCACAGCCACCTCGACCTATGGTGGCTCGACGGCCACAACTTTGGCAGCCATTGCCGGTGCAATGGCGGCAATCGTCAACAGCTTTGAGCACGGAGGTCAAGTTGGTATGCTCGTGGAGATGTACAGAAACTGCGCAAGGTTCTTCGAGCTCATGGGAGAGATGATCGAAGCAACACTTGAAGAGAGAGACTATAGCAAGAGAGAGAACGGAGAGATGTTCGAGATGAAGGTGGCTGTTAAAATATGTCTCGAGTTTGAGCCTAATGTGAAATTTCGAATATTCCGAATTGGATATGTTGCAGACATTTGAAATTGAGCAAAGAAGATCCGAAGATCAACTTCCCAAAATTTGAATCTGTGTTGGAGAGTTTGGCCACTGAAATAGGATAGTCCAACTTTCACTTGGATTTGGAGTTTGTTTAAAACATACAGAGATATGTTTTAGATAAAATCATTTAAAATAGGAAACATAATCCTATGAGAAGTTGGCAAAAGAATAATGGTCTCAATTATATATATAGACTTGTGGCCGTGGGTGGTAGGTGGTTGATCATGAAGAATTGGTCTTGAAGCGCCGTCTTGTAGTCGAGTGCTTGGGAGGGATTTTCTTTGTCGTTCTTGTTCATAAATTACATCCAAGAAGATTTAGTGTTCAAGCCAATTAAATCTTGTGATAAGATTTGCGTGTAATTCATTCGTGAAATTGAGAGATTATTTCTTGAGGAATTTCGGGGCTAAACACTGCGTGCGTTATTGGGTGTAATTGGGGCTTAGGAAACACTGAGAGAGTGTTTGAGTAATTCGAGTGTGTAATCTCCTTCTATTGCTTGATCTATAGTAAAATTCGCTGTTGCTCTCCCCGTGGACGTAGGTCTTTACGACCAAACCATGTAAATCCCGTGTCTGATTTATTTTCTTCTTCTATCTATATTATTATTCGATCGCTCGTCTTTCGCAACAGTGGCGATGAAACTGGGGCGGAGCTTGTCGAAGCTCCGAGACTTGGCAAGAAAATCAATGACTTCTTGTATAGAAGGGACTGAGTTGGATGAGTTTGGAAGCAAGCTTTTCTGAACTTCTTTGTACAAATATATTCAGTGCACATACAATACAAGTGTCAAACAAGAATACTTTAATTCTTTAATTCTTGGCACATATAATTTGTGTGGCAGAGAACGGAAAATGATATGGTTTAAGCTAGCTTGGTACGGTACGCTTTTTTCCACGATGTGGACGCAATCCAGTGGGTGAATTCTTGAATGTCTTCTGCCGAAAGCGGCTTTGAATTTTCCTATGATGTTGACCTCATTGGCATCTCTTTGCCCTTTGTTTTTGGGCGTTGACTTTTTTGCTTTGTCGTCCCCCCCCCCTCCTAGATAAACGGCTTTTGATAATATGACACGACATTTTGACATGCTAGAATGTCCAATCTAAATATTAAGCTAATAAGTAGAGAAAGGCCATATATAATGAACATATAAATCTCATTAATGATGTAGATTGCTCTAACGATTTTTGTCTTTTATGTCAATCGTTGTAGCTTAGAGTCAGTTTTGCCCTCAAGGCATGTGAGTTCCTTAATGCTTGTGCTACTACTCCGTTCAAGCTCGAGCTCAGGCAATCCACTAGATTATATATGCTCCTAGTAACCTTTTGCCCCGTCCAACTATTACATACGTTACATTGATGAGCTCGCATTTTATTTAATTGCAACACCTTCCCTACTATATAAATTGACATCGTAGTAATTACTCTCGTAATAATTAAGACGATCTCCCTTAGTCAGTCTGAACATCCAGTGGAACAAGGACGAATTTGCAGAAAATTTGGTCATAAAATAAATACGCAGTCTTTGTGGGTAAAGGGCCGCGCTGCATAAGATTACATAACAAAGTTACCTAAAAATAATTAATCTTAAATATATGAATATATATAAACATGCACATGTACGCGCACGTGTGTTGCCCCTCTCGTGTTCATCATCAAGTGATCTCGAATTATTCGAGGTTTAAGGCTAAAATTAAATGACATAGCATGTCATTTCTGACTGGAGCGTCGTCGTTTTCCCATAAGATTCAACGGCGCACTGCTTCGTTCTTTTCTTGAAGTTCACATTTAGCATGATTCTTTGACCATAGGGAAGTATACCTCCCACCACGCGGGAGGAATTTTGAAGGATCTTTCAGGAACGGATTCTCGATCTCTGGATGACCTTAGGATGACAAGAGGGCTGATCTCACCCGTTTGATCGTAGAGTCCTTAGATTTTTGTATGTTGCGACATTTTATGCAGAGGTTACGAAAAGTTACTGTGAAATTACGGCCAATTAAAGATCTGAGAATTCCTTTCTTGAGAGATTTTGTATGGAAGTTATGAAAAGTTATCAGAAATTATGTCTGGTCGAGATCCGGGGATTCCTTTCTCGAGAGAATTTGTATAGAAGTTATGAAAAGTTTCTCTCTTGCTAGTATACCGGCGATGCATCAAGGGTAGGCAAAAAGGAGCATCTTAACAACGGTCATCTAATGCTTATCAACTCTTTCAAAAAGTTTTATGTTCACGGAAAAAACCATCTTCTTTTTATAATAAAATAATAAGCGCATATGTTCTAGTACCAAAATTAACGTGCCTCCAAAGATGAATCCACGTGGAATTTGAGTGAATAATTTTCAATTTAGTCAAAAATCGAAGTTAAACCAAAATGAGCAATTTGAGCTCCTTTTCTTTGTTACAAGAATCAAGGAATGAAATAATCATGTTAATGAGCCTAACTTGTACATGTTACATTATGTACTCCATTAATCTTGCTCAAAAGAGAGTTTCAGAAAAGCTTGCTTCCGAACTCGTCCACCTCAGTCCCTTGTAGACAAGAAGCCATTGATTTTCTTGCCAGGTCTCGAAGCTGCGACAAGCTCCGCCCCAGCTTCATCGCCACCTTCATCTCGAACATCTCTGCGTTCTCTCGCTTCTCGTAGTCTCTCTCCTCGAGCATCGCTTCGATCGTCTCTTCCATGAGCTTGAAGAACCCCGCGTTGTTTCTGTACATCTCAACGACCATGCCGACTTGTCCTCCATGCTCGAAGCCATTGATGATAGCCGCCATTGCACTGGCGACGGCTGCCACTGTTGTGGCTGTTGAGCCTCCGAAGGCCGAGCAGGCTGCGGCGATGCCGGTGAGTAGAGGACCCGAAACCGCCAACGTCTTATTCAATTTTAGAGCTAAACTTCCGAGCCTCACGTAGTCTTTCTTGTCTTTGCTCTTGAGGACTTGGACGATTGCTCTCATCTCCACTTCCAGCTCCTCGCTCCATCCATTTCGCTCAGTGTTCGTGAAGGTTTTGTGCCCTTGGGATTGGCGGCGGTTGCCAGAAACCATTGGCCACCACACAGCGGGCTCAAATTTCGCAGGGAACTTCTCGATCATCTTTCCAAGCAGAGCCAGCGGAAAAGCTCTATCAAGCGCCAGCACCTTCTCCATCGCCTCCTTAACATCTGACTCAGTCGGAGATTGCTGCACGAGCATCGACTTTATCTCGCTCTGAAGCTGCTTGAACAACCTCGAGGCATTGCGTTGCTCTTCAGCTAGCTGCGAGGGCTGGATTTTGCTCATCACAAGCGACATCCCGGTGGCGGCAGTAAATAAGAGAGCAGAGCATGCTCTCAGTGACGGAGCCGGCCCAGCCGCAGCCATGGCCGCCGTGGTGGTGGCAGTGAGGGTCATCATGTTGACCGAGTTCAAAAGGAGCTTGTTCCAGTTGTCCCGCTGCTTGCCGATGTTATCGTGCATCTCCACTCTATCTTCAACAGCCTCCAGGATCGCATAGAGCTTCGTGGTTGTTTCGACAGAAGAAGTAGGTGATCGGCTAGGCGAACGGCGTGGCTCAGAAGGACTAACTTTCTCCACGACCTCCATTTGCAAGGGCTCCGTGATGGTGTAACCGTTCCTGTTGCTGAACTCCTCCACCAGCTTCCGCGTCATTGCCGAGCTCGCATCGGAGAGGCGGAGTTTAGGGAGCTTCGGGACATGGATCGAAGCGGAGACCCTTCTCTTCGAAGGACAACCCGAAGAGGAAGAAGGGATCAAGAGTGAGGAAGCTTGCAAAGCGGCCATCAATGGAGGCGATCGGTCTTGTGTCGTCGGTTTCGAGAGGGTTTGGTTGAGAATCTGGAGTGGGTTTGGTTATGGATGTTGGAGGTTCCCCATCTCGGTTTGCACTTATATAAGCTGGAGCAAGGGACGTGAATGCGAGGGAGAAGAAGTCGTAAGCTGCGGAAAACGTTGACTGGGGAACACAGGGGTTTGACTCAGCCAGTTCAGTAGCCTGACGCGTTCGTAGGGACTTTTTCAATATTGCATACTAGGGTTCAGCTTCAACCGTCAAGTTCAACGGCTCCGGTTTTAGCCCATTCAAAGGCTCGTTCTCAAGCAGTTTGCCCGGGTCTAGGCCAGGGTCTGATCTCTTCTTGCTCTTGCATAAAATCACGAGAACCATGACCCCACCTTGCACATGTTTGACCTAAACCCAAAGATTAGTAATGATTCAAATGCTCGATTATTAGGGTCGTACAAAATGGACCGCTCAAACTGAAAACCACCTAGATCAAATCAGAATGGATCGACCGATTTGGTTTAGTTCTTGGGAGCGTCGGTCTGGTTCCCGATTCCTAAAAATGGAATTGGTGTCTAGATGGTCTGATTTGTGATTCCAAAAGGCAACTACACCAAACCGACTAAATATACCTTTTTTATTTTATTATTTCTTAACAAAATCAATAAAATATGAACTAAACACTATCTCAATCCAGTTCCAAGTAGTGAGAAAAAAATTAATGGGAAAAAAAAATTAGTGATCAGTTCTATTAGATTGGATTGATGGTACGATCTGATTTCCAGTTTTACCTTGGAATCGGACCAAAGAAATAGGACTAGACTGAGAGCCAATCAACCTTATTGATTGCACATGAGGGTATAGGTTTGGAATTCATCTTGAGGGAGCAGGAAGGTAAGACGATCCCTTCGCTCATATTCCCCCCTTCCATCTCAATAATTGCCCCATCACGATGGGACGGAACTACACGCGACACGGCACGATTAGACATGCATTATAATAGGTCCGGACGTGTACCTAACATCTAGGAAAGTCAAATTTCGTGTTGCCTACTTAGATTGGACGGAATCACATGGATTTCACACTTACGTAGAAAGTGAGAATTCCTTATCTTTTAACTCAAAAGGGTTTCGTTCGACCAGCAGCATACTTTTTTGTAGAAAACAAAGGGCAAGTCTTGGGGAGTTTTGAGGTGGGTCGGTAGCTAGCTACTGATAGCACTAAAGGCAGATGGGGTAGGTGGGAATTAGCTAGGAATTGATCAATAATCAAGTTGGTAATCTCCATTCTTCTAAGAGTAAGCAGGCTATATTAACCTTGTAGAGAAGAGGTTTTTGCTGACGGACATTAATGAGATGGTGCCTTTTGCTCTAGGAAATAGCCCAAGAGGGATTGAAAAGAAGAGATAGGGATTATGATGTTGTTTTGATATTAGCGAGGGTGAAAAAAGGATAAGAACGTGTTATGACGTAAATATGGTTCTCGGGAATTCATGAATAGATGTAAAATAAAGATACAAGCGAGGGAAAAAGAAAGAAAACAAATGAGTTATGACATTTTATATATTTATAAATAGATATAAAATAAGGGTATGTTTGATGACAACGCCAAAACCAAAATAACTTTGTTTAGGTCGGCCATCAAATCGACTAAACCCGACAATCCCCACAATTGGATTAGTAATATGTCGACGAATCAAAAATATGGGATTATTTATAGCTTTTCATTATTATTAAATAGAGAAAACCAGAAAAAAATGTCAAAAGATTTTCTTTTAGCCGAAAGAATAAGTTGGGGGAAATTGTCCGATCGGTCTTAAATCTATTATACCAATACCAATTCTGTCATAAACTTTCTAATTTTGCCAATTCTAAATATATTCCTTTCAGTCAACTTTTATAAGAAGTTGTTGACATAGTGGTATGCCATGTAAGACGTCTGATAATAACTTGATCACTCAGTGATGACTTGATTGTCACATCGGTGATTTGTAATGAAAATTGAAGGAAATGATTACATTGGAATTTTGATAAAGGTTTGTAAAAAAAATGGTAAATTTTGAAAGTTTTGGACAAAATTTACATCCACACAATAGATTTATAATTAATTATATAAAATACCTGTAAGTTGTGATTGCTATTTGTATTTAAAGTTAATACCCTGAAAAACTCAAAACTAATACACATGTGACAAATTTACCCCAAACTAAAAACCTTAAATTGGTACACCTTTGATAAATTTACCCCAAACTGGTATACTTGTGACAAATTAACCCTTTATTAATTTTCATTAAATTTTACTGTCAAATTATTAAGTTAAATGACACGTAACAGTTGGCTGGTGTACTAGTTTGAGATTCTACTCTCTATTTGTCACCGTTAGACATTTTTTTTTTGTGATTTTCTATGATATTAATCCAATTTAACGGATGATATATTTGTCATAAATGTACTAGTTTAGGGTTTTTAGCGATCAAATAAATTAGTTTAGGGTAAATTTATCATAAGTATATTAATTTGGGTTTTTTTTTTTTTGGTAACTCATGGAACCCCGTAAGCCGACCACCACAGTACTCCAAGTAAGAATCCCTAACAACACCTCTGGGATTCGAACTTCTCCCTTTCGTGAGGCAGCTAAGTCGCTAAGGGCGATGGTAAGGTTATTTATAGTTAATTGAGGTAAATTTGTCACGAGTATACCAGTTTGGAGTTTTTCATGATGAAAAAAAATAGTTTATGGCAAATTTATCACATGTGTACTAATTTGGGCTTTTTTAGGGTATTAACCCTTGTATTTATAGGTCCATACCAAAGTCTTTGAAATCTTTTTTTTTTTTTTTTTTTTTTGCACAACACTAACGACCATTGTTTGAAAATATTTAGAATTCTTCACTTGTAATTTTTTTTTTTTTTTTTTGGGGAACTCCTCAACTGCAAAGGTCAACCAAATACTATTCCTACAAATGTTGACATGTACTCCAAAAAGCAGTATGGATCTGGCTTGGTAGAAAGCGTTGAAAGTGGATCGAGTCTTTTCATATATTTTTGTTTATTTAATATCCCAAGAAGGAGGCACTATGGTGGATAGCCTAACCTCAACCTGAGCAGCAGAACAGACGAGTCCTTTAATAATAATAATAATAATAATAATAATAATAATAATAAACAAGAATGGATCTGCATATTCTATTTCCATAAGAAAAATTTAACAATAAAGAAAGAATCAGCAAAAAATTATCCATTTTTAGATGGAGATTCTTATGGTCCCCACAATGTCACTATAGTGTCAGCCACATAAGTATTCAGAATCAAATAGAAAGGAGATATATAATTCATCAATTAAAATTGAGTAATTGCGTGCAAAATAAGTTTGTTGTGCATGAAGAAATAAATTTTACTAATTATCCCTACATTAACTAATAAAAAAGATATAATTATTATTTGCAATAAGTTCCATTTGCAGCTTTTTGGTTCCCAAAATTAATCTTGCATGGAAAAATAAAACTACCCATTATTCTCTTCATTAACCTATTGATTTATACGGGTAACACTTAATTAAATAATCACTTAACTCTTTTTAAAAAAAAATAAATTAGTTATCTTCATGAGTGCGTGAACACTAGTTTATAGTAATTAGGAAAGTGTTGTAAGGAAAATTTCATTTTTTTTTTCATTTGATTGGTTTGAATTGCAATCCACCCATAGTGATCTTTCAACACGAAAAGATGTAAATAAAAAGTTTTGAACTTGGACAGACAATTTTTGAATGTTAGCTCTACTGTTGAAACTGTAACTTGTTCTCTTGATGAATATCACTGATACAAAATGAATTTTCAAATGAACCATAAGTTTAATTATATAAGGTAAGATACAAAAAAATATATCTCTGATAACACGGTCTTAAAGTATATTAATTTGATTCCTCCCATGATGCCCCCACGTTCTCCTTTTTCATTTTCTTAATTATAATTTAATTAAGATTTTCTTGGGCACATGGGCATTGCATTAATTACTCATTGTAAAGTCAGAAAAAGCTCCCAGTGAATGGTGGATCGTTCTTTTAAGGCTTTTGCTTTAAAACTTTAAACTAAAAATATTTTACATGATAATAAATAACATCGCATGTCTTTAGATATAGATCTGAAATATATTATAATTTTTTTGAGGATTTAATGAAAATGGAAATATTTAATGCTAACTCAGCACAAAGCTCGTGCCCTTTCTGCGGGAAGGCAATCATGAGCACACGAAGTTCCTCACTTACCAATGAATTCGTTAATAATTCTTTAGAAAAATATTCGATATACTAAGATTGATTTACAAAAATGATTTATAAAGTAATGTGTTGATATTCTAATGGAGATTCTAACATCGTTATCAATATTTGAGATATTCTTATTGTACCTAGTATTCTTATTTCTCGTGTTTTTTTAGAAATGCAAATTGTAGTTTTTAAAATTAAGGATGCAAATTGATATAGGGTGGGACACTGAAGATAGTTTTTGAACTTTTTGTCAAACTAAAATGAAGCTTTCCCTGTCATCATCGATAATGTAACTTGTCCATGTGACAACTTGAAATTACCTATGTGTCGATTTTAGCTAAATTACAAATTTTCAAGAAAAGAATAAAGACTTTGTTATATTTCTCGGGAACGATTCCAAATTTAGTTGCATTAGTTAAAGATTTCGGATGAGGCCGTTTGGAAGATAATTTCAACCTAACTAATATTGATGGTACCAACCAAATAGTGTCCTTTCATTACATCTTTCAATATAAAAATCTAAAGAGCTTTTTGCGGTTTTGTCAACCATAAATGGACTCCAGACATACACGGAAATTTTTTTTAGAGATGGGGTAAAACAAGGAGGCCCTTCCAAACTTATGATGCCTTAAGATCAAATATCACAGATAGCCATAAAATTAGGGAATCACATACGTTAATCTCTCTAATTCTACTATGTCTTTATGTTTTTAAACTCGCTGTTCATTAATCATGGAAAAAAAAAGTTAACCTCATTAATTTAGCAATACTAGAGTTGTTAATTGACAATATGAAGAATCAAACATGTGCCATGTCTTAATCCACACACCGAAATCTCATTTTGTAACCGCTACATGTAGTTTTCTATTATAACAAAGTAATTAAGTTTCTTTATCATTATGACTTATTGGAATGGAATCCAATATATTTATGCACGACCCTTTTTTGGAAGGGATAACAGTACAAATAATTCTTACACTTTGGTCTGATATATAAATATTGTCTTTGAACTTTTAATTTGTACAATATGTTTTTGATTCAGGGATTTTGCTAACACAATAATTTTTGGGATATTGTGAAAATAATAATATATTGTGAGCCACAAATTCTTAAAAAAGTGGGTTACGCAATAATTTATAATTATTTATGATTTAATTTTTTATAATTCATAATAAACCGTTATTCTCACACGTAATCATTTTTCTTGAATTAGGGGACGGTTAATGAATTAAGCTAATTTTTTTCCAAATTTTGGTTTGCATTAAATGGAGATGACAAGAAAACTCCTGGTAAAAAAATGGACAAGAAATCATAATTAAAAGAAAATTTTTTTGCAAAAGAAGTCTATAATTCTAATTTGGAGAAACCATGAGAGAGAGAGAGAGAGAAATCTTGTAGAAGACGGCAAAGCTTTCCTACTTCCGGTCTTTGCAACTCTCTGCAGATCTCATCACTCTCTCTCTCTCTCTCTCCTATTCGATTCATCTCCTGCTCCTCCTCCTCTTCCCCCTGGCTGGCTTTTGCTGTTCTTGATTTTTCTCCAGGCCCTGTTCTCGTTTTAGCCTTTTCTCTCTCTCTCTCTCTCTCTCTCTCTCTCTGTCGGTTGGGCCCCACCTCTGACCTCCTCTCCTCCTTCCTCCATCATGATCTGCACATTCTCCTCCACCCTCCTCCTCCTCCTCCTCCATTCCTCCTGATCTGAAACACAACCACCCATTTTCTCTCTTTCTCTGTCTCTCTCTCTCTAGAAAACAGGGGACGGGGGCGGCGATGATCCAGCTGCTGTTCGCGGCGATACTCGCCGAAGGGTCGCTGATAGTGCTGCTGCTGTTCAAGACGCCGCTGCGGAAGCTGGCCATAGTGGGTCTGGATCGGGTCAAGCGCGGCCACGGCCCGGTGGTGCTCACGACGGTGGCCGCCACGGTCTGCGTCGTGCTGGGCTCCGGCGTGTACAGCATGGTCAAGATCCGGAGGCGCGGGGCCGAGGACGGCGGCGGGGCCGCCAACCCGACGGACCAGGTCCTCATGGCCAAGCACCTGCTGGAGTGCACTCTGATGGGTGAGTGATGGGTTCTTGGGATTTCTTCGTTTGATCGGTGAAAATGCGATCTTTTTCCATGTGGGTGTGTGTGTTTCTGGATGATGGTCACTGAAAGGTTAGCAATTTGATGGTCCGGATTGAAAGAATTTGGATAGTTGGATTTGGGTTCGATGCGATTTGATGTAGTCCTCTTGATGAGACTAGTTATTCCTCGGTGAATTTGAATTGGTGGCATTGGTGAAGGCGAATGGAATGAGAAGAAAGTGAAAGGAAAGGGTTGATTGCCAAGTAATGAGGTGTCTAGTTTTGATTCTGCTTTGGTTTTGTCGTTGGCATTGGTGGATGATCTTGTTTGTGCGTTCTTAGAATTGGAGGAAACAAGCCCTGTTTCGATACGATTCCTTATTCTGTTTAAATGAACTGGATTTGAAGGTTCTAGTGGATTGATGGAAACGTTGTGGGCCTTTGATCACACTATATTGCCTTAGCATCTCCATCTGAGGGTTGTCTTAATGTTTATGAAGACGTACTTCTGTTTGGAATATTCTTAGGCTGCATCATATTGATTTGACCACTTTTAGCAAGGATGGGATTTCTTTCTAGGGACTACAAATTCTGCCCAATCGAATTCCTCGCTGCAATGTCCGATGCAGCATCTTTGTTTCAATTTTCAGACATGATGGTGGGAACCTTGAACAATCCTAGCAGCATATAATCAAAATAATTCCATATCATTAGTAGAGGAATTCGATAATATTGTGCTAGTAGTACCTGGTGATCATTTGATTATGCCTTTTTAGTTTTACAGTATGAACCTTGAAGCTGTCTGATATGTGAATTTTGTAGTAATCTTCTCCATACGAGGAAGAGGATTAGCAGAGACAGACAGCATCTGTGCTAGTGTAAAACAGTAAATTCGTTTGCTAACAATTCGAATTGCCCTTTAGAGTACCTCATATTATGTCTTAATGTCACTCTACTAGTTCTATACAATCGTAATTGTGGATTAAATCATAACATGATTGAATCATATATAGGCTTCTTCTGAGTTACAACACTGTCCCTTTCTATATTGTCCCTGCAACTCATCGCCGGTGTTGCTTGTCATGAAACTGATTCATCTGGGCCATTATGTATCACTCGTCTCTCGTGTTGCCCATTTGCCTTTCGCTGCAGAACTTGTGTTTCAATGGGCGTTTGTTTTGCAGGAGCCACCTTGTTCCTTGCTTTGATGATAGACAGACTGCATCACTACATCAGAGAACTCCGATTACGAAGGAAGAGTATGGAGGCTGTGAAGAAACAGACCCGAGCCTTTGAGGATGGGAAAAACGGGAACTTAGAGGAGCTCAAGAACTTGGAGGAGGAAACGAGGGTCTTGAGAGAAAAAGTCAAGCAGCTGGAATTGGATCTTGAGACGAGGACCAAGGATGTGCATGCCGCAGAAGCCAACTCGGTCGCTCTGAGGAAACAGTCAGAAGGGTTCCTTCTCGAGTATGACCGCCTGCTCGAGGAAAACCAAAACTTGCGGAACCAGCTGCAATCGCTGGATCGGAAATTTTCGCGTTCGGGAAGCAAGAAGAATACCTGAGAGGCTAACTAATCTTTTCAGTGTAGACATGAACTCTTCATTTTACTATATTCTTGGCTTCATTTCACTCAGTTCTTGCTTTCTTAGTGTGTATATTTTGGAAGCTGAGGCATTTGTTCAGGTTGGTTATACCTGCGGTTGAATCACATTTGGGTTTTGTTAAGGATGAAGAGGGAAAAGGGGGACAAAGGTTGGGAAAGGAGAAACAATACGAATTTATTTATCCTGTGCTTTTCTCGGTGCTGGATTATATTTCTTGTTTGGTTCATTACACTTTAAACCTTGAATGTTAGGAATTTTCTTCTTCATTTGTCTGTTCATATTTCTCATTTTGCTCCTCCTCATCTAGCTAAGTTGTCTCGAATGGCAAAAAGTATGTTGCCCCAGTCTATTCTATGGGCTCTCGAGAGATCATTCTGTAACGTATCGTGTTGTGCTCGAGCTTACTGTGTCGTAATTTCTGTACAGGCTGTTTGAGCACCACCAAGTAAGTTTTGTTTCGATGCATAGTTCACTCGAATAACATGATTAACCGTCAATCCCATCGGACTGCTCGAAGAGTTTCGGATTCTTCATTACTGGTTAACAGCTTCTTCTTTCTCCTTCAAGCTAGCTGATTCTATTCTCTGAGGTGCCCAAAGAGACGATGTGATTTGCCTTCCCGATCTTCAAACCATCGAAAACTCTTTTTTCCGCTGGGTTTTCTTCCTTGGAATGAATCAGACAATAACATGTGATGATGCTGGGGATGATTCGGTCCGTCCGTTCACAGAACAGAGCTGTCTTTCATGCCTACTTATGTCTTAGGAATTCTTCAGGAAAACCGTCCATTTGTGTATCGCCTGCAAAAGAGCATCCTGAAAAGCCTGTTCCTGTCAAGAGGCGATACTGTTGCTATCATCGGTCCAAAATTAACGAGCTTATATCAGCGGTTCATAGTAATTCAAAGCATGTTCGCTGCTGCGCATGAACATGGGAGGGCGCATGAACATGGGAGGGTGCTCAGATGCACCAGCGAAGAATGAGGCAGGTCCTATGCAGACTCGATCTATGCAGATTATCATGATCATGGCCATTGATCTAAGTGAGTCCCATTGTGCAGTCCGCACAATCGATAGCTATGATCATGTTAGTATACCATAACCCGAGTCTATGTAATACTTTTAGAGGAGAATCAATTTGAATGAAATGGAGGTACATAGTATGCATAAAAGAGGCAATTGCTCTGTACCAACATATAGTTGTCATGGTATGCCACCATGCATTTGAGTGGTCAAACGCGCATCAAGCTTGTGAATTCATGAAACCTAGCATGATCCTTATTTAAGTCTCCCTCTCTATATGCAAAAATTGTTCGCATTAATGCTAGCCAACTGCAGATAAGCCATGTCGGACGGCCAATATTGACTAAACTATCATGTCAGCGATTTCCGATCAAAATTAACCAAATAATTATATTGATAAATCGTTAAAAGGTTTATGACTAAATTAACAAAATTGAAAAATTTAGGATTAATTTGGTCATCATACAATAAGTTTATAGTTTTTCAGATAATTATCCCCATAACTATAATGGACTATCATAAAATGTCTCATATATAGTGAGTCTTTCTTTAGCTAACACAAGGTAATTTTGCTATAAATGGCTGCCCATATACAGAAAACTTCCTAACAAAGCTTATTTACGTGCATGCTCTTCGCTTGCTACTAGTGCTCTGTTTGGTAAGGGGTTGGGTGGTCTTGGAATCATTGACATGAAGTTTTATCATCGCCTTTTGTCACATGAATACCCCGAAGATCTTTCTAGTGAACAATTAAGAAGTTTATGATACTAAAACATGCGCAATTCCCATTAATTGGGTGACAGTACATGACAGTTCTTGGCAGCTTGTTGAGGCCAGTTGCCGTATCGAAGATGAGAGGAAACCAGTACAGGCAAGCAATCTTGTCAACCATAACATTAGGACATGAAAACGACATCAGCTTTGGCTCCATTCTATAGATCCGTATCAACAAAGTCTACTTTTATTAGGCCTAGAAGATCTTTTGATTTGGTATTCCCTATAGTTTTATTTGCTGCTATTAGTTTATCGTTAACTCTTGTTTGTTTGTGCATTTCGCATCGGATTCTGCCACATCAAGTTCATATCGCAACTGAAAGTTTCATGTTGTGTTTCCATATATGCGCCCGGATTTTGAAACTGGAGACAAACTTGATGCAAAGGCTAGAAAAAGTTTTTTTTCCCCAGATATGATTTTGACCATTTCGGCAATCAGCTTTGATATGAATAAAGTAGGAAACCGACAAAAATTGATGATGTTAGGGTCAATGAAAGTACGTTGTACAAAGACAAATCTGTGGTAGGATCTAGGGTTACGTTGTACAAAGACAAATCTGTGGTAGGATCTAGGGTGAGGAAACAAACAAAAGGGACTAAAGAGATTGTATTGGAGGGAGATTCTAAGAATATTCTAGTTAGGAATCCTGAAACTATTGTCGTAAACTGAATGAAAATCAAAATGAAAACCACCTATGTCTGAACCGCTTTAAGAAAATCCAATAGAACATCTAAATCTTTGTAGAGGCATTCTTAATCATTGAATTATTTGCTTTTGATTGAGGTTGGCTCATCAGAATAATTTTTTGAAGCATTGCAAGTTAAGAGGTAAAAGGTGAGACAATAAGTTCAAATGGAACCTAATGGCAACAATAGGTACAAGGTGAGGTTGGTAGTAAAAGGTTTCCTACACAAAACCCAATTGTGAATTCGACTAAATTTAGGTTTATGTTGAGTCTTGTTGCCACTGAGAATTTATATCTAGAGCATTCAAATGTGAAGATTGCAATCCTCATTGGTGGCTTAAAGGAGGATATCTACATGGTTTAACCAAAATGTTTTAAGTTCCTGCGAAACAAAGCTATATCTCTAGGCTAAAGAAAAAAATTTGTGTGGTTTGAAATAGACTCCTAGATAGTGGTAGAAGAGTTTTGATTCATTAATGTGCGGTAATAGGTTCACTAGATCTAAAATGGATCCCTATTTTGACTTCAAGAAATTTGATAATTGGCATAGTAATTTGCCACTGTATGTAGATAATATGGTCATTGTAGGAAGAAGCATGAGGAAATTAACATACTGAAGTAGCAATTGTCAAATGATTGTGCGAGATAGATTAAAAGGATTTCTTAAAATGTCTCAAGAAAAGTATAATGAGAAAGTGTTGGACAAATTCAGAGTTTAGAGTGCAAAGCCCATAATGGCTCATTAAGGAAGTCATTTTAAACTCTTAATGGAGCAGTCACTAAACATATGAGGAGTGGAAGTACACGGCCAAGGTACCTTGAGTTAGCTACCAATCGTTTAATGTATCTTTGCGGTGTGTATCGGACAAGACATGGCTCGTGTAGGGGGATTGTGAACTAATATATGACTAATCATGGAATGAAGCATTGGGAAGCTATAAAAGTAGCTACTAAGATACCTAAGAGGTACTTTGAGCACTACATTTTTTTTTTTTCATAAAATATAATGTGCCTTTACAAGGCTTTGTCAATACAAAACTTGGTGGTAACATTGACAATGGGAAGAGCACATCGGGGTTATTTTTTTTTTTTTATCTTTAGTGGCATTGCAGTCAATTGGAACTCTAGACGTCAGAAGTATGTGTCATTCTCAACCACCGAAGCACAGTACATTGCTATATCTAAAGCTGGCAATAAGATCATTTGGTAGAAGAATTTTCTACAGAAGATAGGTAAGAAGCATGATAGTAGTGGTCATTTCATTGATAGTAAGGATGCTACTTGGCTCGCAAAGATTCCGGTACTTCACTCAAGAAAAAAACACTTTTAGTTGAAGTATCTTCATATCTTTGAGCTGATAGATGATAACGCGCTATCATTGAAAAACATTCTTGGTACGAAAAATATTGCAGATATGTTAACCTAGGGTGTCATAACTGAGAACTGAGGTTGTACATTACCTTGTCTCCAAGGTTAGTGATGAGGAGGCGCCGCCACACTAGGACAATTTGGTTATAAAGACGAGTAGAGACTATTGCCATTTTGAAGATCAAATTCAAAGTAGGAGATGGATGGAGTTGTGAAGTTTTTTTTTTTCTTGGTAAATTTTTATTTATTTTTTTTTTTTTGGGTAAAGGATGGAGTTGTGAAGTTTGATAAATGAAAGAATTGTTAAAATAGTATACAAATAATTTCCTCCATTACTCTATAACCTAAACTCTTATTGTATATTAATATGATCTCTCTTGTAATTATAACTTGATATAATAGTTAAAAGATTACCTAGTAAGGCATTATAATTTCCCTTAATTATTTTGAAGGATTTTTAATGTAATTATTTGCTTGCCTGCTTCTCTAACTATTCTCTTTTACATCTCTCATTCCCAATAGAGGGGAGCTTCCTATACATAAGCCCATATCCATCATCAGTCTCAATTAAAACACTGAACTTACACCAAGCCGTGTGACTACATTAGTACCAATTGAGATATGTGCATGACCAAAAATCCATATGTAGTCAAATAATTATATTGGACTATCATAAAGTGCCTCATATATAGTGAGTTTTTTTTTTTTTTAGCAAACATAAAGTACTTTTGCTATTAATTGCTTCCAAATACAAAAAATTCTTTCAGAGCTCATTTATGTGCGCACTTTTTGCTAATGTTTTGCAGCTAGTGTTCTGTTTGGTAAGAAGTTAGGTAGTCTTGAAACCACCAACATAAAGCTTTGCACTTACCTCTTATTACTCAAACAACCCTCTCCTTGTCTCTCATTGCTAGAGAGAGAGAGAGAGAGAGAGAGAGAGAGAGAGCCCTCTCATGGACAATTACGACTGGTACATGACCAAAGATGGGAGTCGAGATCCTACTTTTTACGCAATCTCTGTATAATGTCAAATGTTAATTACACAAATTTTTTGCCATGCATTTCATTTAGATTTTATAAAACTAAACTTGTACACTTTCTCAAACCTTGTGTTGGTTGAACATGATAAAACATTCATATCACCCTCTAATCTTGCCCAAAAAGTAAATCATTGGACCTATGGTCGATTCATTTATTATATATGTAAATCCTAGATGCACAATATATGCCGGAGTTGTTCCTTATTAATTGGGTGACGGTACATGACAATTTTTTGTTAGCTTGTTGATGCCAGTTGTAATATTAAAGATGAACGAAAACAGTTAGACGCATACAATCTTCTCAAGCATATCTTTGAAAAAAATAATGAAAGGGACATCAGCTTTGGCTCCATAGTAAGACAATATCAACAAAGTCTACTTATATTAGGCTTACATTGCTCCTTTAATTTTCTATTAAGCCTATATTTATTTATTGCTATTAGTTTATTATTAACTCTCGTTAGTTTGTGCATTTCTTCTCCATGACGTCACCCTCGTTCCCTTAATTTAGTGTTTGTTTCTTCCTCATTGTCATTTTGCACGCAACGACATCCATTTTATGGAATATTTTTGTGAGACCAAACTTTCAAGGGTTTATTATAATACGAATATTAAATGTGCAGACGTTTCGCGATCATACTCTTTGACTATACATACAGTATCATTGACGAATGAAGTAATAAAATGGAGTTACTAGTAAAGTATAAAAGGCTTGCTTGTGATAGGTTAAATTTTTTGAGTGTACCCTTCTAAACAAAATTTTTCATACACAAGACATGACCTTTTAGTGTATGCCGCATTTAATTCAAAGACTGATTGGACATTGCTAGAATGTTGTGAGGGAGGCAATGTCATCTGTAGTTAAGAACCATGGATTAGAGAGGCCAGATAGACATTTCCCCGCCAAGTATTGATGTGGAGGTGACTTAAACACAAGCTATTAGCCAAGGTTACTTCCTCTTGTTTGTTTGTGCATTTTGTATAGATAACAACGTATGATGAGTTGGATTCACCCGTAAAGAATATAACTTGGGTGTTGTTCCAAATAACACTTGGAAAGAAGGCATTGTAGAACAAGTGGTTGTATGAGATCAAAGAAGAAACTGATGGCAGCAAGAGGAACAAGGGGAAATTTTTAGTAAAAGGTTTTCTCCAAATTTGTAAAACAGTTCGATGTGAAGATCACACTCCTCCTTGGTGACTTAGAGGAGGGTATATATATATGGTATAATCAGAAGGTTTTCAAATTCTTGGTAAATAGAACTATGTTTGCAAGTTGAATGAAAGTCTGTATGATTTAAAACAGGCTTGTAGATGGTACTATAAGAAATTTGACACATTTATGTGCGATAACGAGTTCACTAGATGTGAAATAGACTATTGCTGTTACTTCAAGAAATATAATGGTTGCTATATTATTTTATTGTTGTATGTGAATGATATGATCACTGCAAGATCTAGCACTGGGTAGATCAATAAATTGAAGCATCAATTGTCAAAGGAGTTTGAAATGAAGGACTTGAGAGTAGCAACCTGGCAACTCAGATTCCTGGCATGAGGATCATGTGAGATAGATTAGAAGGATTTAAAAGTTGTCTCAAGAAAAGTGCATTTGAGAAGGTGTTGGATAGATTAGAGTTTCTTCTACAAAACCCAAAAGAGCGCCTTAGAGAAGTCACTCCAACCTCTTGAAGGAATAGTCATTAAAGACAAATGAAAAGCGGGAAGATATTATAAATTATTGAGATATATCCTTTGATTCTTTATATCTCTCAAAATATGTATATATCTCCATTAATTGTGTATATCTCTGATTAATATATAATTAATAAATTTTGTAAATAGGCACATGGACTCTTCATTATGGCACATAGAGACACACTGAGATATACAGAATTTTCACAATTCTCTCTTCCACAGTATTCTTTATATGTTAGCTTGTTGACGCCGGTTGCAATATTCAAGATGAGCGGAAACCATTTCATGCATGCTATCTTCTCAAGCATGATTAAAGACAAGGGAAAGGACATCAGCTTTAGCTCCATTCAAAGACACCGTATTATCAAAGTCTACTTTCCCCAGGACCACGTCCATCTTCTAATGTATTATTCACTCATAGTTTTATGTGTTGCTAACTCTTGCTTGTTTATCCATTTCCTCTCCATCCCGTGACCCTCGTTCCCTCAGTTGTGCTTTTCCCTTGACGTCATTTTGCATGTAACGACCATAATTTTGTGGGTATTTTTTTTTAAGCCACAAACTTTCAAGGTTTATTATATTATGAGTATTTAATCTCTAGGCGTTTCGTGATCATGCTCTCGGACAACGTATATAGTTTTCTTTGACGAACTAAGTTGAAAACTGAAGTTATTAGTAAAGAATAAAAGGCTTGGCTGTGTTAGGTTAAAGGCTTGAGTGTTTCCTTCTACAAAAAGATTTTTCACACGTAGGCTATGATATTTTAGTATGTGCCGTATTAAATTAAAGACTGATTGAAAATTGCTCGAATATTACCATTTGTAGTTATGAACTATGCATTAGAGAGAGACATGAACCTATTCATTTGTAGTTAGGTTACACGCCAAGTATTGATTAGGAGCTTGACCTAAAGACAAAGTTATTAGCAAGTTTATTACATATTACCGATGGCATCTATATAGCCAATGTCACTTTCATGATGACGAAAGATGTCTTAACTCATTTTGTCATATCATGTGATAGATAGTTCTCAAAATTCAGTCTCTATTAGAATGTCCAATCAAAAAAAGGTGGAGGAAGACCACATGTATATATATATACACATATAAACTTTATAGATAAGTGATGTGGGATACTTTAACGCCTCTCTCATGTATGAGCCAGATTAGGAGAGGATTCGAGAAACAGGGGGTGGCGTATGCGAAATAAACTAAAGCGCAACTTGGTTGTTATAACACGTTAGAATGTCCAACCCAAAGCATAAGCTCATGAGGTGAGGCAAGCCAAATGTATCTAGGAGCTACACGATCTCCATAAACAAGCGGTGATGTGGGGTACTTTAACATCATGAATGAATGACTTTTAAAATTCTTGAAGGCCACATTAAACAAAGACTCAGCTTTACGGAGTTTTTGAGTGATCAACAATCTATTAACAATCAAAACGATGTTGCTTTAGTTTTAAGGGAAGAAGCTGGAATTGCATCCCCTAGAATTTGGCTACTTTCCTTTTAGGTAATCTTTTTGTGGATCAACCGATACGTTTGAATCCCTCCTATCTATCAAAGATTTGTATCAAGAAATTAAAGATGTTGAAGGCAGAAGAAACAAGTTTCCTTAGCCCAAGTTTGGAGCGTACCCTTAGATCATCTCATACTACACACGCTTGTGCGCACAGAGAGAGAGAGTAAACAAGGTTAGAATATTTAAATTATAAATCATGCTTTCATTTTAAAGTTTAAGCTTTTAGATCATTAGCAATGATCTTACAAAATCGCACATGCTACTAATATATCCCTGGACATAAAGAGCACATGCACTAAGCACCGCAGTTGCTCCGTGAATGACCTAAAGATACAAAACCATGGCGACATACATGTATACTCTTCCTTAACCCTCCTTAATTATAAGTTACAGACCAGGAAACCATCTGAGCGACTAGTTCCTCGCCCTCTTCCCCTTGTCGAAGCGCAGGATCGGGTCATCCTCGCGGAAGAGCCGCTCGGTGTTGAGCATGGTGAGCAGGATTAGGCCAAGGAGGACCAGGAACGAGAGTGCCGACAGCACGAGCATGAGCCCCGAAGCGATCGGGCCCTTCACCGCCTGCGCGTACTCCGACGACGCCAAGGCCAAGAAGGTCAGCGGGAACGAGTACGCCCACCACGCGACGTTGAATTTCCTCATCGATTTCTTGAAGAGCGCCGGTCTGCATGCCTGCCTCGACGCCACCACAAGACAAACCCTAGTTCAATAGTTTATAAAAATTTACCCAAGATTAAAGAATGCATGTCAACTGAAACCCTAATTTATTGGTCATACCCGATATTGCGTCATCTCTTTCAAAAGTAGATGGCGGAAGCTGTATATTTTAAAGATTTTTGTAGGTATAAATTAATAAACGATGAGTATTTTGTAACTGGGGTCAAAAGTCACGCAAGAAAGTTGCGTAACCCAGTTGCCTTAATCGAGGGGGAAATTTTAGTTTATTGAATGTTTTTCTTGAGTGGGCTTGACATTTTAGACTCTTAAACTATGGTACGATCCACACAACAGAGATAGCCAATTTCCCGGTACACAATTTCCACGGACGAATCTGATGAAGGGGACAAGAGAGAGTGGAAAGAAAAGGTTGCTAAAGAAACATCATACAAAAATATGTACCACGTGGTTTTTTCCTAGTCACTCCAAATTATGAAATTTCCTCGTCCAAAGAAAGGAGAGATTGGTTGAGCTCGATGACTAAGTTTGTCCACTTCAACATTAAATGCGCACCACTTCAATTTTCAAGAAAAATTTGTTTGCATAAGCATCTTCTATTACAACTTGAAAGATTTTAGGTAAATATTTAGACTTTATCTAATGATGGGTTGGCACGATTTCAATTTCCAAATCGATATCAGATTCTTATGTCTCATTTTAAAGGACAGCTCCCTTTCGTTTTTTTACTTATGGCCCTCCGTTTGTCTATTAAAAATTTGATGGAGTTAGAAAAGTCAGTCGTCATGATACAATCTATTATTGTAATCTACCAAGTTATAATTATTTTGGAGAAATGGTTTGGGAGAACTTTCGCCAGATCACCTCTTCAAAGCTTAGTCATGATACTAGTCGATTGAAGATATTATCTTATGAAACTCCATATAAATAATGAATTTAAGTTAGACGTACCCCGACACCTACTACATCGAAACTCGAGAGATCAGCAACCCTGCACAGATTTTTCTGCACTTTGATTGGTTGTAAATGAGCCTGCTGCTGCAGCATGAAAGATTTGCGTATCAACTAGAGAGACGAAGGGAAGGTAAGTGCTGATTACCAGAGAGGTGAACAGAAAGAGGGAGAGGAAGAAGAGCATCTTCGACGCGATGTCGAACTCGCCGGCGATGGACTTCCAGGCGACGCTCGCCTTGCTCGGCGCGGCGAAGAACAGGAAGAAGACCGGCCTCAGCATCGCCGGCAGCTTGTCGCCGCCGGACAACCGCTGGTACAAAGTGACGAACAGCACCAGGTAATGCGCCATCCCAAGCGAGAACATGCAGACCGCGGTCTCGCGCCACCCCATCTCGGCCGCGGCCCGCGCGCCCACCAGGTTCCCCACCACCGAGAGCTGGCTCGTCGGGTTGGCCACCAACGAGAGGAACCGCCTCTCGGTCGTGAACCACTGCCCGTAGACCTTTACGTCGAGCAGGATCACGGGGACCGCGAAGGCCCACCAGAGGACCAGGTACAACGTCGTCTTCGGCAGGTCCGGCGTGAAGTCGGCCGCCTGGAGCAGCACGAGCCACGCTATCCACGGCGCGAACAGGTAGTTCACTCCAACGTGGTGCTGGAACTCCGCCCTCACCAGGCCAAAGTGAAAGAAACACCGGAGAATATAGAGGAACGAGAGGGAGATCTGGACCAGCAGAGCGAAGCCCCAGAAGATCATGAACGTCATGTGAGGGATCACATGGGAGAGATGCTCGAGGGGCAGCGAGTCGTCGGGCGTCGGCGACGGGCGGCGGAGGATCTTCCACAGCAAGGCCTGGCTCGCGAGGGAGAGGCTGATGCGGAAGTAGCCGGCGTGGAGCCGGGTCAGGATGGACGACTTGAGCGTCTTGGCGACGGGGACGAGGTGGTGCTCGGGGGTTCTCGCGCGGGAAGGGTCGATCACCGGCTGGAGCGGCGGCTCGTATCCGAGCTCCGATGCCATTCGACGGCGCCGGAGGTTGCAGTGGCGAAAGGTGCTGTCTTCTCTAAGGTATGTTTGGACGCTTTGGGTTGCGAGGTCTTTGACGATATATAATGAGATGTGTAGGGACGGTTTATGTAGAAAATCAAGTCGATTACGGAACGAGTTTATAGTTTTTCTTTTCGATTTGTCCTTTTATTTGGATTTTGCGGTGAAGTTTAGTCAAGCAACTTGATCTCAGTTTAATAGATGTTCAAGAATATATGCCCTGAGCAGGGCGAATGGAAATGGACGTTTCGCACAAAGAGCAAAAACGTGACGAGGAGACTCTCCCCGCCGTTCGTTGAGTATTACTACCGCCCCTTCCATTTCTGTCGAATCATGATGACAAGACAATTGCTTGCTTTTGCTTTTTGTCTTATTTTTATGGTTTTACGATCAAAGTTGTCTTGATTTTAAGTGTCGAGGTCCTCGACCGCAGTACACAGCAGCCGCTCTCCCCCACCTCTCTCTCTCTCCCTCCCACCACCTCCACATCGCTACCCGCCCAATTGCCGGGGGCAGACGGTGGCCACCCATCAGGATAAGCCCAAGCCGAGATCAAGTGTGAACCTCGGAGATCTCGGGCTTGAGGCCGTATTTATCTTAGCATTTTTTTCTTTATGAACTCATATTCAAAACATAATTTAACACCTTTTTTATTGGCGGCACTATTAAATTGCACACACGGCATGATCACAAATGTGAAGGGGGAAGATATATACACTTTCAAACAATCGTTTTCATGTCATGATTATGACACCGTGTAATTGTCATTACCCTTTATAAACCAGTTTCACAATATGCACTCATGGAAAGCTTTGTCTATGTCATGGCCCTTGTCTACCATTCAACATGATATGATTATATCACTTTTTTTGCTTTTGTCTCAGTGACTTTCTCCCCTGCAAATCCACAATTGAATTCAAGGATTCGAGTGAGCATATGTTTATTTCTTCTTTTGACACCCCCACCACACCCAAAAAAAGCATAGATAATGAGACAAAGATTAATTAAAAGACACCGGTCCAAGGCAGGCCTTGGGATTTGTCTAGCCTACCAAGAACTTTGGGTTCAGCAGAAGTTGGGCCAGCTCACATATGGGTCCATTAAGGGCCTCTAATTATTATAATTAGAATTTTGGTAAAAATTCAATCGGAAAATAACGGAATCAGACTTTAAGATGCGAAACGACACTTGTCTATAAAGAATTATTGACCCCACAACATTGCTAATGATTAATGGTAAAAATCCTTCAAGATACTATAAAGTCTTAATAAGAATACTAGATAATAATTATGGTATTTCTCCAAGAACTCTCAAAATGAAATAATTAAAAACAAAAGCTGTACTTTGAGAAAGAAAAATCAACAAGAAAAAAATGTGAGACAGAAAAATGACAAATTTATATCAGTCTATAAGAATAGATGCTTCGGGAAAGGTTGCATTGTAAATAGATGCTTTCTCAAAAGACATAGTGAAAATTTGTATTATAAAAAATAGTATTAAATAATAATTTTTTCTTCTGAATTTTATAACTTCTAAAAACTAACATTTGAACAAATACAACATTTCAAAAGTTGTGAGCGCCTAATAACTAATAGGTAGAAAAAATAAAATTCAAAATTAAATAATAAAAACTCTATCATGAACAGTCACACTATTTCAATAGGACAAAAAGGTCATCTTATCATTATAAATTCGAATTTAATAAATAAAAAATAATAATTGTTTTTTTTGGTCGGTTAATAATAATTGTTGAATGGTGCCAAATTTGGTTCTCATGCACTCCCAAGCAGGTATCAGTATTAGGGCTTAGCCCACTGAGCCCATCGTTTTCATTTGTAAGAATAGAAGACTTCAATTGGCCTATACAAACCCGTCTATTTTATATGAGACAAGGCACTTCCAACATAGAAGACCTTATTAAAAGATTGGGAATAAAAAAATAATTTCTTATTGCATGTCAATCCAATAATCTATATTATTTCAATATCATGTATGACAGATAATTGTCAATATCATGTAAAAAAATGTTCTAGCAATTCAGCAGCAAACTACTCAAAAACAAGAGATCGTAGACAGATCTCCACGTTCTCATCCTGTGCAAGGTCTGCAGCTAATCAAGCACGCCCATCGAAATCATGAAACCAAACCTTGGCATGCAGGGATGAACGACGCCAACTTATGCCGATTAACCGTCTGCTTTCTCTTCCCCCAAAAAAAGGAAAAACCTTCTGCTTCTCACTATGATCATGTTCCAACAACTTGCAGATGAAAAGAAGCCAGTTTTTACGCCTGCAAAGGAGTACTTAATGGCATGTGAAACATAACTAAGTCCCTTCAAAGACCTAAGAGTTGGAGGAACTTTTAGTAACTTAACCCAGATAGGAGTACGAGAAGTATCAATATCAAGACTCTTTGACTCAGGAAGATGGGATGGAACGATGCCACCTTATGCTGATGAGTCTTCTGCTTTCTGATTCTGATCGTGTTCCAACAGAAAGAAGTGAGTTTTCGTGCCTGCAAAGGAGTAATTCAATGGCATCTGAAACATAACTGAGTCCTTCCAAAGACATAAGAACTAGAGGAATTTAAGAGTAACTTGATCCAGATAGGAGTACCAGAAGTGTCAGTATCTGAACTCTTTGGCTCAGGAAAAAGGACATTATTCCAAGGACCATTCTCAATAGCACGATGACAAGTTGTAGCTGTGGGGAGTTTGAACAAGGACAGTCCGTTCTCAATCTCACTACCCTCAACTCCGCCGTCAGCATGTCAGCAGCGGAAAAAATCACACCACACTGAATTTCTTCCTCCCCATGACTTCTTGGCCAACAAGAGCAGAACCCCAAGTTTCAACCCCTTTATCAACAGCAGATTTCAGAATCACTAGCAATTTTCTCCCATCAAACAAAATCTGAGATTCATAGTACCTCATAACGTGAGCTTTCGAATATTCACCAACTAGCACATCCCTTCACTTGGTACCCATTACAGCATCAAACTTTCAGTTATGGCAATGGTTAATCTGATATCGGCTTCATAATTCTACTATGAATGGAGGGTGATAACTTAGATACACAATTACGAACATATCACGTTTGTAAATTTTCGGTAGATCGACATCCACGTCTACTTTTTGATGACCAATATTCACTTGAACCTATCAGTTTTTATATAAGAACTAGTGACGTGAAAAGGGGGAAAAAGGAAAAGATCGTACGCCACAAAGATACAATTTAATCTCTTGATTACGATCACCATGCAACGTTGAATCGCTTCATGCATTTCTCGAACAGCAAAGGTCGGCAGGCCTTGTCGAGATTTTGGAGTTCGCGAGAAATCAAATCCAAGAAAGAGTCAGTCGGAGTTTCAAGGAAGCGTTTAGATCAAGCGACATGAATGAAATATGGACTTGCTCTTCCAACAACAAGAAAAACAATGGCAGTGCATGATTCGTCCATCCAACTTAATTGCTGCCGTACAAGACTAGCTAAGCTAGTGCATCATGTCTACGTAGTAATAAAGTCGCTAGTTAGGTCTTGGTGCATCAAACGCACATCAAGCTTGTGAATTCATCAAACCTAGCATGATCCTTATTTAAGTCTCCCTCTCTATATGCAAAAATTGTTTGCATTAATGTTGGTCAACCTAAGATGGCCATGTAGGATGGCCGCTAATGACTAAACTGTCGCTTCAGCGATTTCCAACCAAAATTAATCGGAATGACTATATTGACAAATCGTCAAAAGGTTTATAACTAAATTGACAAAATTAAAAATTTTAGGATTGACTTGGCCGTCATACAATAAGTTTATAACTTTTCGGACAATTATCCCCATAACTATAATGGACTATCATAAAATGTCTCATATATAGTGAGTCTTTCTTTAGCTAACACAAGGTAATTTTGCTATTAATGGCTGCCCATTTACAGAAAAATTCCTAACAAAGCTGATTTATGGGCATGCTCTCGCCGGTTTCATTTTTTGCTACTATTGCTCTGTTCGGTAAGAGGTTGGGTGGTCTTGGAATCATTGACGTGAAGTTTTATCATCGCCTTTTGTCGCGTGAGTACCCTGAAGATCGCTCTAGTGAACAATTTAGAAGTTTATGATACTAAAACATGCGCAATTCCCATTAATCGGGTGACAGTACATGACAGTTCTTGGCAGCTTGTTGAGGCCGGTTGCCGTATCGAAGATGAGCGGAAACCAGTACAGGCAAGCAATCTTGTCAACCATAACATTAGGACATGAAAACGACATCAGCTTTGGCTCCATTCTATAGATCCGTATCAACAAAGTCTACTTTTCTTAGGCCTAGAAGATCTTTTGATTTGGTATTCCCTATAGTTTTATTTGCTGCTATTAGTTTATCGTTAACTCTTGTTTGTTTGTGCATTTCGCATCGGATTATGCCACATCAAGTTCATATCGCAACTGAAAGTTTCATGTTGTGTTTCCATATATGCACCCGGATTTTGAAACTGGAGACAAACTTGATGCAAAGGCTAGAAAATGTTCTTTTTCCCCATTCATTGGATATGATTTTGACCATTTCGGCAATCGGCTTTGATATGAATAAAGTAGGAAACCGACAAAAATTGATGATGTTAGGGTCAATGAAAGTACGTTGTACAAAGACAAATCTGTGGTAGGATCTAGGGTGAGGAAACAAACAAAAGGGACTAAAGAGATTGTATTGGAGGGAGATTCTAAGAATATTCTGGATAGGAATCCTGAAACTATTGTCGTAAACAGATTGAAAATCAAAATGAAACCACCTATGTCTGAACTGCTTTAAGAAAATCCAATAGAACATCTAAATCTTTGTAGAGGCATTCTTAATCATTGAATTATTTGCTTTTGATTGATGTTGGCTCATCAGAATATTTTTTTGAAGCATTGCAGGTTAAGAGGTAAAAGGTGAGGCAATAAGTTCAAAGAGAACCTAATGGCAACAAGAGGTACAAGGTGAGGTTGGTAGAAAAAGGTTTTCTACACAAAACCCAATTGTGAATTCGATTAAATTTAGGCTTATGTTGAGTCTTGTTGCCATTGAGAATTTATATCTAGAACATTCAGATGTGAAGATTGCAATCCTCGTTGGTGACTTAAAGGAGGATATCTACATGGTTTAACCAAATTGTTTTAAGTTCCTGCAAAACAAAGCTATATCTCTAGGCTAAAGAAAAAATTTGTGTGGTTTGAAATAAACTCCTAGATAGTGGTAGAAGAGTTTTGATTCATTAATGTGTGGTAATATGTTCACTAGATCAAAAATGGATCATTATTTTGACTTCAAGAAATTTGATAATTGGCATAGTAATTTGCCACTGTATGTAGATAATATGGTCATTGTAGGAAGAAGCATGAGGAAATTAACATACTGAAGTAGCAATTGTCAAATGATTGTGCGAGATAGATTAAAAGGATTTCTTAAAATGTCTCAAGAAAAGTATAATGAGAAAGTGTTGGACAAATTCAGAGTTCAGAGTGCAAAGCCCATAATGGCTCATTAAGGAAGTCATTTCAAACTCTTTATGGAGCAGTCACTAAACATATGAGGAGTGGAAGTACACGGCCAAGGTACCTTGAGTTAGCTACCAATCGTTTAATGTATGATGCGGTGTGTATCGGACAAGACATGGCTCGTGTAGGGGGATTGTGAACTAATATATGACTAATCATGGAATAAAGCATTGGGAAGCTATAAAAGTAGCTACTAAGATACCTAAGAGGTACTTTGAGCACTACATTTTTTTTTCATAAAATATAATGTGCCTTTACAAGGCTTTGTCAATACAAAACTTGGTGGTAACATTGACAATGGGAAGAGCACATCGGGGTTATTTTATTTTATCTTTAGGGGCATTGCAGTCAATTGGAACTCTAGACGTCAAAAGTATGTGTCATTCTCAACCATTGAAGCACAGTACATTGCTATAACTAAAGCTGGCAATAAGATCATTTGGTAGAAGAATTTTCTACAAGAGATAGGTAAGAAGCATGATAGTAGTGGTCCTTTCATTGATAGTAAGGGTGCTGCTTGGCTCGCAAAGATTCCAGTACTTCACTCAAGGAAAAAACACTTTTAGTTGAAGTATCTCCATATCTTTGAGCTGATAGATGATAACACGCTATCATTGAAAAAGATTCTTGGTACGAAAAATATTGCAGATATGTTAACCTAGGGTGTCATAATTGAGAACTGAGGTTGTACATTACCTTGTCTCCAAGGTTAGTGATGAGGACGCGCCACCACACTAGGACAATTTGGTTATAAAGACGAGTGGAGACTATTGCCATTTTGAAGATCAAATTCAAAGTAGGAGATGGATGGAGTTGTGATTTTTTTTTTTTTGGTAAAGTTTTATTTAATTTTTTTTTGGGTAAAGGATGGAGTTGTGAAGTTTGATAAATGAAAGAATTGTTAAAAGAGTATACAAATAATTTCCTCCATTACTCTATAACCTAAACTCTTATTGTATATTAATATGATCTCTATTGTAATTATAACTTGATATAATAGTTAAAAGATTACCTAGTACGGCATTATAATTTCCCTTAATTATTTTGAAGGATTTTTAATGTAATTATTTGCTTGCCTGCTTCTCTAACTATTCTCTTTTACGTTTCTCATTCCCAATAGAGGGGAGCTTCCCATACATAAGCCCATATCCATCATCAGTCTCAATTAAAACACTGAACTTACACCAAGCCGTGCGACTACATTAATACCAATTGAGATATGTGCATAACCAAAAATCCATATGTAGTCAAATAAATATATTGGACTATCATAAAGTGCCTCATATATAGTGATTTTTTTTTTTTTGGCAAATATATAGTACTTTTGCTATTAATTGCTTCCAAATAGAAAAGAATTTTCAGAGCTCATTTACGTGCGCACTTTTTGCTAATGTTTTGCAGCTAGTGTTCTATTTGGTAAGAAGTTAGGTAGTCTTGGAACCACCAACATAAAGCTTTGCACTTACCTCTTATCACTCAAACAACCCTCTCCTTGTCTCTCATTGCTAGAGAGAGAGAGAGAGAGAGAGATCCCTCTCATGGACAATTACAACTGGTACATAACGAAAGATGGGAGTCGAGATCCCACTTTTTACACAATCTCTGTATAATGTCAAATGTTAATTACACAAATTTTTTGCCATGCATTTCATTTAGATTTTATAAAACTAAACTTGTACACTTTCTCAAACCTTGTGTTGGTTGAACATGATAAAACATTCATATCACCCTCTGATCTCACCCAAAAAGTAAATCATTGGACCTATGGTCAATTCATTTATTATATATGTAAATCCTAGATGCACAATATATGACGGAGTTGTTCCTTATTAAGTGGGTGGCGGTACATGACAATTTTTTGTTAGCTTGTTGATGCCAGTTGTAATATTAAAGATGAACGGAAAACATTTAGACGCATACAATCTTCTGAAGCATATCATTGAAAAAAATAATGAAAGGGACATTAGCTTTGGCTCCATAGTAAGACAATATCAACAAAGTCTACTTAATTAGGCTTACATTGCTCCTTTATTTTTCTATTAAGCCTATATTTATTTATTGCTATTAGTTTATTATTAACTCTCGTTAGTTTTTGCATTTCTTCTCCATGACGTCACCCTCGTTCCCTTAATTTAGTGTTTGTTTCTTCCTCATTGTCATTTTGCACGCAACGACATTCATTTTATGGAATATTTTTGTGAGACCAAACTTTCAAGGGTTTATTATAATACGAATATTAAATGTGCAGACGTTTCGCGATCATACTCTTTGACTATACATTCAGTAATCATTGACGAATGAAGTAATAAAATGAAGTTACTAGTAAAGTATAAAAGGCTTGCTTGTGATAGGTTAAATTTTTTAGTGTACCCTTCTAAACAAGATTTTTCATACGCAAGACGTGACCTTTTAGTGTATGCCGCATTTAATTCAAAGACTGATTGGACATTGCTAGAATGTTGCGAGAGAGGCAGTGTCATTTGTAGTTAATAACCATGGATTAGAGAGGCTAGATAGACATTTCCCCGTCAAGTATTGATGTGGAGGTGACCTAAACACAAGCTATTAGCCAAGGTTACTTCCTCTTGTTTGTTTGTGCATTTTGTATAGATAACAACGTCTGATGAGTTGGTTTCACCCATAAAGAATATAACTTGGGTGTTGTCCCAAATAACACTTGGAAAGAAGGCATTGTAGAACAAGTGGTTGTATGAGATCAAAGAAGACACTGATGACAGCAAGAGGAACAAGGGGAAATTTTTAGTAAAAGGTTTTCTCCAAATTTGTGAAACAGTTCGATGTGAAGATCGCACTCCTCCTTGGTGACTTAAAGGAAGGTATATATATATGGTGTAATCAAAAGGCTTTCAAATTCTTGGTAAATAGAACTATGTTTGCAAGTTGAATGAAAGTCTTTATGATTTAAAACAGGCTTGTAGATGGTGCTATAAGAAATTCGACACATTTATGTGCGATAATGAGTTCACTAGATGTGAAATAGACTATTGCTGTTACTTCAAGAAATCTAATGGTTGCTATATTATTTGATTGTTTTATGTGAATGATATGATCACTGCAAGATCTAGCACAGGGTAGATCAATAAATTGAAGCATCAAATGTCAAAGGAGTTTGAAATGAAGGACTTGAGAGCAGCAACTTGGCAACTCAGATTCTTGGCATGAAGATCATGTGAGATAGATTAGAAGGATTTAAAAAATGTCTCAAGAAAAGTGTATTTGAGAAGGTGTTGGATAGATTAGAGTTCATTCTACAAAACCCAAAAGAACGCCTTAGAGAAGTCAGTCCAAGCTCTTGAAGGAATAGTCATTAAAGATAGATGAAGAGTGGGAGGATATTATAAATTATTATGATATATCATTTGGTTTAATTATATCTCTCAAAATTATGCATATATCTCCATTGATTGTGAATATCTCTAATTAATTTATAATTAATGAATTTTGTACATAGGCACATAGACTCTTCATTATGGCACATAGAGACACAGTGAGATATACAGAATTTTCACAATTCTCTCTTCCACTGTATTCTTTATCTGTTAGCTTGTCGACGTCCAGTGGCCACCCTTCTAACTTGGAAAGGGGGAGGTGGGGGGTTCAAATCCCCATCTTCTCAAGGGGGATTGAGGTGGGGACGATTTCATTTCAAGAGTGGGTTTCGACTCCCACGCCCTGCAAGAAGGCAGGGCAAAAGTTTGAGAGTGAGTGTTAGAATAGGATTAGAGTATGACCGACCAAAAAAAAAAAACGCTTGTCGACGCCGGTTGCAATATTCAAGATGAGCGGAAACCATTTCATGCATGCTATCTTATCAAGCATGATTAAAGACCAGGGAAAGGACATCAGCTTTAGCTCCATTCAAAGACACCGTATTATCAAAGTCTACTTTCCCCAGGACCACGTCCATCTTCTAATATATTATTCAGTCATAGTTTTATGTGTTGCCAACTCTTGCTTGTTCATCCATTTCCTCTCCATTCCGTCACCCTCGCTCCCTCAGTTTTGCTTTTCCCTTGCCGTCATTTTGCATGTAACGACCACAAATTTGAGGGTATTTTTTTTTAAACCAAACTTTCGAGGTTTATTATATTATGAGTATTTAATCTCTAGGTGTTTCGCGATCATGCTCTCGGACAACGTATATAGTTTTCTCTGACAAACGAAGTTGAAAAGTGAAGTTATTAGTAAAGAATAAAAGGCTTGGCTGTGTTAGGTTAATTGCTTGAGTGTTTCCTTCTACAAAAAGATCTTTCACACGTAGGCTATGATATTTTAGTATGCGCCGTATCTAATTAAAGACTGATTGAAGATTGCTTGAATATTACCATTTGTAGTTATGAACTATGCATTAGAGAGAGACATGAACCTATTCATTTGTAGTTAGGTTACACGCCAAGTATTGATTAGGAGCTTGACCTAAACATGAAGCTATTAGCTTAATTTATTACATATTACCGATGGCATCTATATAGCCAATGTCACTACCATGATGACGAAAGATGTTGTCTGAACTCATTTTGTCATATCGCGTGATAGATAGTTATCAAAATTCAGTCTTTATTAGAATGTCCAATTAAAAAAAGATGGAAGAAGACCACATGTATATAATATATATATAAACCTTATAGATAAGTGATGTGAGATACTTTAACGCCTCTCTCGTGTAGGAGCCAGATTAGGATAGGATTTGACAAACAGGAGGTGGTGCATGTGAAATAAACTAAGGCGGAACTTGGCCGTTATAACACGTTAGAATGTCCTACCCAAAGCATAAGCTCATGAGGTGAGGCAAACCAAATTTATCTAGGAGCACATGATTTCCATAAACAAGCGATGATGTGGGGTACTTTAACATCATGAATGAATGACTTTTGAAATTCTTGAAGGCCACATTAAACAAAGACTCAGCTTTACGAAGTTTTTGAGTGATCAACAATCTATTAACAATCAAAATGATGTTGCTTTAGTTTTAAGGGAAGAAGCTGGAATTGCATCCCCCAGAATTTGGCTACTTTCCTTTTAGGTAATCTTTTCGTAGATCAACCGATACGTTTGAATCTCTCCTATTTATCACAGATTTGCATCAACAAATTAAAGATGCTGAAGGTGGAAGAAACGAGTTTCCTTAGCCCAAGTTCGGACTGTACCCTCAGATCATCTCATACTATACACACTTCTGCATGCACAGAGAGAGTAAACAGGTTTTTTATTTTTTTTTTTTTTTTTTTTGTCCTACTTTACTCTTACTCTAACTCTCACTTTCAGACTTTTGTCCTATTTCTTTATAAGGCATGAGAGTCAAAACCCACACTTGAAACTAAATCGTCCCTCCCACAATCCTCCTTGAAATGGAGATTCGAATCCCCCACCTCTTCTTTTCATATTGGAAGGGTGGAGCAAAACCCAGTGGTTGAGTAAATAGAGTTAGAATATTTAAATCATAAATCATGCTCCCATATCAAAATTTACGCTTTTAGATCAGTTGGCATTGATCTCACTAAATCGCACACACTACTAATATATCCTTGGATACGAAGAGCACATGCATTAAACACCGCACTTGCTCTGTGGATGAGCTAAAAATACAAAACCATGGCAACATACGTGTATCTCTTCCTTAACCCATCCTTAATTATAAGTTACAGACCGGGAAACCATCTGAGTGACTAGTTCCATGCTCTCTTCCCTTTGTCGAAGCGCAGGATTGGGTCGTCCTCGCGGAAGAGCCGCTCGGTGTTGAGCATGGTAAGCAGGATTAGGCCAAGAAGGACCAGGAACGAGAGTGCAGACAGCACGAGCATGAGCCCCGAAGCGATCGGGCCCTTCACCTCCTGCGCGTACTCCGACGACGCCAAGGCCAAGAAGGTCAGCGGGAACGAGTACGCCCACCACGCGACGTTAAATTTCCTCATCGAGTTCTTGAAGAGCGCCGGTCTGCATGCCTGCTTCGACGCCACCACAAGACAAACCCTAGTTCAATAGTTTAAAAAAATTTACCCAAGATTAAAGAATGCATGTCAACTGAAACCCTAATTTATTGGTCATACCCGATATTGCGTCATCTCTTTCAAAAGTAGCTGGCGGAAGCTGTATATTTTAAAGATTTTTGTAGGTATAAATTAATAAACGATGAGTATTTTGTAACTAGGGTCAAAAGTCACGCAAGAAAGTTGCGTAACCCAGTTGCCTTAATCGAGGGGGAAATTTTAGTTTATTGAATGTTTTTTCTTGAGTGGGCTTGACATTTTAGACCCTTAAACTATGGTATGATCCACACAACAGAGAGAGCCAATTTCCCCGTACACAATTTCCACGGACGAATCTGATGAAGGGGACAAGAGAGAGTGGAAAGAAAAGGTTGCTAAAGAAACATCATACAAAAATATTTACCACGTGATTTTTTCCTAGTCACTCCAAGTTATGAAATTTCCTCGTCCAAAGAAAGGAGAGATTGGTTGAGCTCGATGACTAAGTTTGTCCACTTCGACATCAAATGCGCACCACTTCAATTTTCGGGAAAAACTTATTTGCATAAGCATCTTCTACTGCAACTTGGAAGATTTTAGTAAAATATTTAGACTTTATTTAATGATGGGTTGACACGATTTGGATCCCCAAATCGATATCAGATTCTTATGTCTCGTTCTAAAGGACAGCTCCTTTTCGTTTTTTACTTATGTCCCTTTGTTTGTCTATTAAAAATTTGATGGAGTTGGAAAAGTCGGTCGTCATGATACAATCTATTATTGTAATCTACCGAGTTATAAGTATTTTGGAGAAATGGTTTGGGAGAACTTTCGCCAGATCACCTCTTCAAAGTTTAGTCATGATACTAGTCGATTGAAGATATTATCTTATGAAACTCCATATAAATAACGAATTTAAGCTAGACGTACCCCGACACCTACTACATCGAAACTCGAGAGATCAGCAACCCTGCACAGATTTTTCTGCACTTTGATTGGTTGTAAATGAGCCTGCTGCTGCAGCATGAAAGATTTGCGTATCAACTAGAGAGACGAAGGGAAGGTAAGTGCTGATTACCAGAGAGGTGAACAGAAAGAGGGAGAGGAAGAAGAGCATCTTCGACCCGATGTCGAACTCTCCGGCGATGGACTTCCAGCGACGCTCGCCTTGCTCGGCGCGGCGAAGAACAGGAAGAAGACCGGCCTCAGCATCGCCGGCAGCTTGTCCCCGCCGGACAACCGCTGGTACAAAGTGACGAACAGCACCAGGTAATGCGCCATCCCAAGCGAGAACATGCAGACCGCGGTCTCGCGCCACCCCATCTCGGCCGCGGCCCGCGCGCCTACCAGGTTCCCCACCACCGAGAGCTGGCTCGTCGGGTTGGCCACCAACGAGAGGAACCGCCTCTCGGTCGTGAACCACTGCCCGTAGACCTTTACGTCGAGCAGGATCACGGGGACCGCGAAGGCCCACCAGAGGACCAGGTACAACGTCGTCTTCGGCAGGTCCGACGTGAAGTCGGCCGCCTGGAGCAGCACGAGCCACGCTATCCACGGCGCGAACAGGTAGTTCACTCCGACGTGGTGCTGGAACTCCGCCCTCACCAGGCCAAAGTGAAAGAAACACCGGAGAATATAGAGGAACGAGAGGGAGATCTGGACCAGGAGGGCGAAGCCCCAGAAGATCATGAACGTCATGTGAGGGATCACATGAGAGAGATGCTCGAGGGGCAGCGAGTCGTCGGGCGTCGGCGACGGGCGGCGGAGGATCTTCCACAGCAAGGCCTGGCTCGCGAGGGAGAGGCTGATGCGGAAGTAGCCGGCGTGGAGCCGGGTCAGGATGGACGACTTCAACGTCTTGACGACGGGGACGAGGTGGTGCTCGGGGGTCCTCGCGCGGGAAGGGTCGATCACCGGCTGGAGCGGCGGCTCGTATTCGATCTCCGATGCCATTCGACAACGCCGGAGGTATGCGGTGGCGAAAGGCGTTTTCTCCTCTACTCTAAGGTATGTTTGGACGCTTTGGGTTACGAGGTCTTGACGATATATGTTGAGATGTGTATGGAAGGTTTATGTAGAAAATCAAGTCGAGCACGGAACGAGTTTATAGTTTTTCTTTTGGATTTGTCCTTTTATTTGGATTTTTCGGTGAAGTTTAGCCAAGCAACTTGGCCTCAGTTTAATGGATTTTCAAGAATATATGCCCGGAGCAGGGCGAATGGAAACGGACGTTTCGCACAAAGAGCAAAAACGTGACGAGGAGACTCTCCCCGCCCTTCGTTGAGTATTATTACCGCCCCTTCCATTTCTGTCGAATCATGATGACAAGACAATTGCTTGCTTTTGCTTTTTGTCTTCTTTTGAGGTACACCAAGCCCGAGGGTATGTCGCAGGCGATCCGACGTTTGCCCTTCGAGCTCGACCGCAGTACACAGCAGCCGCTCTCCCCCACGTCTCTCTCTCCCACCACCTCCACATCGCTACCCGCCCAATTGCCGGGGGCTGACGGTGGCCACCGATCAGGATGAGCCCAAGCCGAGATCAGGTGTGAACCTTGGAGATCTCGGGTTTGACGCCGTAAATATCTTAGGATTTTTTTCTTTATAAACTCATATTTGAAATATAATTTAACACTTTTTTGATTGGCGGCACTATTAAATTGCACGCACGGCATGATCGCAAATGTGGAGGGGGAAGATATATGCTCTTTCAAACAATCATTTTCATGTCATGATCATGACATCTGTTTAATTGTCATTACTCTTTATAAACCAGTTTCACAATATGCTTAATGAATCACTTAACATTACTAACGGAAAGCTTCGTCTATGTCATGGCCCTTGTCTACCATTCAACATGATATGAATATATCACTTTTTTCTTTGCTTTTGTCTTAGTAACTTTCTCCCCTGCAAATCAACGATTGAATTCAAGGATTCGAGTGAGCATTGTTGATTTCTTCTATTGACCCCCCTAGGGGTGTGCAACCGAACCGGGTCAACCCGGTTCCCAGTTCGGCCCACCCGGAAAACAGGGTCGGGAACTGGTTCCAACAACTCAGACCCTGTTTGAACCGGTCCGGGAACCGGTTCCAAGGGATTACCCACCCGAGAACCGGTTCGACTGGACCGGTTTTGGAACCGGTTGGAGAGCCGGTTAAGCCACCAAAAAAAAAAAAAAACCGCGTAACCCTAATTTCTATCTTTACCTCTCTCTCACGAGTCTCACCCCCTTCGCGAAGCCGCCGCTCCTTCGAGCCCCATCCTTCGCGGCCGGGCGCCACCACCGCCGCTTCTCCGCCCGAGCCCCAACCCTTCGCGAAGCCGCCGCCGCTTCTCCGCCCGAGCCCCGTCCCTTCGCGAAGCCGCCGCCGCTTCTCCGCCCGAGCCTCGTCCTTCGCGGCTAGGCGCCACCGCCGGAAGCCGAGCCCCCGCTTTTGCCCGTTCTCAGCCCGTCCGTCCGAGCCCCCGCTCACCCACGAGATCTGCAGCCGAGCCCCCGCTTCGCCTGCAAGCAACTCCGGCGTCGCCCGCGCCACTACTAGAAGCCAAGCCCCCGCTTCGCCCGTAGCAACTCCGGCGTCGCTCACCCGCCTTCGTCCTCACCCACGAGATCGCTTCGTCCTCACCGTCGCCCGCCCGCCCGCCTTCGTCCGCGACCTACAGCCGAGACTCCTTCGCCGACGCCCGCACCCGCAGCCGCACCTCGCTCGCCCGTGCCTCCCCGCCCGAGCGCCGATCCCGATTCCATCCGACGCCGCCTCGCTGTTCTCGTCGCACCCCTCGCGCTCGCACCACCGCCTCACGGTAACAATTTGACTAAGTTGAGCAAGTTCAACGTTTCCTTTAATCCATTGATATCATTTTTTTTAACGACCGTCCTTGTCTAGGTGTCAAGAGTTAAGGGCTTATTGAGAAGTGTTAACCAAGGAAGGGCATTCCTTTGTCTATCTGGTTGAATTTTTCTGTTACAAGCTAGCATCTTAAAATAATATAGAGAAGGGGCAAGAAGATGTATGAAAATGGCCTCATCCTTGTCTAGAACATGTTCAAGTCTTGTTGGAATAGCATAATGGATGCTGGCGAATTGCTTCATTTCTGAGTTAATTGGTACATGGTTGAACTATTACTTGTTATTCATTCCTCAATGATGAAATAACTGCTATTGTCATTATCCATCTTTCTTTTTGGTTTGTGTGATTCTTACAAAAAAGTGACCAGTGAGTTTTTTCTGCGGTCCACACATCAGAAAACAATAAAGAAACAAAAGCAAATGCATCAGCAACTTGAAGAGGCCATTGCAGTACATTCTCATTTTCTCTTTCATCCATATATGAGAATTGAATACTACATTCGACACAAGCACCAATATGGTTGCTTGGCAAGTTGCGCGTGTTTTATATCTGGGTGTGGTGATGCTCTTCCATTTGATAAACATCTCTATTTAGAGAATATAAGGTGATCCAGCTATGAGTTAAATGTCATTGTTTGCTACTGAGAGCTTTAGTGCTGTGAAAATCCCTTGTTTCCTTTTCCATGATGTCTCTTGCATGTACATTACTTTAATTTCACATAGAAAGGATAAAGATGACAACATTCTTGCTAACTGTTCACCATCTCGTTGGGGTGGTTTCCTTGTTGGGTTATTTATCCGAGGTGTTTGTCGAGGTGGCATAGACTATAAACTTTACTCATTTGCTAAATGTCAATTAAATTTAACAGCTTGGGGGCCATCATTCCAAGGAAGACTTTGCAGTGAGAGGCAAAGAGCCCAAAGATGAGGTTCAGATTTATACGTGGAAAGATGCTACTTTGCGCGAGTTGACGGACTGGTATGTGTTGTTGCATAGTAATTTAATTATGAATTAAGTTGATTGGTAACTTTTTACGTCATAAAACATGACTCAAATGCAACAGAAATAAAAAAATTAAATGGGAACTCAACGAAAACAGAAGAATAGAATTACATGACATTAATTAGTGGCTTCATTGGTGATCTGCAAATTTTGCATAATCTTAGTTGTCTTACACAAGAGAAAGTATCCATCTTTTTCCAGTCAATAAATTTTGCGTAATCTTAGTTCTCTTTGGAATGTCGGTGAGAAAGGAACTTGATGTCGTTGATGCTCATGTTTTGCCACCACCAATGGTAAGTTATTGCACATCTTTCTTGTGAGAAAACGAATGCCTCAAGTTGTTGCATTCTATTTTTTCTGGTTTCAGCAGTTGATGTATGCCATTGTTGGCATTGTTGCAGCTTAAATATCATGGAAGTGGTCGAGATGTGATGATTGGTCTGTTGATGGGGCAGTGGAATACGATCAATTCTTCTTTTTGCCTTTTCTTTACAGCAAATGATCAATGGAGGTAGAGTGGATACCTGTGATGTGATGAAATACTCTTTCTTTTCCTTTTCTAGTGATGTTATGAGGTACAAATTATTTGCTACAACGGTAGATGTGCTTATGCTGATCGATATGAGTGTTAAACTCTTTATTTTAAATATGAGTGCTGTACATTAATTTTTGCAAAACAGGTTCCAATATAAACAGGGTTGACCCTGTTCCGGATCGGAAAAACAGGGTGGGTCGGGAACAGGGTCCAATGTAAACAGGGTTGGGAACAGGGTCCGGTCTAGACCCTACCCACCCTGGACCCGATCACCCCTACCCCCTCCCCCCCAAAAAGCATAGATAATGAGACAAGGATTAATTAAAGACACCGGTCCAAGGCAGGCCTTGGGATTTGTCTAGCCTACCAAGAACTTTGGGTTCAGCAGAAGTTGGGCCAGCTCACATATGGGTCCATTAAGGGCCTCTAATTATAATAATTAGAATTTTGGTAAAAATTCAATTGGGAAATAACGGAATCAGACTTTAAGACACGAAACGACACTTGTCTTTAAAGAATTATTAACCCCACAACATTGCTAATGATTAATGATAAAAATCCTTCAAGATACAATAAAGTCTCAATAAGAATACTCGATAATAATTCTAGTATTTCTCCAAGAACTCTCAAAATGAAATAATTAAAAACAATAGCTGTACTTTGAGAAAGAAAAATCAACAAGAAAAAAATGTGTGACAGAAAATGACAAATTTATGTCAGTCTATAGGAATAGATGCTTTGGGAAAGGTTGCATTGTAAATAGATGCTTTCTCGAAAGACATAGTGAAAATTTGTATTATAAAAATAATATTAAATAATAATTTTTTTCTTGAATTTTATAACTTCTAAAAACTAACATTTGAACAAATACAACATTTCAAAAGTTGTAAAAAGCGCCTAATAACTAATAGGTAGAAAAAATAAAATTCAAAATAAAATAATAAAAACTCTATCGTGAACGGTCACACTATTTCAATAAGACAAAAAGGTCATCTTATAATTATAAATTGAATTTAATAAATAAAAATAATAATTGTTTTTTATTTGGTCGGTTAATAATAATTGTTGAATGGTGCCAAATTTGGTTCTCATGCACTCGCAAGCAGGTCTATTAGGGCTTAGCCCACTGAGCCCATCGTTTTCATTTGTAAGAGTAGAAGACTTCAATTGGCCTATACAAACCCATCTATTTTATACAAGACAAGGCACTTCCAACATAGAAGACCTTATTAAAATATTGGGAATAAAAAAATAATTTCTTATTGCATGTCAATCCAATAATCTATACTTTTATCACTGCTTGTGATTATTTCAATATCATGTATGACAGATAATTGTCAATATCATGTAAACAAATGTTCTAGCAATTCAGCAGCTAAACTACACAAAAACAAGAGGTCGTAGACAGATCTCCACGTTCTCATCCTGTGCAAGGTCTGCAGCTCATCAAGCATGCCCATCGAAATCATGAAACCAAACCTTGGCATGCAGGGATGGAGCGACGCCAACTTATGCTGATTAACCGTCTGCTTTCTCTTCCACCAAAAAAAGGAAAAACCTTCTGCTTCTCGCTATGATCATGTTCCAACAAATTGCAGATGAAAAGAAATCAGTTTTTACGCCTGCAAAGGAGTACTTAATGGCATGTGAAACATAACTAAGTCCCTTCAAAGACCTAAGAGTTGGAGGAACTTTTAGTAACTTAACCCAGATAGGAGTACGGGAAGTATCAATATCAAGACTCTTTGACTCAGGAAGATGGGATGGAACGATGCCACCTTATGCTGATGAGTCTTCTGCTTTCTGATTCTGATCATGTTCCAACAACTTGCAGACAGAAAGAAGTGAGTTTTCGTGCCTGCAAAGGAGCAATTCAATGGCATCTGAAACATAACTGAGTCCCTCCAAAGACATAAGAACTAGAGGAATTTAAGAGTAACTTGATCCAGATAGGAGTACCTGAAGTGTCAGTATCTGAACTCTTTGGCTCAGGAAAATGGACATTATTCGAAGGACCATTCTCAATAGCACGATGACAAGTTGTAGCTGTGGGGAGTTTGAACAAGGATGGTCCGTTCTCAATCTCACTACCCTCAACTCCGCCGTCAGCATGTCAGCAGCGGAAAAAATCACACCACACTGAATTTCTTCCTCCCCAAGACTTCTTGGCCAACAAGAGCAGAACCCCAAGTTTCAACCCCTTTATCAACAGCAGATTTCAGAATCACTAGCAATTTTCTCGGGAAAAGTACCAAAATAGTCCTAAGCCTTTTGTATCAGTACCAATTCAGTCCTAAACTTTTTAATTGAACCAATTTAGTCCTAAACCTTTTCACATTGGTACCAATTTAGTCTATCCGGCTAATTTAAGCCGGAAATTGCTGACGTGGCCGCCGGCGGTCTTACGTGGCGCCACGTGGACAAATTTTATAATTTTTATAATTTTTTCAGATTTTTAAATTATTTTTTATTATTTTTTCCTTTTTTTTTTCTCTTTTCTTTTTTCCTAACCCTTGGTTGGCGAGGTCGCCGGCTGGCCGACCATCGCCGGCCACAAGCTGGTCGAGGCGAGGGGCCCCGCGCCCTCGCAGGCCACAAGCAAGGGCGACGGCCCCCGCCCAGATCCAGGCGAGGGTCGAAATCCTCGCCCGTTGGCCAGCGAGGGCACGACAGCCCTCGCTTGTGGCGGGCGAGGGTGCGGTGGCCTCGCCTAGATCCGGGCGCCTCACCGCCCGGGCGAGGCTTGCGACGCTATCGCCGCGCTTAATCTGGGTGCGAGATCGCAAACTTCCCCACGCCGTTATCCCTCCGAAGCTACCCGAGCTCGGGACGCCGACCACCTCCTTCAACCTCCGGGGGTTGCAAAGGCTCGGGTGACCATGTCGCGATCGAAGGCGACGGAGCTCTAGATGGGGTAGATGCAGCTTGCCGGATCCGGGCGAGGGCCGCCGCACCCTCGCCCGCCACGAGCGAGGGCTGCCGCGCCTCGCCGGTGGCCGGCGAGGGTTTCGGCCCTCGCCCGGATCCGGGCAGGGGCCGTCGCCCTCGCTTGTGGCCGGCGAGGGCACGGCGGCCCTCGCCGGTGGCCGGCGAGGGCGCGGGGCCCTCGCCCGACCAGCTTGTGGCCGGCGACGGTCGGGCTGGCCAGCAACCTCGCCGGCCAAGGGTAAGGAAAAAAAAAAAAAAAAAAGAGAAAAAAAGGAAATAATAAATTAATAAATTAAAAATCTGAAAAAATATAAAAAATTATAAAATTTGTCCATGTGGCTCCACATAAGACCGCTGGCGGCCACGTCAGCAATTTCCAGCTTAAATTAGCCGGATGGACTGAATTGGTACCAATGTGAAAAAGTTTAGAACTAAATTGATCCAATTGAAAAGTTTAAGACTGAATTAGTACCAATACAAAATGTTTAGGACTATTTTGGTACTTTTCCCCAATTTTCTCCCATCAACAAAATGTGAGATTCACAGTACCTCAAAACGTGAGCTTTCGAATATTCACCAACTAGCACATCCCCTTCACTCGGTACCCATTACAGCATCAAACTTTCAGTTATGGCAATGGTTAATCTGATATTGGCTTCATAAATCTACTATGAATGGAGGATGACAACTTAGATACACAATTACAAACATATCACGTTTGCAAATTTTCGGTAGATCGACATCCATGTCTACTTTTTGATGACCAATATTCACTTTAACCTATCAGTTTTTATATAAGAACTAGTGACGTGAAAAGGGGGAAAAAGGAAAAGATCGTACGCCACAAAGATACAATTTAATCTCTTGATTACGATCACCCTGCAACGTCGCAGGCCTTGTCGAGATTTTGGAGTTCACGAGAAATCAAATCCAAGAAAGAGTCCATGAATGAAATATGGAAGCGTTTCAAGGAAGCGTTTAGATCAAGGGACATGAATGAAATATGGACTTGCTCATCCAACAACAAGAAAAACAATGGTAGCGCATGATTCGTCCATCCAACTTAATTGCTGCCGTACCCGATTAGCTAAGCTAGTGCATCATGTCTGCGTAGTAATAAAGTCGCTAGTGAGGTCTTGGTTCATCAAACACACATCAAGCTTGTGAATTCATCAAACCTAGCATGATCCTTATTTAAGTCTCCCTCTCTATATGCAAAAATTGTTCCCGTTAATGCTGGTCAACCTCAGATAGGCCATGTAGGATGGCCGATAATGACTAAACCGTCGTTTCAGTGATTTCTAACCAAAATTAATCGGAATGACTATATTGACAAATCATCAAAAGGTTTATAACTAAATTGACAAAATTAAAAATTTTAGGATTTACTTGGCCATCATACAATAAGTTTATAACTTTTCGGACAATTATACCCATAACTATAATGGACTATCATAAAACGTCTCATATATAGTGAGTCTTTCTTCAGCTAACACAAGGTAATTTTGCTATTAATGGCTGCCCATTTATAGAAAAATTCCTAACAAAGCTGATTTACGGGCATGCTCTCGCCGGTTTCATTTTTGCTACTATTGCTCTGTTCGGTAAGAGGTTGGGTGGTCTTGGAATCATTGACGTGAAGTTTTATCATCGCCTTTTGTCGCGTGAGTACCCTGAAGATCGCTCTAGTGAACAATTAAGAAGTTTATGAAACTAAAACATGCGCAATTCCCATTAATTGGGTGACAGTACATGACAGTTCTTGGCAGCTTGTTGAGGCCGGTTGCCGTGTCGAAGATGAGCGGAAACCAGTACAGGCAAGGAATCTTCTCAACCATAACATTAGGACATGAAAACGACATAAGCTTTGACTCCATTCTATAGCTCCCTATCAACAAAAACTACTTTTCTTAGGCCTGGCAGATCTTTTGATTTGACATTCACTATAGTTTTATTTGCTGCTATTGGTTTATCGTTAACTCTTGTTTGTTTGTGCATTTTGCATCGGATTCTGCTGCGTCAAGTTCATGTCACAACTGAAAGTTTCGTGTTGTGTTTCCAGATCTGATCATGGATTTCGAAACTGGAGACAAACTTGATGCAAAGGCTAGAAAATGTTTTTTTTTTTTTTTTTTCATTCATTGGATATGTTTTCGACCATCTTGGCAATTGGCTTTGAGATGAATAAAGTAGGAAACTAACAAAAATTGATGATGTTAGGGTCAATGGAAGTATATTGTACAAAGACAAATCTATGGTAGGATCTAGGGTGAGGAAACAAACAAAGGGGACTAAAGAGATTGTATCGGAGGGAGATTCTAAGAATATTCTGGTTAGGAATCCTGAAACTATTGTTGTAAACTGACTGAGAATCAAAATGAAAACCACCTATGTCTGAACCACTTTAAGAAAATCCAATAGAACATCTAAATCTGTGTAGAGGCATTCTTAATCATTGAATTATTTGCTTTTAATTGATGTTGGCTCACCAGAATATTTTTCAGAAGCAATGCAGGTTCAAGATTCTATTAAGTGGCATTAGCAATACAGGATGAGTCACCTACAAGAGGTAAAAGGTGAGGCAATAGGTTCAAAGAAAACCTGATGGGAACAAGAGGTAGAAAGTGAGGTTGGTAGTAAAAGGTTTTCTATACAAAACCCAATTGTGAAGTCAACTAAGTTTAGGCTTATGTTGAGTCTTGTTGCCACTGAGAATTTACATCTAGAACATTCGGATGTGAAAATTGCATTCCTCATTGGTGACTTAAAGGAGCATATCTACATGGTTTAACCAAAATGTTTCAAGTTCTTGGCAAACAAAGCTGTATCTCTAGGCTAAAGAAAAAATTTTGTGGTTTGAAATAGACTCCTAGACAGTGGTAGAAGAGTTTTGACTCATTAATGTGCGGTAATAGGTTCACTAGATCTAAAACGGATCACTATTATGACTTCAAGAAATTTGATAACTAGCATAGTAATTTGCCATTATATGTAGATAATATGATCGTTGGAGGAACAAGCATGAGGAAATTAACATACTGAAGTAGCAATTGTCTAATGATTGTGCGAGATAGATCAAAAGGACTTCTTAAAATGTCTCAAGAAAAGTATAATGAGTAAGTGTTGGACAAATTTAGAGTTCAGAGTGCAAAGCCCATAATGGCTCATTAGGGAAGTCATTTCAAACTCCTAATGGAGCAGTCACTAAACATATGAGGAGTGGGAGTACATGGCCAAGGTACCATGAGTCAGCTACCAGTCGTTTAATGTATGCTGCAGTGTGTATTAGACGAGACATAGCTCATATAGGGGGATTGTGAACTAATATATGGCTAATCCGAGAATGATGCATTGGGAAGCTATAAAAGTTAGGGGTGAGCGTGGTTCTCGGGTTACCCGGGAACCGGAACCGAACCGGGGGAGGGTCCGGTTCGGTTCCCGGTTCCCAGGGGACCGGTTCCGGTTCCGGTTCCTTTTTCTAGGAACCGGAACCGGTTGCGGAACTGGTTTAGAGCTCCAAAATCAAAAGTCGAACCTCCAGTCCACAGCTCTTCATTCAGATTTCAGTCTTCAAAGTTTAGATCTCACACTCACACAGTCACGACTCACGCCGCTCTGAGTCGCGCCGCCGGACGCCGCTCACCCTTGAGGAGGCCGCCGCCGCCGCCGCGTCGGACCCCGCTGGACGCCGGTCGCCGACGCCGCTCGCCCAATCCCTCGTCGCTCGATGCCGGCGTCGCTGCCCAAATCCGTGAGTCACGCCGCGGACGCCGCCCGAGTCTCGCCGCCGGACGCCACTCACCTTCGAGCCGCCGCCGCCGCCGGACGCTGCTGGATGCCGGGCCACCGACGCGGCTCACCCGAACCCTCACCACTCGACGCCGCTTGCCCAAACCCTCGTCGCTCGACGCCGCTCGACGCCGCCACCGACGCCGCCGCCTGCACTCCATATGCAATTGTACCTCGCCTTTTCGATCTCGCCGAGACTCAATTGCTTCGGTCGAAAGATCGACCGCCCTCCATTGCTGGTCACATGGGCTTCCCATTTCTTGATTCTGGTTAGATTCTGGGCTCGTCCGTTTCTCTGTGTTTCGTGGGTCGTGCGCTGTTTCGATGAATTTTTCGGTTTTGGGTCTGTGGGAATTGTGGGATGGTTTCTTGGGTTCGATGAGTTCCGTGGAAAGGATGGTGTTGTGGGTTCGTCGGCCTTTCTTTTCTTTTGATCGAATTCACGATGCGTTTTTCGCTAAACTTCGTCGGCCTTTCAGGTAAATATGGTCTTCAGTCAGCTTGTGAAGATGCCACAAGACAAGTTCAGTATTGATGGTTAAATCTTTTGCTATATATTTCCTTATGTAGGTGGTAGTTGCTCCAATTCTCTTAGGATCTTATGTTCCTGTTTATGCCATTAAACTGTCGATCAGCACCTTGCAGGTAAATATGGTCTTCTGTTAGCTCGTGAAGATGCCAAGCTTTCCTCTCTTGTACATCTTCAGCAATGCTTATTTTTTCAAATTACTATTTCTTGCTTTAGACAAAGTGGTAGGTTGCCCTGTTAGAAATAGTAGCTCTTTGATATTCTAAAGTGTGTGTTGTAACTACATTTCGAGCAAAGCTTTTGATCTATTCCCTGGATGTGTAGTACAGTAAATTTAGCAGAGCATCCACAAGTTATTGAAATTCATTTTGAGATAAGTGAATTTGTCATGTAGGATTGATTTTCACAAAGAAAAGGGATTTTTTGGGCCCTATGCTACGTCATAATCTTCCTTAATTTGAGTGAGCAATGACACTTGTGTTTGTTCTTTTGCATTAATTTCATTGTCATAATCATTTGAACATGCAAGTTTTGAGTTGTCGCAATGATTCCATTTTCCCTAATCCATTCTTATGTACCTTCTTTTCTTTTGCAGCATTAACCCATTTAGGCTCATTGGGTTCGGACTTTCAGTATGGACTTCAGTTGCTTCTCATATAAGACTTTTTTAAATGCAGGCTTTGCTCCTATTCAATCAAAAGAAAGACCGTTAGACATAGAGACGCCTTCCCTGTGAAACTCAAGGTTCTTCTTGTTATGTTTTACTTTTGGAGAAATATCACTATGTTTATGTCTGCTTATTATGTCAACTGATATCTCATAGAGCAATGGCAAGATTTCAGTATGATTGTTTGCAATCTATTACTGAACAAAAGACCTTGTCCTTCAAGTTATCGTAGAGTATGCGTGTACGTTATAATTCAAATTTGAAAATGAAAAAAAAAAAAAAAAATCTGTGGAACCTGGAACCGACCTTGGAACCTGTGACAGGGTAGGTTCCAGGTTCTTGGTTTTGACGGGTAAGTTCCAGGTTCCAAATTTTTTGGAACCTGTACTCGAGGGTAGGTTTCAGGTTCCAGACGGAGCCGAACCGGAACTTGGAACCGCTCACCCCTAATAAAAGTAGCTACTAGGATACCTAAGAGGTACTTTGAGCTCTACATTTTTTTCATAAAAATAATGTGCCATTACAAGGCTTTGTCAATACAAAACTTGGTGGTAACATTGACAATGGGAAGAGCACATCAGGGTTATTTTTTTTATCTTCAATGGCATTGCAATCAATTGGAACTCCAGACATCAGAAGTATGCGTCATTCTCAACCACTAAAGCACAGTACATTGCTATATCTAAAGCTGGCAATAAGATCATTTGGTTGAAGAATTTTCTAAAGGAGATAGGTAAGAAGCATGATCGTAGTGGTCCTTTCATTGATAGTTAGGATGCTACTTGTCTCACAAAGATTCCAGTACTTCACTCAAGGAAAAAACACTTTTAGTTGAAGTATCTTCATATCTTTGAGCTGATGGATGATAACACGCCGTCATTGAAAAATATTGTAGATATGTTAGCCAAGGGTGTCATAACTGAGAGCTGAGGTTGTACACTACATGGTCTCCAAGGTTAGTGATGAGGAGGTGCCACCACACTAGGACAATTTGGTTATTAAGATGAGTGGAGACTATTGCCATTTTGAAGATTAGATTCAAAGTAGGAGATGGATGGAGTTGTGAAGTCTGATAAATGAAAGAATTGTTAAAAGAGTATACATATAATTTCCACCGTTACTCTATAACCTAAACTCTTGGGCTGCGTTTGGCAGTCAGGATAAAATTCGGGATAGGATATGATTTATCCTATCCTATGTTTGGTGCTCACTCAGGACAGGATAAAGTCGGATATAAAGGGGATATAGATAGGATAAAATGATCCCATAGGGGAGGTGGGATAAAGGTGGATAGGATTTCTAATGTCCATACTAGGAAAGTTATCTCTCTCGAATAACAAACTTATTAAATTAATAAAATTGAAATTATATTTCAATATAAATAATATTTGAATTATAATTTAAGAAATTAAAAATAAAAAAATCATTTTTAATTAATCCTATTTTAATGTATATATTCAATTTTAATTCTATCTTATAATAAACATTCAATCTATAAATTAAATATTTATATTTATTATATATTTGAGGTATTTTTGTATTTTAGGTATGTTAGTACAGTTTACTATTTGATAAAATTTTATAAAATAATGATGAAAGGGGAAAAAATAAATAAATAAGAAAATAATATAAAAAAGAGGAAAAATAAAATAAAAATAAATTAAGGAATAGTGTTACGAGAGATTTTCACCATTTCCGTTTATGAACATTTAAGTTCATTTATAATGATATGCGGTTTATGTAAATAAATATATATATATATATATATATATATATATATATATATATATATATATATATATATATACATGATATGATGAAAATATATCCGACTTTAATACTGCGATTCACCAAACAATGGACAAGATATAAAAAAAATACCAGGATTTCATATCCTATCCTATCCAGTCCTATCCCGATTAGAAATCTGGACGACCAAACGTAGCCTTGTTGTATATCAATATGATTTCTCTTGTAATTATAACTTGATATAATAGTTAAAAGATTACCTAGTACAGCATTATGGTTTCCCTTAATTATTTCGAAGGATTTTTCACGTAATTATTTGCTTGCCTTCTTCTCTAACTATTCTCTTTTACGTTTCTCATTCCCAATAGAGGGGAGCTTCCCATATATAAGCCCATATCCATCATCAGTCTCAATTAAAACACTAAACTTACACCAAGCCGTGCGACTACATTAATACCAATTGAGATATGTGCATAACCAAAAATCCATATGTAGTCAAAATAATTATATTGGACTACCATAAAGTGCCTCATATATAGTGAGTTTTTTTTAGCAAACATAAAGTACTTTTGCTATTAATTGCTTCCAAATACAAAAAAAATCTTTCAGAGCTCATTTACGTGCGCACTTTTTGGGGAGAGAGAGAGAGAGAGAGATCCTCTCATGGACAATAACGACTGGTACATGACAAAAGATAGGAGTTGAGATCCTACTTTTTACGCAATCTTTGTAAAATGTTAAATGTTAATTACACAAATTTTTTGCCATGCATTTCATTTAGATTTTATAAAACTAAACTTGTACACTTTCCCAAATCTTATGTTGGTTGAACATGATAAAACATTCATATTGCCCTCTAATCTCGCTTGTGAAGGAAATCATTGGACCTATGGTCGATTCATTTATTATATATGTAAATCCTAGATGCAAAAAATATGCTGGAGTTGTTCCTTATTAATTGGGTGACAATACATGACAATTTTTTGTTAGCTTGTTGATGTCAGTTGTAATATTAAAGATGAACGGAAAATAGTTAGATGCGTACAATCTTCTCAAGCATATCTTTTGAAAAAAAAAAATTGAAAAGGACATCAGCTTTGGCGCCATAGTAAGACAATATCAACAAAGTCTACTTATATTAGGCTTACATTGGTCTTTTAATTTTCTATTGAGCCCATATTTATTTATTGCTATTAGTTTTTATTAACTCGTTAGTTTGTGCATTTCTTCTCCATGACGTCACCCTCGTTCCCTTAATTTAGTGTTTCTTTCCTCCTCATCGTCACTTTGCACGCAACGACATCCATTTTATGGAATATTTTTGTGAGACTAAACTTTCAAGGGTTTATTATAATACGACTATTAAATGTGCAGAGGTTTCGCGATCATACTCTTTGACTATACATACAGTAATCATTGACAAATGAAGTTATAAACTGAATTTACTAGTAAAGTATAAAAGGCTTGCTCGTGATAGGTTAAATTTTTTAGTGTATCCTTCTAAAAGAGATTTTTCATACGCAAGACATGACTTTTTAGTGTATGCCGCATTTAATTCAAAGACTGATTAGACATTGCTAGAATGTTGTAAGTGGGGCAGTGTCATTTGTAGTTAAGAACCATGGATTAGAGAGGCTAGATAGACATTTCCCTGCCAAGTATTGATGTGGAGGTAACCTAAACACAAGCTATTAGCCAAGGTTACTTCCTCTTGTTCATTTGTGCATTTTGTATAGATAACAATACATGATGAGTTGGATTCACCCGTGAAGATATAACTTGGGTGTTGTGTCAAATAACACTTGCAAAGAAGGCATTGTAGAACAAGTGGGTGTATGAGATCAAAGAAGAAACTAATGGTAGCAAGAGGAACAAGGGGAAATTTTTAGTAAAAGTTTTTCTTCAAATTTGTAAAAGTTCGATGTGAAGATTGCACTCCTCCTTGGTGACTTAGAGGAAGGTATCTATATATATATGGTATAATCAGGAGGTTTTGAAATTCTTGGTAAATAGAACTATGTTTGCAAGTTAAATGAAATTCCGTATGATTTATAACAAGCTTGTAGATGGTGCTATAAGAAATTCGACACATTTATGTGCGATAACGAGTTCACTAGATGTGAAATAGACTATTGCTGTTACTTCAAGAAATCTAATGGTTGCTATATTATTTGATTGTTGTATGTGAATGATATGATCACCGCAAGATCTAGCACGGGGTAGATCAATAAATTGAAGCATCAATTGTCAAAGGAGTTTGAAATGAAGGACTTGAGAGCAGCAACTTGGCAACTCAGATTCCTGGCATGAGGATCATGTGAGATAGATTAGAAGGATTTAAAAGTTGTCTCAAGAAAAGTGCATTTGAGAAGGTGTTGGATAGATTAGAGTTCGTTCTACAAAACCCAAAAGAACGCCTTAGAGAAGTCACTCCAACCTCTTGAAGGAATAGTCATTAAAGACAGATGAAGAGCGGAGGATATTATAAATTATTGAGATATATCCTTTGATTCTTTATATCTCTCAAAATTATGCATATATCTCCATTGATTGTGTATATCTCTGATTAATTTATAATTAATAAAGTTTGTAAATAGGCACATGGACTCTTCATTATGGCACATAGAGACACACTGAGATATACAGAAATTTCACAATTCTCTCTTCCACAGTATTCATTATCTGTTAGCTTGTTGACGCCGGTTGCAATATTCAAGATGAGCGGAAACCATTTCATGCATGCTATCTTCTCAAGCACGATTAAAGACAAGGGAAAGGACATCAGCTTTAGCTCCGGTCAAAGACACCGTATTATCAAAGTCTACTTTCCCCAGGACCACGTCGATCTTCTAATGGATTATTCACTCATAGTTTTATGTGTTGCTAAATCTTGCTTGTTTATCCATTTCCTCTACATTCCGTCACCCTCAGTTTTGTTTTTCCCTTGCCGCCCATTTGCATGTAACGACCACAATTTGAGGGTTTAAAAAAAAAAAAAAAAAAAAACCAAACTTTCAAGGTTTATTATGTTATGAATATTTAATCTCTGGGTGTTTCGCGATCATGCTCTCGGACAACGTATATAGTTTTCTTTGACAAACGAAGTTGAAAACTGAAGTTATTAGTAAAGAATAAGAGGTTTGGCTGTGTTAGGTTAATGGCTTGAGTGTTTCCTTCTACGAAAAGATTTTTCACACGTAGGCTATTATATTTTAGTATGCGCCGTATCTAATTAAAGACTGATTGAAGATTGCTTGAATATTGTAATTTGTAGTTATGAACCAGGCAGTTACGTTGATTAAGAGTCTCTCCTTCATCACTCAAGTCAAGGGTTCAAAACCCACAATTGCTAGCGTTGTAAGTAAGGGCCCATGGTGGTGGGGTCCCGTGCTAATCTCTCCCGAGGTATAGTCATCCAGTCCAAGTGTCGTTCGGGCACTGTAGGACCATGGGACCCCGAATGGCGTAAGCGAAAGGGGGCCTGGCGGATCCTCAGTCACCAAAAAAAAAAAAATTATGCATTAGAGAGAGACATGAACCTATTCATTTGTAGTTAGGTTACATGCCAAGTATTGATTAGGAGCTTGACCTAAACACGAAGTTATTAGCTCAATTTATTACATATTACCGATGGCATCTATATAGCCAATGTCACTTCCATGATTACGAAATATGTTTTTTGAACTCATTTTGTCATACCGTGTGATAGATAGTTATCAAAATTCAGTCTCTATTAGAATGTCCAATCAAAAAAAGGTGGAAGAAGACCACATATATATATATATATATATATATATATATATATATATATATATATATAAAATATAAACCTTATAGATAAGTGATGTGAGATACTTTAACGCCTCTCTCATGTAGGAGCCAAAGTAGGAGAGGATTTGACAAATAGGGGGTGGTGCATGCGAATAAACTAAGCAGAACTTGGTTGTTATACCACGTTAGAATGTCCAACCCAAAGCATAAGCTCATGAGGCGAGGCAAGCCAAATGTATCTAGGAGCACACGATCTCCATAAACAAGCGATGATGTGGGGTACTTTAACATCATGAATGAATGACTTTTAAAATTCTTGAAGGCCACATTAAACAAAGACTCAGCTGTACGGAGTTTTTGAGTGATCAACAATCTATTAACAATCAAAACGAGGTTGCTTTAATTTTAAGGGAAGAAGCTGGAATTGCATCCCTTAGAATTTGGCTACTTTCCTTTTAGGTAATCTTTTCGTGGATCAACCAATACGTTTGAATCTCTCCTATCTATCAAAGATTTGTATCAAGAAATTAAAGATGCTGAAGGTAGAAGAAGCGAGTTTCCTTAGCCCAAGTTCAAAGTGTACACTCAGATCATCTCATACTACACACACTCGTGCACACGGAGGGAGAGAGAGAGAGAGAGAGAGAAGGGTTAGCATATTTAAATTATAAATCATGCTGTCATTTTAAAGTTTAAGCTTTTAAATCAATCGACAGTGATCACCAAAATCGCACAAATACACTAATAAAATATCCCTGGGTATGAAGAGCATGTGCACTAAGCACAGCGGTTGCTCCGTGAATGACCTAAAGATACAAACCCGTCGCGACATACATGTATACTCTTCCTTAACCCCGCCTTAGTCATAAGTTACAGATTGGAAAAACCATCTGCGACTAGTTCCTCGCTCTCTTCCCCTTGTCAAAACGCAGGATCGGATCGTCCTCGCGGAAGAGCCGCTCAGTGTTGAGCATGGTGAGCAGGATCAGGCCGAGGAGGACCAGGAACGAGAGTGCCGACAGCACGAGCATGAGCCCCGAAGCGATCGGGCCCTTCACCTCCTGCGCGTACTCCGACGACGCTAAGGCCAGGAAGGTCAGCGGGAACGAATACGCCCACCACGCGACGTTGAATTTCCTCATCGATTTCTTGAAGAGCGCCGGTCTGCATGCCTGTTTCGACACCACCACAAGACAAACGCTAGTTCAATTATTTATAAAAATCTACCCAAGATTAAAGAACGCATGTCAACTGAAACCCTAATTTATTGGTTATACCCGATATTGCGTCATCTCTTTCAAAAGCAGCTGGCGGAAGCTGTATATATTAAAGATATTTGGAGGTATAAATTAATAAAGGATGAGTATTTTGTAATTGGGGTCAAAAGTCAAGCAAGAAAGTTGCGTAACCCAGTTGCCTTAATCGAGGGGGAAATTTTAGTTTATTGAATTTTTTTCTTGAGTGGCCTTGACATTTTAGATCCTTAAACTACGGTACGATCCATACAACAGAGACAGCCAATTTTCCCGGTACACAATTTCCACGGACGAATCTGATGAAGGGGACAAGAGAGAGTGGAAAGAAAAGGTTGCTAAAGAAACATCATAGAAAAATATGTACCACGTGTTTTCCTAGTCACTCTAAATTATGAAATTTCCTCGTCCAAAGAAAGGAGAGATTGGTTGAGCTGGATGACTAAGTTCGTCAACTTCGACATCAGATGCGCACCACTTCAATTTTCAAGAAAAATTTGCTTGCATAAGCATCTTCTACTACAACCCGGAAGATTTTGGGTAAATATTTAGACTTTATCTAATGATGGGTCGGCATGATTTCGGTCCCCGGATCGATACCAGATTCTTATGTCTCACTCTAAAGGACAGCTCCCTTTCGTTTTTAACTTATGTCCCACCAATTGTCTATTGAAATTTTGATAGAGTTAGAAAAGTTTGTCATCATGATACAATCTATTATTGTAATATACAATCTATTATTGTAATCTACCAAGTTATGAGTAATTTGGAGAAATGGTTAGGGAGAACTTTCGCCAGATCACCTCTTCAAAGCTTAGTCATGATACTAGTCGATTGAAGATATTATCTTATGAAACTCCATATAAATAATGAATTTAAGCTAGACGTACCCCGACACCTACTACATCGAAACTCGAGAGATCAGCAACCCTGCACAGATTTTTCTGCACTTTGATTGGTTGTAAATGAGCCTGCTGCTGCAGCATGAAAGATTTGCGTATCAACTAGAGAGACGAAGGGAAGGTAAGTGCTGATTACCAGAGAGGTGAACAGAAAGAGGGAGAGGAAGAAGAGCATCTTCGACGCGATGTCGAACTCGCCGGCGATGGACTTCCAGGCGACGCTCGCCTTGCTCGGCGCGGCGAAGAACAGGAAGAAGACCGGCCTCAGCATCGCCGGCAGCTTGTCGCCGCCGGACAACCGCTGGTACAAAGTGACGAACAGCACCAGGTAATGCGCCATCCCAAGCGAGAACATGCAGACCGCAGTCTCGCGCCACCCCATCTCGGCCGCGGCCCGCGCGCCCACCAGGTTCCCCACCACCGAGAGCTGGCTCGTCGGGTTGGCCACCAACGAGAGGAACCGCCTCTCGGTCGTGAACCACTGCCCGTAGACCTTTACGTCGAGCAGGATCACGGGGACCGCGAAGGCCCACCAGAGGACGAGGTACAACGTCGTCTTCGGCAGGTCCGGCGTGAAGTCGGCCGCCTGGAGCAGCACGAGCCACGCTATCCACGGCGCGAACAGGTAGTTCACTCCGACGTGGTGCTGGAACTCCGCCCTCACCAGGCCAAAGTGAAAGAAACACCGGAGAATATAGAGGAACGAGAGGGAGATCTGGACCAGCAGAGCGAAGCCCCAGAAGATCATGAACGTCATGTGAGGGATCACATGGGAGAGATGCTCGAGGGGCAGCGAGTCGTCGGGCGTCGGCGACGGGCGGCGGAGGATCTTCCACAGCAAGGCCTGGCTCGCGAGGGAGAGGCTGATGCGGAAGTAGCCGGCGTGGAGCCGGGTCAGGATGGACGACTTGAGCGTCTTGGCGACGGGGACGAGGTGGTGCTCGGGGGTTCTCGCGCGGGAAGGGTCGATCACCGGCTGGAGCGGCGGCTCGTATCCGAGCTCCGATGCCATTCGACGGCGCCGGAGGTTGCAGTGGCGAAAGGTACTGTCTTCTCTAAGGTATGTTTGGACGCTTTGGGTTGCGAGGTCTTGACGATATATATTGAGATGTGTAGGGACGGTTTATGTAGAAAATCAAGTCGATTACGGAACGAGTTTATAGTTTTTCTTTTCGATTTGTCCTTTTATTTGGATTTTGCGGTGAAGTTTAGTCAAGCAACTTGGCCTCAGTTTAATGGATTTTCAAGAATATATGCCCGGACCAGGGCGAATGGAAATGGACGTTTCGCACAAAGAGCAAAAACGTGAGGAGGAGACTCTCCCCGCCCTTCGTTGAGTATTACTACCGCCCCTTCCATTTCTGTCGAATCACGATGACAAGACAATTGCTTGATTTTACTTTTTGTCTTCTTTTGAGGTACAGCAAGCCCGAGGATATGTCGCAGGCGATCCGACGTTTGCCCTTCGAGCTCGACCGCAGTACACAGCAGCCGCTCTCCCCCACCTCTCTCTCTCCCACCACCTCCACATCGCTACCCACCCAATTGCCGGGGGCTGACGGTGGCCACCGATCAGGATGAGCCCAAGCCGAGATCAGGTGTGAACCTTGGAGATCTCGGGTTTGACGCCGTAAATATCTTAGGATTTTTTTCTTTATAAACTCATATTTGAAACATAATTTAACACTTTTTTGATTGGCGGCACTATTAAATTGCACGCACGGATCGCAAATGTGGAGGGGGAAGATATATGCTCTTTCAAACAATCATTTTCATGTCATGATCATGACATCTGTTTAATTGTCATTACTCTTTATAAACCAGTTTCACAATATGCTTAATGAATCACTTAATATTACTAACGGAAAGCTTCGTCTATGTCATGGCCCTTGTCTACCATTCAACATGATATGAATATATCACTTTTTTCTTTGCTTTTGTCTCAGTAACTTTCTCCCCTGCAAATGAACGATTGAATTCAAGGATTCGAGTGAGCATTGTTGATTTCTTCTATTGACCCCCTCTTCCCCCCACAAAAAAAAAAAAAAAGCATAGATAATGAGACAAGGATTAATTAAAAGGCACCGGTCCAAGGCAGGCCTGGGGATTTGTCTAGCCTACCAAGAACTTTGGGTTCAGCAGAAGTTGGGCCAGCTCACATATGGGTCCATTAAGGGCCTCTAATTATAATAATTAGAATTTTGGTAAAAATTCAATTGGGAAATAACGGAATCAGACTTTAAGACACGAAACGACACTTGTCTTTAAAGAATTATTAACCCCACAACATTGCTAATGATTAATGATAAAAATCCTTCAAGATACAATAAAGTCTTAATAAGAATACTCGATAATAATTCTAGTATTTCTCAAAGAACTCTCAAAATGAAATAATTAAAAACAAAAGCTGTACTTTGAGAAAGAAAAATCAACAAGAAAAATGTGAGACAGAAAATGACAAATTTATGTCAGTCTATAGGAATAGATGCTTTGGGAAAGGTTGCATTGTAAATAGATGCTTTCTCGAAAGACATAGTGAAAATTTGTATTATAAAAAATAATATTAAATAATAATTTTTCTTGAATTTTATAACTTCTAAAAACTAACATTTGAACACATACAACATTTCAAAAGTTGTAAAGAGCGCCTAATAACTAATAGGTAGAAAAATAAAATTCAAAATAAAATAATAAAAACTCTATCGTGAACGGTCACACTATTTCAATAGGACAAAAAGGTCATCTTATAATTATAAATTGAATTTAATAAATAAAAATAATAATTGTTTTTTATTTGGTCGGTTAATAATAATTGTTGAATGGTGCCAAATTTGGTTCTCATGCACTCGCAAGCAGGTCTATTAGGGCTTAGCCCACTGAGCCCATCGTTTTCATTTGTAAGAGTAGAAGACTTCAATTGGCCTATACAAATCCGTCTATTTTATACAAGACAAGGCACTTCCAACATAGAATACCTTATTAAAAGATTGGGAATAAAAAAAATAATTTCTTATTGTATGTCAATCCAATAATCTATACTTTTATCACTGCTTGTGATTATTTCAATATCATGTATGACAGATAATTGTCAATATCACGTAAACAAATGTTCTAGCAATTCAGCAGCTAAACTACACAAAAACAAGAGATCGTAGACAGATCTCCACGTTCTCATCCTGTGCAAGGTCTGCAGCTCATCAAGCATGCCCATCGAAATCATGAAACCAAACCTTGGCATGCAGGGATGGAACGACGCCAACTTATGCTTATTAACCGTCTGCTTTCTCTTCCACCAAAAAAAGGAAAAACCTTCTGCTTCTCACTATGATCATGTTCCAACAACTTGCAGATGAAAAGAAGCCAGTTTTTACGCCTGCAAAGGAGTACTCATTGGCATTTGAAACATAACTAAGTCCCTTCAAAGACCTAAGAGTTGGAGGAACTTTTAGTAATTTAACCCAGATAGGAGTACGAGAAGTATCAATATCAAGACTCTTTGACTCAGGAAGATGGGATGGAACGATGCCACCTTATGCTGATGAGTCTTCTGCTTTCTGATTCTGATCATGTTCCAACAACTTGCAGACAGAAAGAAGTCAGTTTTCGTGCCTGCAAAGGAGTAATTCAATGGCAACTGAAACATAACTGAGTCCCTCCAAAGACATAAGAACTAGAGGAATTTAAGAGTAACTTGATCCAGATAGGAGTACCAGAAGTGTCAGTATCTGAACTCTTTGGCTCAGAAAAATGGACATTATTCCAAGGACCATTCTCAATAGCACGATGACAAGTTGTAGCTGTGGGGAGTTTGAACAAGGACGGTCCGTTCTCAATCTCACTACCCTCAACTCCGCCGTCAGCATGTCAGCAGCGGAAAAATCACACCACACTGAATTTCTTCCTCCCCATGACTTCTTGGCCAACAAGAGCAGAACCCCAAGTTTCAACCCCTTCATCAACAGCAGATTTCAGAATCACTAGCAATTTTCTCCCATCAACAAAATCTGAGATTCACATTTCCTCAGAACGTGAGCTTTCGAATATTCACCAACTAGCACATCCCTTCACTTGGTACCCATTACAGCATCAAACTTTCAGTTATGGCAATGGTTAATCTGATATCGGCTTCATAAATCTACTATGAATGGAGGGTGATAACTTAGATACACAATTACGAACATATCACGTTTGCAAATTTTCGGTAGATCGACATCCACGTCTACTTTTTGATGACCAATATTCACTTGAACTTATCAGTTTTTATATAAGAACTAGTGACCTGAAAAGGGGGAAAAAGGAAAAGATCGTACGCCACAAAGATACAATTTAATCTCTTGATTACGATCACCATGCGACGTTGAATCGCTTCATGCATTTCTCGAACTGCAAAGGTCGGCAGGCCTTGTCGAGTTTGGAGTTCGCGAGAAATCAAATCCAAGAAAGAGTCGGTCGGAGTTTCAAGGAAGCGTTTAGATCAAGGGACATGAATGAAATATGGACTTGCTCTTCCAACAACAAGAAAAACAATGGTAGTGCATGATTCGTCCATCCAACTTAATTGCTGCCGTACAAGATTAGCTAAGCTAGTGCATCATGTCTACGTAGTAATAAAGTCGCTAGTTAGGTCTTGGTTCATCAAACGCACATCAAGCTTGTGAATTCATCAAACCTAGCATGATCCTTATTTAAGTCTCCCTCTCTATATACAAAAATTGTTTGTGTTAATGCTAGTCAACCTCAGATGGCCATGTAGGATGGCCGATAATGACTAAACCGTCGCTTCAGCGATTTCCAACCAAAATTAATCGGAATGACTATATTGACAAATCGTCAAAAGGTTTATAACTAAATTAACAAAATTAAAAATTTTAGGATTGACTTGGCCATCATACAATAAGTTTATAATTTTTCAGACAATTATCCCCATAACTATAATGGACTATCATAAAACATCTCATATATAGTGAGTCTTTCCTTAGCTAACACAAGGTAATTTTGCTATTAATGGCTGCCCATTTACAGAAAAATTCCTAACAAAGCTGATTTACAAGCATGCTCTTGCCGGTTTCATTTTTTGCTACTATTGCTCTGTTCGGTAAGGGTGTGTTTGTTTGTGTTTTTTTTCTATTTATGAACACAAATCTTGTTTTTTTGTTCCTGAACAAAAAAGAATGTAAACGTTTCTTTGCGTTTTTGTTCTAACTCTATTTTTTTGTTCCGAGAAGAAATTTGGGAAAAACAAACAACAAGAAAAACTTGTTTTCTATTTTCGGAACAATTTGGAGAAACAAATTTTCTCTCTCTTCTTTCTTTTCTTCTTTTTTTTTTCTTTGGCTGGCCGCCTGGCCTCGGCCATGATTGGCGACCGCCGTCGAGGGCCGGTGACCTCGACGGCCCTTGGCGAGGGTCGCCCGCCTTGGCCGGGCGAGCTTGGGCTCGCCCAAATCCGGCGAGGCTGAGCTCGCCAGCCCACCGCAAGGCGAGCCTCGCCATGGCCGGGCAAGGCCGCTGGCCCTTGTCGGCCGATCGTCAACCATGGCCGAGGCCGGCGACTGGCCAAAAGGAAGAAAAAGGAAAAAAAGAAAAATAAGAAATACAATAAAAAATTGAAAGAATACAAATTTACCAAACGTGTTTCTATTCTTTTTCTATTCTAGGAACAAGTTTACTAAATGCGTTCTTCCTTGTTCAAAAATTGTTCTCGGACCATAAATAATTTTTTCTATTTTGTTCCCTAGAATAATTTTGGAACAGAAACGTTACCAAATGCACCCTAAGAGGTTGGGTGGTCTTGGAATCATTGAGGTGAAGTTTTATCATCACCTTTTGTCACATGAGTACCCTGAAGATCGCTCTAGTGAACAATTAAGAAGTTTATGAAACTAAAACATGCGCAATTCCCATTAATTGGGTGATGGTACATGACAGTTCTTGGCAGCTTGTTGAGGCCGGTTGCCGTGTCGAAGATGAGCGGAAACCAGTACAGGCAAGGAATCTTCTCAACCATAACATTAGGACATGAAAACGACATAAGCTTTGGCTCCATTCTATAGCTCCGTATCAACAAAAACTACTTTTCTTAGGCCTGGCATATCTTTTGATTTGATACTCACTATAGTTTTATTTGTTGCTATTAGTTTATCGTTAACTCTTGTTTGCTTGTGCATTTCGCTTCAGATTCTACCACGTCAAGTTCATGTCGCAACTGAAAGTTTTGTGTTGGGTTTCCATATCTGCTCGTGGATTTCGAAATTGAGACAAACTTCATGCAAAGGCTAGAAAATGTTTTTTTTTTTTTTTTCATTCATTGGATATGGTTTCGACCATTTTGGCAATCGACTTTGAAATGAATAAAGTAGGAAACTAACAAAAATTGATGATGTTAGGGTCAATGGAAGTATATTGTACAAAGACAAATCTATGGTAGGATCTAGTGTGAGGAAACAAACAAAGGGGACTAAAGAGATTGTATCGGAGGGAGATTCTAAGAATATTCTGGTTTGGAATCCTGAAACTATTGTTGTAAACTGATCGAGAATCAAAATGAAAACTACCTATGTCTGAACCACTTTGAGAAAATCCAATAGAACATCTAAATCTATGTAGAGGCATTCTTAATCATTGAATTATTTTCTTTTAATTAATGTTGGCTCACCAGAATAATTTTCAGAAGCAATGCAGGTTCAGGATTCTATTAAGTGGGATTAGCAATACATGATGAGTTGCCTACAAGAGGTAAAAGGTGAGGCAATAGGTTCATAGAAAACCTGATGGGAACAAGAGGTACTTATATCTAGAACATTCAGATGTGAAGATTGCATTCCTCATTGGTAGAAGAGTTTTGACTCATTAATGTGCGGTAATAGGTTCACTAGATCTAAAATGGATCACTATTATGACTTCAAGAAATTTGATAACCGGCATAGTAATTTGCCATTATATGTAGATAATATGGTCGTTGGAGGAACAAGCATGAGGAAATTAACATACTGAAGTAGCAATTGTTTAATGATTGTGCGAGATAGATCAAAAGGATTTCTTAAAATGTCTCAAGAAAAGTATAATGAGGAAGTGTTGGACAAATCCAGAGTTTAGAGTGCAAAGCCCATAATGGCTCATTAGGGAAGTCATTTCAAACTCTTAATGGAGCAATCACTAAACATATGTGGAGTGAGAGTACATGGCCAAGGTACCTTGAGTGAGCTACTAGTCGTTTAATGTATGTTGCGGTGTGTATCAGACAAGACATAGCTCATGTAGGGGGATTGTGAACTAATATATGGCTAATCCGAGAACGATGAATTGGGAAGTTATAAAAGTAGCTACTAAGATACCTAAGAGGTACTTTGAGCACTACATTTTTTTTTTTTTTTATAAAAAAATAATGTGCCTTTACAAGGCTTTGTCAATACAAAACTTGGTGGTAACATTGACAATGGGAAGAACACATCAGGGTTATTATTATTATTATTATTTTTATCTTGGCATTGTTGGAACATCCCGATTTTCTAATTCTATTTTCAATAAAATGAGACAAGCATTTCATCTTCGTACATCTAGTTTTTTTCTCTGAGTTGGCCACTCACAAGAAAACTAGTCTGTGAGGTGAAGCCGTTAAGAGATTCTAATGCATTAGACTCGAAAATTTGACCAAGAAACGACTTTTCGATTGAGCTAATTTGCAAGGATCATTACAGCATAGTTAAAAATTGATTAGAGACCAGAGACATGTCGACTCGACGAGGGCTATGGTCAAGTGTGGATGATTCCACCAATCGCACAATTCTTGTTGATCGGCACTGGACCGATCTTTTTGTCGTTTTGGTACCATGTGTCCATATTTGAAACCTTGAGATTCCCGCGACAATTGAGAGTTGCCAATGTGTCGAAGATGTACATTATGACTTGAAAATGATCAATCACAGCTCAAATGCACAAAAATTCCTAAAAGCTACTCGGTAGATTAGGACGCGCTAGGATCGTGCTAAAGTGAAATTAACCGTGAAATTGAAACCGAATTCGGAAATTGGAAGTCCTATCGTGTCACAAATCATTTTAGAAACGTTGACTCATCTTCGGAAGATTTTTCTGCAAATCGAGTTTTTCGGCGAAAAATCAAAGTATGGTTATTTTGGTTCGGGAAATTTGGTAGGCCCGCTTTTGGTCATACTTTTGGGATCCAAGATGGTTCTATGGTCAAGGAAAAATGTGAATTGAAGTGTGGTGACATTGGATAAATTTATGGACTTTAATTTGGCTCAATTGGAAGGGGATTGAATGAAATTGAAAGAATTTGATGTACAAAATGTGAAATTCGTATGCCATGGGGGATGAGGCAAAATGGACCCATTGGAAGATTGTAGAGGAAGATTGGAGGTGAGTGGATGGTGATGTCATGTGAGGTCATGGTGGGGCCAAGTTGGAGGGGGTTTGGACAAGTGGAAGAAGCCCATTGGCCCTCATAAAGGGGCCGCCCTCACATCAAACTTCATCTCCTTCCTTGATTCAAGGATTTTCTTGGGAGTTAGGGAGGAGAGAGAGAAGCCGTGCGAACCAGAGCTCCGGCCGCCCATCCGCTTGCTCAACCGACCGCTCGCACGCCCGCCGGAGTCCCTCGCTGTTGCCGCTCGTTCGCGCTCGCTGCTCCGCTTGTCCACGCGTGCTGCTCCGCATGCCAGCTTGCCGCTCAGCCGCTGCTCGTGCAACCCCGACTCTCTAGCACCGCCATCCGTTGCTGCCCTTTGTCGCCAACCACGGCGTGGTGGTCTTCCAGCTTGCCGGAGAGCCACCGCGAGCCAATTGAAGCTAGCCCGCGTCTACTACTGCTCTGCCTTCGTTCGACCATCCAAGTCATTGTCCAGCCACTACTTGCCATTGCCAAGCTGCCGTGAGCCACTATCCAGCTCGCCAGAAGCTCATGTAAGCCGCCGCTGCCACCCGCTGGTTCTCCTTTGCCTAACCAGCCGCTGAACAGCTCTCCTCTGGCCAAGATCAGTAGCTGGAAGTTCCAGCAAGTTTCAATCTTCAAGGTCTGTTTTAGGTGCCTTCCGGTCCTCTCTTGGTGTCACCCTGTGGAGGTTTATCGACCTCCTTGCCATTGTCTTCATCGGGAACTCATCGAAAAGCGATTCCGGTGAGTTTAGCTTCTAAACCTTGATTATAGGGTTAATGATGCTTAAAGGGGGCTTAGTTCAAGCTAAGTAAACTTAGGTGGTCAATTTAGTTTAGTTAAGTGTTGATTAGATTAAGGGGTATGATTAGTTTAGTGTATGATTAATTAATGCTAAGTAGAGGTTTAGATTAGTATAATCTTGTTTAAACCTTAATTGATTATTTTAGATTATTTAATTATTTTTATTTAAATTCATTTAATTATTTAATAAAAATCTATATTATAAAATATGATTAAAATATGATTATTTAATTAATTTTCGGAATAAATTTAATTATTTATTATTTCGAAACCTATTCCGGGATTTTAAATTGTCATAATTTCGCACTGATCGCTGCTATGTATTCAGATTATGAATTTGATGGTTGGATATTACAAATTGAGTGTTGATTGTGAAAACTATGGACTTTAATAAGAAAATCCTAAGTGTCGGGTTTTGATACCAAAATTAGATTTTAAATATTATATTACATGGTGGGGTTTGAAAAAGTAAGATATTAGTTTTTTGGTTCGAAATTAATGTGTCCCCACACACGTGAATTATTTCTTAAACATTTTTAATATGAAGAAAAAGAGGCCGGGATCACTATTTTAAATGGAAGCATCGAATGAAATGCAAAGTGTCCTGGGTCGAGTATGAATTATTTGTGTGTTAATTAAGAGGAAATTGTCCTGAACTGTTGAGCCTGACTTGCCTCTATATGGGATGCCCCATACAACAGATGCGGGTCGCAGTAGATTCTGGGCCCATGCTCCTTTGGGAACGTCATCAACGTAATGACAAAGCCGTACTCCAAGGTGGGGAGACGATGCCTTGCTAAACGCCAGTAGATAGTTGAACTGCGAGTAGGTTATGTTAATGTGTGGCAGTGAATAAAAGTTGGATCGCATGCTGTGGTTGTTGGTTATGTGAAAGTGATTACGCTCCAGTTGTTTAAGTTCTTATTACTACCTGTGATTGAGTGATATGAACTGTACTAACCTGTGGGAAGGAAATAAGGCTAGGTTAGTCTTCTGTGTGATGTGGCTAGGCCACCATTGGGTGTATTTTCTTTCTAATAGGGGTTTAGGGGATGAACTTGCTAAGATAATGTCTCACCCCGTTGTGGGCCAAATATTTCAGGACCATAGATGGCGATACCCCCGGAGCAATATGGTATTCCTATGCAGATTATCGAGCAGGTGTATAGTTTTCCTGATCCTGGAAGTCATTGGATCTATGAGCTTGTGAGGATCACGGTCTAGATCGAAGAGGACATGCTCGTTAGGGTGCCTCATCGTTACAAAGTGTGGTTCCGCTTTGGAATCAATGGTTTTAGGATTGGTCCTCTGAGGAGTTTTGATATTCCACCTGCTATTGTGGAGGCCATCCAAGGTGAGGGCGTAGTTGACCCTCCTGATGGTGGGGTGGAGGACCTGTTGTCTCTGAAAGTTGATCAGCCAGAAGTGGGATCGACGAACGAGTCCGACTAGTAGTCATAGGATTGTTCCTTCTTTTTGGTGGACTGATCTTTTTGTAGACTGACCCTTTTTGGTGTATGTAAACTCTGGTGTGAATATCTATGAAAGTAAGTTTGGATGTGAATGAGTTGGTTTCCTGCTTTTCTATCTCATAAGTCTTGTCAAGGGTTTTATAATACGTTCTGCATGCGCATATAAAATGAATGTGGTTGGCAACACTACCTGGGAATGTCGCATTTGCATGAGCATGGCGGGTTGTTCGCATGCTCGGGGTTTCGGGGCATCACAACTCTGTTTAAGTGGTATCAGAGCATAGTTTGTATATGGAGTGATAAGGAGCGAGGGAGTCATGGGATAGTTTGTAGGAAAGACTTTTAATATGCTGATGCATGTGGTTGATAGTTGTTAAATAGCTTGTTGGTGTGGTCACTCAGATTCTAATGTAGTATTAGAATTTGAAAATAGGTATCTATACTAAGCCTGTAGCAAGAGTGATCGGAAGCATAGAGTTCCTAGGAAGAGGGCAGTAGGCCCTGTGTTTCGGGGTGGGCTGCCGTCAAGGGTCAGCGCCCGAGGTGCCCTAGGTAGAGCTCAGGCTGAGGCCAGCACAAGTGGTGTAGCATCGCTTCCAGTCGATGTTGGGGTAGTAGCCCCTGAGGATCCAAGGTTTGTTGGAATCATGCGGATGCTTGAGTTGATGGGTGACAGAATGGATCAGCAGACCGTCGCTTCAGCCACTGCTACCGCCACTACCACCAATGCCGCTAACGTTGCCAATGCTGCTGCCGCCACAATTGCCACTGCACCTGTCACCGCACTTGCCGCCGCACTGGTCGTCAAACCTAAGGTAGCACTTGTTGAAGTTCCACCTAGGAACATGGCCGCTGGGAGGCCTATGCATAAGTTGGTAGAGCAATTTCTGAGGTTGAATCTGCCAACGTTCATGGAAGCAGGAGATTCCAAAGCTACAGCATCATGGATTCGGGAGTTAGAGAATGCCTTTGATTTACTGATGTGCATTGAGGCAGAGAAGGTTGTTTTGGAGCCTATTAGTTGAAAGGGATCACAAGTACTTGGTGGAAGACTACTAAAGGGATAGTGTTCCCTGAAGGCGTAGTTCCAGAGTGGAATGCCTTTCTCGAGGTCTTCAACAAGAAGTACTTCTTTGACTGTGCTAGAGAGATGAAGATGGCAGAGTTTCAGCGCCTTTGCCAAGGTACGATGTTAGTCGATCAATACGAAGTGAAGTTCGCTGAATTGTCGCAATATGCCCCTGATCTAGTCCAAAGACCATCAAACCGAGCTCGAAGGTTTAGAGACGGGCTCCAACCGGATGTGAAGAGCTTGTTGGTGCCATTAGACTTGAAGGAGTACAAAGATCTTTATAAACGGGCCTAGCTAATTGAGAAAGACTAGAATGAGAGAGCTGTTGCATTTGGGTCGTGGTTTAATTTGAACAGAGAAGGTAATCGGTTTGGGAAAAGACCGATGTTTGGAGGAAGGTATCCTGTTCCACCCAACAAGAAGGGTGGGATAGGGAAACCATTGCCAAGCCATAATGGAGTGTGTCGTTCATGTGGAAGACGACATGGTTCAGCCCCATGTCCCTCTAGGACGGGTGCTGTTATGAGTGTGGCCAGCAGGGTCACATAGCTAGGAATTGTCCCAGGAGACCGATGGGACAACATCAGTTGCCGCCACCGCCACCGTTGGGTCAGAATAGAGGAATCGCATCATCGAATATGCTGCAGGGTGGATTGGTCCGACCTCCAGCTCAAGGAATGATTTATGCGATCACTAGAGGACAGGTGGAGGATGCGCCTAATGTGATCACAAGTATGGTCTTGTTGAACGACCAACCTGTTTATACTTTATTTGATCCTAGAGCTACACATTCATTTATAGTTGAAAGATATGTTAAGTTGGTAGAATTAATTTATGAGTTGTTGGAGTATGTGATTAGCATATCTACGTTGTTAAAGGATAAGGTGTTAGCTTCAGTGGGTTGTCTTGGTTGCAAGTTAGTGATTGGTGAGCGAGAGGGGATGATAGACTTGATAGTCCTAGCCATGTATGATTTTGATGTGATAATTGGCATGGACTAGCTCACCAAGCAATGAGCTAAGTTGGACTGTTATCGCAAGGCAATTTAGTTTAACCCGTTAGAGGGTGAGAGTTTCGAGTTTATTGGGAGTCGAGGAGGACCATTGATTTCCTTAATCTCGTCGTTTGAGGCAACTCGTTTGCTAGATGAGGGTTGTCAAGGTTACCTAGTGACTTTCGTGGATACGACAATAGAGGAGTTGAAGATAGAAGACATTGTAGTGGTGCAAGAGTTCCTAGACGTGTTTTTGAAAGAATTATCATGTTTGTCGCTAGAGAGAGAGAGAGATAGAGTTCATGATTAAGTTAGCCCCCGGGACCGAGCCAATCTCTAAAGCTCCTTACCAGATGGCCTTGTTAGAACTTAAGGAATTGAAGGTGCAGATGCAAGAGTTGTTGGATAAAGGATTTATCCGTCCTAGTGCATCACCTTGGGGAGCACCAGTTCTGTTCGTGAAGAAGAAGGATGGTTCTTTGCGCTTGTGCATCGACTATCGACAACTCAATCAGGTGATGATCAAGAACAAGTATCCGTTGCCGAGGATCGAAGACTTCCTTGATCAGCTTTAAGGAGCGTCGATATTCTCTAAGATCGACTTAAGGGGTATCATCAACTAAGGATTAGGAAGGAAGACATACCGAAGTCGGCATTTCGCACTCGATACGACATTATGAGTTTACTGTGATGCCATTTGGGTTGATGAACGCCCCAGCTACTTTCATGGATCTGATGAACCGTGTGTTCAATGAGTACTTGGATCAGTTCGTAATCATTTTCATCGATGACATCCTAGTATACTCGAGGAGTATTGAGGATCACGAAGAGCACTTAAGGATAGTGCTTCATACTTTGAGGGATCACGAGTTGTATGCCAAGTTTAGTAAGTGCGAGTTTTGGCTAACTCGTGTGGCTTTCTTAGGTCACATCATCTCCGGAGAAGGAATCTCAATGGACCTAGCCAAGATTGAAACAATGATCAACTGGCCAAGACTGACTACAGTGACAGAGATTAGAAGTTTTTTGGGTCTAGCAGGGTATTACAGATGGTTTGTAGAAAGGCTTTTAGTTTTGGCATCATCGTTGACAAGACTTCTGAAGAAGGAAGAAAAGTTTGTGTGGTTAGGTAAGTGTGAGAGTAGTTTCCAAGAGTTTAAGCAGAAGCTAACTACTACACCTGTGCTTACTATTCCATCTGGTCCAGGAGGATTTGAGATCTACAATGATGCATCATTTAAAGAACTGGGTTGCGTGTTAATGCAGCATGGTAGGGTTGTTGCATATACGTCCCGTTAGTTGAGACCTCACGAGTTAAATTATCCAATGCATGACTTAGAACTCGTAGCGATCATCTTTGTCCTAAAGATTTGGAGGCATTATCTATGTGGAGAAAGATTTCAGATCTTCACTAACCATCTAAGTCTCAAGTACTTATTTTCTCATAAGGAGTTGAATATGAGACAGCATTGATGGATGGCACTCCTGAAGGACTATGACTATGACTATGAGATTTTGTATCACCCTAGAAAGGCGAACAAGGTTGCTGATGCACTAAGAAGGAAGTCTTCAGTTGCGCAGATGGTACTTAAAGAATGGAGTCTACTCGAGAGAGCATGAAATGTGGGTTTCAAATTTGAGGTAGGTCACATTTCGAATCTTATGGCCACCCATAGAATTGAGCCGGAAGTATAAGTCAGAATTAGAACGCTTCAGCCAACAAATCTAGATGTTCAGAAAATCCTGCAAGAGGATATCGAGAAAAGGAAAGCTGACTTTAAGATTCCTAAAGATGGAACATTGAGGTTCCGAGGACGATTGGTTGTACCTGATGATGTGGAGTTTAGAGAGGAGATTTTATCAAAAGCGCATTGTAGCAATTACAACATTCATCCTGGTAGTACCAAGATGTATCAAAATCTGCATCAAAATTTGCATCAACACTATTGGTGGTCTGGTATGAAGGTGGACATCGCCAAGCATGTCGCCTAGGTGTTTGACATGTCAACAGGTCAAAGCTCAGCATTGCAAACCGGGAGGACTTCTACAACCTCTCGATATCCTAGAATGGAAATGGGAGCATATCACGATGGATTTCGTGATTGGACTACCAAGGAGCCAAAGAGGAAATGATTCAATTTAGGTAGTAGTAGACAAATTGACAAAGTCGGCTCATTTCATCGTAGTTTGAAAGGACCTAAGTTTGGATAGACACACAAATCTGTACGTGTGCCAGATAGTTTGTATGCATGGAGTACCGATTACGATTACTTCAAACAAAGACCCGAGGTTCACTACCGTTTTTTGGAAGAGCTTGCAATCCGCTTTAGGAATGAAGCTGTAGTATAGTACGGCCTATCATCCGCAAACTGATGGCCAATCTGAGAGGACAATTCAGACCCTCGAAGACATGCTGCGAGCTTGCATTTTGGACTTCAAAGGAAGTTAGGAGGAACAGCTTCATCTGGTTCAAGTTTGCCTACAACAACAACTACCAGCAAAGTATTCAGATGGCTCCTTTTGAAGCATTGTATAACAAAGCGTGCAAAACGCTAGTGTGTTGGGATGAAGTCGGGGAAAGAAAGATCACATTCTAGAGTTGGTTCAGCAGTCAGTGGAGGCAATTGCCGTTATTAGAGACAGATTAAAGACCGCTCAGAGCCACCAGAAAAGTTACGCCGATAAGCGTTGAAGGCCATTGGAATTCCAAGTTGGTGAGCACATCTTTCTGAAGGTGTCGCCAATGAGGGATACTTCACGCTTTGGCGAAAAGGAGAAACTGAGTCCGAAGTACGTAGGTCCCTTTAAGATTTTGGAAAGAATAGGGACTCTAGCATATCGTCTTGCACTGCCGCCAAGGTTGGCACAAGTGCATGACGTCTTTCACGTGTCGATGTTAAGGAAGTATCAATCTAATCTGACACACGTTCTAAATTTTGAAGAATTAGACGTGGACGACAATGTGTCGTACGTTGAAAGCCCGGTTCAAATTGTGGATTGCAAGGAGCAGGTTCTACACACCAAGACCATCCCGTTGGTCAAAGTGGTATGGTAACACCATAGCACTGAAGGAGCAACTTGGGAAACCGAAGAATCGATGAGACAATTGTACCCCCACCTTTTTGCTTAAGATTTGTAATGATTTAAATTTCGAGGACAAAATTTTTATAAGAGGGGAAGAGTTGTAATATTTTGATTTTCCAATTCTATTTCCAGTAAAATGAGATGGGCATTTCATCTTCGCGCATCTAGTTCTTTTCTCTAAGTTGGCCACTCACCAGCAAATTAGTTCATCAGGTGAAGCCATTAAGGGATTCCAACGCATTAGACTCGAGAATTTGATCAAGAAACGACTTTTCAACCGAGCTAATCTGTAAGGATCATTACAACACAGTTAAAAATCGATTAGAGACTGGAAATTGGTCGACTCGACAAAGGCATGTGATCAAGTGTGGGTGATTCCACCAGATCGCACAATTCTTGTCGATCGGCACTAGACCGATCTTTTTGTCGTTTTGGTACCTTGTATCCGTATTTGAAAACTTGAGATTCCCACGACAACCGAAAGTCGCCAATGTGTCAAAGATGTACATTGTGGCTTGAAAATGATCAACCACAGGTCAAATGCATGAAAATTTCTAAAAGGGCTAGTATCGTGCTGGAGTAAAATTAACCGTGAAATTGAGACCAAATTTAGAAATTGGAAGTTCTAGTGTGTCACAAATCATCTTAGGAGCATTGACTCATCTTTGGAAGATTTTTCATGCAAACCGAGTTTTTCAACAAAAATCAAAGTATGGTTATTTTGGTTCGGGAAATTTGGTAGGCCCACTTTTGGTCGTACTTTTGGGATTCAAGATGGTTCTATGGTCAAGGAAAAATGTGAATTGAAGTGTGGTAACATTGGATAAATTTATGGACTTCAATTTGGCTCAATTGGAAGGGGATTGAATAAAATGGAAATTGAAGAATTTGATGTACAAAATTCAAATTTCGTATGCCATGGGGGAAAAGCAAAAATGGACCCATTGGAAGATTGTCAGAGGAAGATTTGAGTGAGTGGAGTTGATGATGTCATGTGATGTCATGTGGGGCCAAGTTGGAGGGGTTTGACAAGTGGAAGAAGCCCATTGGCCCTCTTAAAGTGGGGCTTCTCACATCAAACTTCATCTTCTTCCTTGATTCAAGGATTTTCTTGGGAGTTGGGGGGGAGAGAGAGAAGCCGAAACCAACCAGCCCCAACGCCGCCATCCACTTCGCTCGACCGCTCGATGCCCGCACGCTGCCAAAGTCCTCGTTCTGTCACCGCTCGCTCGCTCACGCTTTGCCATGCGTCGCTTGCGAAAGCCCACTCCGCCTCGCCCACTCGACCAGCTCGTCGCCGCCGCTGTCCAACACCGCTGTCCGTCGCCGCTTTGGTTGAGCCACCATTCGAGCCTCACCGCCGTGGTTCTTCCTAGAGAGCCACCTCGAGCTTGTCGCCAGCCTCGATGGAGTGTCCCCGATCCTCTGGCCGTCATCCCTAGCTCGAGCCGCTCATCCACCAGCAGCTCCCTTGCCGTGAGCCACCGTCCAGCTGCCGGAAGCTTGTGCCCGCCACCCACCCGGTCCTCCTCCGCAATTGACCACGGGCAGCCCTCCTCCCGCCAAGGTCAGCAATTGGAAGTTCAAGCAAGTTTTAATCTTCAAGGCCCATTTTAGGTACCTTCCGATTCTCTCTTGGTGTTGCCTCGTGGAGGTTTATTGACCGCCTCGCCGTTGTCCTCACCGAGAACTCATCAGAAAGCGATTCCTGTGAGTTTAGCCTCTAAACCTTGATTAGAGAGTTAATGATGCTTATTAAGGGCTTAGTTTAAGTTGAGTAAGCTTAGATGGTTAATTTAGTTTAGTTAAGTGTGGATTAGATTAAGGGGTGAGTGTATGATTAATTGAGGCTAAGTAGATGTTTAGATTAGTATAATCTTGATTAGACCTTAATTGATTATTTTAGATTTAAATAAATATTTCGAAATTTATTTAATTATTTAATAATAATTTTATTATAAAATTATTAAAATATTATTATTTAATTAATTTTAGGAATAAATTTAATTATTTAATAAATTTAAAAATTATTTTGAAACCTTAAATTTCTTGAATTTCATTTTGATCGCTGCTATGTATTCAGATTATGAATTTGATGGTTGGATATTGCAAATTGAGTGTTGATTGTGAAAATATGGACTTTATTCAAAAAATCCCAAGTGTCGGGTTTTGATACCAAAATTGGATTTTAAGTATTATATTAAATAGTGGGGTTTGAAGAAGTAAGATATTAATTTTCTGGTTCGAAATTAACGTGCCCCCACACACGTGAATAATTTCTTGAACATTTTTAATATGAAGAAAAGAGGCCGGGATCACTATTTTAAATGGAAGCATTGAGTGAAATGCAAAGTGTCTTGGGTCGAATATGAATTTAGTTGTGTGTTAATTAAGAGGAAATTGTCTTGAGCTGTTGAGTTAGACTTGCCCCTATATGGGATGCCCCATACAACGGATGTAGGTGGCCGTAGATTCTGGGCCCATGCTCCTTCGGGAGCGCCGTCGACGTAATGACGAAGCCGTGCTCCAAGGTAGGGAGACGATGCCTGGCTAAACGCTAGTAAATAGCTGAATTATGAGTAGGCTATGTGCATGCGTGGAAATGAATAAATTGAGATCGCATGCTGTGACTGTGGATTATGTGAAATTGATTGTGTTCCAGTGGTTTAAGTTCTTATTACTACCGTGATTGAGTGATATGAACTGTACTAACTTGCAGGAAGGAAATAAGACGAGGTAAGTCTTCTGTGTGATGTGACTAGGCCACCCTTAGATGTATTTTCTTTCTAATAGGGGTTTAGGGGGTAAACTTGCTGAGACAATGTCTCACCCCGTTGCGGGCCAAATATTTCAAGACCGTAGATCGCGATACCCTCGGAGCGATATGTTATTCCCATGCAGATTATCGAGCAGGTGCATAGTTTTCCTGATCCTGGAAATCATTGGATCTATGAGCTTATGAGGACCACGGTCTAGATCGAAGAGGACATGCTTGTTAGGGTGCCTCATCGATACAAAGCGTGGTTCCGCTTTGGAATCAATGGTTTTAGGATTGGTCCTCTGAGGAGTTTTGATATTCCACCTGTTGTTGTGGAGGCCATCCTAGGTGAGGGCGTAGTTGACCCTCCCGATGGTGGAGTGGAGGACCTGTCGTCTCTAGAAGTTGATCAGTCAAAAGTGGGATCGACGAATGAGTCTGACTAGTAGTCATAGGACTATTCCTTCTTTTTAGTGGACTGATCTTTTTGTAGACTGACCCTTTTTAGTGTATGTAAACTCTGGTGTGAATATTTTATCAAAGTACGTTTGGATGTGAATGAGTTGGTTTCCTGCTTTCCTATCCCGTAAGTCTTGTAAGGAGTTTTATAATACGTTCCTCATGCGCATATAAAATGAATGGGGTCGGCAACACTACATGGGAATGTCATATTTGCATAACCATGGCGGGTTGTTCGCACGCTCGGGGTTTTGGGGCGTGACAATTGCAGTCAATTGGAACTCCAAACATCAGAAGTATGTTTCATTCTCAACCACTAAAGCACAGTACATTGCTATATCTAAAGCTGGCAATAAGATCATTTGGTTGAAGAATTTTCTAAAGGAGATAGGGAAGAAGCATGATAGTAGTGGTCCTTTCATTGATAGTCAAGATGCTACTTATCTTGCAAAGATTCCAGTACTTCACTCAAGGAAAAAAATACTTTTATTATCATAGTTAAAAGATTTACCTAGTACGGCATTATAGTTTCCCTTAATTATTTTGAAGGATTTTTCACGTAATTATTTTCTTGCCTACTTCTCTGACTATTCTCTTTTACATTTCTCAGTCGCAATAGAGGGGAGCTTCCTATATATAAGTCCATATCCATCATCAGTCTCAATTAAAACACTAAACTTACACCAAGCCGTGCCTCTACATTAATACCAATTGAGATATGTGCATAACCAAAAATCCATATGTAGTCAAATAACTATTGGACTCTCATAAAGTGTCTCATATATAGTGAGTTTTTTTTAGCAAACATAAAGTACTTTTGCTATTAATTGCTTCCCAAATACGAAAAATTCTTTTAGAGCTCTACGTGCGCACTTTTTGCTAATGTTTTGCTGCTAGTGTTCTGTTTGGTAAGAAGTCAGGTAGTCTTGAAACCACCAACATAAAGCTTTGCACTCACATCTTATCACTCAAACAACCCTCTCCTTGTCTCTCATTGCTGAGAGAGAGAGAGAGAGAGAGAGAGAGAGAGAGAGAGAGAGAGAGAGAGAGAGAGAGAGAGAGAGAGAGAGAGATCCCTCTCATGGACAATTACGACCGGTACATGATGAAATATGGGAGTCGAGATCCTACTTTTTACGCAACCTCTGTAAAATGTTAAATGTTAATTACACAAATTTTTTGCCATGCATTTCATTTAGATTTTATAAAACTAAACTTGTACACTTTTCCAAATCTTATGTTGGTTGAACATGATAAAACATTCATATTGCCCTCTGATCTCGCCTGTGAAGGAAATCATTGGACCTACAGTTGATTCATTTATTATATATGTAAATCCTAGATGCAAAAAATATGCCAGAGTTGTTCCTTATTAATTGGGTAACAGTACATGACAATTTTTTGTTAGCTTGTTGATGCCAATTGTAATATTAAAGATGAACGGAAAATAGTTAGATGCTGTTGACACTTAAATTTTGATTAGGATTTTTAATTTAGGCCTTAGTCTCTTTTAATCTTTGTTTTCCTTTTTTTTTCGGATAATAAATAAATAACAAAAACAACAAAAAAAAAAATAAAGAAAAAACAAAAAGCAAAAGTAGTAACGGTTGGGGCTGGGCCTTTGCGCCCAGCCTCTTTTCCTTCCCCTTCACCCTCCCGCATGGGCCAAAGGCCCAATCCTCCTTTTCTTCACCCCCAGCCCGCCCCCCTCTCTCTTCTTCTTCTTCTTCCTTCTTCCCTCTTCTTCCCCTATGCCTCTGCAACTCACGCGCACAGAGGGTGCCGACGCGTGAAGGACAAGCTAGGGAAGAGAGAGGAGCATAAGCCGTGGCTGAGAGGACACGGCATTGATGGCGAGCGAGCCTTCGTGGAGGGGGAGGAACTGATGCCGGTTCGGTCGGCGAAGGAAGGCCGGTTGGCGCACCAAGGACCGCCAGCCTAGCCTCTGCCGACTGGCACCCCTGTGCCTATAAATAGGGTGTCGGAGGGGAAGGCCAGAGGGCACGGCGAACTCGGAGATCTTCCCTTGAGAGACTTTAGGGGAAATCGAAGAGCAAGCACGCGAGAGAAATCCGGTCGTCTGCTCGAACGGCCTACCTCTGAGAGACTTCAGGGGAGGTCGACGGCAAGCGAACTCGAAGAGAGAGCGATCGAAAACGAGCGAGCGTCGCAAGCTTCCCCCAAGAGACTTCAGGGGAGGCCCAAGCACTTGCAAGCCCAGATCTGAGGGAGAGGGAAGAGATCGGAGTCGGAGAGAGGAGGTTCCGGAGAACTAGATTTGAGAAGCCGAGGACTCGTCGTTGTGACCGTCGCTGCCCCATCACATCTGTTGCTTTGGGCTGCCGCCTCCGCCACCAACGACGCCGTCTCGCCGACCAGCAACGCCGCTGCGCCATACCCTCTCCACAGACAGGTATCAACCTCGCTTGGCTGTCGCCGTTTCCGCTCGAAACCCTCCTTGTTGCCTCGAGCCACCGTGGGATCCAGTCTTCGGTCGTGCTCTATCCGCCGTTCCCCTCTGCATCTCCTCCCGTCACCACCGCCGTGCCGCCACACCGCATCCTCCTACCATTGCTGTCCCTCGTATCGTCGTCGTCGTCGGCGCCGATCCGCCGTCCCAGCCAGTTCGTCGGCGCCGCGTCCAAGCGAAAAGGGAGGAGGCATCGCGTCGGGTCACGACCTGGGTCGGACTAGGGTAGGGTTTCCGCCGGGTCGGGCCTATACGTGTGGGCTGAGTTGCGTTGGGCTAGAATTTTTGTGAAGTGGGCCAAAAAATAGGTTTGGGCTTTTGCGGGGCAATCCGCGTTTTGGGCAAACGGCCCGAGTCGGATCCAACTTGAGAATCCGACCCGGTTCGTTTTTATATTATTATAATATAAAATAATATTTAAAAATAAAAAAATAAAAAAATAATTTATTTTCCAGAAAATAAGAAAAATAAAAAATATCCCATATTTTCCAAAAAAGCCAAAAAGTCAGAAAAAGAAAAAAAGATTTATATTTTCCAAAAAAACCAAAAATCAAAAATGCTTTTTATGTCCAAAAAATGAGAAAATGCCCAAAAATATTTTTCCTTCACAAATGCATGGAAAATCCCTCAAATATCCAAAAAGTCCTAGGGCTTAAACAAGATTAGGTACCGAAAGGGCATTAGTGATTAACTAGTGTAATCAAGTCCCCAATCCTAATTTCTTTGGTTGCGTAGGAGCGAGTATTTCTCTCGATATTTCGCTTGGGTTTCTAATCGACCCACCCCAAACTGATTAGTGGCGACTCCCTTTAAAATTAACTTACATGTTGAAAAACTTGGACCATTAAGTCGTGAATTGGTAGATTTGGGAGAGTCTGGGCAAAAATAGATCTAGCCAAACCATTAGCCCGCCCCGATTGAGCGCCGAAAAAAGAGGTCGTGATAGCTTGGCGACTTCGCTGGGAACAATTTGAGGACTTAGGCCGTTTTTATCTTGTTTAAATGCTTTACCGACTTGTTTTGTTTTTTTTTTTTTTGTTTTTTTGTTTTTGTTTTTTTGTTTTTGTTTTTTTGTTTTTGTTATGCAGCTCAGTAACTTAGAGGTTTATTTTAATTTTGGTTAAAGTAGATTGGTTTGTGATTATAAACTATTGTGCATGCTTTATTGTTTTAACATTACACATGGCACACACAATCCAGCCGCCAGACCTGAGCCGCCATAGGATGTTTATGATAGTGTTAAGAAAGATACGGCTTCGAACGCGAGACTGCGTTATGAGGTTGCCTTTCTTTTCCCCAAATTTCTCTAGCCGAGGTTAAGAGAGTACACTGCTAACGTGAGACTGCGACAACGGATATCCTTTTAATTTCAACAAACCTTCTCAATTAGAAATCGAGCCGCACATCCCATGCGCATGTCCTTGTGTTTGCCATTAAAAGCAAAGTAATTTCTTTACTTTTACTCAGTCTTTTTATTGGCCCATGGTAATTTAGGGTAGGTTTTTTGAGTCCCAGTTTATATGTGATGGGAGAAGACGATATCCAGTTTATTCCCGCTCCTAAAGCAGAGCTCTTTAGATGGTGGGGGTTAATTGGACCAGTATGCCCAAGAGCGCGTGAAAGCCAAAGTAGGTCATCTTCTATCATTGATCCAAATCCCCGTTCATCCCAAAGTCATACAAGCCATGGCGCATTTCTAGTGCCCGAAAACAACTACTTTTATGTTTGGTAGGTTTGAGCTAACCCCAACTCTAGAAGAATACAACATCATCATTGGAATACCTCTCGAGAATAAGCTTGTCAGGCCATCAACAAGCATCATCCCGTTGCGTGGGTTAGCACTACTTTTAAGAACTGAAGTTTATGTTATGAGGCAAATTCTTGAAAACAACCATAATACCTGCCCACTAGAATTTATGAATGCCTATTTTCAAAATCAGCCTATGACCCAAAAAAGTGAGATTTTCCTCCTGGCTTTTTTCAGGTTCATCATTTTCCCCATCAAAGAAATATCATAAGTCCTAAGATGGCATGGACAGTTGATCATATCTCAATGAGGCAAAATTATGTCAACATGATTTTAACTGAAACATTATTGTCTTTTAATCGTTTTAAAGAAAACACGGAAAAAAACATGCGGGTCTCTTCGGAAATTTTACAAGTCTGGTTCTTTTCTCACCTAAGCGAATTCTGAGGCTTCATGCGATCGTCTGAAACGAATGATTTCGAAAATCTATTACAAAAATTTATGGTTTTAGAACCATAGATTCCCAATCAAAGCTGTTTAAATTGGATAAGCTTCCTAAGAGACCCAACTCTTGAGGCATTCCAATGGTGTGCTGGTTGGTTCCATGAAAAGAGAGCTCGCTTCGCTTACAAATACTGCCGCCCAATTCCATTGCTCAGCCTCACCGGCGCCGTTCCCTATTACCCATATCGGGTGGGACAACAATATGGAGCCCTTTAGGAGATCCCACCGCCTTTCAAGAGGAGGATCCCTCCAGTCATTTTCAACACAAGCCGTGACTACGTGGTCGAAATTTTATCGTTGAGAAAACCTAGGACAAGTGTCATCGCAAAAGGATCGTGGTACCTGAAGGGCTCAAGGGAGAAGAAAAAGCCCACCACGCCTCCATGTCCTACATCCACAACCATCATATCCCGACAAAACAGAAGCCATCGGTCCCTCACTCAATCAGCGAGAGTAGCCAGCATGAGCAAGCAGAGCTTATGCAAAGGATATAGGAATAGGCCGAATACTCGTCTTTGAGCCAGTCCAGGAAAGCAAATACCTTTGCAAGAACAAGGCTCCCCATTGCATATAAAATCTCAGTCATGTGCCCCTTAGTGTTTATTTTGTGAAAGTTTTGTCCCATTATTTAGGGACTTTGATTTAATATTGAGTATTTCGTTCGTTATTTTAATTTTAAGTTATGGGTGTCGAAGTCTGTGGTTTATAAAATCCTCTTTTGATAAATAAAAAACAGATAGACCGTTGCCATGGGTCAATCTTTGTCTACTCTTGTGCTCATTCATTGTTTTCACAACGACAGGTAATTATGAATTGCCAGCTATCATCCACCTGCGAATGGTCCCACATGATAAGGCCCGATCAGAATGATGTACAAAATCACCTCGCAAAAACATTGAAGATGGCGTAGGACAGATGTCCATTGTCCTTCGACAACTCTTGAGGCAAATGGAATCCACTCAAGCTGAGCCCAACTCCGTAGCTGCTTTAAGCACTGTCATGACACCCGCGAATTTGCCAGAGAATAACCAACACCTTTTAGAAAGTTTGAAAAGATCATGAAAAAGTTAAACCAGCTGCAAGGGCAGAATCCCATGGACCTATCCAATTACACCGGCATTGAGATCCCTAAAGAGCTCAAAGCACCTGAATGCAAAAGGTATGCTGATACCTCTTGCCCAGAGACCTACTTGCAGGCCTACTTGGTCTGAAGGATGATTCGATTGTACCAATCAAGCTTGACTGGCCCCACCTTGCGATGGTACATTGTTAGGAAGATTAGTCTCTTTAAGACCTGGGGGGAACTAATTCATGTTTTCCACCAAGAATATAATATTGACATTAGCCCTGACATCGCCTTGCCCTACGAAAAGCCGATGGTCGCGGAGCACGAGGAGCCGTTAGTTGCTGAGATAGGAGAAGAAGATGTCAATGAAGCCTTGCATGATAAATGGGCGACTGAGCAACATCCTATTGCTGAAAAGTTTCCCACTGGGAAAGGCAAGAAGCCTGTGTACGAGGTTAAAGACACAGAGCCTGTTCAAGACCGGGGCACGACAGGACAACTCCCCAAGCTTATTGCAAGAGCTAGGGTTCAAAGAATGCTGACCCCTATCAACCTAGAGAGTGAAGCAGAGAGTGAAGCTCTACTATCTCTCACTCCCCTTGACAAAGTCCAACTGGCAAAACGAAGGATCTTACTCAAAAGGTCTGGACCAAGAGCCAAGAAAAGAAAGCCTAAACAATTCAATTTAGCGTCTGCCATTAAGTATAGGCAAAATCTGATAGCTAGTGAGCCACCGTGCCAAAACTTCGAGCATCCCTTAAAGTACAACCCTGAAGACTACCAGTCCTTAGGATACAATCCCAAGGACTATCAGTGTTATACACATGAAATCGGCCATTCATCGTATAACTGCTTCCTACCCACACACAAGGTCGAAAGCCTGTCAGAAGAGGGAACATTCGTCCTTATCTGCTATGATCCTAATGAACTACTAAGCTTGTCACCTAACCATGAAGATAGCTTAAATGCCTCATCCTCGTTTGGTGATTTTGACCTAGAAGAAAGCAATGGGATAATCTTGGTAGAGTCCAGTTTCCCTGAAACAGAAAAATTTACCACTACAATGAATATGCAATGGGAAAACCAGTTGCCTAACCAAGACACACCGGGCCCTTCTTGCCCTCGTAGGATTATAACCCCCAGAGAAATGTGGATACCTAATCTCCGCAAGTATAATGACACAACTTGCCCCGTGGCTCATTTGTAATATCTCCACGCCGAAATGAGCTGGTACTATAGCCCGATGTCATTCGCAACTTGGGCCTTCCAAGAAAGTCTTACAGGGCCTGCATTGCAATGGTTCATCATAGTAGATATCTACTTCATGAGAGATTGGAATGAGCTGTCTTCTGCATTCCCGCTTTAGTATCAAAGCCAGATTGGAACTGAACTGCCTTGCGAGAACTTGGTTCACTTTAGAAGAAGACCAATGGAAGATTTCCGAGCATATGCAAGGAGGTGGAAGGCTTTTATGATGCAAACCTACCCTCAACTGGCCGAAGAAGAAATGATAAAGCTATTCATAGGAGCTTTACCTCGCAAGCATCGTTGTTGGTTACATGGTTTGCACTTCCGTAGCTTCAATAAAGTGGTCCTCTCATGCGAATACTTCGAGTCTACTGGAGACGAGGAACTCTTAGGCACTTGATTTCAGAATCAACATTATCAAAGTGCTCCTTTTTCATAGGAGTTTCCATAGGTTTTGCTTGCTTGTATAATTTCATGTTTCTTATCCTGTCTAGTGTACTACTGTTGTATTTTCCATTCTAGTAATCTAATGTACAGTTCCAATATTTTATTTTGAGAGCATGAGGCGGTATTCCAAACCAGCCTGGTGATGCCATCCAACCATGAAAAGAAAATACCATCCAAGGAGAATATTAAGGGCTAGGCTTCATCATGCTTTCTTCCCCCCCAAAGATATATACTTTTGAAAAGAAAAAAATGTTTTATTACCAAAAGCTTTCGTCAAAACAAGATGTTAAATTTAATCATATTTGTCTTTCTGACTCACTTACTTCGTGTCTCAGAATATCATCCCCATCCCCATTGACTTAGTGTGACAGGAGGCATTTGAAGCTGGCGCATCATGTGAACTCGTCGAATTCAAAGACACTCTTCCAAGAAGGCAGTGGGGCAGACAGAAAAGATCACCTCACTTCAAAAAAGGTAAGTTTTATTCTTTGAATATAATTTTGAAAATGATATCCTCTCTCTTTTATTTACAAGAAACGAAAGATGGGACGTAATAGGTACATGCATACAGTTGAAATCAAGCCGTCCCCAGGTGCTCTATGCACTACATCTCGTTCCTATCCAACTCCTTCTCAAGATGGAGCAACATCTTCTTCCCTCAACGTGCTCGAGCAACTAGATGTTGCGGTTTCATCAATGGGATTTTCGGCTTCGACAAGCCAAGAAGTGCAGAAAAAGAATTTTTCCTCTCTTCCTTTGAATTGAATACTGTCAACGGGGAGAAAATCTAGACAATTGAGGCAGTCTCTAGCCCTTTATTTCAGACGATGACTTAGGGCCTAGAAACCTCACTTCTTGCTCCGGACACATGTTCTCCCAAGAAGTAATTGCCACCAGATAATTGGAAGTTTTGATTGTCCATATCAGATTCCATAGAAGCTTGAAGTACATGACTTTGCTCAATGCTGCTAATGGTCATATGGTCAAAGATAGAATTCCACAGAAGGAAGGCGTTGCAAATCATCAATCGTGTACACAGGGCCACAAATGAGGAGGGCCAATCAAAAGAGACATTGAACTATGTCAAAGATAAAAGGCCGTCATTGACATTCAAATATCCATAGGAGTCAGCAAATATAAACTCTGGGGAAGAGTAATTTGGTATCGTTTCCAATACTCCCAGTAATTGAACTCACTTTTGACGTATCCCCCTATTGACAGGAAGCATCGGGATTCAAGAACCAAGCTTAATTGTTAATTTAGGCCAATCAAGTGACTCGTATCGAATTCACCTGACTTCATGTAAAAGGATGTGTTGTCCAGAAGCCAGTTCGGTTAAATGACAAAAGGAGTGCCCTACGGACACCACCGATGCTTTAGCCTAGTGGTGACCTAACGGAATGAAAAGTTCAGGACTTCATATCCTCCTAATGCCTCAGGTCTATCCAATCAATTGAAAACCAATGGAGGGTAATGTTGTATCGTTCCCAGTTGTTCAACTCCCGAGAGAATTCATGACTGACACGTTCTTTCCTATCTTTTGTAGGATCACCTCACTGTCAAAAACAAGGATAACAAATCAATGATAGGCATGACAAACTCTCCTAAGCGAAATGGCGTCCTAAGTAATCGCCAAAGCAAATGACATAAAATCTTCAAGCCTCAACTCACATTTGATTTTGACCATACTAATTGATCTACTTGTACATCTTCTCTTCTGCAGGGACAAAAGCAGAGATGCTCGATCAGATTCCTAATCCTTGGCTGATCATTCATGTGTCATATCCCTAATCAATAGGGACAACCATCGATACCCCTTTGTGAATAACCCTTTTGATATTCAAGATTTAACATATTTGGGAACACCATTCTGTTAACCCTTAAAACTACCAACAAGGTCTTTTTGAGCAAAAACCATTCATTTGTTTTGAGAGTACAAATTCTCTCATATTTAAAATGCTGCATGCCTTTTCCAAATGGATTTTTGCATGATGATTTTGTCTATCTAGATCACTGATTCCGCTGAGGATTATTAGAATAGACAACTAAGTGAAGAATACAAGATTAATTGAGGATGTTGGATGAGGCGCGTTAGAATGATGAAAGGCAAGCCATATCCTACACACAATACCCCCAATCTATACACTTGTGAGATGAGTGCAGAAGATTCCATGACTGCAGGGTAAAGAGTTCTCTCGCGAATGGTATGATAACCAAAACAGTGAGAGGCATTTCATTGCTCACCCCTTTGAGCTCCTTACACTGGTGAAGCTTCTCTCATACCCCCGTCAAGAACCACCCCACACTAGGGCAGATCGGAGACGAAGCAGCATCACAAAGTGAGAAGAGAGATGGAAATTTTCTTACTCGCACTTGCATCAATCTTCAGGTGTCTTTATTGCATATAAACACTCGCGTTAATTTAAGTGTCCTAGAATGACAAAAGAGCAATTCTTTCTCTACGCACTTGTATTCATTGTACAGCCCAAGTGAGTTTGTAATTTTACCCTCACATTGAGACAAAGTAGAAGTCATTGCCATAGCCTAGAGCGCCAGCTGAAGATGAAGACTCAAGAGTCAAAATAACAGTTCTTTGATTGAACTTACCTAGATCAATTCCTCAAGCAACAAAAATGAAAAAATTAGGGGTATAAAAAAGCATTGTACCTGGTAAAAGCAAGGTCAAATGCTCATAAATGAAAAGCTGGAATAAAAATAGGGACATAAAAAAGTAGTGTGCCTGGTAAAAGCAAGGCCAATGCCCCTTAGTCAAAAATACAACCAAGAAAAAGTTGCTATTGTGGTCCATAAAACCTCCATCTGACAAGACAGACCAATGACAAATGCCGAGACAGTCACCAACTCTCACCCTTTTACATGTGAGCCAAGTCTACGTTACATTCCCATTATAAAAGTCTCTTTAGACTAGGGCACTTCAATTAACATAGGATTTCATATGTACATAAGCATCGCTCAAAGAAGTACGAGCAAGATTATTTTATCTCTTTTCGCAGGATTCTTGACTTGCAAACCCGGGGATGATCGTGCGGCACTTCGTTCATGAGCCTTGACCTCGACGGTCCCATTTGATGAGTCATTGACCAAGACTTCATCACAATTTCAACAAAGACCTCTTACATTGGTAAAGTCGTATCGCTTGCGAGAATACTCGGACCCCTGTTGACATGTTGACAGTGAGATAGTATGGTCCTTATAAATCCCGCGTCAATGGTCAGGATAGCCTTTTCCATGAGAGTGAGTGGAAAGTCCTTTCAAACTGAAAGTCCCTCATCTAGCATGCTCAAGACATCTACATTCTAAATAAAGGTTATCTTTCAAAATCTTCCCTAGTGGAAATCAGATGATGCAAAACTGACAATTGTCATGCATGAATCCCATTTGAAACTCATGAATTTACAGCATATATAATCATGTGTGCATATTGTGCAAATGACAGACATACTCTCAGAGAGCAGAGATATTGCCAGGTAAGCATATCCCTATTCCCATTGGTCTTAAAGTACCTACCACTGTCCAGGTACTCTCTTCTTGACACTCAACCTATTCGAATCGTCCCTTGAGTTCAGGTGCTTGCAGCTGTCTAAGTATCCCCTTGTCTTTGAGTACCCACCTCTTGCCGAGTACTCCCTCTTAACGACACTCGATCTGTCTGAATTGTCCTCAGAGTATTGATACTTGCGACTGTCCAGGTATCCCTTTGTTTTTAGGTATCTCCCACTGTCTAGGTACCCTCTTATCGACACTCAACCTGTTCGAGTCGTCTTCGGAATTTAGATGCTTAAGACAAACCAAATATCCCATCATCCATGAGTGTTCATCATCATTTAGGTACTCCTTCTTATCGATACTTGACCTGTTCGAGTTGTCCCCAGAGTATTGATGCTTGCAACTGTCTAAGTATCCTATTGTCTTTGAGTATCCACCACTTGCCGGGTACTCCCTCTTATCGACACTCGACCTATCTGAGTTGTCCTCAAAATTGTATCATTGAATACTAGTAGATGTTCAAGCATTCCACTGCGTTATGCACCTGCGATTACCCAGTACTTTGTACACCTGTGGCTACCCAGGTGTTCCGGCCCTTTTGAGTGCCTGCGGCCTTCCAGGTAAGCCTTGTGCTATATTCAAGTTTATGTTGCCTGGAGGTGAGAGACCTTCACGAATACGCGGGGCACGCCCTCAATATTCTTATTACCAGGAGGTGAGAGACCTTTACGAATATCCAAGATACGCTCTCGATATTCCCAATTACCAGGAGGTGAGAGGCTTTCATGAATATCTCAGGTACGTCCTTGATATTCCCAATTACCAGGAGGTGAGAGACCTTCACGAATATCCAAGGTACGTTCTCGATATTCCCATTGCCAAGATGTGAGAGACCTTTACGAATATCCAAGGTACGCCCTCGATATTCCCAATTACCAGGAGGTGAGAAATCTTCATGAATATCCAAGGTACATCCTCGATATTCCCCAACTGCCAAGAGGTAGGAGACCTCCATGAATATCCCAGGTACGTCCTCGATATTCCCATTACCAGAAGGTGAGAAACCTTTACGAATATCCCAGATACGTCCTCGATATTCCATCTACCAGGAGACTTTAAAAAACGACAAAGTATTCTCCAGAGTTTGGTACTTATGATTATCCAGGTACCACTTCGATACTTGCGAACGTCCAGGTATCCTTCAAGAGTTTGTACTTGTGATCATCCAAGTACTCTTTTGACACCTGTAAGCAATCAGGTACTCCTTCAACGCCTGCGAACATCCAGACACCCTCCAAGAGTTTGTACTTGTGACCATCCAAGTACTCTTTCGATACCTGCAAGTAATCAGGTATTTTCCAGCATCTAGTACTTGTGATCATACAAGTACCCCTTCGATACTTGTGAACGTCTAGGTATCCTCCAAGAGTTTGTACTTGTGATCATCCAAGTACCCTTTCGACGCCTGCAAAGGCCTAAATATCCTCTAGGTTAGTACTTGTGAATATCCAGGTACTCTTTCAAAATGCCTGTAAATGTCCAGGCACTTAACAAATAGATGCCCTGAGAAAGGTCGGCGCATCCCCCGAGAAAGGTCGAGAGCCATCCGGTGTCCTTGACGAAGATCAGACACCAAAAAATAAGATGCCCTGAGAAACGTCGGCACATCTCCCGAGAAAGGTCGGGTATCAACTGATGTCCTCGACTGAGGTCAGGCACCCCCAACAAGATGCCCTGAGAAAGGTCGGCGCATCTCACGAGAAAGGTCGGGTATCAACCAGTGTCCTCGACTGAGGTCAGGCACCCTTCTTGTGACCTACCCTCGGGGGGAGGGAACATGTTTAGAGGTATTGTCTAAAGGACGGATCTAAGGCCCATGATTAGGCGTGGGCTCTCCCAAGTCCATACCCTGCGTGACGTTGGGATATTCTTAAGGAATTTTGTACAAAAGGAATCGCCACTAGCCTGTTGGGGTCAGCTAGAAACCAAGTGAAGCATGGGAGTGTATCTCACTTCCTACACAATCAGAGAATCTAGGGTCGAGGACTTGATTACACTAATTGGTCAATTAATGCCCTTTCGGTACATAATCTTGTTCATTTTAACAAAATGATTTTTTGTCAGGCAGTTTGGATTGATTTTACTCATCCACAAGCATATTAAAGTGATCATACAGGTGCAATCTAAACACATACTATTAAACATACCATATGTATACCATTAAATATATCCACCAATAATCATAGCTAACAATGTCCTAATCACCATAAGACTACACACATACCATTAAACATCACAAGATATACAATTTAAACATGCAATGTAATCAAAATAAATGCATAATTACACTTAAAAATGACAACACCTAGCAATTCCTAACCAAACTCTATCATTTTTTGAATTTTCAAAATTTTTTAATTTATTTTAATTTATTTTAATTTTCTTTAATTTTTTAAAATTTCCGATTTTTTAAAATTTTTTAATTTAAATTTAAAATAATTTTTTTATTTGAAAAAATGGGTGAACCGGGTCCGGTCTGAGACCCGACCTAGTTCGGCCCGGTTCACTGGATTCGGGTTCGCTTTTGACCTGACCCGGTTCAATCCAATGGGTAGGCAAGCCGCCGGCTCGCTTCGAAAAAAGAAACTAGGCCCGCCGAGGTGGCGGGGCCATTTCTCAAATGGGGTTGGGCCTGTCGACAGGCCCAATCCCATTTCGCGGAGGAGATTCCCCTTGTAGGCCGGTGGGCCCAATTTATTTTTTTAAAAAAGAAGGGAAGCCCACAAGTCCAAATCCTAAACCAGCCCAAACCCAAGCCCATTTCTCATTTTCTATTTTTAGCCCATTTCTCATTTTCTATTTTCAGCCCTTTTGTTTTCTTTTGTTTTCTTTTGCCTTTTGGTCTTCTTCTTCTTCGTGTATTCTCTGCACGCCCGAAGCCACCTTCTCTCCTACGCTCATTTTACCGAAGCTCATCAACTAAACCAATGCCCTTTTAAACAAGCCTCACTACCCATCCTCACCGGCGCCGACACCGCTCGCGCTTAGGCCGTTGCCGAGCTGACACCCACTCTCTCACTTATACGGACAGGGAGGGAGATGAGACCCAACTTGTATGAAAATAAGCCCGAATCACAACATATGGCTATGTAAACTCGAAATGGACGAAACAAAAACGTGCGGAACAACAACAAAACACATCTATCAATGGCGGGCGCATATAATGGACGAAGGTTCAAGAATAGTCACGCTAACTTCACTCAGGCATTTATACAAACAGTTCACGAGCATTACCAAATGTTTGGATTTCCGACTCAATCGAGACTCGAAATAGGACCAGGGTTCTTGGAAAACGACCAGCAACACACAGAGGTTTGGCTAAAAATTTACAGGCACCGAAGGGACCAAAGCTCATGCGAATAGGTTATCCACGAGCTCCGGTCCGACGCCTTACAAAAATGGAGCATACATGAGTAGAGAAGACTTACTTGGTTCAACGAGAAGAGCTACGACGAACAGCAACTCACGAACAGACCACAGATGGCAGCCAAAACTCCCCTTCGACTTCTCTCTCTCGGATATCTCTCCCTTCACGGTTCTCCGTCTCTTCCTCGCTTTTGTGCTGGTGTTTTTTTTCGTTGCTCTCTCTTTTTTTTTTTTTTTTTCTTGGTGCCGATTCCCCCTCCGGTTTTATCCTCGACCAGCAAGCGCGCATGGCTTCGAATCGCCGGCCTTGTCGGCCGGACTGCAACCCCCGACCCACGGATCACGCCGCTCCCTGCCACCGATCCTCTGCTGCCCCTGTTTTCACTACCCTCTTGCTGCTCTGTCTTCTACAAGTCTTCGAGTGAAGACTAGCAAAAAGGAAGAAGGAGGGGCTGGGTCGAGGTCAAAAGAGAAAGGAGATTGGGCCAGGCCTCATGCGAGGGGAAGAAAAGAGAGGGGCAGGTCGGACCAAGGTCGAATCCGGCTCGACCCGACCATTTTCGTTTCTTTTTCTTCTTTTTTTATTTAATTTTTTTTGGAAATTTTTTAACTCTTTTTTTTTTTGAATAATAATTCTTTTTTGTGACTAATCCCTAACCTTTAACACTACTTCAAATTAATTAATTTAGGTGAAATTTAGGTGTCAATGACTACCCCTCTTTGAATGTAGCCTCGAAGAGGTTGAGATCAAAGACAGAAGACACCTAAATTATTTCGGCGGTAGAGAAACCTTAGGTGCATATGCATGTATCAGGTCGATGGAAAGGACTCATAACTATGAAAGCACGTCTTATCAATAAGAGGAAGAAAGACTCTGAGTTACAGAAGCCCACCGGGTCATAAGAAGGGGATTGAAGGACTCCGGGCTACGGAAAGTCCACAAGGTTATAAGAAGGGGGTTGAAGGACTCCGGGCTATAGAAAGCCCACCGGGTCATAAGAAGGGGGTTGAAGGACTCCGGGCTACGGAAAGCCCATCGGGTCATAAGAATGGGAAGAAGGAAGACTCCGGGCTACAGAAGCCCACCAGGTCATAAGAATATGACATGGTTTAAGGTTGACCATGAACCTTTGGAGATAGCATGGTTTAAGGCTGACCATGAACCCTTGATTTTTAGGGAGGCACCCGCTAACCCCTTTGAAAACTGCATGGCTTTATTGAGGAATCCTGTCAAACTCAACTTGAGTTAATGTCATTAGAGACATCATCAATAGACGTATTGGCAATATTGTAGCATTAATTGAACAAGCTAATCAAGCTAAGTCTGACTGTTTTGGAAAAGCATTTGATTTCAATCAGCATCATGTGGCGCAAAATTGTCATCTTGCTCGTAGATATATCATTAATCATCAAATTCTCTAGGAGTCAAGTTCTTATCAAGACGGTCACAACTCGGGAAAAAGGTTCATTAAGCATGCCAAACTAGAGTTTTTTAGTCAGAAAGGGCTTCTCACGCACTTTCGATAAAATGGCTACTTGATCCCATCCATTCATGTGGGAGATAACTGGTTACTGAGGGTATCTCACATAACCCAGATCAAATGATTTCAGAAACATTTGCGATGAGCACAATATGATCGATCAAAAAGGTCTTTTGAAAGGACTGCAATATAAGCTCATTTAGGGCTTACACAGAAATTATTGCTTTGAGGCCAATAGGGGAATATTCGTTGCTATCTTCGTCAGGTTTACAAGTCGAGAACTTGAAAGATAAGACAAGATAGGATTACTTCCACTTCTTCAAGCAATAGCTTCTTTGTGGCATTCTCATTTTCACTCAAACTATCCCAATCAGAAGAGACTTCGAAAGAGGGTTGTAATGTTGGATTAGGAAAGACTTGAAAGGCTTAAAATTCTCAATGGAGTTTTTAAGAGTCAGTGATCATCATAGCATTGTGACCATGTCATTTGATCTTTCAAAGTCACTTGGCTTTTGAAACATAGCACATCTCGAAAGTCCCTTAATTAATCATTTCTGCATGGAGGTTCGCTCCTCTCTAATTGCCTTTGCACTTGCAATGATTTTTTTACGCAGGCATTTGGACTTTGATAATTTTTCTTTCACATAAGATGCAGCTTTTAGTTCCTTTTTCTTGACGGGCATTGGCCTTGCTTTTACTAGGCACACTGCTTTTTCATGCCCCATAATTTGTCAAACTTTTTGCTCTTTGAACTTTTGTAGCTCTTATAACTTTCGAGATGCTTTTCACATTTTCTCGTGACTGTCAATTGTATTTGGTCAATTCTTATGACTTGCCCCAGTGAAAGGGGATGATCACCGCTCAGGGTTCAGAAATGAATAATCATGCCCAAATTGATTAAAGCAATAGGTATCAGTGTTTAGGTAGAGAAGGAAATGCTATTCTTCACCTTGGGATGAGTCAAGTTTTAATGATAATTCCTTTGAAGCTATCACTAGAAGATTGATGCAAGTGAAAGTAATAGAATCTTTCTTAATCTTTCGCTCTATAACACGATCATAACTCCTTGTGCTGCCCCAATGTAAGGTTGTCCTCAACAAGGGTACTTTGAGGATCATTTTTTTTTTGGGTGGCCCAAAAGGGTAGCAAGAGATTAGTGCAATGCTTGGGATTGATGAAGGGAATGCCTTTATCATTTCGATCTTTGTGCTCAATGCGAATGTATCATTCGTCCTAAGAGAAGGTCGATTTTCACTCAACTCTCAAAAGTGTTTGAAGGATGTGTTTGGAAATGGGCTTACCTTTCTTCATCCTAAGTACATCTCGTTTGGCATGGTTAACCTTTCACTCTTTTGCCCGAATAAAGTAATTTTTACGAGCCATTTTTCTTGAGGGTTGCAGATGTGAAGTGTACATAGTGATACCAGAGAATAGGTCATGTGAATCACGTCATGCATTTTTTGTTTTTGTCCTTATTCTTTTGTTTGTTTGTTTTGTTTTGTTTTGCCCTTTTTTTTTTCTTTTTTATCGTCTTGACTTACCTCTCAAAAGAGACATTCAACCTGTTGTGCGAAGACTTGATGGATTCTTGAGTCAGTTCTTTCCCCTGCCATTTCCTCATTAGACGGTAAGGTGCCTGAAACACAAATGGATATGTGTGTATGCAACATATGCACAATATCTACAATGCTATGCATGATGCTATGCGACTTGAATTGTGCATGAAGTGACCCATCGGCCTTGATTTCATTCATGGAAAATACTTCTTGACTGCATCAGCGCACATGTGTCTAGGCAATTCACTGCCATCCATTTAAACTAAAATCATGGCACCACCAGGAAGAATCTTCTTAATGACATATGGCCCTTCGTAATTCGGGGTGAATTTGCCACGAGGATCCGGTATGATCGGAGGCACCTTCCTCAACACCAGATCATTGACTCCTAAGTGTTTGGGACGCACCTTTCGATTGAAGGCTTTTGTGACTCATCTTTGATAGTACTAACCATGACACATAGCTTGCAATATCTTTTCGTCGATCATGTTTAACTGCTCATGCCTCTGTTGTATCCACTTAGTCTCATCGAGCGTAGATTGGGAAAGGACCCTTAAAGAAGGGACTTCAACTTCAACAAGCAAGACTGCCTCCATCTCATACACGAGTGAGAAAGGAGTTGCCCCTGTGGAGGTGCGGATAGAAGTTCGGTATGCCATTAGCGCATAAGGGAGCCTATAGTGCCAATCACGATAATTTTCAGCTGTCTTTGATAAGATTTTCTTTATGTTCTTGTTCGTTGCCTCCATTGCTCCATTCATCTGAGGACGGTACGGTGACGAGTTCAAATGCTTAATTCGAAACTCACTAAACAAACCATTCATGACGTTGTTGTCCAAATTAGTGCCGTTCTCGGTAATGATCACCTCCGGCACCCCGTAACGAGCGATAATGTCACGACGAATGAACTTTGCCACATTCTTGGCAGTAACATTAACATACGAGTTAGCCTTAATTCACTTGGTAAAATAGTCTATCGTCACCAAGATAAATCGATGCCCATTTGAAGTTTTGGGGTTAATGGGCCCGATCACGTCAATTCCCCACATCGAAAAGGGCCAAGGTTGAGATATTTGGTGAAGTTCAACTGGAGAGGCATTTATCCTGTCTCCATAAATCTGGCACTGGTGACACTGTCGTACGTGCTGAATGCAGTCAGACTCCATGGTCAGCCAATAATAACCGAGTCGCATGATCTTTCTCACCAAAAAGTGTCCATTCATATGAGGGCCACACTCCCCTTCATTTATCTCTTTCATCAAACGATCGGCTTCTTTAGCATCGACACACCTTAGCAATGTTGAGTCAAAGGACCTTTTGTAGAGGACATCTCCACTGGTGAAGAATTTCGATGCTAGCTTTATCAAATGCTTTCTGTCTGCTGCTTCACTTCGAGGAATTCATCCTTCTGCAAAGACTTCAAGATGTCGTATACCAAGGTTGTCCATCCAGTTCCTCTTCAACCGTCATACAATAAGCCGAGCGCCTAAGGATTTCAATTCTCAATGGTTCAATGTCCAAGCCTCCAACTACTTGCAACATCGAAGACAAGGTAGCTAGGGCATTAGCGAACTAATTTTGAGACCTTGGTAAGTATTCGAATGATATTTCTTGGAATTATTCCGTCAACTCCCCCAGGAACTCATGATACAGAATTAATTTAGAATCCTACGTTCGCCATTTGCCTTTAGTCTGTAAGATGATAAGAGCTGAATCACCATAAACTTGTAGCTTTCCGAATTTTCATATCAACGGCGGCTTGGAGGCCAAGAATGCATGCTTCATATTCAATGATATTATTCGTGCAAGGGAACATCAATTTAGCAGTGACGGGGTAATGTTGTCCATTTGAGGAGATAAGAATTGCCCCAGTACTTGACCCGGCTAAGTTAACCGCACCATCAAAGTACATTGTCCATTTGTTGCTTGATACCAGTAAAATTCGCTCTTCTGCATCACTATCCTCATCAGATGCTCTGGACCTCTTGAAATTTTCTACCAACATGTCTGCTATGGCTCGACCTTTAACAGACTTCTGTCCCAAGCTCTGAACATTAAACTCAGAAATTAAGATTTGCCACTTGGCCAACTTGCCAACCAAAGCCGGCTTCTCTAGGAGATACCTGATAGGATCATTTTCGGTCACCAACCAAAATTCGGTGATGAAGTGTGTACTGCCACAGCCCATGCAAAACCCAAATTAAGGCCACGCAAGTTCTCTCAACTTCCGTATAGTTCAACTCGGAAACAGTAAACTTCTTGCTCAAGTAGTATATTGCGCATGCACTCCCGTCATTTGGTCTTTTCTGGGCTAGCATAGCTCCCAATGACTCGTCATGTATGGTTAAGTACAAAATCAGGGGAATTTTAGGGAGTGGGGGTGACCGAGACTCGGTGCATGAGTGAGATAATGTTTTATCTTCTCAAATGCACCCTGGCACTCGGCATTCCACTCAATCTTTGCATTCTTTTTTAGGAGCTTGAAGAATGGCTTCGCCGTTTCAAACAATTGACAAATGAATTTCGTCACATAATTAAGTCGTCCCATCAGGCTGCGGACTTCTTTGACAGTAGTCGGGGGTCGTAAATCGCAAATGACTTTAACCTTCGACGGATCAATCTCTTTGCCTCTACTGCTAACCATGAATCCTAATAGCTTCCCAGATTTCGCTCCAAAAACGCATTTTGCAGGATTGGGGCGCAACTTGAACTTTCGAAGACGTTCGAACAACCTTCGCAAGACTTTAACATGATCTTCACCACATCTCGATTTCACAATCATGTCGTCGACGTATACTTCGATTTCCTTACACATGATGTCATGGAATAACGTGACCATGGCCCTCTGATACGTTGCCCCAGCATTCTTTAGACCAAAATGCATCACTTTGTAGTAGAAAGTTCCCCAAGGAGTTATGCATGATGTTTTGCTCCTGTCTTCCTCCTTCATACGGATTTGGTTATATCCGGAAAAGCCATCCATGAAGGAGAATAACTTAAATCCCGCCGTACTGTCAACCAAGACATCGATATGTGAGAGCGGAAAGTCGTTTTTGGGACTTGCTCGATTTAAGTCGCGATAGTCAACACACACCCTGATTCGCCCATCTTTCTTCATTACAGGCACGATATTTGCTACCCAATCAGGATAACGAGTCACTTCGATAAAGTCTACTTTCAGTAGTTTCATCACTTCTTCTTCAATTTTCTTGGACAACTCTAGTTTAGTTCTCCTGAGTCTTTGCTTCTTAGGTGGCACATTAGGATTCGTTGGTAAAGCATGTTCCACAATTTCAGGATCCAATCCCGGCATCTCGGCATATGTCCAAGCGAACACATCTTGATATTCTTTCAGGAGGTTAGTCATCCTTTCCGCTTTCGACTCAGAGAGACATGCCCCGATTTTTACTTCTCTGACATTCTCTGCATCCCCCAAATTTATAATGACTGTTCGCTCTTCAGTCAACTGCTTCGATTCTTCGTGTCGATTCCATTCGCGCTCGATCCCCTTTTGATCATCGTCGTTGATGTCATCGGAACCTGAGGGACTTTCTTCATGCACATTTGAGTCACATGCGTCCTTATCATGATTATGCATAATATAATGCCTGAGATGCGATGAAATGAGTTATAGTAATGTCAACAACAAAGACGATGCATGTCATTTTCGAAAAGCTTTTGAAGTATTTTTGTAAAATTTCAAGAACTTGTCCTCATATCCTCGGATTTCCTCGTTCTTGCAAAATAGTCAAATAAGGGAGCATGTGGAGGCCTAGGCCTCAGCGACCATCATAGGGCTAGTTTGATGTGCTTCCACATGTCCTTAATAATATATGTGTCTATTTTATTGAATGAAGAAAGATAAGGCCGTATTTTAACACACACCACCCTCGACCAACGGCTCAAGATCGGGGCTGACCATAATTCATGCTACAAATGACAAAAAAAGGAAATGAAGAAAGACAAACTATGAGATCCCGCGCAGGGGAAAATACATAAAACAAAAGACTAGGCTAGATGAGAACCGCCCTACTCTGGAGGGACAACCACGACTTTAAAGGACTCGGCTTCCTCGCACGCCAGGATGGTGCATATGACGTCTTTCTCGAATAGCTCGGTCACACCATAGATATCCTCCTCTTCCTCAAACAACATCCTTGAGGGTCCTGGAAATGTCTCCTCCAGCAACGGGGAAAGCGGGCTTTGATAGCCCTCGTCCTCTTCAGTCTGGGCAACACGTTCACTTTGGTCTCTGTACCCACCTCGGCCTCCTCGGGCACCTTGGCCTCTATGCCTTCCACGGCCTCCTCAGTTGTTATGGCCTCCCCGCTTCTCGACATATCCCAAGCCTCTTCTTTTAAAGTTTTTACAAGCTTCAATGGGTTTTCGCACACCCTAGCCACACAATCCAAGACCTTCCCCAAGATTATATCTGCTTGCCAGTATGATCTTTCTCGCAGCTATAGCTGGCCTAAACAATTCAGGAGTCCTTGTGAAGGAGCCCGTAGGCACATGAATCATGGACACCAGCTCTAATGTTTGAAAGCTGGATTCCTCGTTACATTCGGGCTCCACATAAGGGATGGCCGTCTCATGGTAGATCTTGAAGTCAGACTCTCCATGGACCATGACAAGCCTGTTGTCCACCACAAATCGTACTTTCTAATGAAAGCTGGAGGCAATAGCACCCGTTGTGTGGATCCATGGCCTCCCTAGTAGAAAATTAAAAACGCTTGGTATATCTAACACTTGGAACGAGACTTGGAAAAGTACAGGGTCAATCAGCAGCTCAAGTTCAATTTCCCCTATCACCTCCTTCTTCATCCCGTCAAAAGCCGGCACAATTGACTTGCCAATATGAATTCTTCCAAGATCAATGCCGAGATAGTGGAGCGTAGCTAACGGGCATATATTGAGCGCCGAACCATTATCGATCAACACTTTGCAAACAAGAGTGCTCTCATGCTTCACCGAAATGTGTAGCGCTTTGGTATGATTAGGGCCCTCAGGGGGGAGATCTTCATTAGTAAAAGAGATTTGGTCTTTCAGTAGAATAGCCCCAACAAACTCTTCCAATTGGACTTCATCGATTGATTCTGGCACGTGCATTTCATTAAGGACTTTAAGCAAAATATCCCTGTGTTTCTCGGAAGATTTGAATAATTCTAGGAGGGAGATTTGAGCTGGCAGCTTCCGCAGTTGATCCACTACATTAAACTCATTGGACTTTACTACGGCCAAGAGTTGCTTTGCCTCTTCCTCGGTCATGACCTTCTTTTCTACTCCTTTATTAGGGGCATAACAGCGTCCTGATCGTGTGACAGCGTCTACCTCAGTTGTTCCATAGTCCCAAGGTACAGCTTTGGGATCAAATTTGGGAGGATTCTCCAACACTATCACTCCATCTTTCTCCCAGGGTGGCAATTCTATCGTGACTGGCGTTGCGTTTTCTCCCATGACTCCAATTGCCGACATCTCCTCGACCATAAGGTTGATCACTATGGGTTCAGTGATTTCCATCTTAATATCATCAGCGGGCTCCTCATCAGGTAGTTCAATCACCATTGGGGTTATCATAGCTATCACCCCTTCCTCATACAAAGCCGAGGTCTTCGAAATTGCAGGCATAACCTTCTTTGCCCGAGATATACAGGCAAACTTGTAGAAAGAAGAGCGGAATGATGATGGCACTATCATGGACACGACCCCCTCCTCTTCTTCTTCACGTCGGATTACCCCCATGGCTATCATCCTGCGAACGCGGTTCAACTTCTCTTCTGGGGTCACATCATCCTAACCTCCGTAGTATCCCGCCAGCGCTAAGGAATCGTACAACTTGGAAGCTTCCACCACTAGAGGCTGTTGACTCACCTGCGTCTCCTCGGAAATTGAGTTCACTCCCCCTGCATAATTTGATAGAGGGTTCTGTTGCACGTTAGGTTGGGCCTCCTTGAAAGTTAAGATATTTTTGTCTATAAGCTGTTGAATTTTATATCTCAGCATGTTGCAATCATCTACATCATGCCCATTTTCTCCCATGTGGTATTCGCAGGTTTGTTCATATCGAACCCGGCGAACCTCAGGGAATTGTCTCTTGGTACTTCCTTCGCGACCATCCTCTTTTTGTGGAGCATGGGCAACAGCTTTGACAGCGGACGTGGTAGTGGAGAAAAATCTTTTCAAAAAGGCCTTTTGCTGTTATCATATGCTCGTGATGAGCTACCTTGGACCACTATAAGCTTATGCGCGGGCGTTGAGGATGGTAAAAAAAAAGGCGGCTCCTGCACAAGCGCTACTTCAACTGCGGCCTTTTTATCTTTTCTTGGCAGGAATTTCTTCGTGCCTCCAGTTGAAATCTTTCCCTTAACCATTGCCCATTCGACTCCTTCACCTACCTCAACTAGTTGCGAAAATGTCTGGCAACCCAAGAACACTAACCCTTGGAAGTATTCAAGGGGCAATGTCTTGAGGAACAGTTGTTTCATCTCTCTCTCATTCAAGGCTGGCTTCACTTGTGAGGCCATAGTCCTCTACCTTTGCGCAAAAGCCTTAAATGACTTGTTCCTCTTCTTCTCGATATAGGTCAATTCTTCCCTCATGGGGGCGAGCTCGGTATTAAACCGGTATTGCTATAAGAACTCGTTGGTTAAATCTTCCCAACTAGTGAGTTCTTCAATGTCCAGTGTAATGAACCACGTCAGAGCAATGCCTTCCAAGCTATCTTAAAATGTGTGTATGAGAAATGGCACGTTGTCAGCGTAGCGAGCCATTTTCCTCATGTAATATCTGAGGTGGGTCTTGGGACATTCCGTTCCGTCATATTTTCTTATTAACTCAAGCCCTTGGAAGTTCTCTAGAGAAGTTCGTCTTAGTGTATGGAGATAGCCTATCAGCTCCTTTCAGCTCGTAACCTTGCAAGGCACACAGTCACTCTTCCATCTTTGCCAAGCGTTTTTCACTCTCTTCACTTAGACGGGGTGTTGGGTTTTCCTTCGGAGGAGGATCTAGATTGATGATGATTGGCATGATAGAAGGAGCCTCCCCAGCAATTTCTTTCCCGGGGGGATCAACAACGTGCATGCCTTCTATCGACCCTGGAGTGGATGTTCCCGTGACAGCTATAGTAAGGGGCTCCTTGAGCTTCTGGCTTATTTCAAGCATCATTGTGGTGAGTTAGGCAAGCTGGTCCTCCATCTTGGCCATGCGCACGTTGGTGTCCTCGTTCTCCATTCTGACTTTCGCGTGTGTACAAATTGGGAATCTTCGCTTGGCTGTGTCGACAATCAATAAAAGATAATCAATCAGCTAGTACGTGAACAAGGATAGAGCATGTGTAAGCATGGAGTAATGATTAGGCAGTCGATCCATGACAAAGATCTAATCGCCCCAATTTGCCCGTTTCATTGAAAGCAAGGTTGTTATATAACGCAGGAAAAGACATGAGGGAGAACCCCTAAATAACGAAGCTAATCATGACTCTTATCTCCCAATAACGCTACTCGAGACAAATTCTTTAACATTGTAACATATGTGGGCATGGGCCCATTACATATCACACTTGACTCGATCTGACTAATGAGGACAGCTCCCGCTTGTGACCGCTCCACTAACTTGGGTCAACTTCGAGGCACGCTCCTCGGCTTCTTCGAGCTTCCTTTTAAGGCGCTTGATCTCGGCTCGGTGGGTGGTCTTTAATGGCACGTTGGGAATCTTCGGGCGTAGGCTCTCTAGGATTTTATGCCTAAGGATGTATTCCATCGAGGCATAGTAGGTCTTCTCTTGCCCTTCCAACTCCTCTTCGGGCCATATCAGCTTCCGGGGATGGCACATATCCCACATCGACTTGACTAACGCAACAAAGTCTTCGTGATCTTGGCATCCATCAGGGAAGTCTATCCTAAGTGGGTTTTCTTGAATCGTCGGTGGAAGTTGTTGAATCTTTTGGAACTGGCGGGCGACTCGGGTTGGGTAATACTCAGTGACTCCGGTAATTCCCAACAAAGGAACAGGTCTAGTAAGCCCACACACGAACCGCGCTTCTTGAACTCGGAGCCATTTGGCATACCATTGGATATCTTCGGGTCCAGGATTGGTCATGAAAACTAACCACTCAGAATAATGATAATCGGGGGCAAACGTCTTCCTATCTTTGAACTTTAGGATAGGGTGGCTAGAGTTAGAGATGTTCACGGTCATTAAGCTACCAAACCCTTTAACGTGAGAGAAGAACCAAATTTGCAAGAGTTCAGGAGGAGCATGGAAAGTTTTGTTTTTGTTTTCTTTAAAACAAGTAAGGAAAAGAAAAGTTTCAGTTAGGAAGGCGTTAACAAAGCCCTTTCCCATACATGCCTCACGAACTACCCATGCCATGAAAGGGTTAATAGCGTTCCTACAATGTGGGAATAACACAAACCCAAAGAAAGCTAGCAGGAATATCCTGTTCTTTGGAAAAGATGGGGCATTTTAAAAAAGCTCATTTAGGAATGAAAACAGGCAAGTCTTGCGATTAGCTTTCAAAACTTTCCTCATGTCATCCTCCTTAACTCTAAGGAAATCAAATAAGGTCGATGCATGCTCAGTCCCTACAGGTGGGCCAATTAACTTCGACACCAAAGGCTTTCCCATGACAACGCTGTATTCTTCCAGGGCTGGAGTGAGCTCGTGGTCACCGAACATGAACGTGCAAGTCTCAGGACACCAAACATGCGCCAACGCTTGTACAACACCATATGAGTTTCTATTTCTAAGAGGGGAAGTAATCGTCCGACATAGGATCACACCCAATCATGGCCAGTAGGGTCTAGTTTATCCCACCATGTGCGAAGCTTAGCTTTCGGGGTAGCAATGATGTGAAGCTCGGGTATCCCTATCGTATACTACTCACAGTTACGATCAACCTAATTTGCCATGATCCGACCAAAAAAAAAAAAAGCGAATAAGTAAATTACGAAGGAGAGAATTCGGAAATCTTACCCTACTCATTGAGTAGCAAAGCCAATGACATAGACATACGCATGGACAGTAGTTCAATTTCTACTTTAAACGGCTCAAAATGGAGCCATGGGATCATCGGACTGAACCAGCAAGGTCGCGGCTAGGTCGGGCTACCCATGACTCTGGCTTCGTCAAAGAACCGACTCGTGTCGCGCGGTTGCAGACCGGGGTGAGTACCTTCGACATGAAGACAAAAATTTCGGGGTAGAGGTGGGCGACTAGTATTACGCGGTTGTAGTCGGAGTAGTATCCATCTCAACACCATCCTAAGTGATCCTATGCGGCCCGGGTTCGGCGGCAGGTTGTGTGTGCTATAGTGTAGTGCAATGCAGAAAACGCGGGCATGATAATTTATAAGCAATCAACACTTCATACATAAAAAATAAACCATACATTCCTACACCTCACTGCAAGACAAAGGTGAGCAAACAGTTTCCCTTAAACCTCCCATAAGCATTCAACATTCAACATGTTATGGATACACATGATATCCTCACTGTCAAACAAAAATATTTTTGAACAAGATTAATTTTGGCCTAAGTCCTCTAAGGTCTAAAACCAATTCCCCAGCGGAGTCGCCAAGTCTGTCACGACCTACCCTCGGGGGAATAGGTTTAGGGGTATGCCTAAAGGATGGGCCTAAGGCCCATGATTAGGCATAGGCTCTCCCAAGCCCATACCCCGCATGACGTTGGGATATTCTTAAGGAATTTTGCACAAAAGAAGTCGCCACTAGCCTGTTGGGGTCGGCTAGAAACCAAGTTAGGCATGGGAGTGTACTTCACTTCCTACGCAACCAGGGAATTTAGGATCGGGAACTTGATTACACTAATTGGTCAATTAATGCCCTTTCAGTACCTAATCTTGTTAATTTTAACAAAATGATTTTTTGTCAAGCAGTTTAGATTGATTTTACTCATCCACAAATATATTAAAGTGATCATACAGGTGCAATCTAAACACATACTATTAAACATACCATATGACTACACACATACCATTAAACACATCCACCAATAATCATAGCTAACAATGTCCTAATCACCATAAGACTACACACATACCATTAAACATCACAAGATATACAATCTAAACATGCGATGTAATCAAAATAAATGTATAATTACACTTAAAAATGACAACACCTAGCAATTCCTAACCAAACCCTATCATTTTTTGAATTTTCGAAATTTTTAATTTATTTTTAATTTTTTAATTTATTTTTTTAATTTTCGATTTTTTTCTTTTTTTAAAAGAATTTTCGATTTTTTTTTAATTTTTAATTTAAATTTAAAAAAAACAATAATTTTTTTATTTGAAAAATGGGCGAACCGGGTCCATTAGAGACCCGAGCCCGGTTCGGCCCGGCGGATTCAGCTGGTAGGCGGGCGGTCGGCCCGCTTGAAAGAAACTAGGCCCGACCAAAGGTGGCCGGGCCATTTCTCAAATGGGGTTGGGCCTGTCGACAGGCCTAATCCCATTTCGCGGAGGAGATTCCCTTGTAGGCCCAATCCAATCTATTTTTTAAAAAAAGAAGGGAAGCCCACAAGTCCAAATCCTAAACCAACCCAAACCCAAGCCCATTTCTCATTTTCTATTTTCAGCCCTTTTGTTTTCTTTTGTTTTCTTTTGTTTTCTTTTCCTTTTATTTTTCTTTTGCCTTTTGGTCTTCTTCTTCTTTGTGCATTCTCTGCACGCCCGAAGCCACCTTCTCTCCTATGCTCCTTTTATTGAAGCTCATCGACTAAACCAATGCCCTTTTAAACAAGCCTCACTACCCATCCTCACCGGCGCCGACACCGCTCGCGCTCAAGCCGCCGCCGAGCTGACACCCACTCTCTCACTTATACAGGGAGGGAGACGAGACCCAACTTGTATGAAAATAAGCTCGAATCACAACATATGGCTATGTAAACTCGAAATGGATGAAACAAAAACGTGCGGAACAGCAACAAAAAACATCTATCAATGGCGGGCGCATATAATGGATGAAGGTTCAAGAATAGTCACGCACTCAGGCATTTATACAAACAGTTCGCGAGCATTACCAAATGTTTGGATTTCCGACTCAACCGAGACTCGAAATGGGACCAGGGTTCTCGGAAAATGACCAGCAACACACAGAGGTTTGGCTAAAGATTTACAGGCGCTGAAGGGACCAAAGCTCATGCGAATAGGTCATCCACGAGCTTCAATCCAACGCCCTACAAAAACGGAGCATACATGAGTAGAGAAGACTTACTTGGTTCAACGAGAAGAGCTACGACGGACAGCAACTCACAAATGGACCACCAATGGTAGCCAAAACTCCCCTTCGACTTCTCTCTCTCGGATATCTCTCCCTTCCTAGTTCTCTGTCTCTTCCTCACTTTTGTGCTGGTTTTTTTTTTTTTGTTGCTCTCTCCTCTTTTTTTTTTTTTTTCTTGGTGCCGATTCCCCCTTCGGTTTTATCCTCGGCCAGCAAGCGTGCATGGCTTCTGCAGTTGCCAACTTGCCCGCGAACCGCAACCCCGACCGGCGGATCATGCCGCTCCCCGCCACCGATCCTCTCGCTGCCCCTGTTTTCACTACCCCCTCGTTTGCTCGTTTTCCGCAAGTCTTCGAGCGAAGACTAGCAAAAGGGAAGAAGGAGGGGCTGGGCCGAGGTCAAAAGAGAAAGAAGATTGGGCCAGGCCTAGTGCGAGGGGAAGAAAAGAGAGGGGCGAGTCGGGCCAAGGTCGAATCCGGCCCAACCCGACCATTTTCGTTTCTTTTTCTTCTTTTTTTTTTTAATTAATTTTTTTCTTCTTTTTTTAACTCTTTTTTTAATAATAATAACCCTTTTTGTGAATAATCCCTAACCTTTAACACTACTTCAAATTAATTAATTTAGGTGAAATTTAGGTGTCAACAACCCCTAACAAACAGATGCCCTAAGAAAGGTCGGCGCATCCCCCGAGAAAGGTCAGGAGCCATTCGGTGTCCTTGACGAAGATCATACACCAAAAAACAAGATGCCTTGAGAAAGGTCAGCGCATCTCCCGAGAAAGGTCGGGTATCAACCGGTGTCCTCGATTGAGGTCAGGCACCCCCAAAAAATCGATGCCTTGAGAAAGGTCGGCGCATCTCTCGAGAAAGGTCGGGTGCCAACTGGTGTCCTCGACTGAGGTCAGACACCCCAACAAATCGATGCCCCGAGAAAGGTCGGGTACCAACTAGTGTCCTTGACAAAGAGCAAAGGCACCCCACAAATCGATGCTCGAGAAAGATCGGCGTATCCCCCGAGAAAGGTTGGGTAAACAACTTATTGGTCTAACAAGCAACCAAAGAATGGTTTGGGTCCTGCAAGAGCAATTTCCCGTCAAGGCGATCGAAGAAAGGTTCGGGTCTTGGACGAGCAACCTCCTCACGTTACCAGGTAAGAGCATGCCTTGATACTTGCCAAGTTCGAGATTCGCACCCTTATCTCGCTCGTGCCTGATAAGTAATTACAGGTATCTTTTTGTCTATCTTACTACATATAATATTATATTGCTCTTTTCTGCATAGAATAATAGGTCCCAAATAAGATATAACCTACTACATAGACAAAATTTAGGTATTAGTTTGTCTTTGAATGCAACCTCTGTGAGCTCACCTTCAAAGAGAGGTAGCTGTTGACACCTAAATTTTGATTATGATTTTTAATTTAGGCCTTAGTCTCTTTTAATCTTTGTTTTCCTTTTCTTCGGATAATAAATAAAACACAAAAAAAAAATAAAAATAAACAAAAAACAAAAAGCAAAAGCAGTAACGGTTAGGTCTAGGCCTTTGCGCCCAGCCTCTTTTCCTTCCCCTTCTCCCTCCCGCACGGGCCAAAGGCCCAATCCTCCTTTTCTTCACCCCCAGCCCAGCCCCCTCTCTCTTCTTCTTCTTCCTTCTTCCCTCTTCTTCCCCTACACCTCTGCAACTCACAAGCGCAGAGGGTGCCGACGTGCGAAGGACAAGCTAGGGAAGAGAGAGGAGCATAAGCCGGTGGTTGGGAGGACGTGGCATTGATGGCGAGCGAGCCTTCGTTGAAGGGGAGGAACAAACGCCGGTTCAGCCGGCGAAGGAAGGCCAGTCGGTGCACCAAGGACCGCCGGCCTAGCCTCTGCCGACCAGCACCCCCGCACCTATAAATAGGGTGTCGGGGGAAGGCCAGAGGCCATGGCGAACTCAGAGATCTTCCCTTGAGAGACTTCAAGGGAAATCGAAGAGGGAGAAAGCGAGAGAAATCCGGTTATCTGCTCGAACGACCTCCCTCCGAGAGACTTCGGGGGAGGCCGACGGCAAGCAAACCCGGAGAGAGAGCGATCAAAAGGGAGCGAGCATTGCAAGCTTCCCCTAAGAGACTTCAGGGGAGGCCCAAGCGCTCGCAAGCCCAGATCTAAGGGAGAGGAAAGAGATCGGAGCTGGAGAGAGGAGGTTCTGGAGGACTAGATTTGAGAAGCCGAGGACCCGTCATCGCGACCGTCACTACCCCGTCGCGTCTGTCACTCTAGGCAGCCGCCCCCACCACCAACGACGCCATCTCGCCGACCAGCAACGCCACCACGCCATACCCTCTCCACAAATAGGTATCAACCTCACTTGGCTGTCGTTGTTTCTGCTCGAAACCCTCCTCACTATCTCGAGCCACCGCGGGATCTAGTCTTCAGTTGCGCTCTATCCGTCGTTCCCCTCTGCATCTCCGCCCGTCACCGCCGTTGTGTCACCACACCGCATCCTCCTACCGTTGCTGTCCTCTGTATCACCGCCGTCATCGACGCCGATCCGCCGTCGATGCCGATCCGCCGTCCCCCAGCCCGTTCGTCAACGCCGCGTCCAAGCGAAAAGGGAGGAGGCGTCGCGTTGGGTCATGACTCCGGGTTGGACCCGAGTCGGCGCACGGGTAGGGTTTCCGCTTGGGTCGGGCCTATACGCATGGGCTGAGTTGCGTTGGGCTAAAAAATTTTTGTGAAGTGGGCCAAAAATAGGTTTGGGCTTTTACGCTAAAAAAAAAAAAAAAAAAAAAGTGAGTCGGGCCTACGTTGCAGGCCCGTTCGCGTTTTGGGCAACGGCCCGGGTCAAACCCAACCCGGGATTCGACTCGATTCGTTGTTATATTTTTATAATATAAAATAATATTTAAAAAAATAAAAATAAAAAATAATTTATTTTCCAGAAAATAAAAAAATAAAAAATATCCCATATTTTCCAAAAAAAAAACCAAAAAAGTCAGAAAAAGAAAAAAAAGATTTATATTTTCCAAAAAGACCAAAAAATCAAAAATGTTTTTTATGTCCAAAAATGAGAAAATGCCCAAAAAATTGTTTTTCCGTCACAAATGCATGGAAAATCCTCAAACGTCCAAAAGCCTTAGGGTTTAAACAAGATTAAGTACCGAAAAAGCATTAGTGATTAATTAGTGTAATCAAGTCCCCGATCCTAATTTCTCTAATTGCGCAAGAGCGAGTATTTCTCCCGATATTTCACTTGGATTTCTAATTGACCCACCCCAAACCGATTAGTGACGACTCCCTTTAAAATTAACTTACATGTTAAAAAACTTGGACCATTAAGTCGTGAATTGGTGGACTTGGGAGAGTCCAGGCTAAAATAGACCTAGCCAAACCATTAGCCTCCGCAAGACGCCCACCCCGATCAAGCACCAAAAAAATAGGTCGCAATAGACGCATACAATCTTCTCAAGCATATCTTTTGAAAAAACAAAAAATTGAAAAGGACATCAGTTTTGGCTCCATAGTAAGACAATATCAACAAAGTCTACTTATATTAGGCTTACATTGCTTTTTTAATTTTCTATTAAGCCAATATTTATTTATTGCTATTAGTTTATTATTAACTCGTTATTTGTGCATTTCTTCTCCATGACGTCACCCTCGTCCCCTTAATTTAGTGTTTCTTTCTTCCTCATCGTCACTTTGCACGCAACGACATCCATTTTATGGAATATTTTTCTGAGACCAAACTTTCAAGGGTTTATTATAATGCGACTATTAAATGTGCAGAAGTTTCGAGATCATACTCTTTGACTATACATACAGTAATCATTGACAAATGAAGTTATAAACTGAATTTACTAGTAAAGTATAAAACGCTTGCTCGTGATAGGTTGAATTTTTGAGTGTATCCTTCTAAAAAAGATTTTTCATACGCAAGACATGACTTTTTAGTGTATGCCGCATTTAAGTCAAAGACTGATTAGACATTGCTAGAATGTTGCAAGTGGGGCAGTGTTATTTGTAGTTAAGAACCATGGATTATAGAGGCTAGATAGACATTTCCCTGCCAAGTATTGATGTGGAGGTGACCTAAACACAAGCTATTAGCCAAGGTTACTTCCTCTTGTTTGTTTGTGCATTTTGTATAGATAACAATATATGATGAGTTGGATTCACCCATGAAGAATATAACTTGGGTGTTGTGCCAAATAAGACTTGCAAAGAAGGCATTGTCGAACAAGTGGGTGTATGAGATCAAAGAAGAAACTGATGGTAGCAAGGGAAACAAGGGGAAATTTTTAGTAAAAGTTTTTCTCCAAATTTGTAAAACAGTTCGATGTGAAGATTGCACTCCTCCTTGGTGACTTAGAGGAGGGTATATATATATGGTATAATCAGAAGGTTTTCAAATTCTTGGTAAATAGAACTATGTTTGCAAGTTGAATGAAAGTCTATATGATTTATAACAGGCTTGTAGATGGTGCTATAAGAAATTCGACACATTTATGTGTGATAACGAGTTCACTAGATGTGAAATAGACTATTTGTTGTTACTTCAAGAAATCTAAAGGTTGCTATATTATTTGATTGTTGTATGTGAATGATATGATCACTGCAAGATCTAGCACGGGGTAGATGAATAAATTGAAGTATCAATTGTCAAAGGAGTTTGAAATGAAGGACTTGAGAGCAGCAACTTGGCAACTCAAATTCCTGGCATAGGGATCATGTGAGATAGATTAGAAGGATTTAAAAGTTTTCTCAAGAAAAGTGCATTTGAGAAGGTGTTGGTAGATTAGAGTTCGTTCTACGAAACGCAAAAGAACGCCTTAGAGAAGTCACTCCAACCTCTTGAAGGAATAGTCATTAAAGACAGATGAAGAAAGGGAGGATAATATAAATTATTGAGATATATCCTTTGATTCTTTACATCTCTCAAAATTATGCATATATCCCCATTGATTGTGTATATCTCTGATTAATTTATAATTAATAAAGTTTGTAAATAGAGACGCACTGAGATATACAGAAATTTCACAATTCTCTCTTCCACAGTATTCATTATCTGTTAGCTTGTTGACGCCGGTTGCAATATTCAAGATGAGCGGAAACCATTCCATGCATGTTATCTTCTCAAGCATGATTAAAGACAAGGGAAAGGACATCAGCTTTAGCTCCGTTCAAAGACACCGTCTTATCAAAGTCTACTTTCCCCAGGAACACGTCGATCTTCTAATGGATTATTCACTCATAATTTTATGTGTTGCTAACTCTTGCTTGTTTATCCATTTCCTCTCCATTCCGTCACCCTCGCTCCCTCAGTTTTGTTTTTCCCTTGCCGTCCATTTGCATGTAACGACCACAATTCGAGGGTTTAAAAAAAAAAAAAAAAAAAACCAAACTTTCAAGGCTTATTATGTTATGAGTATTTAATCTCTGGGTGGGTCGCGATCATGCTCTCGGACAACGTATATAGTTTTCTTTGACAAACGAAGTTGAAAACTGAAGTTATTAGTAAAGAATAAGAGGCTTGGCTGTGTTAGGTTAATGGCTTGAGTGTTTCCTTCTGCAAAAAGATTTTTCACACGTAGGCTGTGATATTTTAGTATGCGCCGTATTTAATTAAAGACCAATTGAAGATTGCTTGAATATTGCCATGTGTAGTTATGAAGGCAGCTATGTTGGTTAAGAGTCTCTCCTTCATCACTCAAGTCGAGAGTTCGAAACCCACAATTACTAGCATTGTAAGTGCGGGGCCATGGTGGTGGGGTCCCATGCTAATCTTTCCCGAGGTATAGTTGTTCGGTCCAGGTGCTGTCTGGGCACTATAGGACTGTGGGACCACGAATAGCGTAAGCAAAAAGGGGGCCCGGCGGATCCTCAATCACCAAAAAAAAAAAAAAAACTATGCATTAGAGAGAGACATGAACCTATTCATTTGTAGTTAGGTTAAATGCCAAGTATTGATTAGGAGCTTGACCTAAACACAAAGTTATTAGCTCAATTTATTACATATTACCGATGGCATCTATATAGCCAATGTCACTTCCATGATGACAAAAGATGTTTTTTGAACTCATTTTGTCATATCATGTGATAGATAGTTATCAAAATTCAGTCTCTATTAGAATGTCCAATCAAAACAAGGTGGAAGAAGACCGCATGTATATAAAAAAAAATATAAACCTTATAGATAAGTGATGTGGGATACTTTAACGCCTCTCTCATGTAGGAGCCAAAGTAGGAGAGGATTTGACAAATAGGGGGTGGTGTATGCAAAATAAACTAAGGCGGAACTTGGTTGTTATACCACTTTAGAATGTCCAACCCAAAGTATAAGCTCATGAGGCGAGGCAAGCCAAATGTATCTAGGAGCACACAATCTCCATAAACAAGCGATGATGTGGGTACTTTAACATCACGAATGAATTACTTCTAAAATTCTTGAAGGCCACATTAAACAAAGACTCAGCTTTACGGAGTTTTTGAGTGATCAACAAATCTATTAACAATCAAAACGATGTTCCTTTAATTTTAAGGGAAGAAGCTGGAATTGCATCCCTTAGAATTTGGCTACTTTCCTTTTAGGTAATCTTTTCATGGATCAACCAATACGTTTGAATCTCTCCTATCTATCAAAGATTTGTATCAAGAAATTAAAGATGCTGAAGGTAGAAGAAGCGAGTTTCCTCAGCCCAAGTTCAAAGTGTACACTCAAATCATTTCATACTACACACACTCGAGCGCACGGAGAGAGAGAGAGAGAGAGAGAGAGAGAGAGAGAGAGAGAGAGAGAGAGAGAGAGAGAGAGAGTAAACATTTAAATTATAAATCACACTGTCATTTTAAAGTTTAAGCTTTTAGATCAATTGATAGTGGTCTTCAAAATCGCACAAATACACTAATAAAATATCCCTGGGTATGAAGAGCATGTGCACTAAGTACAGCGGTTGCTCCGTGAATGACCTAAAGATACAAACCCGTCGCGACATACATGTATACTCTTCCTTAACCCCCCCTTAGTCATAAGTTACAGACTGGAAAAACCATCTGCGACTAGTTCCTCGCTCTCTTCCCCTTGTCAAAACGCAGGATCGGGTCGGCCTCGCGGAAGAGCCGTTCAGTGTTGAGCATGGTGAGCAGGATCAGGCCGAGGAGAACCAGGGACGAGAGCGCCGACAGCACGATCATGAGCCCCGAGGCAATCGGACCCTTCACCTCCTGCGCATACTCCGACGACGCCAAGGCGAGGAAGGTCAGCGGGAACGAGTACGCCCACCACGCGACGTTGAATTTCCTCATCGACTTCTTGAAGAGCGCCGGTCTGCATGCCTGCTTCGGCACCACCACAAGACAAACTTAGTTCAATAATTTATAACAATTTACCCAAGATTAAAGAACGCATGTCAACTGAAACCCTAATTTATTGGTCATACCCGATATTGCGTCATCTCTCTCAAAAGCAGCTGGCGGAAGCTGTTTATATTAAAGATTTTTGGAGGTATAAATTAATAAAGGATGAGTATTTTGTAATTGGGGTCAAAAGTCACGCAAGAAAGTTGCGTAACCCAGTTGCCTTAATCGAGGGGAATATTTTAGTTTATTGAATGCTTTTCTTGAGTGGGCTTGACATTTTAGAACCTTAAACTATGGTACGATCCATACAATAGAGAGAGCCAATTTCCCGGTACACAATTTCCACGGACGAATCTGATGAAGAGAACAAGAGAGTGGAAAGAAAAGGTTGCTAAAGAAACATCATAGAAAAACATGAACCACATGTTTTCCTAGCCACTCCAAGTTATGAAATTTCCTCGTCCAAAGAAAGGAGAGATTGGTTGAGCTCGATGACTAAATTTGTCCACTTCAACATCAGATGCGCGCACCACTTCAATTTTCGGGAAAAATTTGCTTGCATAAGCATCTTCTACTATAACCTAGAAGATTTTGGGTAAATATTTAGACTTTATCTAATGATGGGTCGGCATGATTTCGGTCCCTAAATCGATACCTGATTCTCTCGTTCTAAAGGACAGCTCCCTTTCATTTTTTACTTATGCCTTCTGTTTGTCTATTAAAAATTTGATGGATTAGAAAAGTTAGTTGTCATGATACAATCTATTATTGTAATCTACCAAGTTATAAGTATTTTGGAGAAATGGTTTGGGAGAACTTTCGCCAGATCACCTCTTCAAAGCTTAGTCATGATACTAGTCGATTGACGATATTATCTTATGAGACTCCATATAAATAATGAATTCAACCTAAGACGTACCAGGACACCTACTACATCGAAACTCGAGAGATCAGCAACCCTGCACAGATTTTTCTGTACTTTGATTGGTTGCAAATGGGCCTGTTGCTGCAGCAGCATGAAAAGTGATGCGTATCAACTAGAGAGATGAAGGGAAGGTAAGTGTTGATTACCAGAGAGGTGAACAGAAAGAGGGAGAGGAAGAAGAGCATCTTCGACCCGATGTCGAACTCTCCGGCGATGGACTTCCAGGCGACGCTCGCCTTGCTCGGCGCGGCGAAGAACAGGAAGAAGACCGGCCTCAGCATCGCCGGCAGCTTGTCCCCGCCGGACAACCGCTGGTACAAAGTGACGAACAGCACCAGGTAATGCGCCATCCCAAGCGAGAACATGCAGACCGCGGTCTCGCGCCACCCCATCTCGGCCGCGGCCCGCGCGCCCACCAGGTTCCCCACCACTGAGAGCTGGCTCGTCGGGTTGGCCACCATCGAGAGGAACCGCCTCTCGGTCGTGAACCACTGCCCGTAGACCTTTATGTCGAGCAGGATCACGGGGACCGCGAAGACCCACCAGAGGACCAGGTACAAGGTCGTCTTCGGCAGGTCCGACGTGAAGTCGGCCGCCTGGAGCAGCACGAGCCACGCTATCCACGGCGCGAACAGGTAGTTCACTCCGACGTGGTGCTGGAACTCCGCCCTCACCAGGCCAAAGTGAAAGAAACACCGGAGAATATAGAGGAACGAGAGGGAGACCTGGACCAGGAGGGCGAAGCCCCAGAAGATCATGAACGTCATGTGAGGGATCACATGGGAGAGATGCTCGAGGAGCAGCGAGTCGTCGGGCGTCGGCGACGGGCGGAGGAGGATCTTCCACAGCAAGGCCTGGCTCGCGAGGGAGAGGCTGATGCGGAAGTAGCCGGCGTGGAGCCGGGTCAGGATGGACGACTTCAACGTCTTGACGACGGGGACGAGGTGGTGCTCGGGGGTCCTCGCGCGGGAAGGGTCGATCACCGGCTGGAGCGGTGGCTCGTATTCGATCTCCGATGCCATTCAACAACGCCGGAGGTATGCGGTGGCGAAAGGCGTTTTCTCCTCTACTCTAAGGTATGTTTGGACGCTTTGGGTTACGAGGTCTTGAGGATATATGTTGAGATGTGTATGGAAGGTTTATGTAGAAAATCAAGTCGAGCACGGAACGAGTTTATAGTTTTTCTTTTGGATTTGTCCTTTTATTTGGATTTTTCGGTGAAGTTTAGCCAAGCAACTTGGCCTCAGTTTAATGGATTTTCAAGAATATATGCCCGGAGCAGGGCGAATGGAAATGGACGTTTCGCACAAAGAGCAAAAACGTGACGAGGAGACTCTCCCCGCCCTTCGTTGAGTATTACTACCGCCCCTTCCATTTCTGTCGAATCATGATGACAAGACAATTGCTTGATTTTACTTTTTGTCTTCTTTTGAGGTACAGCAAGCCCGAGGATATGTCGCAGGCGATCCGACGTTTGCCCTTCGAGCTCGACCGCAGTACACAGCAGCCGCTCTCCCCCACCTCTCTCTCTCCCACCACCTCCACATCGCTACCCGCCCAATTGCCGGGGGCTGACGGTGGCCACCGATCAGGATCAGGATGAGCCCAAGCCGAGATCAGGTGTGTGATATAGCTAGAACGAGTACCTAGAGGGGGGTGAATAGGTATACAAACGATTTTTCACTTAAATCACACAACACTAGACAATCGATGGAAATAAACGACAATCGAAAGAATGAGAGAAGGGAAAAGAGAATTGAACACAATGATTATAGTGGTTCGGCTTTTGTTTAAGCCTACGTCCACTCTTTTCGCACCGACACCTATTGGCTGGATTCCACTATGAACAAAGAAGTGTTACAGCGTTGTTCTTCCTTGATTCAGTGATGTAGATGATCTACCACACTTGCTCAAGTTATCACTAAGTATAAACACTCTTTTGTGTATACAATTTTGCTCAGAATGAATCGACTGAATATCAAGGAACTTCAGACTCTGGAATTCGTCTATCGAGCATTCACTAAAATAACTTGAACGACTTCCTTTTATACTCCTTCATGCCATCATACCCGTTGGCACTTACCAAAGGAATTCCTCCAATCTACCCGTTGGACGGAATCAATTAAGGAGATCTTTCGAGCTATTAAAGGAACTTGACGATAGCCCATCAATCATGTTCGCCCATACAACCAGGATCTTGGTTTCCAAGAATAGAACTTTCCAAGATTACTTCGTCAATCATCGGATCTTGAATAGAAAGAATCCGTTAGCTTAACCCACCAAGATATCTTCTCCAGAGGATAGGACTAACTTCATAACCAAACACCTAGGTTCGGATAGCCTCTCAACACCGGATTAGAAAACCGTCAATAAGAATATCTTTAAGTCTTGAGTCTTGAGTCTTGAGTCTTGATGTCCAACCGTCTTCGACTCTAAACCGAAAGTCCGTAATAATCCGTACTAGACCGAAAGAAACGTTTTGTCGCCTTCAAAATATTCTTGCAAGATTTCTCCAACAATCTCCCCCTTTTGATGGTGACAAAACTTTCTTGTAGATTTGAACAACTTTGACCGCAAAATATTACTCAAGTAATATGGCTATCTCATAACAATTAATAAAGAACAACTGGACTCGCATCCACAAGAAGATTGGTTAGTCCTTCACAAGTAAAACCATATAACAATACTTGATGTAACCGCAAGCATTCGATATCAAAATCCACACCGCGACTAAGTTCAAGTTCAAGCTCATACCCGATTCAAAACACATAAAAGAGATAAAATTTAAAGTTGAAAGTTCAAAAGGTTCAGAGTTCAAAAGGTTCAAAGTTCAGAGTTCAAAGCTGGCATTTTCTCCCCCTTTTTGTCATCATTAAAAAGGTGAGAAAGTAGTCAATTCCCGCTTGGGAATGCGAACGATCCGGAAATCTCCCATGGATTGAACTAATCCTTCCAGCCTCTTCAAGTCTTCCTTTAGATGAGCTACCTCTTCTCTTTTTGCATTGGCTTCAATTTGAAGAGAGAGATCTTTGATCTCGATCTTGAAGGGAAACAAGATGCTTTCCCAAAGATTCTCAGACTTGAATTTCACGCCTAAAGCATAGATTTGACCACGCATTTCCAGAAGGATATCAAGTATGCGACAAAAATCTGCCGAATTATCTGTCTGAGTACTGACATTTGCTCGGTCTGATGGATCTTCTGTGTAATCGCGCAGTTTCGATGTTGATGTATCATGTCCTTCTCCAGGCATTTGAGAGGCCTGAAAATCTTCTGGGTTTGCTTTAGAGCGACTCACATCTTCACAAGGAACAGATGTAGTCTTCCCGTGCTCAACTCCTTCCCCGCTTTCCCCCGTTTCTAAAGCCTCGGATGGGAAAGAATGAGGGTCAATCTCTCGCATCGTCTTGAAAAACTTCATCTTCATCTCGCAGACTTTTCTTTGGCTGCCTCTTCTTCTTCTTCACTTCTTTCTCTCGCTTCTTCTTTCTCTCGTTGCTTCTCTCTCTTTCTCTTCTTGCTATTCTCTTTCTTTCTCTTCTTCTCTCGGCCTTTTCTTGTCTCTCTTCTTCGCTCCGTTTTTCCTCTCGCTTCTTTTCCTTCTCCCGACGTTCCGTTGATTCGATACGTAACGTTTTCTCCTTATCAATGCAGAAATAGTGCGATCTTCCTCTTCTTCTTCTTCTTCTTCGTCATCCACCAAGAGTCTCCTCTTTTGCTTTTTGGATGGTGGATTGATTTGCTCCTTTCCTTTCCTTTTGATGCCGAAGGTACTGGAGATTTCATTTTGAACTGCTCCATTTCCTTTTCAAGTTCTTTCAGACGCATTTTTGTCACCATTTGCAGACCCACCACCATTTTATCGCATGTTCGAACACACAGAGATTGTGGGGGCTCAATGTTTAAGTGTCTGAAGATCTTGGTCACAAGACTTGCATAAGGCAGCTTGTCCCTTGTCCTTCACCATTGCTCTATACATGTGAAAAGAATGATGTGAGGAAGAGAGAATTTCTTCCCTTTGATGATTGCATACATCAATTTTGCCTCTGAATTTGACACATCTGTCTTTGATGTCGATTTCGGCCTAAGACAGTTGATGACAATTTTGTGCAGCAAAATATTGATAGCACGCATTCTCGTGTAGACAATTTTCCCTTCTGTGCTGTTGCCTTTCACAAGATCCAGCATAAGACGAACACTGGAAACTTTAATTGGTTGATATGATCCTCTCTCTACTCCAATGATATCAGCCAACATGTTCACATCTACTATGTAGACTTGGTCTCGAACACTAAAGGACATTCTATTCGCATCCAAAAGCTAAGATTCGAATAGAAATATGCAGCCGCTGAGCATATCCTTCAAGTAGTGTCGAGCAGAATTGCTCAAGTTGCGTGAGATCGAACTTCTCCCTTAAGTTCACATGAATAGCATCCAGAAAATCAAAATCAACGCTTCTAGGGTTTATCACCCTCTCTTCAACAGCCTGAAAAACAAATTCTCCCGATCTTTGGATTTAAACAAATCCATCCTCTTTCCTTTCACCTTTGCAGCAACACCCAATCTCGGTTGAAAATCATAGAACAATTTATCATCGTCATTTCCATCGCAGGAGTCTGTCCAGCCACACGAGGATCACTAGGAATACTAGCAAGTGCTTCCTCCGCCCTTCCTCTAGGAGCAATTCCCAACTCCTCCATTTGACGCAGAAAAAGATATTCATTCCCATAGTTCTTACTTTTGAGAAATTCATTCACGTGGTTCAACGGAGTTCCTATGCTTTTCAAGGCACGATAGAGTTTATAGATAAAAGAGGGTTTTTGCATTCTTACTGTGCTCAGCCTTCCTCGATTATCTCATCCTCTTGATGGTGACCCGCACTTTGTGGGGTAGATGAAGAAGAATCACGTGGCTGGAGAGCGAATCGGGCTCGTTGCTGACTTGATAACTCATCTTCTTCGGTGAGATCAACATGGGTAGGACCCTCTCTTGCTCTTTGTGGTCCCCTCGCTCGCTATTCTTGAGGATTTCCTTGAAGAAGACATCTTTCTTTGACACCGAGAGATTTCTTTAATCGTTTTCCCAAGAAAAGTTGACAACTTTCTCAAGTTTGAACACAAAATGGAAACGAGATTGAGAGAAGAATGCTTTTCGAGGGTTTTGAAGATAGAGAGAAGAAAACCGTATATATATATAACTCGTTTCAAAATGGAAAAACCAATCGGTACGAAAGAAAGTGAACCGACGAATTCTTTTAAAATCAATAACTGCCATTTTTAATAGAAGTTATATTTTTGAAAAGACACGATTCTCTTTTTCTCGGTAATTATAAATTGGTTAAATAATCATACCTTTTCGAGACAGAATAAAATAACAACTTACGTTAATACCCATGAGTCTCGAGTCCGAGTCCGAAAGTCCGAGAGTCTCTAGACTTTAACTTCCTCAAGCTTCAAAATGTTGAGATCGGAGCGAATAAAATCAAATTGATTTTTCTCCAAAGGCTTTGTGAATATATCCGCCGTTGACTCTTTGAATCAACAAATTGAATCGAGATTTCTCCATTTTGAACATGATCTCTCGATGAAGTGATGTCGAATCTCTATATGCTTTGCTCTTGAGTGAAGAATTGGATTTTTTGTGAGATTTATTGCACTAGTGCTGTCGCATCTGATTTCGTGCATGAGTCTTCAATTCCGAAGTCTTGAAGCCGTTGCTTAATCCACAGAATTTGCGAATGCACTGCCAAGAGCTACGTACTCGCTTCGTTGTTGAGAGAGCCACAAGACTCGCTTCCTTGAAAATCAAGATACTATCCCGTTTCCAAGTAACCGGCACGTACTGAAGTACTCTTTCTATCAACTCGCAACCTCGCTAGATCTCGCGTCTCGAATATCCTTAAGATTAAAGTCTCCCTTCTTAGGATACCAGAGACCAAAGCTTGAAGATGAAGCAACGTATTTGATAATACGTTTCGCAGCACTGAGATGAGATTCTCTAGGGTCTGATTGAAACCTAGCACAGATGCAAACACTTAACAAAATATCAGGTCTAGAAGAAGTAAGATAAAGAAGTGAATCGATGATACTCCCTGTATAATTTTTGATCAACTTTCTTCCCTTCTTCATCTTTGTCTATCTTCAAGGAACAAGACATTGGTATGTCTGTCTTTTTGCACTTTTCAAGCCCAAATCTTTTGACAAGATCATTAGCATATTTTTCTTGACAAATGAAAGTTCCTTCCTTCAATTGTTTAATTTGAAGTCCAAGAAAGAATGTTAACTCTCCCATCATACTCATTTCAAACTCATCCCGCATAGACTTAGAAAATTTCTTGCACTGAGTACTTTCATTAGATGATCCAAAAATAATGTCATCTACATATATTTGAACAAGTAAAAAACTTTTGTTTTCCTTTTTGATAAACAAGGTAGTATCAACTTTACCTTTAACAAATCCATTCTCGTATTAGAAACTTACTGAGTCTGTCGTACCACGCTCGAGGTGCTTGTTTTAAACCATATAAGGCCTTTTTCTCAAGACCGAGTCCGGCTTCTTTTGGGTCTTCAAACCCAGGTGGTTGTTCCACATAGACTTCCTCATGGATAAATCCATTCAGAAAGCACTTTTGACGTCCATTTGGAATAACTGAAATCTTTATAACAAGCAAAAGCAAGCAATAATCGAATAGCCTCTAACCTTGCTACTGGTGCGTAAGTTTCATCATAGTCTATCCCTTCTTCTTGCGTATATCCTTTGGCTACGAGTCTGGCCTTGTTTCGTACGACTTTACCTTTCTCATTCATCTTGTTTCTGAACACCCATTTGGCTCCAATAACAGTTTTACCTTTTGGTTTAGGTGTCAATTCCAGACATCATTAATGATAAACCGCTCCGAGCTCATCTTGCATGGCTTCAATCCAGCTTTCGTCGACAAAGCTTCTTCTATGCTTTTTGGTTCAATTTCAGAAATGAGAGCTACGGCACTAGACTCTTCACGCCTTTTGGATCTGGTGCGAATTCCTTCATTAAGTTCGCCAATAATTAGATCTTTGGGATGACTGGACTTATGCTTCCAGTTGCTGGTTGATTTATCTGGCTGATGATCCCTTTCTTTGCCTGAATCTTCACAAATGGCTTGATGCTGGTCTTCCTGAGTCTGTGACGCCTCTTGTGTTGAAGACTTTGGAGAGGTTGGAGCAAGATCAGATTCTTCATGATGAGTCTGATTGGATTCATCTTGAACTGAGTCTTGAAATTTGACATTCATTGACTCCTCCACGCCCGACTCTTCTTGTTATAGACTCGGTAGGCTTTGCTTGATGAAGAATATCCAAGGAAGATGCCTTCATCCGATCTTTCTTCAAACTTACCAACATAATCTTTTGCATTTTTCAATATAAAGCATTTGCAACCGAATACATGAAAGTATGAAACAATAGGCTTCTTACCTTTGAATAATTCATAGGGGGTTTTCTTTAAAATAGGTCTTAAAAAGACTCGTTAATGATATAGCAAGTTGTTGAAATGACTTCAGCCCAAAATCGAGAAGAAATTTTGCTTTCAATTAAAAGAGTTCTTGCCATTTCTTGAAGAGATCTATTCTTCCTTTCCACAACTCCATTTTGCTGAGGAGTATATGGAGAAGAGAACATATGCTTAAAGTCGATTCATCACAGAATTTTGTAAAATCTTGATTTTCAAATTCACCACCATGATCTGTTCTTATGCTTGAAATAACACATCCCTTTTCATTTTGAACCTTTTTAGCAAATTTTTCAAAATATGAAAAGGTTTCGGATTTACTTGATAGAAAAAATACCCAAGTAAAGCGAGAGTAATCATCTACGATTACTAAGCAATATTTCTTACCTCCAATACTCTGGGTTCTGGTTGGTCCGAAGAGATCCATATGAAGTAACCGCAGTACATGATTAGTTGAGACATGATTTATAGACTTATATGAATTTCTTACCCGCTTTCCCGAATACATGGAGTACACGGATCGTCTTTTGATAAGGCAATTTGGGTAGTCCACGAACAAGCTGCTTTGATGAGATTTTGGCTAATTGCTTCATATTAATATGCCCAAGCTTTCGTGCTACGTACTTGCTTCGTCTTGTATTGAAATCAAGCATTGCGATTCTTCCGGTTTCACGTCCGTGAGATAGATATTTCTATGCCTTCTACCCAAGAAAGACCGAGTAGAGTCTTTACCGGTTCCGAACATATTCCTTCTTGAAAGAAGATCTTAAAACCAAGTATCACATAGTTGATCGATGCCGAGAAGATTGTAATTAAGTCCTTCCACTAGAGAAACATTGCTTATTGTGAGATTTCCAATTTTCACAGTTCCAAAACCCACAATTCTTCCTTTGCTATTTCCTCCAAATGAGACTTTTCCACCATTTACTTGAACAAGCTTTATAAAGCATTTTGAGTCTCCTGTCATATGTCTTGAACATCCACTGTCTAGATACCACTTTACCTTTCTCTTGATGGAAACCTGCATTCAAAGAAATATCTCAAGCTTTCTTTGGTACCCACATTTTCTTGGGTCCTTTTGTGTTAGTGGGATAAACAGTACTAGCCCAAGTTTTCTTAATGGTCTCCAAACCATAGGACATTCTTTTTCAAAATGATCTGGATTTTTGCACTTAGAACACCTGAGAGCATCTCGACCTACAGACTTTACAAAAACCTTTTTGAAATGATTTTTATAAGCTTCTTTTGAAGGTCTTTGCTTAATTCTTTCTTTTACTTTAGGAAAATCAATTAAGGGAATAGTTTCTTCTGTCATACCTAAACCAGATTTATTGAAATAAGGTCTCTGTACTGAAAGAATTTTTTCAAGTTTCTCAGACCCTATTGAAAATTTCTTTGAAATATTCGATGAGTCAATTTTTAAACGAGAATTTTCTTTCAATAGATTTTCTTCATTTTCTTTAAGAGTAGAAACATTCATGTCTAAACATTTAACTTTTTCTTTCAAAATATTTTCCTGCTGTTTTAAAGCTGAATTTTCCCTTTTAAGTTCAGAAATTCTTTTAAGAGAAGTCTTAAGACTTAAACACAGCTCATCAATATACTTAGAAACCTTGACAGGAATTTTAAGATTACTTACTTCAAATTCGCCGTCCGAGTCCGATTCGAGTTTGAGTCTCGAGTCCGATTGCGCCATCGACACAAGTTGGCATATTCATCATCACTTTCTTCACACTCTGTATCACTCCAGGTTTCAGCTTTGAGAGCCTTTCGAGACTTTTCAGCCTTTCCTTTCTTCTTCTTTAGAAGAGGACAGTTGGGTCTGATGTGTCCATTTTTCTTACATTCAAAGCAAACAACATCTTTATTTGCTTCATTATCATCACCGACTTAGTCCGTTGTCTTTGAAAGCCTTGTCTCTTGGAGTTGAATCTTCTTCCTTTTCTATTCAACTTTCGAATCTTCTTATCATTAGGCGAGCTCCTCATCGTTCATATCGTCTTCGAATCGTAACATCGAATCATCATTTGATTTTAATGCAATGAATTTCTTACCTTTTGGATCTTCGTCTTCGTTTATTCGTTCCACTTCATAAGACTGAAGAGTTCCAACCAGCTCATCGACAGACAAAGTGGCATGATTCTTTGCGTCTCTCTTATTGAAGTCTTTATGTGATTCCAATCCTTTGAGAGTCCACGCGAAGCTTGTTAACCTTCATGGGATCAGAAATTGGTTGACCTTGATTTTGTAGACCATTCACAATTTCTGTAAAACGACTAAACATGTCGGTTATTGATTCTCTAGATCTCATTTTGAAGGCTTCATATTGACCGAGAAGAATATTGATTCGGGGTCTCTTTCACTCGATCAGTTCCTTCGTAGGTGATATGTAACCTATCCTGACTTCTTTTCTTTGTATCACAAGAAGATATTCTGTTATATTCAAGTAGGTGATAAAGCACAATATAAAGAATATATTGCTTTTGCATCAAGAGTTTGTCTCTTGATTATTTCTTCCCGAGACATTCCGCTAGCTTCCTGCTTCTTTTCCTCTTTTCGAGACAGCCTGCAACTTTAGGAATGATTCCTTTTTCTACAACGTCCCATTCCAGAGGATCCTTTGATCGTAGAAAAGCTTTCATCTTGTTCTTCCGATGTTGTAATCCTTTCCATCAAAGTAGGGAGGTCTGGTATTGCTTTGTCCTTCCACCAGCCCCGGTGCTAACATACTAGCCATGGATCTTTTACTCGAAGTAAAACACTTCAAATAAAGTGAGTACATGTGCTCGATACCAATTGATATAGCTAGAACGAGTACCTAGAGGGGGTGAATAGGTATACAAACGATTTTTCACTTAAATCACACAACACTAGACAATCGATGGAAATAAACGACAATCGAAAGAATGAGAGAAGGGAAAAGAGAATTGAACACAATGATTATAGTGGTTCGGCTTTTGTTTAAGCCTACGTCCACTCTTCGCACCGACACCTATTGGCTGGATTCCACTATGAACAAAGAAGTGTTACGCGTTGTTCTTCCTTGATTGATGATGTAGATGATCTACCACACTTGCTCAAGTTATCACTAAGTATAAACACTCTTTTGTGTATACAATTTTGCTCGAGAATGAATCGATCGAATATCAAGGAACTTCGGACTGGAATTCGTCTATCGAGCATGCACTAAAATAACTTGAACGACTTCCTTTTATACTCCTTCATGCCATCATACCCGTTGGCACTTACCAAAGGAATTCCTCCAATCTACCCGTTGGACGGAATCAATTAAGGAGATCTTTCGAGCTATTAAAGGAACTTGACGATAGCCCATCAATCCCGTTCGCCCATACAACCAGGATCTTGGTTTCCAAGAATAGAACTTTCCAAGATTACTTCGTCAATCATCGGATCTTGAATAGAAAGAACCGTTAGCTTAACCCAGCCAAGATATCTTCTCCAGAGGATAGGACTAACTTCATAACCAAACACCTAGGTTCTGGATAGCCTCTCGACACTGGATTAGAAAACTGTCAATGAGAATATCTTTAAGTCTTGAGTCTTGAGTCTTGAGTCTTGATGTCCAACTGTCTTCGGACTCTAAACCGAAAGTCCGTAATAATCCGCACTAGACTGAAAGAAACGTTTTGTCAGCTTCAAAATATTCTGGCAAGATTTCTCCAACAGTGTGAACCTTGGAGATCTCGGGTTTGACGCCGTAAATATCTTAGGATTTTTTTCTTTATAAACTCATATTTGAAAGATAATTTAACACTTTTTTGATTGGCGGCACTATTAAATTGCACGCAAGGCATGATCGCAAATGTGGAGGGGGAAGATATATGCTCTTTCAAACAATCATTTTCATGTCATGATCATGACATCTGTTTAATTGTCATTACTCTTTATAAACTAGTTTCACAATATGCTTAATGAATCACTTAACATTACTAACGGAAAGCTTCGTCTATGTCATGGCCCTTGTCTACCATTCAACATGATATGAACATATCACTTTTTTCTTTGCTTTTGTCTCGAACTTTCTCCCCGCAAATGAAGGATTGAATTCAAGGATTCGAGTGAGCATTGTTGATTTCTTCTATTGACCCCCCCAAAAAAGCATAGATAATGAGACAAGGATTAATTAAAAGACACCGGTCCAAGGCAGGCCTTGGGATTTGTCTAGCCTACCAAGAACTTTGGGTTCAGCAGGTTGGGCCAGCTCACATATGGGTCCATTAAGGGCCTCTAATTATAATAATTAGAATTTTGGTAAAAATTCAATTGGGAAATAACGGAATCAGACTTTAAGACACGAAACGACACTTGTCTTTAAAGAATTATTAACCCCACAACATTGCTAATGATTAATGATAAAAATCCTTCAATATACAATAAAGTCTTAATAAGAATACTCGATAATAATTCTAGTATTTCTCAAAGAACTCTCAAAATGAAATAATTAAAAACAAAAGCTGTACTTTGAGAAAGAAAAATCAACAAGAAAAAAATGTGAGACAGAAAATGACAAATTTATGTCGGTCTATAGGAATAGATGCTTTGGGAAATGTTGCATTGTAAATAGATGCTTTCTCGAAAGACATAGTGAAAATTTGTATTATAAAAAATAATATTAAATAATAATTTTTTCTTGAATTTTATAACTTCTAAAAACTAACATTTGAACACATACAACATTTCAAAAGTTGTAAAGAGTGCCTAATAACTAATAGGTAGAAAAAATAAAATTCAAAATAAAATAATAAAAACTCTATCGTGAATGGTCACACTATTTCAATAGGACAAAAAGGTCATCTTATAATTATAAATTCGAATTTAATAAATAAAAAGTAATAATTGTTTTTTATTTGGTCGGTTAATAATAATTGTTGAATGGTGCCAAATTTGGTTCTCATGCACTCGCAAGCAGGTCTATTAGGGCTTAGCCCACTGAGCCCATCGTTTTCATTTGTAAGAGTAGAAGACTTCAATTGGCCTATACAAACCCGTCTATTTTATAGAAGACAAGGCACTTCCAACATAGAATACCTTATTAAAAGATTGGGAATAAAAAAATAATTTCTTATTGCATGTCAAACCAATAATCTATACTTTTATCACTGCTTGTGATTATTTCAATATCATGTATGACAGATAATTGTCAATATCATGTAAACGGGCCAATTCCATAAAAAAGCACGAACTTTAGGGTTTGGGACAAATCTGGCCCGAACTTTATTTTGTCTCGAAAAAAAGCACCAACTTTTAATCGTGTCCCAAATCTGGCCTGCCGTTAACTCTCCTTCACGATCATCCGACCTGAGTTTGGGGAAAAAGGCAAAATTGTTCTGGGCTTTCTCTTATTTCTCTTCTTCTCTGAACGCACGACTCATGAGTTTGGGGAAAAAATTTTCTAGGGTTTCATTTCGTCGATGAGTTCGGGCGCGGGAGTCTTCAATCCGTTGGAAGATCTCGCGCACTAGCTTGCTCGCTCATTCTCTCACACGGAGACGTTCGCTCTTGTACATACACACGTTCGATCGCTCGAAGACGTCCTTTCCGTCAGAAGTTTTGGCCTCGAAGGATTTATGCTTCCTTAAGGTCGAAGGACAGAGCATCAAAAGGTATTCTTCTTCTCCTCTTCCTCCTCCTCCTTCTGTCTACGGTTTCCTTTCTTCAGCGAATAAGTGCGCGGGCAATCTTCAATCCGTTGGAAGAACTCGCGCCCTGACTTGCTCGCTCATTCTCTCACACAGAAACTGTCACTCTCGCACATATTCACACTCGTTCACTCGGAGACATCGTTTCCCTCGAAAATTTTAGGCTCGAAGGATCTGTGCTTGCTTAAGGGTTGAAGTCGACAGAGCGTTGAGAGCGTTGAAGGCATTCAACTCTTTGCTATTGGACATATTAAATTACGGTCACCATGTGCTCTATGGTTTGTCTAGAAGTGATCTACCTCACGAGAACCGAAGTTGAAATTTTCTAGGCTTAATGAACTTGTGAATTTGCTAGGTCTTTAGAATCTTATGGCTTGGAATGAATTTGATCATGGCCATAGGTGGATATGTCATGACTTGGGAGTCTTGGACTTTGTTGATACTTTCACGCCTATCGGGTAATTTGTCTTCGTTGTCTACTGGGGGCATATGAAGAATGGGTGATAAAATTTGGAAAAACAAGACTTGTCCATCCTAATGGAAGTGTAAAAGTGCAGCGTGCTAAGGTGAAGTGTCGTGTTTGTGGGGAAGAGAAACAGAGGAGGATTGATAATGCTTGTAGAGCTCTACGACTTCTTTGGACAGCTTGCGTAGTTTGGCCAAATTCAGCCACGGAGGTGCTTTTAGTTGGGTCATTTGATGGTTGAGCCACCCAGGTTAGTTCTCATCATTGGGATCTATGTAGTTCACGGTAAACTTTGGAGTAGTTGTGATTTTCTGTTGTGAACTATTTGGTTGCACCATATATTTGCTTTGAGCAGTTTAGCTACTAGAGTTATAAAAATCGAAAATTCTTTATGAAGATATGAATGAAAGTTACTGAATCAGAGTAGGCAAACATCATCTATGAGCTAATTATTGAACTTATATGCAAATTTTATGTCATGTTTAAAAATATTTTACTGAGGCATTTCCAGAGAAGTGGAACATTTTGTTAGGATAATGACTCGATTGACAAAACCACTAGACACTTAAGTTTTCTAGGAGAATTGCCTCGTAAACATTTAAAAGTATCAGGAAGGACACTTGGGCATTTAGTACATCATGATTTTTCTAATTAGTTCGTAGATCAAGACAATCAATCTGAGCCACCTAGGAATTTATTATGCTTAATTGGACAGCCTGGGTGTTTTATTAGAACTGTCAAACTATGCATGTAAATTGTAAAAAATGAGACTTACACAGCAGATTGCGAAACGAGGGAAGTTTGGTACTTTGCAAGTATCGCTTCACCAATATAAGTCACATGTTACATGATGGTATACTTTCCCCCTAACATCATGCTGGTTATTTATAGTTATCCGCAATGTGCAAAAAAAGAAACAGAAATGCTGCAGCTAATATTTTTAGCCATAAATATAGTATAAAATTCGATTTGCCCACTTTCTTTGGTCTATTTGCTAATTCCACGGGATCTTGGTCCAGCTTAAACCTGGCCTTTTGCACTTCACCACATTCATCTTATGGAAGATTTAAAAGGAGCAGAATGCCTAAGAGCTCGTGGTACAAATCCTAAGCACAAAATGTCCCATAAACAGTATACAATTCACTTTGTAAACAGAGTAGCCTGGCTGCAATCAACTCTTCATTCATTGTCATGTCTACGATCATATTTTTTTGGGAAGCTCAAATTCCCTTACTCCTATTTTATCATTTTGGATTAGTTCAAATAGTTATGTATTTCAAATGGGTTGTCATGTGTTTAGATATTGGGAGCCAGAACTTATTCTTTTCTTTAGAGCTCCTGATCAATAAGCTATTGTTGTGTGAAATGCTTCTTCACAATGTGAAGTGTGTCGTCACTTTTTATTATGCCTTACAAATAGTAGAGTTATTGCTGTCTTACTAGGAATTTGAATAGCATGATAAGTCCGACATTGAACTTTAAATGTCTAATTTTTTGCTCTACCTCTGTTTTATAGGATTGGGCTGGTTGGGATTCTAGGTTGATTGTCGTTTTACTTGTGGAGAATTGAAGTGTTGCGAGTTGAATAAGAAGTAATGGTGAGTTCATTCAATTGTTCACCCTTTACGTTTGAATATTGTTTTTAGTTTCCAGCGTATGACTTTGTGTTTTTTACACAAAATGAAAGTGACAGTGACGAGGGTTCATTAGACTTATGTGATAATGAACTATATATATCCGATGATGAAGAGATCAATACAAGGGAGATGAGGAAAGAATTTAGGGAAGCAATAATAGAGGAGGTGGATGATAGTAGAGACTTACCTGAAGGTTCCATCGATATAAGAATGGAGGAGGAGGTTGGTGCTGTTCCAAATGATAGGGGGGATGATGATGAAGATGCAATATTGGATGATGAACTTCTAAGTGGTCCCGAAATTGATGATTTTGAAGAAACTAATAGCACAATTGGACAAATGGTTAATAGGTATGATCCTATGTGTGACCATAATGAGAATATGTTTAGTCTAGGCATGAGATTTGAATCTCATGAACAGTTCAAGAATGCTGTGCGAAAATATGCTGTGATTAATGGATTTGACATTTTTTGGCCAAGGAGTCAAAAGAAAAGAATGGAAGCAAAGTGTGCAAGTGGTTGTGGTTGGAGGTTGTATGGTAGTTGGGTTCAAGCTGAGAAAACTTTTGAAATAAAGAGAGTTGGAAGTCTGCATAGCTGCAATAGAAGCCTTACAAACAGGCAAGCCACTTCTACAAGGCTTGCTCGGGAGTACATGCCTAAGATTAGAGCCAGACTCACTTATTCAGCTACTGAAACGCAAACAGATGCAAGAGAAAGGTTTGCCCTGATCCTTAACAAAAAAAAAAAAATGCTATAGAACCATATGGACAGCCCTTAGTCATATAAGAGGGCCTATAGGAAAGCAATATGATATGCTAAGATCTTATTTGGAGGAGCTCAAGAGAGTTAGCGAAAATGGAACATTCATGATGGAGGTCAACCCAACAACCAAAGTATTTGAGAGGTTTTATGTAGGCTTTGATGAGTTGAAAAAGGGGGTTTTAGTAGGATGTAGGCGTGTCATAGGCTTGGATGGGTGCTTCCTTAAGACTGGATTGAAAGGTATGTTATTATGTGCTATTGGACGAGATGGAAACAATTAAATGTTTCCAATAGCTTGGGCAGTTGTGGAAGTTGAGTCCGAGGCATCATGGACTTGGTTTCTCACTCGGTTATTTATTGACTTGAATGTGGGCACAGGTGAAGGTTGGACTTTTATCGTGATAAGCAAAAGGTGATATCTCACTTTTTTATTTTATTACCATTACACTACACTAGTACAATCATTGCTTGTGACATATTTCTTTTTCATTGGTTGATTTTGGTTGCGGGGATTAATGAATGCAGTTTCATGGCTATCGCCACAAGCGAACATCGAAATTGTGCAAGACATATATATGCTAATTGGAAAACAGCATAAAGGGGATGCTTTGAAGAATCTCTTCCGGAGGGCTGTGAGATGTACTTTTGAAGCTGATTTTGACTCGGTAATGGCAGATTTGAAGATGGAGTGCCCTAAAGGTTATGAAGACTTCATGAGACAAGACCCTAAGCACTTCTGCAGGGCTTTCATTAGGACAGGTACTAAGTGTGATGCAGTTGAAAATAATTTAAGTGAGACTTTTAACGGATACATTTGCATACCGAGAGCAAAACCCATTCTTGAGATGCTTGAAGAAATACGAGCCATGTTGATGGAAAGGATGACAGAGAGAAGCCAATTAATGGTTGATCGAATGGATCCAATTTGCCCAAGAATTAGAATGAAGCTGGAGAAAACTAAACTGGAGTCTAGGTATTGTTTTGCTAGAGCATCTTTGGGGAATAAATTTGAGGTTGAAGGGGATGGCAATAGATTTGTGGTTGACTTGGCTAGAAAGACTTGTGCTTGTAGGGAATGGGATATCTCTGGAATACCATGTAGACATGCCATATGTTGCATTGCTTTTATGAAGTTAGAGATCAATGATTATGTTGATGATTGCTTTAAGAAAGATGCTTATGAAAATTGTTATAAATTTCCCTTCCCGGTCATGAATGGGGAAAAAATGTGGCCCAAAGTTAGTGGTGAGCCAATCAAACCCCCACCTTACAGAAGGAAAAGGGGTAGAGAGAAGAAAATAGAATCAAGGATAAGGATGAGCGAAGTAGTGATGGTAAGAAGTTGACGAAAGTTGGAATTCAAATGCAATGTTCAAATTGCCTTCAATATGGGCATAACAAGAAGACATGCAAGAATCCTATGACATCAAGGCCACCCAAAGTATGTCTTATTGGACAATTTTGTAATTGTTAATTAAGATTTTTGTTGGGTTGTTATGAATGATAACATTGCTATTTCTTGTGTTTTTCCACATGTAGGGAAAAAGAGGAAGACCAAAGAAAGTTGATGAAGCTAGTGGTGCGCAGCTAGTTCACGTGCCAATAGACCATCCAATAGGGACTCCACTATCATCAGGAAGGAGAGAGCACAGGCTAGTGCTTTATCAAGCATAATTTTACTTTCATATCATGTGCATATTGTCATTAATGTTTTATACTCATTTTGTTTCTTTAGGCTCGACAAGGATATGGACTTTTCATATCTGAAGCTATTGGGAATTCCTATTTAAGGGTAATCTCTATCTAAAGTTTTATATATATCGAAAAGAAAAGTGAGTTCATTTGTTTTTTTTTTTTCTTGTAGATGCCTGGTAGTGATAAAGTTATTGACATTGGAGGTCCATCTATTTCCAAGAGGCAGACAAGAGCAAGGAATGTCGTTGAAGTTTCACTAGGCCAATCTTCCATTGATGTCTTGGAACCTCCATGCACTCAAGAATCTGGAATTGGTGGTTAAAGATGCAATTGTGGACCTTGAAATGCTTGTGTAGTGCCTACTACTTGATGTTGAGTTGTAGACTAAAAAGTGCTAGTTTGATGTTGTCTATAGGTTAATTTGGCTATGCATTGTGTTTGGGGATTTGGCAATGTCCTTTTGTATTTGCGATATTTTTGCTATGCATTATGTGTTTCAGCTGGTTCGTAAAGCTTGACAAAAGTGAGTTTGGAACATTTGGATTTTGCAAACTTAGTTTTTGTAGTTTACATCTTCAAGGGAGAGGTTGATTTGAATCTTGTTGAACCAGTTTCTAGCTTACGAATATTCTTCACATCGAGTGCAAACCGGTTGAGCTGATCGGAGCGATGTGATTTGTAATTTACATCTCGGCATGCTTGAATAATTGTGCATATGGTGTGGAATGATAAGCGTCTCGAATTCTGGAAATGTAGGCACTATGGCAGGATGAGGAGGGAAATTTCCACAATGACAATGCAATTCTGACTGATAAGACAAGGGAAATAGATTCGGTTTTAGCATTTTTCTTCCTTACACAATTTGCGCAGGCTTGACCATGTACAGATAGTTGTATTTGCATATGTTAGCATCAGTCTTGTTAATTTCAGTCTTGACTTTTTGACACTTACTCATTAATATCATCAACCAACTTCGATTCAACTTGCTGGGACATACCGCTCCCGCCCAGCTGGTTCGCTGCTCTTGGTAGGCCCATTTGGACTATTGGATGACAAGCAAGAGAGTTGACGCTTATGACTACACCCCATTGCTGTGGTAAGCCTACATATTCATAGTCTTTAAAGTAATATTTTAGTTGTCTGCACTGCAATGGACTGAGCCTGCTCTCGAATCTTGTGCTACAAGTAATATATGTAATGCACAATTTCCTTGCTCCAGTTAGATTCGTAGATGAGGCTAGCACTTTGTTGAGGTATATTCTGACAGTGTTTAACCTAATTTATTGGACATTCTAGGAATTTGCTTGCCTATATTTGACCTGTTGATGAACCACATGCACCTTCCTACTGTTGTTGTTCTTGTTGGAGTTCAGAAACTGATGTTGGCCTCCTTACAGTTTTATTTACCAGGGACCAGATAACTTTCATGACCAGTATGGATGTCGTGGATATCATACACTTAATATATGGGATTTTGATATTGCTTCTTTGATTTTGCTTCATCTCTGAGTTTCCTAGCCACAGAAAATTGATGTTTCATAAGAGGGAAACATAAAGACTCGAGGTTGTGTTGAATGATACCATAAGAATGGGCAGTTACTCTATTAAAGCTTCTCAATTAGTTCTAATCACGAAGAGCAGTTACTCAACTCTTGCTTTTCTTGTTGGATTTTGCAGATGTTTATTATTCTATCCTGCACCATTGCTGTGGGGACTAATCTCAGCCAGTTCATCTGCATCGGTAGATTTACTGCTGTTTCTTTCCAAGTAATTGGCCATATGAAGACTATCCTTGTCTTGATCATGGGCTTCCTCTTCTTTGGGAAGGAGGGTCTCAATCTCCAAGTAGTCATCGGCATGATCATAGCTGTAGTTGGAATGATCTGGTATGGCAATGCGTCATCTAAGCCTGGGGGGAAGGAGCGCCGAAGCCATTCACTTCCTACCAGCAGACAACATAAACACGGTAGTTTGTCGGAGTCCACCGAAATAGATGGGAAAGTTTGAATATTAGTGATTGCCACTGAGCGAACATACAAGATAGCTGATTCCAACTTATCATCTGAGATTAGAAAACCAGTGTTCCTTTTCTTCTCCATTGTTTTTCCTCATTGAGTTATTCTTTGTTGTCCCCAAGCCGCTCCAACGGAACAGATCTTGCTTAATAGGTTTAGCTGTGCTGCAAAAATTTTCCCTGCTTGATCATATAAATTATAGTAATTAAATTGTTGCTCATTTCATAACTATAAAAAGGTTTGGTTTCTTCATTCTTCTTTGTGGAGCAAGCTTGTCCAGGCTATTCTCTGTTCTTTGGCTTAAAGGCAGCACTTCATGCATGCTGCAGCACTTATGTAAAATTGCTGTAACGCACAAAATGGTAAAGCTTTACAATTAACGGACAAGATTTATTTCTTTTTTCCTTTTTTTTTCCTATTCGATTGGTCATCGAGGAGTTGGGATCGATCACCCAACATCCGAGACGAAGATTCAGACAGCAGAGGCTAAAATAGAGAATAGCCTCTTTCTCTCGTCTGCTAATCCGAGAATGACAGTGAAACAAAAACGTGCAATGAGCAAAACGTGCGATGAGCAAAGGAAGGTGAATGTGTCCCCTAGTCAGTTCATGTGGCACGATAAGGGTTGAAGATTCTAATATACACATAACATTACCTCAACAGGACAATCTGGTGGACCAAGCAAATATCGAGTAAACGAGACAGGGATGCCAGATAGATCAACGTCCACGCCTTCGTGGCTGTCAATGAAAGATTCAAAGGTGGAGGCTAGTAATGTACAACCAAAAACCGAAAAAGACTGGAATGCGGATCTTGGACTTGTCGATTGTTATCAAAATTGAACATCTCAATGGCTTCCACGGAGGGAATGTAAGAGGATAAAGAAGATAAAGCCCCTCGTCACCGCAAAACGCCCAAATAACCAGTGTCCTTTCCCCCCACGATTTGAAGTATTATCGTCTAGCATTAAAGTAGTTCAGACCTTTGCAAGTCCACTTTAGATGGCGACAATTATATGCAAGTTGGGTACTTAACATTCATCTATTGATCCCCGAAGTTTCATATGCCTGAGTGACAGCCGAATTTTGATGGCAACACCTGATATACTATGACATCCCATAAAAATGACAGAATACATGTCCAATTTACTTGCAAGCTGTATGGAATCCATGACATTGTTAGTTATGGTCTAAGTTTCAGTAGCTGTTGGTGAATGTGCCCCCATTGATTCAAAGGCCTAAAATTTGTTGAAAAGATGCCAATCAATGTGGTATATACATATCAAAAGCCTGACATAAGTTTACAATTGTGTAAAAGAAAAGGGCAGAAGGATCTATGTAATCATCCTCCATCGGTTATAAGACAACGAATCTTCTCGTGTAAATGTTTGTGTCAGCTCTCTCTTTCGGATGGCTTTGTGATAATGAGCAAGTTATTCTCATATCCATTGTTATGAACAATTGGCCGCAATGGATCGATCCTCCATGTTCCATCGACTATGAACTTTATCTGCATCAGGAAGACCACGGAGGTTATGAAGCTCATCCAGAGACAGCAACTGCTTGTAATTTTAGACCGCCTTAGACTAAATTGAGAGAAGACCTACCTCATATCTTCCAGGAAACAACTGGAGGCACATGGAGAAAACTCCGGTGCTCGACTTCTCCATCTTTCCCTGCAATGAAGCACATTACTCTACTGAGCATCATTTAGAGAAAGCTACTCGTATGTATGAACCACAGAACATAAATCTAAAAGCATGAAGTCTGAAGAACTTCTCGACTCATATAAAGCGGATCCCAACCCCTTTCTTTTAACCAAAGTGCACATGATGGGATAATATGCGCATTGGTGAGGATTAATCGAGTTGATATGTTTAGATCCAGTGTTAAGACAAAAACGAAACTTTCACAAAGACAAAAAGAAGAAACGTTATTAAGTTAAATTTGTTAAGACGCCAAAGGCTTGAGAATCACCGATGCTTCAAACAAAAGGTTGACTACCTGATTTTTGAAGGCAAGATGGACTAGACATGCATTGACCGCACAGATAATAACATCCTACAAAAATGCTTTGCGCTCCTACTCGGCATGGATGAAACAACAATTTAATAAACTTGAAAATTATGAGTAAAGATCGATTCATGTGCCTGATTCACTCAATATCATCCAATTTGGGTACAAAAGATATGAAGCCATGAGGCATTTTCATAGTCAGGGTACCAAACTTCCACGAGCAAAACTGAAATGTAAAACTCATACGTACGCCACAACTAGAGCTCCACGGGCATATACCATGCTATTGCAGGTAGATTCTAATTTGACTACCTATCACATCTGCAATGATTTGAATACCAGTCCATACTAGCTAAACTGCTCAAAGCAAATATATGGTGCAACCAAACAGTTCACAACAGAAAATCACAACTACTCCAAAGTTTACCATGAACTACATAGAACCCAATGATGAGAACTAACCTGGGTGGCTCAACCATCAAATGACCCAGCTAAAAGCACCTCCGTGGCTGAATTTGGCCAAACTATGCAAGCCGTCTGAAGAAGTCGTAGAGCTCTACAAGCATTATCAATCCTCCTCTATTTCTCTTCCCCACAAACACGACACTTCACCTTAGCACGCTGCACTTTTACACTTCCATTAGGATGGACAAGTCTTGTTTTTCCAAATTTTATCACCCATTCTTCATATGCCCCTGTAGACAATAGAAGACAAATTACCCGATAGGCGTGAAAGTATCAACAAAGTCCAAGACTCCCAAGTCATGACATATCCACCTATGGCCATGATCAAATTCATTCCAAGCCATAAGATTCTAAAGACCTAGCAAATTCACAAGTTCATTAAGCCTAGAAAATTTCAACTTCAGTTCCTGTGAGGTAGATCACTTCTAGACAAACCATCGAGCACATGGTGACCGTAATTTAATATGTCCAATAGCAAAGAGTTGAATGCCTTCAACGCTCTCAACGCTTTGTCGACTTCAACCCTTAAGCAAGCACAGATCCTTCGAGCCTAAAATTTTCGAGGGAGACGATGTCTCCGAGCGAACGAGTGTGAATATGTGCGAGAGTGACAGTTTCCGTGTGAGAGAATGAGCGAGCAAGTCAGGGCGCAAGATCTTCCAACGGATTGAAGATTGCCCGCGCACTTATTCGCTGAAGAAAGGAAACCGTAGATAGAAGGAGGAGGAGGAGGAGGAGGAGAAGAATACCTTTTGATGCTCTGTCCTTCGACCTTAAGGAAGCATAAATCCTTCAAGGCCAAAACTTCCAACGGAAAGGACATCTTCGAGCGATCGAACGTGTGTATGTACAAGAGCAAGCGTCTCCGTGTGAGAGAATGAGCGAGCAAGCTACTGCGCGAGATCTTCCAAAGGATTGAAGACTCCCGCGCCCGAACTCACCGACGAAATGAAACCCTAGAAAAAATTTTCCCCAAACTCATGAGCCGTGCGTTCAGAGAAGAAGAGAAAGAAGAGAAAGCCCAGAACAATTTTGCCTTGTTAGATTATCTGACGTGGAAATGCCAAGTCGGATGATCGTGAAGGAGAGTTAACGGCAGGCCAGATTTGGGACACGAGTGGAAGTTGGTGCTTTTTTTCGAGACAAAATAAAGTTCGGGCCAGATTTGTCCCAAACCCTAAAGTTCGTGCTTTTTTATGGAATTGGCCCCATGTAAACAAATGTGCTAGCAATTCAGCAGCTAAACTACACAAAAACAAGAGATCGTAGACAGATCTCCACGTTCTCATCCTGTGCAAGGTCTGCAGCTCATCAAGCATGCCCATCGAAATCATGAAACCAAACCTCGGCATGCAGGGATGGAACGACGCCAACTTATGCTGATTAACCGTCTGCTTTCTCTTCCACCAAAAAAAGGAAAAACCTTCTGCTTCTCTCTATGATCATGTTCCAACAACTTGCAGATGAAAAGAAGCCAGTTTTTACGCCTGCAAAGGAGTACTTATTGGCACGTGAAACATAACTAAGTCCCTTCAAAGACCTAAGAGTTGGAGGAACTTTTAGTAACTTAACCCAGATAGGAGTACGAGAAGTATCAATATCAAGACTATTTGACTCAGGAAGATGGGATGGAACGATGCCACCTTATGCTGATGAGTCTTCTGCTTTCTGATTCTGATCATGTTCCAACAACTTGCAGACAGAAAGAAGTCAGTTTTCGTGCCTGCAAAGGAGTAATTCAATGGCATCTGAAACATAACCGAGTCCCTCCAAAGACATAAGAACTAGAGGAATTTAAGAGTAACTTGATCCAGATAGGAGTACCAGAAGTGTCAGTATCTGAACTCTTTGGCTCAGGAAAATGGACATTATTCGAAGGACCATTCTCAATAGCACGATGACAAGTTGTAGCTGTGGGGAGTTTGAACAAGGACGGTCCGTTCTCAATCTCACTACCCTCAACTCCGCCGTCAGCATGTCAGCAGCGGAAAAATCACACCACACTGAATTTCTTCCTCCCCAAGACTTCTTGGCCAACAAGAGCAGAACCCCAAGTTTCAACCCCTTTATCAACAGCAGATGTCAGAATCACTAGCAATTTTCTGGAAAAGTACCAAAATAGTCCTAAACCTTTTGTATCAAGTACCAATTCAGCCCTAAACTTTTAATTGAACCAATTTAATCCTAAACCTTTTCACATTTGTACCAATTTAGTCATCCGGCTAATTTAAGCCGGAAATTGCTGACGTGGCCGCCGGCGGTCTTACGTGGCGCCACGTGGACAAATTTTATAATTTTTATAATTTTTTTCAGATTTTTAAATTATTTTTTATTATTTTTTTCTCTTATCCTTTTTCCCGACCCTTGGTTGGCGAGGTCGCCGGCCGGCCAACCATCGCCGGCCACAAGCTGGTCGGGCGAGGGGCCCCGCGCCCTCGCCGGCCACAAGCGAGGGCGACAGCCCCCGCCAGCATCCAAGCGAGGGCCGAAACCCCGCCCGTTGGTCGGCAAGGCGCGGCAGCCCTCGCTTGTGGCGGGCGAGGGTGCGGCGGCCCTCACCAGATCCGGGCGCCTCGCCCGCCCAGTGAGACTCGCGACGCTATCGCCACGCTTAATCCGGTGCGAGATCGCGAACTTCCACGCCGTTATCCCTCCGAAGCTACCCGAGCTCCGGACGCCGACCACCTCCTTCAACCTCCGGGGGCCGCAAAGGCTCGGGTGACCATGTCGCGATCGGAGGCGACGGAGCTCCAGATGGGGCAGACGCAGCTCGCCTGGATCTGGGCGAGGGCCGCCGCACCCTCGCCCGCCACGAGCGAGGGCTGCCGCGCCCTCGCCAGTGGCCGACAAGGGCGCAGAGGCCCCGCCGGCCAACGGGCAGGGTTTCGGCCCTCGCCTGGATCTGGGCGGGGACCGTCGCCCTCGCTTGTGGCCGGCGAGGGCGCCCTCGCCAGTGGCCGGCGAGGGCGTGGGGCCCCTTGCCCCGACCAGCTTGTGGCCAGCGATGGTCGGCCGGCCGGCGACCTCGCCGGCCAAGGGTAAGGAAAAAAGAAAAAAAAAAGAAAAGAGAAAAAAAGGAAAATAATAAAATAATAAAAATAAATTAAAAAATCTGAAAAAATATAAAAATTATAAAATTTGTCCACGTGGCGCCACGTAAGACCGCCAGCAGCCACGTCAGCAATTTCCAGCTTAAATTAGCCAGATGGACTGAATTGGTACCAATGTGAAAAGGTTTAGGACTAAATTGGTCCAATTAAAAAGTTTATGACTGAATTGGTACCGATACAAAAGGTTTAGGACTATTTTGGTACTTTTCCCCAATTTTCTCCCATCAACAAAATGTGAGATTCACAGTACCTCAAAACGTGAGCTTTCGAATATTCACCAACTAGCACATCCCCTTCACTCGGTACCCATTACAGCATCAAACTTTCAGTTATGGCAATGGTTAATCTGATATTGGCTTCATAAATCTACAATGGATGGAGGATGACAAATTAGATACACAATTACGAACATATCACGTTTGCAAATTTTCGGTAGATCGACATCCATATCTACTTTTTGATGACCAATATTCACTTGAACCTATCAGTTTTTATATAAGAACTAGTGACGTGAAAAGGGGGAAAAAGGAAAAGATCGTACGCCACAAAGATACAATTTAATCTCTTGATTACGATCACCCTGCAACGTCGCAGGCCTTGTCGAGATTTTGGAGTTCACGAGAAATCAAATCCAAGAAAGAGTCAGTCGGAGTTTCAAGGAAGCGTTTAGATCAAGGGACATGAATGAAATATGGACTTGCTCATCCAACAACAAGAAAAACAATGGTAGCGCATTATTCGTCCATCCAACTTAATTGCTGCCGTACCCGATTAGCTAAGCTAGTGCATCATGTCTGCGTAGTAATAAAGTCGCTAGTGAGGTCTTGGTTCATCAAACACACATCAAGCTTGTGAATTCATCAAACCTAGCATGATCCTTATTTAAGTCTCCCTCTCTATATGTAAAAATTGTTCCCGTTAATGCTGGTCAACCTCAGATAGGCCATGTAGGATGGCCGATAATGACTAAACCATCGTTTCAGCAATTTCTAACCAAAATTAATCAGAATGACTATATTGACAAATCGTCAAAAGGTTTATAATTAAATTGACTAAAATTAAAAATTTTAGGATTGACTTGGCCATCATACAATAAGTTTATAACTTTTCGGTCAATTATACCCATAACTATAATGGACTATCATAAAACGTCTCATATATAGTGAGTCTTTCTTCAGCTAACACAAGGTAATTTTCCTATTAATGGCTGCCCATTTATAGAAAAATTCCTAACAAAGCTGATTTACGGGCATGCTCTCGCCGGTTTCATTTTTTGCTACTATTGCTCTGTTCGGTAAGAGGTTGGGTGGTCTTGGAATCATTGACGTGAAGTTTTATCATCGCCTTTTGTCGCGTGAGTACCCTGAAGATCGCTCTAGTGAACAATTAAGAAGTTTATGAAACTAAAACATGCGCAATTCCCATTAATTGGGTGACAGTACATGACAGTTCTTGGCAGCTTGTTGAGGCCGGTTGCCGTGTCGAAGATGAGCGGAAACCAGTACAGGCAAGCAATCTTCTCAACCATAACATTAGGACATGAAAACGACATAAGCTTTGACTCCATTCTATAGCTCCGTATCAACAAAAACTACTTTTCTTAGGCCTGGCAGATCTTTTGATTTGACATTCACTATAGTTTTATTTGCTGCTATTGGTTTATCGTTAACTCTTGTTTGTTTGTGCATTTCGCATCGGATTCTGCTGCGTCAAGTTCATGTCACAACTGAAAGTTTCGTGTTGTTTTTCCAGATCTGATCATGGATTTCGAAACTGGAGACAAACTTGATGCAAAGGCTAGAAAATGTTTTTTTTTTTTTTTTTTTTCATTCATTGGATATGTTTTCGACCATCTTGGCAATTGGCTTTGAGATGAATAAAGTAGAAAACTAACAAAAATTGATGATGTTAGGGTCAATGGAAGTATATTGTACAAAGACAAATCTATGGTAGGATCTAGGGCGAGGAAACAAACAAAGGGGACTAAAGAGATTGTATCGGAGGGAGATTCTAAGAATATTCTGGTTAGGAATCCTGAAACTATTGTTGTAAACTGACTGAGAAATTAAAACCACCTATGTCTGAACCACTTTAAGAAAATCCAATAGAATATCTAAATCTGTGTATAGGCATTCTTAATCATTGAATTATTTGCTTTTAATTGATGTTGGCTCACCAGAATATTTTTCAGAAGCAATGCAGGTTCAAGATTCTATTAAGTGGCATTAGCAATACAGGATGAGTCATCTACAAGAGGTAAAAGGTGAGGCAATAGGTTCAAAGAAAACCTGATGGGAACAAGAGGTAGAAAGTGAGGTTGGTAGTAAAAGGTTTTCTATACAAAACCCAATTGTGAAGTCAACTAAGTTTAGTCTTATGTTGAGTCCTGTTGCCACTGAGAATTTACATCTAGAACATTCGGATGTGAAGATTGCATTCCTCATTGGTGACTTAAAGGAGCATATCTACATGGTTTAACCAAAATGTTTCAAGTTCCTGGCAAACAAAGCTGTATCTCTAGGCTAAAGAAAAATTTGTGTGGTTTGAAATAGACTCCTAGACAGTGGTAGAAGAGTTTTGACTCATTAATGTGCGGTAATAGGTTCACTAGATCTAAAATGGATCACTTTTATGACTTCAAGAAATTTGATAACTGGCATAGTAATTTGCCATTATATGTAGATAATATGATCGTTGGAGGAACAAGCATGAGGAAATTAACATACTGAAGTAGCAATTGTCTAATGATTGTGCGAGATAGATCAAAAGGATTTCTTAAAATGTCTGAAGAAAAGTATAATGAGTAAGTGTTGGACAAATTTAGAGTTCAGAGTGCAAAGCCCATAATGGCTCATTAGGGAAGTCATTTCAAACTCTTAATGGAGCAGTAACTAAACATATGAGGAGTGGGAGTACATGGCCAAGGTACCATGAGTCAGCTACCAGTCATTAATGTATGCTGCGGTGTGTATTAGACGAGACATAGCTCATATAGGGGGATTGTGAACTAATATATGGCTAATCCAAGAATGATGCATTGGGAAGCTATAAAAGTAGCTACTAGGATACCTAAGAGGTACTTTGAGCACTACATTTTTTTCATAAAAATAATGTGCCTTTACAAGGCTTTGTCAATACAAAACTTGGTGGTAACATTGACAATGGGAAGAGCACATCAGGGTTATTTTTTTTACCTTCAATGGCATTGCAATCAATTGGAACTCCAGACATCAGAAGTATGTGTCATTCTCAACCACTAAAGCACAGTACATTGCTATATCTAAAGCTGGCAATAAGATCATTTGGTTGAAGTATTTTCTAAAGGAGATAGGTAAGAAGCATGATAGTAGTGGTCCTTTCATTGATAGTTAGGATGCTACTTGTCTCACAAAGATTCAGTACTTCACTCAAGGAAAAAACACTTTTAGTTGAAGTATCTTCATATCTTTGAGCTGATGGATGATAACACGCCGTCATTGAAAAATATTCTTTGTACGAAAAATATTGTAGATATGTTAGCCAAGGGTGTCATAACTGAGAACTGAGGTTGTACACTACATGGTCTCCAAGGTTAGTGATGAGGAGGTGCCACCACACTAGGACAATTTGGTTATAAAGACGAGTGGAGACTATTGCCATTTTGAAGATTAGATTCAAAGTAGGAGATGGATGGAGTTGTGAAGTCCGATAAATGAAAGAATTGTTAAAAGAGTATACATATAATTTCCACCGTTACTCTATAACCTAAACTCTTGTTGTATATCAATATGATTTCTCTTGTAATTATAACTTGATATAATAGTTAAAAGATTACCTAGTATAGCATTATGGTTTCCCTTAATTATTTCGAAGGATTTTTCACGTAATTATTTGCTTGCCTTCTTCTCTGACTATTCTCTTTTACGTTTCTCATTCCCAATAGAGGGGAGCTTCCCATATATAAGCCCATATCCATCATCAGTCTCAATTAAAACACTAAACTTACACCAAGCCGTGCGACTACATTAATACCAATTGAGATATGTGCATAACCAAAAATCCATATGTAGTCAAAATAATTATATTGGACTACCATAAAGTGCCTCATATATAGTGAGTTTTTTTTAGCAAACATAAAGTACTTTTGCTATTAATTGCTTCCAAATACAAAAAAATTCTTTCAGAGCTCATTTACGTGTGCACTTTTTGGGGAGAGAGAGAGAGAGAGAGAGAGAGATCCCTCTCATGGACAATAACGACTGGTACATGACGAAAGATGGGAGTTGAGATCCTACTTTTTACGCAATCTTTTACACAAATTTTTTGCCATGCATTTCATTTAGATTTTATAAAACTAAACTTGTACACTTTCCCAAATCTTATGTTGGTTGAACATGATAAATCATTCATATTGCCCTTTAATCTCGCTTGTGAAGGAAATCATTGGACTTATGGTCGATTCATTTATTATATATGTAAATCCTAGATGCAAAAAATATGCTGGAGTTGTTCCTTATTAATTGGGTGACAATACATGACAATTTTTTGTTAGCTTGTTGATGTCAGTTGTAATATTAAAGATGAACGGAAAATAGTTAGACGTGTACAATCTTCTCAAGCATATCTTTTGAAAAAAAAAAAAATTGAAAAGGACATCAGCTTTGGCGCCATAGTAAGACAATATCAACAAAGTCTACTTATATTAGGCTTACATTGGTCTTTTAATTTTCTATTAAGCCCATATTTATTTATTGCTATTAGTTTTTTATTAACTCGTTAGTTTGTGCATTTCTTCTCCATGACGTCACCCTCGTTCCCTTAATTTAGTGTTTCTTTCCTCCTCATCGTCACTTTGCACGCAACGACATCCATTTTATGGAATATTTTTGTGAGACCAAACTTTCAAGGGTTTATTATAATACGAATATTAAATGTGCAGAGGTTTCGCGATCATACTCTTTGACTATACATACAGTAATCATTGACAAATGAAGTTATAAACTGAATTTACTAGTAAAGTATAAAAGGCTTGCTCGTGATAGGTTAAATTTGTGAGTATCCTTCTAAAAGAGATTTTTCATACGCAAGACATGACTTTTTAGTGTTGCCGCATTTAATTCAAAGACTGATTAGACATTGCTAGAATGTTGCAAGTGGGGCAGTGTCATTTGTAGTTAAGAACCATGGATTAGAGAGGCTAGATAGACATTTCCCTGCCAAGTATTGATGTGGAGGCAACCTAAACACAAGCTATTAGCCAAGGTTGCTTCCTCTTGTTCATTTGTGCATTTTGTATAGATAACAATACATGATGAGTTGGATTCACCCGTGAAGATATAACTTGGGTGTTGTGCCAAATAACACTTGCAAAGAAGGCATTGTAGAACAAGTGGGTGTATGAGATCAAAGAAGAAACTAATGGTAGCAAGAGGAACAAGGGGAAATTTTTAGTAAAAGTTTTTCTCCAAATTTGTAAAAGTTCGATGTGAAGATTGCACTCCTCCTTGGTGACTTAGAGGAAGGTATCTATATATATGGTATAATCAGGAGGTTTTAAAATTCTTGGTAAATAGAACTATGTTTGCAAGTTAAATGAAAGTCTGTATGATTTATAACAGGCTTGTAGATGGTGCTATAAGAAATTCGACACATTTATGTGCGATAACGAGTTCACTAGATGTGAAATAGACTATTGTTGTTACTTCAAGAAATCTAATGGTTGCTATATTATTTGATTGTTGTATGTGAATGATATGATCACTGCAAGATCTAACACGGGTAGATCAATAAATTGAAGCATCAATTGTCAAAGGAGTTTGAAATGAAGGACTTGAGAGCAGCAACTTGGCAACTCAGATTCCTGTCATGAGGATCATGTGAGATAGATTAGAAGGATTTAAAAGTTGTCTCAAGAAAAGTGCATTTGAGAAGGTGTTGGATAGATTAGAGTTCGTTCTACAAAACCCAAAAGAACGCCTTAGAGAAGTCACTCCAACCTCTTGAAGGAATAGTCATTAAAGACAAATGAAGAGCGGGAGGATATTATAAATTATTGAGATATATCCTTTGATTCTTTATATCTCTCAAAATTATGCATATATCTCCATTGATTGTGTATATCTCTGATTAATTTATAATTAATAAAGTTTGTAAATAGGCACATGGACTCTTCATTATGGCACATAGAGACACACTGAGATATACAGAAATTTCACAATTCTCTCTTCCACAGTATTCATTATCTGTTAGCTTGTTGACGCCGGTTGCAATATTCAAGATGAGTGGAAACCATTTCATGCATGCTATCTTCTCAAGCACGATTAAAGACAAGGGAAAGGACATCAGCTTTAGCTCCGTTCAAAGACACCGTCTTATCAAAGTCTACTTTCCCCAGGACCACGTCGATCTTCTAATTGATTATTCACTCATAGTTTTATGTGTTGCTAAATCTTGCTTGTTTATCCATTTCCTCTACATTCCGTAACCCTCAGTTTTGTTTTTCCCTTGCCGTCCATTTGCATGTAACGGCCACAATTTGAGGGTTTAAAAAAAAAAAAAAAAAAACCAAACTTTCAAGGTTTATTATGTTATGAGTATTTAATCTCTGGGTGTTTCGCGATCATGCTCTCGGACAACGTATATAGTTTTCTTTGACAAACGAAGTTGAAAACTGAAGGTATTAGTAAAGAATAAGAGGCTTGGCTGTGTTAGGTTAATGGCTTGAGTGTTTCCTTCTACGAAAAGATTTTTCACACGTAGGCTATGATATTTTAGTATGCGCCGTATCTAATTAAAGACTGATTGAAGATTGCTTGAATATTGTAATTTGTAGTTATGAACCAAGTAGTTGTGTTGATTAAGAGTCTCTCCTTCATCACTTAAGTCAAGGGTTCAAAACCCGCAATTGCTAGCGTTGTAAGTAAGGGCCCATGGTGGTGGGGTCCCGTGCTAATCTCTCCCGAGGTATAGTCATCTAGTCCAAGTGTCGTTCGGGCACTGTAGGACCATGGGACCCCAAATGGCATAAGCGAAAGGGGGCCCGACGGATCCTCAGTCACCAAAAAAAAAAAAATGCATTAGGGAGAGACATGAACCTATTCATTTGTAGTTAGGTTACATGCCAAGTATTGATTAGGAGCTTGACCTAAACACGAAGTTATTAGCTCAATTTATTACATATTACCAATGGCATCTATATAGCCAATGTCACTTCCATGATTATGAAAGATGTTTTTTGAACTCATTTTGTCATACCGTGTGATAGATAGTTATCAAAATTCAGTCTCTATTAGAACGTCCAATCAAAAAAAGATGGAAGAAGACCACATATATATATATATATATATATATATATAATATAATATAATATAAACCTTATAGATAAGTGATGTGAGATACTTTAACGCCTCTCTCATGTAGGAGCCAAAGTAGGAGAGGATTTGACAAATAGGGGGTGGTGCATGCGAGGCAGAACTTGGTGGTGCCTTATCTATAAACCTTATAGATAAGGCAGAACTTGGTTGTTATACCACGTTAGAATGTCCAACCCAAAGCATAAGCTCATGAGGCAAGGCAAGCCAAATGTATCTAGGAGCACACGATCTCCATAAACAAGCGATGATGTGGGGTACTTTAACATCATGAATGAATGACTTTTAAAATTCTTGAAGGCCACATTAAACAAAGACTCAGCTTTACGGAGTTTTTGAGTGATCAACAATCTATTAACAATCAAAACGAGGTTGCTTTAATTTTAAGGGAAGAAGCTGGAATTGCATCCCTTAGAATTTGGCTACTTTCCTTTTAGGTAATCTTTTCGTGGATCAACCAATACGTTTGAATCTCTCCTATCTATCAAAGATTTGTATCAAGAAATTAAAGATGCTGAAGGTAGAAGAAGCGAGTTTCCTTAGCCCAAGTTCAAAGTGTACACTCAGATCATCTCATACTACACACACTCGTGCACGCAGAGAGAGAGAGAGAGAGAGAGAGAGAGAGAGAAGGGTTAGCATATTTAAATTATAAATCATGCTGTCATTTTAAAGTTTAAGTTTTTAAATCAATCGACAATGATCACCAAAATCGCACAAATACACTAATAAAATATCCCTGGGTATGAAGAGCATGTGCACTAAGCACAGCGGTTGCTCCGTGAATGACCGAAAGATACAAACCCGTCGCGACATACATGTATACTCTTCCTTAACCCCCCCTTAGTCATAAGTTACAGACTGGAAAAACCATCAGCGACTAGTTCCTCGCTCTCTTCCCCTTGTCAAAACGCAGGATCGGGTCGTCTTCGCGGAAGAGCCGCTCAGTGTTGAGCATGGTGAGCAGGATCAGGCCGAGGAGGACCAGGAACGAGAGTGCCGACAGCACGAGCATGAGCCCCGAAGCGATCGGGCCCTTCACCTCCTGCGCGTACTCCGACGACGCTAAGGCCAGGAAGGTCAGCGGGAACGAATACGCCCACCACGCGACGTTGAATTTCCTCATCGATTTCTTGAAGAGCGCCGGTCTGCATGCCTGTTTCGACACCACCACAAGACAAACGCTAGTTTAATTATTTATAAAAATCTACCCAAGATTAAAGAACGCATGTCAACTGAAACCCTAATTTATTGGTTATACCCGATATTGCGTCATCTCTTTCAAAAGCAGCTGGCGGAAGCTGTATATATTAAAGATTTTTGGAGGTATAAATTAATAAAGGATGAGTATTTTGTAATTGGGGTCAAAAGTCAAGCAAGAAAGTTGCGTAACCCAGTTGCCTTAATCGAGGGGGAAATTTTAGTTTATTGAATTTTTTTCTTGAGTGGGCTTGACATTTTAGATCCTTAAACTACGGTACGATCCATACAACAGAGACAGCCAATTTTCCCGGTACACAATTTCCACAGACGAATCTGATGAAGGGGACAAGAGAGAGTGGAAAGAAAAGGTTGCTAAAAAACATCATAGAAAAATATGTACCACGTGTTTTCCTAGTCACTCCAAATTATGAAATTTCCTCGTCCAAAGAAAGGAGAGATTGGTTGAGCTGGATGACTAAGTTCGTCAACTTCGACATCAGATGCGCACCACTTCAATTTTCGAGAAAAATTTGCTTGCATAAGCATCTTCTACTATAACCTGGAAGATTTTGGGTAAATATTTAGACTTTATCTAATGATGGGTCGGCATGATTTCGGTCCCCGGATCGATACCAGATTCTTATGTCTCACTCTAAAGGACAGCTCCCTTTCATTTTTAACTAATGTCCCACCAATTGTCTATTGAAATTTTGATGGAGTTAGAAAAGTTTGTCGTCATGATACAATCTATTATTGTAATATACAATCTATTATTGTAATCTACCAAGTTATGAGTAATTTGGAGAAATGGTTAGGGAGAACTTTCGCCAGATCACCTCTTCAAAGCTTAGTCATGATACTAGTCGATTGAAGATAGTATCTTATGAAACTCCATATAAATAATGAATTTAACCTAGACGTACCCCGACACCTACCACATCGAAACTCGAGAGATCAGCAACCCTGCACAGATTTTTCTGTACTTTGATTGGTTGCAAATGGGCCTGTTGCTGCAGCAGCATGAAAAGTGATGCGTATCAACTAGAGAGATGAAGGGAAGGTAAGTGTTGATTACCAGAGAGGTGAACAGAAAGAGGGAGAGGAAGAAGAGCATCTTCGACCCGATGTCGAACTCTCCGGCGATGGACTTCCAGGCGACGCTCGCCTTGCTCGGCGCAGCGAAGAACAGGAAGAAGACCGGCCTCAGCATCGCCGGCAGCTTGTCGCCGCCGGACAACCGCTGGTACAAGGTGACGAACAGCACCAGGTAATGCGCCATCCCAAGCGAGAACATGCAGACCGCGGTCTCGCGCCACCCCATCTCGGCCGCGGCCCGTGCGCCCACCAGGTTCCCCACCACCGAGAGCTGGCTCGTTGGGTTGGCCACCATCGAGAGGAACCGCCTCTCGGTCGTGAACCACTGCCCGAAGAGCTTTATGTCGAGCAGGATCACGGGGACCGCGAAGGCCCACCAGAGGACCAGGTACAACGTCGTCTTCGGCAGGTCCGACGTGAAGTCGGCCGCCTGGAGCAGCACGAGCCACGCTATCCACGGCGCGAACAGGTAGTTCACTCCGACGTGGTGCTGGAACTCCGCCCTCACCAGGCCGAAGTGAAAGAAACACCGGAGAATATAGAGGAAGGAGAGGGAGATCTGGACCAGCAGGGTGAAGCCCCAGAAGATCACGAACGTCATGTGAGGGATCACATGAGAGAGATGCTCGAAGGGCAGCGAGTCCTCGTGCGTTGGCGACGGGCGACGGAGGATCTTCCACAGCAAGGCCTGGCATGCGAGGGAGAGGCTGATGCGGAAGTAGCCGGCGTGGAGCCGGGTCAGGATGGACGACTTCAACGTCTTGGCGATGGGGACGAGCTGGTGCTCAGGGGTTCTGGCTCGAGAAGGGTCGATCACCGGCTGGAGCGGCGGCTCAAATCCAAGCTCTGATGCCATTTGTCGACGCCGGAGGTTGCGGTGGCGGAAGCTGTTGTCTTCTCTAAGGTATATTTGGACGCTTTGGGTTCTTATTCAAGGTCTTGACGATATATATTGAGATGTGTATGGAAGGTTCATGTCGTAAATCAAGTCAAGTACGGAACGAGTTTATAGTTTTTCTTTTCGATTTGTACTTTTATTTGGATTTTGCGGTGACGTTTAGGCGAGCAACTTGGCCTCGGTTTAATGGATTTTCAAGAATATATGCCGAGGGCAGGGCGAATGGAAATGGACGTTTCGCACAAAGAGCAAAAACGTGACAAGACAATTGCTTGCTTTTGTTTTAGCTTTTTTATTTTATTTTTTTGCAACAAAAGTCATCGTGATTTAGATGTCGAGATCATACACATGTGATGATCGTGCTCTTATGTGTCGCCGGCGACCCGATGCCTGCCCTTTGAGCTCAACCACATCGCCCGGTGACCACTCCCATGCCCATGACCCTCTCGGCCCCCCTTCTCTGTCTCTTCCACCACCTCCAGCCCCTTGCCAAGGGCCGACGGTGGCCACCGATCATGATGAGCCTAAGCCAAGATCAAATGTGAGCCTTGGAGATCTCATGCCCAATGACACACGTGTCGTGATAGCAAAAAAAAAAATTTGGGGTTTTTTCCTTTATAAACTCATTCGAAACATACTATTTCGGGGTAGACCTCCCTCCCTTTTGGCCATGAAAAGGCGCCTTGAACAGGTTATAAAGGACAAAGCTTTGTCTTTCCATCAAGTCCCTCCCACTGCGGCTAACAGAAGATTATTGCAAAGTTAGTCGCTCAACCCCTCCATTTTGGCGAGCTGATGGATTCGCCCTCCTTCCGGCTTCCGAGACGATCCATTACCAACATTAGAGCTGTCTCTTTGCTGCTTGTGTTGGTTTAGGCTTGCTGTTTCTGTGCCGTTGTTTGGCCTTTTTCCTTCCCTTGCCTTGGCTTGGTTTTTTTTTACCTTGGCCCCCTTTCACTCGCTCTGACTTGTTGTCTGCGTGAGTGCAAGTTAATGGGACCGAGTTTTTGCTGTATAGCTTTATATAGCTCTTTGGTTTAAAGTCAATATATTTCTTACCTTCACCAAAAAAAAAACTCATTCGAAACATAACTTTAACACTTTTTTTATTGTTGGCATTATCAAATTGCACACGTCATGATCGCAAATGTGAAGGGAAAAAGATATCTGCACTTTCAAACTATCGTTTTCAGATTATTATCATGACACATATGTGATCGTCATTATATTTCATAAATCAGTTTGACGATATGCATAATAAATCGCTTAAAATTACTCACGGAAAAGCTTTGTCCATGTCATGGCCATTGTCTACCATTAAACATGATATGATTATATCACTTTTTTCTTTCCTTTCGTCTCAGTAACTTTCTCCCCTGCAAATCGACGATTGAATTCAAGGATTCGAGTGAGCATATGAGAATTTCTTCCATTGACCAAAAAAAAAAAAAAAAAAAAAAAAAAAAAATAGATAATGAGACAAAGATTAGTTAAAAGACGCCGGCCCAAGGTAGGCCTAGGGATTTGTCTAGCCTACTAACAACTTTGGGTTCAGCAGAAGTTGGGCCAGCTCATATATGGGTCCATTAAGGGCCCTCTAATTTTAATAAGTAGAATGTTTGTAAAAATTCAATTGGGGATGACGAAATCACACTTTGAGACCCCACAACGTTGTTATGGGTAATGGCAAAAATCCTTTAACATACAATAAAGTCTCAACAAGAATACCAAATAATAGTTTTAGTATTTTTCCAAGAGTTCTCAAAATGAAATAATTAAAAACAAACTTTTAGAAAAGAAAAAATCGGCAAGGAAAAAAAATATGAAACAGAAAATGGCGAATTTATTTCAATCTTTAAGAATAAATGCAACCCTCCGGGAAAGGTTGCATTGTGAATAGATACTTTCTTAAAAAATATAGTGAAAATTTGGATTAAAAATAATAATGAATAATAATTTTTTCCAAATTTTATAACTTTTAAAAACTAACATTTGAACAAATACAACATTTCAAAAGTTGTAAGAACGCCTAATAACTAATAGATAGGAAAAAATAAAATGAAAAATAAAATAAAAATAATGGTAACTCTATCGCGAATAGTCACACCATTTCGATAGGATACAAATGTTTTTATAATTATAAATTCGAATTTATTAAATTAAAATAATAATTGTTGAATAGTGCTATATTGGTTCTCATGTACTCGCAAGCCGGTCTATTAGGGTCTAGCCCACTAAGCCCGTCATTTTCATTTGTAAGAATAGAAGACTTCAATTGGCCTACACACTCCCAGCTATTTTATATGAGACAAGGCACTTCCACCAACGTAGGAGACCTTATTATAAGATTGGGAATGAAATTCTTTTCTTGTTGCATGTCAATCCAATAATCTATACTTTTATCACTACTTATGATTATTTCACCACCATGTATGACAGATAATCGTCAATATTATGTAAAAATATGTTCTAGGTTCTATAATTGTCTCGATTCAGCAGCTAAACCACACAAAACCACGGAGATCATCGACAGATTTCCTCATTCTTATCCTGTCCAATGTCTGCAGCTCATCAAGCATACTCATCAAAATCACGAAACCAAACCTTGGCACCCTGGGATGGAACGACGCCAACTTATGCCGATTACCTTTGCTTTTTCAGTCTGATCATGTTCAAACAACTTGCAGATGTAAAGAAGCCAGTTTTCGCGCCTGCAAAGGAGTAACTTAGTGGCATCTGATGTTATTTTTTTATTTAATATGATCCCACATTTAGTTAAATTACCTACATTAGATTTCATTGAGGATTTATTATCTAAATCTAGTTGTTGATAACTATGGAAATTGTCCATATCTACTAAGATTAGTCTTGATGGGAGACTATATCTATTAGAATTTGTATGGGCATATAAATAGGTCATCTAAGTCAAACCCTCTCATGATTATCATTATTCAGTTATCTGATAATCGGAGAACACACCATCAACATCGAGAGAGCAATTGGCTAGAAGTGCCTATTCATGATCGTTCAAGCTCCAAGTATATGTTCTTGATATCATCAATGGCTGGAGGTTAGCAAAAAATTTACACATTTCCGCAATTGATCCCTATTATTGGGATCATGGTTTTTCTTAAATTTTCTAACAGTTGGTATGAGAGCATGTTTATATCTCTACCTTGATGATTTTCATTGGGCCTTTTGATTGAATAAAAAAAAAAAAAATTGAACCTATGATTTTGGTAAAAATTAGGGTGGGGGAGTCGTGGCGGTTTGGGTTTGCGTTTTGGGGAACTTTGCTTCAAACAATTTTTGGCCCCTTTTGCCAAATCTTGGACCCGTGTGATCGTGCTGGCCTGATCTCCAAGATACATCACTTATTTTGGTTTGAGGTGGGTCGTGGGACACTGGGAGGAGAACTGGGCGGCGGAAGGCGCTGCGAAACGGCGAAAAATGGCGTCCATTCGCGCAAGGAAGAAAGCAAGTGGATCCACACGTGTGCTATAGTTACTAGCATGTGGATACCACACTCCACGTGCCCCCTATGCGCAACGAACCGCTGGCACATGTGCACCACACGCCCATGTGGTAAAGAGGGCACGTGTGCACCACGTGCTCGACGAAGCTCCTCTTTGCACTTTTATTTACTGTTTGCCCTTTTGGCCTTTAAAATTACGATTCTACCATTGACTGATTTATTTACGGTTTTGCCATTGGTCATTTTAATTACTGTTTTGCCCTATTTTGTCCTTACATGCAATTTAGTGAATGTTTTATGCATGTAATTAAATGTTTAGTGATCCGTATATATACAATCGATTAAAGATTAGCCACAATATCTTTGATTATACTAAATTATATACATTAAGAGTCTTTGCATCACATATAGTCAAAGACATTAATTGTAATTAGTCACATTAATATTATGACTTTTATCCCACTGGAATTTTCAATATGTTAATGTGATTAATTAGGATGAAATGTTATTTTATCTTTCTTAATTCACCCACATGGATTAAGGAAGGAAATATAATTTGATAGTTTCATCATGAAGTAATTATGAATCTATTCAAATTGAAAACTTAGCCCACAAGTAGTTTTTAACATTATGTGATTCACATTTTATAACATGTTTTATATTGATAAAACATTATTTAAGTTTATTTGTCTCAAATATATAATGCATAAGTTTCATTTAACTACAATGCAGTTTTACCACCTATGATTAGTTATAGTATAATTGTTCATAAGCTAAATGGTGATAACTATAAACAATGGAAGGAATTAATTATTCTCCAATTGGGGTGCATGGATATTAATTATGCTATATGATCAGACGAATCACCTACTCTTACTGAGGCTAGCACTCAGGCTGAAATTACTCATTATGCATAATGGGAGCGGTTTAACCGCCTCAATCTGATGTACATAAAGACAACTTTCTGCTAGCATTCGGTTTTCAATCATTCAGCATAACAATGCCAAAGAATTACTTGAAGCTATTGATGCGCAATTTGAATCTTCAAAGAAAGCGCATGCCATGACCTTGATTATGAAGTTCTTATCTTTGAAGCTTACCAATATAAAAGGTGTACATGAGCACATTATAAAGATGAGGGACATTGTAACTCAACTGAAAAATCTTGAGGTTGGGATATTTGAATTTTTTTTTCTTGTATACTATATCCTAAACCATCTCCCACAAGATTATGCCCCTTTTAAGATCTCTTATAACACACATAATACTAAATAGTCAATCAATGAACTTATAACCATGTGTGTTCAAGAGAAAGGGAGGCTCCTTAGAAGAATGTTGATGCAACATTAAGAAGATCTACTAGAATAAAGAAATAAGCAATTCCTAATGATTATGTTGTGTATCTGCAAGAATCTTATTACAATGTTGGAGCTGAAAATGATCCAAAAACGTTTTCACAAGTCATGAGTTATGATAAATCCAATTTATAATACAATGCTATGAAGGAACAAATGAGTTTTATGACATCTAATGAAGTATAGGATTTAAAAGAGTTGTCCAATGGGGCAAGGGTCATTGGTTATAAGTGAGTCTTTAAAATTAAGAAATATTCATTGGGCAACATTGAGAGATACAAAGCCAAATTCATTGCCAAGGAATTCATTCAAAATGAGGAAATCGATTACACCGAGACATTTTATCATGTATCTAAAAAAGATTCTTTTCGTATTATCTTAACATTGGTTGTTCATTTTAATATAGAATTACATCAAATGGATGTAAAAACGGCATTCCTTAATGAAAAACTAAAAGAAATAGTTTGCATGAAACAATCAGAATGATTCTTCTCTAATGCTAGTGAGCATTTGGTATGCAAGCGTAAGAGGTCTTTATATGGCTTGAAACAAGCATCCTGCCAGTGGTACTTGAGATTCCATGGGGTCATCTCTTCTTTTGGTTTTATAAAGAACGTCATGGATCAATGTATATAGCAGAAGGTTAGTGGGAGCAAGATTTGTTTTATTGTCCTATACGTGGATGACATTTTACTTGCAACCAATGATAAGAGGTTGCTACATGAGGAGAAACAATTGCTCTCTAAGTGTTTTGACGTAAAGGATATGAGTGATGCATCTAATGTCATTGGCATTAAGGTCCATAAGGAGTATCTCAAGAAACCTATATTAATAAGGTCTTAGAGAGATTTCGGATGAAAGATTGTTCATCAAGTATAATACCAATTGTGAAGGGTGACAAATTTAATTTGAACAAGTGCCTGAAGAACGATTTTGAAAAGTAACAAATGAAGAACATCCCTTATGTTTCCACTGTCAAAAGCTTGATATATGCTCAAGTTTGCACTCGACCTAACATTGCTTTTACTGTGAGAATATTAGGAAGATACTAGAGTAATTTAGATATGGACTACTAGAGAGCTGCAAAAAAGATGATGAGGTATCTTCAAGGTACAAAGGGACATATGCTTATGTATAGGCGGACTGACAACCTAGAAGTAGTTGGTCACTCGAATTTAGACTTCAATGACTGCATTGATTCCCATAAATCTACATTGGGATACATTTTTATGCGAAACTATATCCTAGAGGAGTGCAAATCCAACCTTGGTTGCCACTTCTACCATGGAGGCTAAGTTCATTTCTTGTCTAAAGGCCACATCACATGGTGTGTGGTTGAAAAGTTTTATATCGAGGCTTAGAGTTGTGGATTCCATTACTAGACCATTGAGAATGTTTTGTAATAATTCAACTGTAGTTTTCATGGCTAAAAACCGCAAAAATGGTAGTTGAAGTAAGCACATCGATATCAAGTATTTATCCATCAAAGAAAGTGTTAAAGATAAGAAAGTGGTTATAAAACATGTAAGTACTAAATTAATGATAGCCGATCCAAAGGCATACCACCAATGAGTTATAAGGATCATGAAGTCAGAATGGTTATTAGTTCAACCATATAAATTTTTCTTTATTTGAAAGAATTTGTGAAACTTTCATTCATTTGCGATGTTTTTCTTAATAAAGTTGTATACATTCAGTTATTTTGAAAAAAAAAAATCATATTTTGACCTAGAGTAAACATAAGGCTTATTCATTATGTTATGTTATCATATATGGGCTGGTGAGACACATTGTGATACATGGAAGATAATAATCGTTCTAAGAGAAATTATCGTCATGATTCATGTATTTTATTTTCAGCACGAAGTTTTGTGGATTTGGTTAAATATTTCGTTCAATGAAACATTGGGATAAAGTGGGAGAATGTAATGGTTTTCTGCAAAAATTTTAACATGTGAAACATAACTGAGTCCCCCCAAAGACATAAGAACTAGAGGAATTTAAGAGTATCTTGACCCAGATAGGAGTACCAGAAGTATAAGTATCTAGACTCTTGGACTCAGGAAAATGGACATTATTCCAAGGATCATTCTCAATGGCACACTGACAAGTTGTAGCTGTGGAGAGTTTGAACAAGGACAGTCCATTCTCAATCTCACTGCACTCAACTCCGCTGTCTCTCCCCCGAAGCATGTCAGCAATGGAAGAAATCACACCACACTGAGTTTTTCCTCCCAAAGACTTCTTAGCCAACAAAAGCAGAACCCCAAGTTTCAACCCCTTTATCAACAACTAGCACATCCCTGCACTTGGTACCCACTGCAGCACCAAACTTTCAGTTATGGCAATGGTCAATTCGATATCTGATTCATAAATCTACTATGAATGGAGGATGATAACTTAGATACACAATTACAAACATATTACGTTTGCAAATCTTGTGACATTCTAAAATTTTGGTTTTTTTATCTCACCAATTCCTTTGCCATAATTTAACTATTTACATCTAAAACCAAGATAAAGCTATGAACGGACAACATAAATGCTTGAGCAAAAAGAGCTAACCTAAATCTGCCATAAGCTTTCAGCTAGAATCATGATAGCGTAAATATCCTAGTATGCATATATTGACCGACCAGCAACGCAAACAAAGGTGATGAGATCACCAATCACAATATAGGTTAAATGTATTATCTTTTGCTCATTTAAAAACAACTCCACTGCTTTTCAACTTTTTTTCTTTTGAGTACTTACTAATGACCAATATTCACTTGAACCTATCAGTTTTTATATAAGAACTAGTGACGTGAAAAGGGGGAAAAAGCAAAAGATCGTACGCCACAAAGATACAATTTAATCTCTTGATTACGATCTCCATTTCCTCAAACACATAATAAAATGATAAGCCCACTTCCAAATGTGTCCACCTCCTCTACTTTCATTTACGAAACTAAAAGGGTTCGAAAGGACACAATTCGAAAAAAAATACAAGTTCGCTTTTGCATGATCAAATTTAAAATTTACCCACTATTACCAAGCTTTGGCCTGGGACATACAACAATGACAGACACATCATCGCACATTATACGAATCTACCCAGGTTTCTGGATTTACAAATTCACATTAACCATCCCTCAGATAAATCACTTTTACATCAAGAACTATCGGAGTCGCTAGAAAAACCCTAGACAGGGTTCATCATCTTGTTCTTCATCCCACAGAAGCTGGTCGAGTTTGACCGCAGTGAAGACCAATAGACAGAGGAAAACCACGACCGACAAGGCCGATAACGCAAGCATGACTCCTTTTCTTCCGATGCCCTTCATGTCGTGGGCATATTCAGCTGAAGACACGGCGAGGAAGGTGAGAGAGAAAGAGTAAGCCCACCATGTAACGTTGAATCGCTTCATGCATTTCTCGAACAGCAAAGGTCGGCAGGCCTTGTCGAGATTTTGGAGTTCGCGAGAAATCAAATCCAAGAAAGAGTCAGTTGGAGTTTCAAGGAAGCGTTTAGATCAAGGGACATGAATGAAATATGGACTTGCTCATCCAACAACAAGAAAAACAATGGTAGTGCATGATTCGTCCATCCAACTTGATTGCTGCCGTACAAGATTAGCTAAGCTAGTGCATCATGTCTACGTAGTAATAAAGTCGCTAATTAGGTCTTGATTCATCAACCAATGATGGAGCGTTGAGGATTTGCCTTGCCTTACGTTATATCAGATCAATATTTATATTCGGTATTAGGACATAAGACCATCATATGGGTGGGTCGGCCAGCTCTCTCCCAAAGTGAAATAATAAAACCGAAGTTTACAATCCTTTTATACGCTTTTTTGTCCAGTAAAAATCGTTTGGATTAAAGTATATAACTTACCGAACTCTTAACGTTAATGTAGTAGAATGTCTACTAGCCAGCTTGACTAGGTTGTTAAATTTATGAGGGAAAGCAAGCAATATAAAACTAACGCGAAATGGCTTCTAGGAAATTACCAGACATGCGAATATGAAGAGAGACAAGTAGAACAGCATCTTGGAGGGTGTGTCAAAACTTCCTGAGATGGAGTTCCAGGCGGAACTTGCCATGCTCGGCACGGCGAAGAACAAGAAGAGACTTGGCCGGAGGTTCGGCGAGGAATTGTCTTCACCGGATAATCTCTGGTAGAGGGTCACGAAGATCACCAAATAGTGAATCATCCCCAGTGAAAACATGCATAGAGCACTCTCCTTCCACCCCATCAGCGCTGCTGCCCTCGCGCCCACGAGGTTCCCCAAGACGGTCATATAGCTCGCTGTGCTTGCGAACGTCGATAAGAACCGCTTCTCCGTTGTGAACCATTGCCCATAAATCTTCACATCAAGAGCTATCAAAGGAGCCGCAAAAGCCCACCAGAGCAACGTATACAGCGTACCATTTGGTTTTACCCATGGAGATGATTGAAGTAAGAGAAGCCAAGAGACCCAAGGGGCAAATAGGTAGTTCACTCCAACATGGTGCTTGAACTCTTGCTTGACCATATTGAAGTGAAGGAAGCACTTGAGTGCGTAGAGAAGAGAGAGGAAGACTTGTGTTGAGAAGGCTAAGCACCAAAGGAGATGGAAAGATAGTGTAGGAAGCTTGTGGAATATGTGATGGAGGCCTTGTGAGCTATTCGCTTGGTTGCTTAGGATCTTCCACAAGATAGCTTGGGATGAAATGGAGAGGGTTATGCGAAAGTAGCCTGCATAGACTCTGGTTAAGATTAAAGACAAGGGACTTAGAGACTTGGAGGTGGTGACTTCTTCTTGGATTGTATATAAGGAAGTTTCCATTACAGGTTGAATTGAGGGTTTGTGGAATAATTCTTGGTTTTTGTCTTCCATAATTGAGACTGATTTTTGAGTGGGGTTTGGGTTTATAAGATGATGGCTTATGCTGGAGATGAATTGCACATCATAGGTGCTTTGCTTATATAAGAGTGATGATAAGTGGAGAGTTGAGAAATAAAAAAGAAAGAAAGGAAGAAAGAGGTTTCCCGGTTGTCATTGAGGATTTGATGATAAGACATGCATTAGGGGACACACCTTAAAGGCAGATCAAATGCTGAACTAAAAAGCTGCCTTACTTTCCAAAATATTGTTTTAAAACATTATCCATGATACAAAGGAGAATCATTCTCACAGAGGGCGGTAAAGGGCAAGCATAGATGCATTGTGCGATGTAAATGTCTCATTTAAATTAAATACGTCCAACTATAGTTTTTATTCATTTTTTCAGTTAGGTGGTATTTCAAATCAACTTTCATGTACCAGATCAAGACCATATCCCGAATTTTTATGCCATGACTTGAGGATATGCAAGACACATGCGGCTGCATCGGGGTCTAAGCCAAGAGATTAAGGTTTTGGATTTGGAATCTGGACTTTTATTTCTTGGCTTTTACTCTTTACTAAACAATTTTCCAAAAAAAAACAAATTAACAAGAGAGAAACCTTCTTTACCAAAAAAAAACAAGAGAGAAACCTTTCAAGGCATATCAATAATAGCCTATCAAGTCACCCAAGACATATCGACTTATTGGATGGCAAATGGAAAATGATCGCTTAGCTTCCAGAAAGCAACGCCGTGTTCATATTGCCTTATCTAGACATTCTGTTTCCTGTCACATCACATATAATTTCTTCGTTGACTCTTTGCTCAAGTTGCTGAACTTACGAATATTGAGAGGAAGTTTTTGTTTTGTTTTGTTTTGTTTTACCTGTGAAAAGAGCGAGCGAGAAGTTGGGATGAGGCCATATGTTAGCATTATAGTCTTTATTTTATCGTATAGGCCGAGCTAATGTCTTAGAAAGACTACGCTCAAGATTTCACAGCAAGAAAACGATCTTTTTTGTGACCTTGGTATGTTCTTTAAAATCTATTGGCAATGACCTGCGAAGGGATGACTCATCTCTTTAAGGAAGTCTCTCATTGAGTTATAAGTAAGAGTGAGTAATTCCAAATTTCATATAAACCTATCAAATGGGTGGATTGGGTCGGATTTGGATCAAGTCATACATTATCCGACCCAAATTGTCCCATTTAACCATTTATAACCTATTTATCGTAGTGCAAAATTTTTTACCCATACCGACCCAACTCATATCCAATCCATTTAACTAAACCTAAGAAAGCTCATTTATTATGACATTTAAAAAAAAAATGATATTTACTAAAATGCTCTCATACAATACAAATTTAATGAACAATTTTCATAATTTAAAAAAAAAAAATAACCCTTCATTTGTTTGTTAAATATTTTCCAAGAAGTATTTTTAGGAAAATTACATTTTTTTTTGTTTTTGCCTAAAATTTGAAAATAAATTAGAAATATTTTTTGTTATTTGGTATGAAATATATGACTAAATTTTCCTCCTTGACTCCTTTTAATTTTTTAAATTTTTATTTTTTAAAAAAATCAAAATTTTAATTATTTGATTATTTTTAAAAATTAAATTTTGAACTTTTTATTTTTTTGTTTTAAAATATGTATCATTTTAAATTTTTTTCTCTTTTTCTTTTCTACTTTTTCGACCGGCCACAAGCGAGCTCATTGGCAAGATCGAGCTCGCTTGACGCCCATGAGCTCGAGTCTCACTAGATGTCGGCAAGGCTTGAGCCTCACCAATCGTCGACGAGCTTGAGCCTCACTTAGCTGGTCACCAACTGTTACCGTGTTGGCCACGATTAAGGAAGAAGGAAGAAGAAAGAAAAAGGAAAGAAAAGAAAAAGAAATATAAAAAATAATTATAATTTCTATTTTTATTAAAAAAATATTTTTATAAATTTAAAGAGTGATAGAGAGAATGTGAGGGTTAGACTAGAAATGGGTTCTTAATCCAACACATTTAAGACCCATTTATTTTAAGTTTTCATTTTGAACACATTTAACTAGTCCCTTCAAACCACTGGGATTCGCCCCAATGGCCACTCTTCCAACATGGAAGGGGGAGGTGAGGGGTTCAAATCTCCACCTTCTCAGGGGGGGATGGGGTGGGGATGCGAAAGTTTCATAGTGGGTTTCGACTCCCACGCCCTGCAAGAGGTAGGGCAAAAGTCTGAGAGTGAGTGTAGAGTAGGAATAGAGTAGAACTGACCCAAAAAAAAAAAAAAATAGTCCCTTCAAAATGTAAGTGACCCATTAAATTGGTCATATATGGGTTTAAGACCCATTGTGACACCTCTAATTTTATACAAGTTTCACCTAGAACTTAGAATTTATATGTTGGAATTTGAAACCTAAAACTTGCCTTATATACCTTGGAATTTGGAACCCACCTTGTCACAGATTCCAGAATTTACCTAAGTTCTACTTATATTACTAATCTAATGATTGCAGTTAATCATTACCTTTAATGATCACCACTTACTGCTAATCCATTTATCACAACTTATAGTTAGACATATGAAAAATATGAAATATTAACAAAATAAAAGCTTTAATCATAAAATGAAAGCTCAGACTAATGGTTTCAAATTATACACTTATCATCGGACACCATAAAATACTGTAAAATCGCTCGAAGATATAGACCAAGAAAAATATAAAAACTTGTTCCAAAGTTCTAGGTGTAGGTTCGAGGTTCCATCGACTTAGAACGTGAAACTTACCTATCAAAACAAGTATTCTAATTTTTAGAACCTAAAACCTACCCTGCATACCTTAAAATTTGGAACCGAACAAGTTCCCACCAGTCCATTTATCTGGTTCTACATTCTATCCTAGAACCATGCTTATGCCTAGTTAAAAGTTTGCGTCTACTTCCTGGCCAGATTGCCACATATAGTTCCCTGCCCTTAGGACTACAGAAAATTTGGTCTCGTAGCCAATTGGTTGATTGTATCATGATTCCATTTTAGTCCCCAAGAAATTAACATAAGGATAATAGTGAAAAGGGATAAAAGTATATTGGATCGAAGTTTAGAAATCATATTGTACAAATAAAAAATTCATGGACGATATTACAAATTTGATCAAAATTTAGGGATTAATTCTGTCATTTATCCTAGTGAATATTTATGCTGGATGAAGATTCTCTATTTCCATTTGTGTTCTCGTGATGAGGTGCCTCAAGTATCTCAATTATTGATACATGTGAAAGACAGTAGTCATGAAACTTATTACTTAATATTTCAATGACAAGATTCGTGGGGACACCAAAATAGATTTGGTGTGGGGTAGAGGATCTTTGTCTCTTAAATCGGTTTCTTATGATATCTGGTCGTAGGAAGCAAAGGATGTTACCTCAATTCCGGAATTCAAAAGAAGTATAGTAAAAGTTTAATACCTCAATTCCGGAGTATTCAAAAGAAGTCTAAACACCAAGCCAACGTATTTAATTGGGCATAAATGTCACTCAAAAGTTAAACGTATTTAATTTGCTGTGCTTGCCTCTAGACTTGATGCGACCTTTGGACTTCTATAGGGCCATTTCAACCTCCTCTTACCTCTGTTCCTTGACCCCCGTTGTTTGTTCCTTGACCCTCGTTGTTCATCTCTACCCTGAATTATAGTTTGCACGCTACATCCTGCACCAGGCCATCATCTTACAATTTTCTTTACCACTCGTTGAAGAACAAGACGGACATTATTTATCCCGAGATGATTCTAGTACAGCCATATTGTAGTGAATGAGTAAAGTTGTATCATGATTCTGGTAGTACTGCTAATAATATCGTGCATTGTCTTTCATCAATTTGGGCATCATCGCTGTTTTTCAAATCTATCATGCGTTTGTTGAACTCATCTAAGTGAGCTCTAATGAAAGTATCTTCAACAAATCAAAACTAAAACATTCTTTTCAACATGTATAGTCGATAATTTAACCCCTTCATTATGTAAAGGGCCTAACATTTGGCCCACAACACCATAGCATACTTTTCGATCACTTCTATTATCATATCATCCGATAAGATCGACAAGATTATCTATTTGCCTTCTCCATCAATCCAATCTTATCGGCCTCTTTTATTATTTTCAACAATTTATTATCATCAAACACCTTGGCCAAACTTTGAATTGTTAATAACGCATGCATTTTATCTCTCCACAACTCAAAATTGTTTCTCTTGTTGAACCTATTTATTTCTACTTTTTTTTCCAAACGTAATTGCAACAATAGAACATCCTGAAAGTGATCAGACAAGTAAAAGCTCAAAATCAACTCCAGAAAACCCGAATTCTAACATTATACTAGTCATTATGAAATAATAAGAAAGTTAAATGATCTTACTATTCAAATATGATGCAAGAAGAATAAATTATCATAAATAAATGAGGAACTATAAATAACACTACAGATTTATATGGTTCAATCCCTGAGTATCGTACCTACTTCACGGAGAGAACTAGCTGCAAAGAATCGATTTTCTATCATAGAGTTACAGAATTACAATTTATCAATCCAACTTGGGTTTCCTAGCCCTAAATTATACCCAAGAGACCCCCAATTGTGTTTAACTCACAATCTCTCATAGCATATTCACCAGAAAAAAATTATAGAGAGAATTTTAAACACTACGTTGAAACCTATACGTGTAATTCACGGTGAACCATATCTTAGGCACCGCACACGAACTCCGCACTCACTCGATTAAGCTTTGCTCCAACAAGACGCGGAAAAAAAAATCGGCGAACATCGGCGGGCACACTCTGCACCAAGGAGGATTGCAAGCCATTCCTTAACTCTACCTGATTAAGCACACATATAAAAACGGTATGCTCATGATTCGAGGTGGATCGCAGTATCTACGCAAAGTCCATAAATCTCCGCCTTTGTCCTCCAACGTAATTGGGCTTTTCCCGATTGAAATTCATGGCCAATTTAATCGGGCTCAAGCTCGAGACAAAATTGACACGAACACATACTTATGGGGACGTGGACATGACCGATTTGCAGTATTGGAAGCTCTAGTCAGCACAATCATATCTTCCACGAATTTATGATGGCGCTGACTAGAGGTTCCAATTTCTTGGCGTGCTTTTCCTAACTGCTAAGTTTCCTTGGTTGTCTGGTGTCGGTTTATGTCATTCGTACAGCAGTCATACGTACATGCCTTGCTTTTCCTAACTTCATATTATTCGGCACTTACTTTTAGGAACATGCGCTTGTCTCTTCATGGACTTATTGATTTTTTTTTTTCTTTTCTTGGTCCTGAGAGTTTAGTTTAGCGTAATCAATCCACAAAAGACATGAAATCATCGTTATTTCATGCAAATACAAAGGTATTTTCCGAAATTAAGTCACTCAGATAGTTTTCGGCTTAATTACTGCAGATTTTTGGGAAATTTTCCAAGAATTATCTCAAATAGAAAGATGACATGGAGTGAATCTCGTTTTCAATAAGATCTCAAATGGCCAACTAAATCTTAAATCAAAATCCCAACTTGCCAAGTCATGATCTTTAATTCTCCAACTTACATAAGAAGAAAACATTTCCTACTCCTCTAAGATTAATCAATGAGAGAATAATCGAAATATATGAAATCTCTTGCAACAGACCATCCTTCGAAATTACGGATGCAAAAAAAAGGAAATTCTTCGGTTCCTTAGTTCGCGATTGTGTTGATTACAACTCTTGTTTGTTATCAATATTTTTGTCCGTTTATCTGGTCAACACATATTTATAAACATACATGCGTGTCTTTCTTTTATTCATTTTAAAAGACCTTGCTAGGCTGCTACTTTTTAGCTCCATCGCACTACAACTGCCTATGATAGCAATCGACGTGCTACCTAACTATGAATTGATAGATGTGACTTAAATTATATATAATATTACGATGATCTCAATATAATAAATCATCTTCAATGCCGACTTAGGCACGATGCTGGCGTGATGTGCCGATTCTGAAAATCTCAAATTATTAAAATGAGCGTGCGGTTTACCATACGAATGCCTTAAACGGCTGAGTAAAATTAATGGAGGCGGCCGCTTCACCAGTCCGGGGGGGACGGCTAGTTGGTGTATCTTGATGGGCGAGTCATGTTGCTGATTGGTGTGATTCTGAAGAGGGCGATGCTGATATAAGTTGACGTGTTCTTGATGTTGAAGGCTTGCTGCTGCTGATATAAGTGGAGGGTTGCTGCCGTCGCTAGTGCGCCTTTCTCTTGTTTTGCTGCGGTATATACTGCGTCCGCCACTCTTGGCCAGTTCTTACCCCCAAAAAGCTCCTTTTTACCTGCAACTTGTGCGGCTTCAGCATCCCCCACTTGATTTGACCTTTAACCTTTGCTTGCTCCATTTGAACTCCACAATCTACTGGCCGGATAAAAGCTACGTTTATTTGGGAAAATTATTAAGAAAAAATCTTAAATTTATTATAATTACATCAATTCAGTCCTAATTTTTTTAGTTAATTCAATTCTAAACATTTTATAATTGTGTCATTCTATTCATCCGACCAATTTTGGTCGGTTGGCGCTGACATGGACACCGGCTCGCACCGACCGTCCACGTAATGTTGACGCAAAGAATTTTTAATAATATTTCATTTTTTTCGAATTTTTTATTATATTTTTCTCTTTTCCTTTTCTTTCCCCTTTTTTTTCCTTCTTTACTTCTTTTCCATATAGTGGCTGGCGAGGCTTGCTAGTCACTAGGCAAGACAGCTTTGCCTAGATCCGTGACATCCTAAATCTTCATTGTATTTATTATGTATATTTTGCTATAGAAAAGAAGATTCATGTTTCTCCATACAGGCATTAATAGTTGTTACATGATTCTCTCTATCTTTGATAACCATAATTTATTAGCCACTTTTCTCACCTAAATTCTTACTTGCAAATTACATCTTTTCTTACGTCACTTCTTGTAACTCTAGCCCATTAATGCTCTTTAAGCTTTCAAGCCAAGAGTCCTCATTCATTCTCTACATCTCTTTCATTTTAACCACTGGGGGTTCGCCCCAGTGGCCACCCTTCCAACATGGAAGGGGAAGGTGAGGGGTTCAAATCCCCACCTTCTCAGAGGAGGATGGGGGTAGGGACGCGTAAGTTTCGAGCGTGGGTTGCGACTCCCACGCCCTGCAAGAGGTAGGGCACAAGTCTGCGAGTGAGTGTAGAGTAGGAATAGAGTAGGACTGACCAAAAAAAAAAAAAAAAAAAAACCATAACTTTAAACTCTAGCCCATTAATGCTCTTTAAGCTTTCAAACCAAGAGTCCTCATTCATTCTCCACATCTCTTTCATTTTTCAACCATAACTTTAAACTCTAGCCCATTAATGCTCTTTAAGCTTTCAAGCCAAGAGTCCTCATTCATTCTCCACATCTCTTTCATTTTCAACCATAACTTTAGCCTATAGATTTACATCATACATGATCTCACTCTTTTGCTTCAATAATTACAAATCAAATAGTGATTCTTATTCATGCATCTCTCTCTCTCTCTCTCTCTCTCTCTCTCTCTCTCTCTCTCTCTCTCTCTCTCTCTCTCTCTCCATCAAGTGTTTTAACCCCAATGTCATTATGGCTTTTAACTTTAGTTAACTAATAACTATAAATTTTAACTCATGAGAACGACAAGTGAAGGTCTTCTTCGTCTCTCATTAATAATTGAAATGATTACAACTCAAATAATGTTTCCTCATTTATGTATTTTACTTGGCTAATAATGCTCTCTCTTTCTCTGTAATCAAATATCTTGTCACCGAACTAGGTGAACTAAAGAGAAAAGAGCCGAAGAAGGTGAACGAAGATCGTAGGGAAGAAGATATTCGAGAGAAGGTTTTCCTTGCTTCATTAATTGTATCTTCTGTACAAAGATGTATATAATACAAAAGAATTAATAATAAAAGCAAGTCTATATTTCCTGAATACTCTGTGATCTTTCTAATCCTAATATGGACACAAACATATCAATGATCTTTCTAATCCTAATATGGACACAAACGTATCAATTTACAACCTGTACAATCCTGCAGATCATATCTTCCAACACTCCCCCTCAAGCTGGTGGCTTGTATATGTCCAAGACGCCTAGCTTGCTTAGAAGATATGCGTGTTGTCTCTGACATAGAGGTTTAGTAAACATATCCGCCGGTTGCTCCGTGGTTCTGATTCCTCTAGTCTGGATAACTCCTTCTTGAATCTTCTCTCTAGTAAAATGGCAATCCACCTCTATGTGTTTTGTCCTCTCATGAACTATGGGATTCGTTGCAAGCTTGAGAGCTGAATCGTTGTCACAGAAGAGTGTAGTAGGTCCCTTAATTTGTGCCCCGAGATCCATAAGCAAACCTCTTAACCAAACTATTTCACAAACAGTTTTGGCCATAGATCGATACTCGGCTTCAGTTGAAGATAAGGACACAATTGATTGTTTCTTCGTCTTCCATGAAAGTAATGATTCCCCAAATTTAATGCAGAAACCAGTAATAGATCTTCTACTCATGGGACATGTAGCATAATCCGCATCACAATAGGCCGTCATTTCCATGTTGCATTTCCGAGAAAGAAGTATTCCCAATCCTGGGCATGTCTTCAAATATCTCACAATTTTCAAAGCTGCATTCATGTGAGATTGTTTTGGACTGTGCATAAATTGGCTGAGAGTCTGGACCGCATAGCAGATGTCCGGCCTTGTCATGGTAAGATAGATAAGTTTCCCTACAAGTCTTTGATATCCTGAAGGATCTTTCAATAATGGATCATCAGAAGAAGATACTTCAGCATCATAGTTAACAGAAGTCAGCTTGATGTTTTGCTCGATGGGAATAATGGCAGGTTTGCAACCTGACAATCCTGCTTCTGATATAATCTCCATTACGAATTTCCGCTGGCTGAGTGAAATTCCCTGATCTGAACGAGCTATCTCAATTCCGAGAAAATACTTAGGCGAACCTAAATCTTTGATATGGAAAGTGGAATGTAGATATTCTTTCAGTTTCTTGACAGCCGAGTCATCATTGCCCATGATGAGTATGTCATCAACATAAATCATCAAATAAATAGATGACATACCTTTCTTCCAAGTGAACAATGCATAGTCGTATTTAGATTGTTTGAATCCAGCAGAAACAAGAGCACTAGTAAATTTGGCATACCATTGACGGGAAGCTTGTTTCAATCCATACAGAGATTTGCGGAGACGACATACCTTAGACTCCCCTGTCTCCGTAATCCTGGTGGAAGATTCATATAGATTTCTTCATCCAAATCACCATGTAAGAAGGCGTTATGAACATCCATTTGATGTAATGACCAGTCTCGAATAGCAGCAACCGATAGGAAGGAACGAACAGTGACATCTTTGGCTACTGGAGAGAAGGTTTCGTGATAATCAAAACCTTCTCGTTGAGTGAAACCTTTGGCCACGAGTCGAGCTTTATATCTCTCTATAGAGCCATCTGCTCGATACTTAATTTTATATACCCACTTACACCCAATAGGTTTTCTATGAGTGGGTAATGGCACAATATCCCAAGTATGATTTTCCATTAAAGCCTGTAGTTCTACTTCCATAGCCTTTTGCCAACGTGGATCATGCATTGCTTTATCATAACTAGATGGTTCTTGCCCCTCAGAAATATGGCTCATGCAACATGAATGTTCTGACGATAGCCTATCAAATGAAGTATAGGACGAGATAGGATATTGAGTACCTGGAGATCCTGATGAAGCACATACATAGTCCTTTGTCCAGATAGGTGGACGACTAACTCGACCAGATCGCCGAGGTTCTTCATGCTGAATAAAGGTCGAGTCTTCATTAGTACTTGATTCTGGAAGAGTTGTGAGATGAGAATCTCTTTCTTGGTGGTCAATTGAATGATCCATATTGGCCTCAGTAGACATAGGGGATTGTGCAGCAGTGGATTCTGGATTTATGGGAGGAGGAACAATGAGGTAAGATTCTCCTGAAGATGGCTCCTCCTCTGATAAGGATCGATTAATTCCTGTCCCTTCCTGTTGAGGCATATGAAGAGCATCTTTGAAAGGAAAAATATCTTCATAGAAAACCACATCTCTGCTCACAAAGAACTTCTCTGTAGATGGTTCATAAACACGGTATCCTTTCTTCAGACTTGAATATCCCATGAATATACACTGTTTGGCACGAGCTTCCATCTTATCCCTGTGCCCTACCGTGGTCACATAACATAAGCACCCAAAGACTCTGAGATGACTTAAATCCGGTTTCTTCCCATACAATATTTCGAAAGGAGTTTTTCCTTTAAGAATGCGTGATGGCATACGATTGATCAAGTATGCTGCAGAGACTACACAATCTCCCCAAAAAATTTCAGGAATAGAGGCCTGAAACTTAAGAGCCCTTGCTACTTCCAATAAGTGGCGGTGCTTTCTTTCAACCACTCCATTTTGCTGTGGGGTATATGTACAAGAGCTTTCATGCAAAATTCCATTTAAGGAAAGAAAAGAGGCACATTCCCCATTAAAGAATTCTCTACCATTGTCAGTACGTATACGACGAATTGATTTTCCAAACTGATTTTTGGACAAAACAAGGAAAGTTTTCGGGTGAGAAAGGACTCCGAGCCTTTGATTGCATGAGGAATATCCATGTCGCACGTGAAAAATCATCTACTATTGTCGGGAAAACCGGGACCCATCATGATTCAAGGTGTGATAGGGTCCCCAGACATCAGCATGAATTAATGAGAATATTTCACTGACTTTAGAAGTGCTATTTGGAAAAGGAGGACGTGTCTGTTTTGCTAATGGACAGACAGGGCACTGAGGACAAGGAAATAAAGCAGTATGGCCCAATCTTTGATGATAAAGAAGATTCTTATCATTGATAATAGTATTACACAATGATTTATTGAAAGAACATGATAATTGAAAATTCATCCAGAAATATAGCCCTTGAAAGACTCTACCCAAGCCCATTAGTTTCCCAGTCGAACGGGCCTGAAAGAAACATTTATCAGATTTGAATAAGATATGACAGGAATTTTCTTCACAAGCTCGAGATACTGACATGAGATTGAACTGGAAATTAGGGATGTAAAGCACATTTCGAAGTATAAAGTGAGGACTGAGATTCACAGTGCCAATCATTTCAACTTGGATCATGCTTCCATTTGGGAGCTGAACAGATTTGGGAAAAGACAATTTTATGATATTTGAAAGTAAGCTCATATCACAGACAATATGGTCACTGGCACCTGAATCAATAATCCATGCATTCTTCGAAATTGCATTTATCAGGCAATAAGAAGTACCTGTGAAACTTCCAGATTTATCAGAGGTGTCCAACTTCCTCAAAGCCTCCATAAGTCCCTGATAGTCATCATGACTAATTGTTTTCTCTGTCGGTTGTCCTGATACCTGAAAAATCTGGGAAAATTTTCCCTTTTCTTTTTCTCCAGGTTTCCCATGCAATTTCCAGCAGTTCTCTACTGTGTGATGTGGACGTTTACAATAGTCACAGTATATTTTACCTTTGCCTTTGGAGGTAAAATTTCTTGGGCCTGAATAATTCCTGTTTGTGGGCTGTGAAATTTGGGCCAAAGTCGGCCCATACATTCCTTTTGTTCCACCGGAGAAGTCCCCGCGTGAGATTTCTGGCCCATGAATGCCCCGCGGACCATCTGGGCCAGTCCAACCGAAAGCATTTCGCGGCCCATCTAGACGGATTGCGCGGCTTCCTCCTGGGCCGTCGGATCTGCTCGCTGTCAGGGACGAATGGGAGCCGTCCGATCGCCCTATATAATCCAGATAGCTAGGTTTCCCTTCGAGAAACCCTAGTTCCGCCTCTTTTGGTCCTCTCTCTCCTCTGCTCCTCGACGAAGGTTGAGCTAGGGTTTTCGCCGCCAACGCCATTCCATCTCCGCCTCTGTTGTAGTCGGTTGTTCTCTGTTGATTCTCCTCTTGCACGGCTAATTGATAAATTCGGCCGATGCTCGGTAGAGGTTCCACAGTCAAGATCTGGGAACGAAACGGGAGGTAAGTTTCGTTGAGTATGAGTAAAAATCTCGTCGCCTTTTCCCTTTCGCGCATCCGTTTGTATTGTTGTAGAATCGGCTCGGGCCAGTCGAACCTTTCTTCGGCTGCCTTGAGCTCATTCCATAAAGTCGAGTTTATTGTAGACCGCTGCAATGGACATGTTTCCCTGTTTAAGCTCCAAGATTTGTTGTGTTAACGAAAAAATTGACTTGATCAAGTTTTCCGAACATCTCTTTGATGTTCTCCCACATCTGTTTTGAATCCTCCGTCGGAGGGAGTCCTGCCGCGACTTCGGTTGTTATGCAATTTCCAATCCACGTTCTAACTAACTGATTGCATTTTCTCCAAAAACGTGCCATCTTTTCGTCGGTTGGAATCGGTATTGTCTGTCGAGAAATCCATCTTTATCTTTTGTTACCAGTGCCCGTCGAAAATCTCGTGACCAGCTCGAGTAATTGTCGGCACCGGTCAATTGCTGGCTGATAAGCTTCAATTCCGGTCCGTCGGCATTAGTCGTGTGAAGCGGGTCGCCTGGTTCCGGTCGGGCACCGGCAGCAAAGAAATTATAAGGAAAAATTCCGGGTCCGAGATTCGGTCCGGTTCCTTGACCCGCATAACCCGCATGTCCCGTATTGAGGAAGGTCGGGTAAGGGTTTCCTCCCATGCCCGATCCAGGTGTGCCGCCCGTCTGCTCTGTTCCGATGGTTGTGCTTGCCCCTTCACCGGTTGGTAGGCCTCCATCGGGACCAACATTGCTTTGGTAGCCTCCAGGCAGTGATGCATTTGGGTTTTGCCCAGGGAACCATGGATATGGTACCCACTGGTATGGATGACCCATAAACGGTTGCCCCAGATTGGACTGAGCCTGGAACGGCTGCCATGGCATGTGTTGTGCTTGTGGATGCACCTGACTGAGTTGTTCTGGAGATGAGGTCACGACATAGGGATCTTGGGTTTGCGAGGTTTCTTGTGGTGTTGCAGTTTTGTCGCTTGAAGGAGAGGTAAGGTCTTGTGTTTTAGGCATGATGAAAAAATTCTTCCCTAAAGAAAATAATGATTCCTATGGCAACCCCTTTGCAGATTGGAGTTCCGTGAGGCAATCGAAGCGGAAGCAATGAAAGATTCAGAACTTCAAGAAGGCTCTGATACCATGTCACCGAACTAGGTGAACTAAAGAGAAAAGAGCCGAAGAAGGTGAACGAAGATCGTAGGGAAGAAGATATTCGAGAGAAGGTTTTCCTTGCTTCATTAATTGTATCTTCTGTACAAAGATGTATATAATACAAAAGAATTAATAATAAAAGCAAGTCTATATTTCCTGAATACTCTGTGATCTTTCTAATCCTAATATGGACACAAACATATCAATGATCTTTCTAATCCTAATATGGACACAAACGTATCAATTTACAACCTGTACAATCCTGCAGATCATATCTTCCAACATATCTTCATCTTCCTATACAAAATCTTGCCATTAGTCACTTAAGTAATAACTCACATGCTCTAAAATGGTGACATTGAACTTAGCCTATCAAATTACATCATGCGTGATATCATGAATGACATAATTTTCTAATTCTAGTTACTTTATGTCACACTTATAACGCTAGTTAATTAACACAAGTTGAAGCTATTCTTTAAAATAAGTACAAAAGGAAGAAAAATTCATTTTCTCTTCTCCTCTTTGGTAAAGCAACTTCATCGTCTTGTTTTCAAGTGCAAATTCTCTTTTCCTTTTCAAAACAAGTGAAGCTCCCCCTAAATTTTAATTAAGTTCCAAAGTTCATTCAATTTGAGTTGATTGAGCCTTAAATCTCATCTTTCAAGTATTTCTAGGTAAAAGTTGATTGACTTCATTTTTCTTCTTATCAAGCTAATTTTGTTGTTTTCTTAAAAATTGAGAGTTGTTAATGTTTGCTCTTGTTTATTTTGCTTTAAATGTGATTAAGATTTTGAGTTGTCTAAGTTTTTGTTCAAGGTAAGCAAAAACCCTAGGCGCTAAGTTGGGTTGATCCACTTAGTGTTTTTGACTTGGTTGTTTGTTGGTTATTAATTTGTTTTGGCTTTTGTTGTAATGTGTAGGTAAGTCTTAATGATGGTACGTGAAATCTTGTGTTCATTTGATTTGGGTTGTTAACCTCATTCCATGCCTAGGAGGTGTTTGATAGATTTCTTATGGGTGTTTGATTGCTTCTCTATGATGTCATGACAATTTTTTAAGTGTGAACCCGAAAGTGATATTTTTGTAATTTGACTAAATTACCAAATTACTAATTATGTATTATTGATTAATCATGTGATCAATTCTTTGCATTGTCAATATTCACGTTATCGATTATTTGAGTTATCGATGTTCATGATGTCGATTCTATGAGTTGTTGATATCACATTACTGATTATATGAGATAATCTAGGGATGCCCGAGCGGGACCCCCTTTGGAAGGTGTGTGGTTTTGGGACGAAGCAAGCGGAAGCTAGTAGGCTTAGGCTTGTAACGACTCGGTCCAATAAGGGCGGGGAGTGATCGCCGAGGTGAGAGGGTTGGGAAAAAGAGTGGCTCTTAGCAAGCTTCTAGGATGGTGAAGAAGGCAAGAATAAACCAAACTACCCACCGGAAAAAGGGGAGAGCACGTTGGGTACGCCTCAAGAGTGTTCATGATGCCTCGTGAGGTTAAATAGATCATGACCAATAACAAGTATGAAGTCATATTTGTAAGTGTTGATGAGTTTCATGACCCATATGAACTCATGTATGTATGAGTTTCATAATTAGTATAAACTCACTTATGAATGTTGGTAAGATTCATGATGAATATGGACAATATGTATAGTAGTGGTGAAATGCATGACATGTATAAATTCACTTGTATGTGTGGCGGTGAGATGCATGACAAGAATGATTTCACTTGTATGTGTGTGTGGTAGTGAGATACGTGACAAGTATACACTTGTCTATGTATGTGTACAAATACTAGTGCATCTTACAATATGCTATCCATTTGCTTTTGGGTGAATGAACATGTAATGTTGTTAATGGATCGTATTGGCATATCATGGTAGAAAAGAAAATGAGCTTGTTTATGCATAGTTATTTTGTATTGCCTTGAACTCATATTGTTTGATTAATGCCAGGTTGAACATTAAGACGATCTCCTACTTTAGACCTAGGGATTTCATTTACTAAATTTCGGCTCGTCCCTTATTTTTCATCGTGTAAGAGGGTCTCTTTGTAAATAACGGCATAAGAGATGAGGTGATGCCTGAGACCACCAACCCTTAAGTTGGATGGTGGCTTGATTCTGGAATAGTATGGGATTAGTAGTACTAGTGGGTCCATAACCCACAAGTCCCAAGACCAATTGTGGTTATAATAAGTATTAATAACGAGGATCGAGAAGAATATTCAACTACGGAACAATTCGAGAAACGTAGAGTTGCATCCTTAGTTCGTGAGAATGAGGAAGATAACTCTACTTGCTCTAAGCGTTCAAAAAAATGCACTTCGATTGTATGGTCTAAATTTGAAAAGTTCACAGATGGTGATGGCATGAAGAAGGCTAAATGTAAGTGGTGCGAAGTAACTTATACGGCTAGCCATGAAACAAAAAACTTGTTGCGTCATTTAGATACTTGTCCCAATCGAGAGGTTAATGTTGATGGTTCCGTAGTACAATTTGACCAAAATCTGTTTAGAGATATGCTAGCAAGAGCAATAATCAAACACAATTATACATACTCTTTTGTGGAGCATGAGGCTACTAGAGAGTTGTTTAGTTACCTCAACCCTAATATGAAGCACATTTCAAGGCTTACAGCAAGATGTGATGTGGTAAATGTTTATGAAAAAGAGAAGGGAATTTTGAAATCCAAATTATTGTCTCTTTCGAGCCGAATATGTTTGACTTCTGACCTATGGAATTCTATTACTACGGATCATTATATGACTGTCACTGCTCATTATATCGATGAGGATTAGGAATTGCATTCAAAAGTCTTGTGTTTCTCCTATGTGCCACCTCCATATAGTGGTCCCATACTTTTAGAAAAATTGCTGACTTTGTTAAGAGAATGGGGTATTGAGAGAAAGATTTTCAGCATTATTTTAGATAATACATCATACAATGACAATATGGTTGATATTTGGAGAAATACACCTTCTGTGAGATCCTCTTTGTTATGTGATGGACAGTTTTTTCATGTGCGTTGTGGTGCACATGTTTTGAATCTTATTGTATACGAAGGTTTAAAGGTTATTGATGGATCCTTACATAATATTAGAGAAGCTGTCAAGTATGTGAGGGCTACACAAGAGAGGAGAGTAAAATTCGCCGAATGTATATCACAGTCGTGCTTAAAGACCAGTAAAAAGGTACGCCAAGATGTGGCTACAAGATGGAATTCTACATACCTAATGCTTGGGGGTGCCATTTTCTTTGAATGTGCATTTTCGCATTTGAAGTTAATTGACCATAACTTTGTCACATGTCCATCTTCTGAAGATTGGGTCAGAGGAAAGAAAATTGCTTTCTTGTTGAAACCCTTTTATGATATTTCTACTCTGTTCTCTAGAGTTAGATATCCCACGGCAAATTTATATTTTTATGGAGTATGGCAAATTCAACTTCGTTTAATACAGGCAAGGAATACTGAGGATGAGGCTATTAATTCTATGGCTAAGGCAATGCTCAAAAAGTTTGAAAAATATTGGAAGTGTTATAGTGTTGTCTTATCATTTGCTATTATATTAGATCCTCGTTATAAGTTACACTTGTTAGAGTTTTGCTACTCAAAGTTGGACATGGATGATCATGTGGAATTTGTACGGGGCATTCGAGAAAAACTCTATACACTTTTTGATGAATATGTGACCGATGATCGTTTTACTTCTTCAACTAGTCGAGGTAACATATCCGTTGAGGGCATCAATGAGAACATTGGGGATGACATCGATGAGTATGATACATTTGAGAGTGAACACTTTGGATCACAATCTATTAAGTCACAATTGGATTTGTATTTGGAGGAGAATATGCTTGATAGAAAGAAGTTCCCAGATCTCAATGTCCTTGATTATTGGAAGACTCATTCTCATCGGTATCCCGAGTTATCCCTCATGGCACGTGATATATTGAGCATTCCTATCACTACCGTTACCTTAAAATTAGCCTTCAGCATTGGAGGACGCATTTTAAATAAATATCGTAGCTCCCTTTCCCCTGAAAGCGTAGAGGTTGAGATGTACACTAGAAATTGGTTATTTGGAGTTCTGCCTAAGGAAGATTTAGATGAGGAGTCTATCATCATTGACTTTCAAGACTATTTGCATTAGGTACTTTTTTTCATCTCATTCTTTTTGTTTGCTCATGTGATTTAATACACTTGTCTTCATAACGATGTATTCTTGGTATACTTTGTGGTGCTACAACTTCTAATCAAAGTTGATGATTTTCCTTTTCAGGTTCTAGACTAGTTGTTGGGTCATAATGACTCTAAATTTGTTGTTTCTTAACTGCACACTAGATTATATTTCTCAGTTGTGGTGCCTATTGGCTGTGCTCCCTATACTGGTTGAGCTTAGTCAGGATAGCTCCAATATTGACAAATGGAGTTTTTTTTTTTTTTTTGTAAGTTTGTTAGGGTGATCTACTATCAGCTCAAGTATGGACTTCAAAATGACTCTACAGACAATAGGAGTACAAAGCAGGGAACCTTAGCACTATTGGATGATTCGAGGTTTTCTACCGATAGCTTTTTGCATCAACTTTGCAAGGTAATGAGATAAGGTGATAATCATCATGTAGTTTTAGCTATTTTTCCATGTTGTGTTTATATAATTATACCTACAATTGTATTGAGTTTGTAAATTCATGTTGACTCCTTATGGGTTCATGAAACTGAGCTGTCTTATCAGTTGTCTTCTGACTAAATTGAGTCATTTGTTAATCCAAATTCATGTTTAAAACTTGTGACAGCTTATTTTGTTTCCCAATTTCAGGATTTCTTTTCATTAGTGCTAGTTGCCCCAATTGTTGATGGAGAACTTCTATCTTGGGTTGGTTTTCTGAGCCTTGGCATTATCTGCCATTTGCCATTGCACTTCTAATGATGATAGACAAGAATTACAGTTTCTTTTAAAATGCAATGAAATGATATTATTGTTGTGGAGATCACTTGGTGATAAATTTGCAATTACGTCTGATTTAATTGCTTCTTCTCCTGCTTCTCATGGGAGTTGAACCATCGAACTTGCTTCAGCTATTTACAGTGGTGACTTTGCCCTAACTGTAATAACACGTTTCTCTGTGGCCTTGGGGAGAAGCTCGTTGAAAGAAACTTGTTGAGTTCTGTACGTCCTATCTAGCAACTGTAGATCTCAATTTGCATATTTGCTAGTCACTTACCCTTATTTAAATGGATATGAAGGAATTACTTAGAGTGGGGTTGTTTGGATTTGTAGACAAGGAAATTCAAGAACTACTTGAGAATACTTTTGGGTGGGAGTTCCAACAAAATAGTGTTGTTGATGGAGTGTATTTCGATGAAGATAATGAAGTAAGCCTTGTAGACTCTCTCTCTCTCTCTCTCTCTCTCTCTCTCTCTCTCTCTCTCTCTCTATGTGACTAAGATTTCCTTGCTCTCTTTTGAAATGATCGATGACCAACATCTGTAGTGTGGCTGTGACAGCATGAACATGTGCTTCAATCTTCTGCTCTACTTCATAATGAAGCATGGCATTACATCGAGGGGGAACTTGCAATGAATTGTCTCTCTAATCAAGTTTACGAATTTGTTATGCTCTCGGAACTTTACCAGTTCAAGATCAGTCCTATGCCCTGCAAATAGAAGCATGTGGTTAAACCCCTGGTTCTCTTTTTCTTTTTGTAAAAGAATGACTGGCTATAGGATAGGATTTGACAGATCGAGTCGGTAATGGTTGAGGAAAGCGCTGTGTGACATCTTAGAAGCTCCTGAAGACATTTTTTTGTGGAAGTCATGTATATTTGCATTAGATAGTTTGCCCTAGATTTGATGCACCAGTTGAAACATATGTTTTGGAGTCATACTACAAGGAGTCCGAGACTATGAGCCAAATCATGTGTTGAAGCTGCAGCAATTTAATGGTAGTACAGTCACTATATCGCCTTTGACAGCCCAAGAAGCGAAAGCGCTGACATTTTGTTATGGATTTGATGAACAATCCATATCAAGTTAATTCAGCAATGAACTTTTCTAACTCATGCCTTCATTCCTCGGAATGAATGTGAGCCTAAGCAAATTGCATCATAGATTGTTATCTACGCGGGAAATTGGAGGCGATAGCAAATCATTTGGGCTTAATTTCGCTATTGACGTTGGTGATCAACGTGTCATCAATTGTATTTGTGTTGAAGTTGATTGATTTCGAGACGTTTAATACCTCCAATTTGTAAAATAGGTTGGCCAGCGAACCTCTCTAGATTGAGAAGAAAAAAAGGAAAATAAAGAAAAAGGAAAAAGAAAAAATATATTTTTTTAAAAAAGTATAAAAAATTGAAAAATTATTGATTAGATTTGTATTGCTTGGAAGTATTTTAGTAATATAATCTTAAAAAAAAAAAACATAAGAATAAGTTTTCCTAAATTTGGTTAAATATGAAAATATTTTATTAATATGGGTTGGGTCGGGTCGGGTATGGGTCGGGTCAGGTATGGGTCGAAAAATTTACGTTAGGCATAAATGGGTCATAAATTGGTTAATGGGTCAATTTGGGTCGGACCATTAATGACCCGACCCACCCATTTAACACCTCTAGCTAAAAGGCACAAAACCGTAGAAAGAGAGAGTACGTAGACAGAGAAGAAACGCTCGGCTATAGAGAGGAAAAATGACCACTGTTCTTCTTCGCTGCTGGGTTTCCTGCTAGTTTCTGCTACACCGCTTGCATCCGCACCTTTGCGCTCGCACCGCCGCTCAACCCAGCCGCGCCACCTCACCCCTGCATTAACGCTTTCCCCTGCTGTGGCCGCAACGACCCGTGACTTTCGCCCACCCAAAGTTCCATCGCCGTTGTCTCTGCCCACTGTGAAGCTACTGTTGCTTGGAGCCACTAAGCTTCACCCTCAACCTGTTGGAAGCTACGTCGTTGGACACTGTTGTCCCGTTAGCCTTGCAACACTAGCAACCCACGAGTCTTTTGTCCTCTCGTTTTTGCTAGCCTCGTGACATCAACTCGTCAATCACTGTTGCGCGCTGCTCACCCACAAACCGTCGCCCTGTCACTACTACCGCCGCTCCAATTGACCCGTAGACGCCCGAGCCCGCCTAGTTCCGCCTCTGGTCTGACGCTCGGCGGCTACCTCTCCAAGTTTTGTCCATAGCAGCTACCACTCCGCCTCCTTCCTCCCCTGTTCGCTCCTATTTTACCAGCTGTTGCCAGAGCTCCGACAGCCGTGCCCATCGCCCTCACCGGAGCCCTTGGGTGACCTATCACCACAGTCGTTGCCCTTGAGTCATGTCATGTCGAGCCTTCATCATTGGTCCATTCCACCGATTGGATTTTTTTGGAAAAATTCAAATTTAGGTAGAGATTTATTTTAGATTTATTTTATCTTATTTAGCTTTTAATATTTTGTCTCATTGTTTGAAATATTTCTCGATGCCTAACTGAAATCCCTGATGTAGCATCTAATTCGCAACCGCACGAATTTTTATCTCATCTATAAGGCTTTAGATGGAATAATTATTCACGCGGGAGTAAAATTGATATCTTGATTTTAAGGCTTAAAGATCAATTTATCAATTTTATTAGCAAAATAGTCAAGTTTGAATTTCAATTCAAATGGTGGATAGCATTTTTGATGATCATGGATGGTTTGAAGTTTATCTCTTAATTGTTTTGTTTATCCCAAAAATACAAAAAAAAAAAAAATCGCATTTGCATTCCATGTAGATTAGGATTGATTGCATGATAGGTTAGTTATTTTTTAAAATGCATGTTTAAAAGGCATTTAGAATAGATAGCATTTCACTTTAGTTAGATTTTTATTTTTTAGTGATTTAATTACGAATTTTCATAAAAAAAAATACAAAAAATTCATGCCCATGTCATCTAGAATTAGGTTTATGACACGTACGTTGCTAGGTTCATTTAATTAGAAATTGTCCGTCATTAGAATTAAGTCATTAGGTTAATTTAGATTGCACATTTAATTATTGCATTTCTTTAGAATAGATTGCATGTTTATTTATGTCATATAGTTTAGGTCATATTGTCATGTTATATCATATTAGATTAATAGCACGCATTACATAAAGCATGATTCTTGTTAAATAAGTGAAAACAAAAATTGAGTGGTTGCGTGTTAATTAGAAATCATATGTAGGATTAATGATGTGAATTTTGATTTAACATTGCAGATGTTTTCGTTGATATGAGGATAATTTTCCAATTTATTCATTGCTTTATTTGGTGCTAAATTGGTGGTTTGCACACCCACATGATCACTTCACATGTTAGGGAAATAAATTAAAATCAATTTAAGCTGCCTGCAAAACATTTTTTTGAAATAAAAAGATAAAGGTACCGAAAATGGCACTAGGAAAGTCTAGTGTAATCAAGTCCCCATACCCAAAATCTCTGGTTTGTAGGAGTAAAGTAAATCTCCGTTACTTTACTTAGGTGTCTAATCGACCTACCAAAAATAGATTAGTGGCAACTTTTGATTGAAAAATCAAATGCATGTTAAGAACTTGAACTTAAGTCGCGAATTGGTATAGGCTTGGGAGAACCCGAGCTAAGTTTAATCTTAGCAATCCATTAGCCAAACCCTAGGTGGTACCCGAAAATTTGATCATGACAAGGGCCACGGATGAAGACAACCTTGCCAACTATGGGTGAAGTTGCCTTTACCACGGCCAGGAAGGCCATGGCAAGGCTGTCCTTGACTAGTGGTTAGCGATGGGAAAAAAAAAAAAAAAAAAAGCAAAGAAGGAAGAAAAAATAATGATAAAGAAAAACTAAAAAAAAATTGAAATAATAAAATATTATTATAAAATTATCCACATCAGCTTCAGCCGACCAAAAATGGCCAGATGGATTGAATTAGCATAATTGTGAAATATTTGAGATTGAATTGGCCAAAAAAAAAGTTTAAAACTGAATTAGCGTAATTGTAATAGGTTTAAGACTTCTCTCGTAATTCTCCCCTTTTTTTATATAAATAAAAAATAAAAAATAAAAAAGAATGAGGTTTTACATCAAATATAATAAACCAATCCTTTTATGAATCTCGATGTGAAAATGAATGAGTTATCTATAAGAAGAAAAACCTATAGGTAATGAATGGGAAGATCACAACATTGGAAGAAGAGAGGATTTTTTGGTTAGATGCATGGAATTGGTTAAACATTTTCTTCGAACAAATATAGAATCAGAATGGATGGTTTTGTGGAGGTGCATACACCGCAAGTGGCAAAACTTGGCCCAAATGGATACTTAAATACCAAAAATTCCGAAAGGTTCACTTTAGTGTCAAAATCGAAGAAAAATGAAACACATATGTGTCAATGGCAAGAAATTCCAGTTAAACAACTTATGTGGCGCATTTTCTGACATTTTTACTATTGAAGTGACAATTAAAAAAAAAACTGTCCATGTTAGTAAAAAGCCCCTAAAATTAATTTTTAATATACATATTTATTAAAAATAAATTAAAAAACTAAATTATTTTAAAAGAAGAAGAATAAGAACAAGAAGGGGAACAGTAGGTTCAGCGAGAGTCAATCGAGGTTGTTGGCCCCTGCCAAAGGACCACTGCCCAAGGGCCACTGCCTAAGGGCCGACGACCCTGGCCGACTGCCGATGAGGGCCTACAAGCTCTCGCCCAAATCCAAGGAAGGCCGTCAGCCCTTGGCTCCACTAGGTGAGGGCCAGTAACCCTCGCTGGATCTAGGGGAAGGTTGTGACCCTCACCCTAGATCTAGGCGAGGGGTCAACTACTACCCAAGTTCCAAAGATGGTGGGGTGGCAATGGCAAGGGTTGTGAAGGCTCTCACCAATGCAGCCCTCACTGAACTTGCTATGCACCTTTTTTAAAAAAAAAAAATTTAATATTTAGTTTATAAATTTATTTTTAATTAATGAATTTATGGGCAAAACAACGTCGTTTTCCCGACCGGATTTTCTAGAGCCTCTATTTGTTTCAAGATTCATGAGCATGGCCTTTGTTTTATGTGATCTCGTAATGCCTATAAAAGGCAAAGAGGATGTAACGTGTTTGGCATAATCTCTTGAAATAAAGTGTGTACTTATGTAAAATCTCTTCATGTCTCTCTAAGAATCCTGTAAGAAATGCAGTTCAACTAGTTAGAAACGTTACCCTTGAGTGTCTCTATAATTTGAACTAAATCTCTAGATAGTTTGCTACTAAAAGGCTGTCCCTAAATGGCTTGAACAAGAGGTTCGCTCACTATAGAAAGGCATACCTACAACAACTTACTCAATTTTGTCTGATCTAAGCATAGACCCCCTCGTTGGTATTAGTAAGTATTTCAACGAACCACATAGAACACTTGTTATTAAAATGAGTCACGTTGAATTTCCAGCCACTTTGGCCGAACTTGGCATTGAAGTGTCCCAATTTTCTCCACCAAAAAAAAAAAAGCAACACTTAAGTATACATTTTGGAACTTTTGGCACTAAAGTGTCCACTTGTGTTATGTTTTGGCACTCCCGATATACTTTATCTTAGTTTTATGTCTACTACCAATTCTTCCTTCCAAACTGCAACTCATCATTTAGATAGATGGAGGTAGAGGGCGAGGGGGTGGGAAGATATTTGAACACATATAGAACCAAAGTGGATGTTTTTATGTCTACTACTAGTTTTTCCTCCCGAACTACGACCCATCATTTGGATAGATGAAGGTAAGGGGGACAAAAAAAAAGGTTGATAGTTGAGAAAGTGAATGTTAGCTATTAGAGTAATTATTATTGTTTTGTTGTTAGATTGACCTCTTCTTAAATGAGTTCATTGAAAAATTCCCAATTTTCAGTCTAATTCCAATTATGCTTCGAACTTTTTTTATCTCAAAAAAATTCCCATCTTTCACTCTTGTTCCCAATCTATCTACTCATTCAAAAATTGCCATTGATTTTTTTCAAAATTATCAATATCCTATTTCATGCAAAGGTAAGCATGTTGGTGAAAACGCTAGTTGTGATGATGAACATTTAACTAGCCCTAATATGGATAATTTTGAAGAAATTAGAGATGATTTTTGGACACGAGCAAATTTGGGACTATAGTGAAAGCTTGTAATTTTTGAAGGCTAAATAAAGCTCATAGTAGAATTGGTTTAAACCTGAAGTTGGTTTTTTTTTTTTTTTTTTCAAATGGAATTAAGCCAATGGGGAACAAAAAAGTTGATAATTGAGTGAGTGAATGTTGATGACTAGAACCATTGAGGTTTATCCCAGTGATCACCATTCCCAAATAAGGTTCAAATTCATATCTTCTAGGGAGTTAGGGTGGGAATATTTAACTTCCAGGTGTGGATTTTAACTTCCATGCTTTATAAAGAAATAAGACAAAAAATGGAGAATGAGTTGAGAACTAGAATAGGATAGACAAAAAAAAAAGGATGTTAATGATTGGAGCAAATATTTTTATTTCATTTTCTGATTAACCTCTTATTAAAATGGGATTGAGCTTTGTTACAAGGGCAAGCCCAATTTGTACTGTAGGTGTGTACATGTCCTGTTGGCCCTCCCCCAAATCCATAATGAGTAACGTGTTTCACATCAACAAGCCCAGCCATTGAATCGTACCTAAAATACTCGCAAACCCTTTTTTATCGATCCAACAAAAATAGTATCATCTAACGTTCCGTACGCTCTCGTCGTTGTCTTGGCCCCATGCCAACCCACCTGAACCCCTCTCTGTCTCTGTCTCTCTCTCTCTCTCTCTCTCTATTGCTAGTAATGACTAGTCCCACCACGTTCCCAATCCTAAAATACCCTCCGCTTTCAATTTGATGTCGATTTCGCCGTCTCTTCTCAGCGCTGAAACTACTACTATCCTAAGTGTTTAAGAAATTCTTTCTCTGCCTGGAACAGGCACTAGAATTTTTTTTTTTTTTTTGGCCCCCTAATGGGTCCTTTGGTTAAAGGTCTAGACCTTTTGGTTATGGACAGAACGCTAATGGGCTCTGTTTTTTTTTTTTTTTTTTTGACCTCATAATATGGACATTTCGTCGTTCATTTTTTTGGTAAATTTGAAAGATGGTGTTAAATGTATCAAGGTGATTTTCTTTTTCTTGTGCAAATTTTGTATTTGGGCCCCAAAGAATGAACATTCTTGTAAATTAACATCAAAAGGACAAAAAGAACAAAAGAAAGGAAGAAGCTAAAGCATGTCAAGTGAAGAAAGACGGCAAATGCAACCGGTTCCCAAGATGGCGTCTTGGCAAGAAACGAACACGAAAGAAGGAAAAAGAAAGCCCTGATAGACAGACGTAGATAGATGAAGATGCGAAGGAATGCAAGGGGAAAAATCTGGCAATTTTCTAACTCGATTTTCACAAATTTGACAATTCCGCATGAACCAAGAACATTACATCCCCAGAGAGTCGAATCGTCGTCTCCCTCTCGCTCCCGATCAGAGCTACTCTCAAGATGTCCACATCTACAAGAACCCACCACCAACCCTTCTTGATCTTCTTCTTGAACTTCTTCTTGATCTTCTTCTTCTTCTTCGTTTGCGTTTGCGTTTGCGTTTGCATTTGCTGTGGGACCGGTTTCCGGTGCTTCTCTGCTCTCTTCGCTGCTCCTGACCGTGACCCAACTCTCGTCCTGCTCCCAATTCGGCATTTGAGGAGGAGGAATCGAATTCGCGCTCCATTCGCCGATCAACTGCTGAATTCTCTCGCCTGGAGGGCGATTCGGAGGACTCCTCCGAAGCAGGGGATGACAGGGCTCTGAATTTTCGAGGGATGACCAGATCGCCGCTTGCTCCAGCACGCTGGTCGGAGATTCGGTGTCTGGGATTTTGGTCTGGGCTTCCTCCGAGAGGAATTCGGGAGCTTCTTTTTCTCCTACTTCTTCTTCGACAAAAGGGTGGCGGAGGAGCTCGCTGGCCGACCACCGCTCCGACGGGTCTCTCCTCAGGCACTTGCTCAGAAAGTCCCTGCATTGCTCGGACAGGAAACTCGGTACCTCCGGCGACTCGCCGGAGAACCCGATTCGGTGGATCGCCGATATAGGGTCGGAGACGTCCGCCCACGGCGGCCGCCCGGTGGCTATTTCGATGACCGTGCACCCGAGGGACCACACGTCGGCCGCGAACACCGGCAGTTCTCCCCGCGCCACCTCCGGCGCCATGAAGAGCGGCGTCCCGCCGACCGGCCCCTCCGCCGCCCAGTCGCCGCCGACTCGGCGAGCCAGGCCGAAGTCGGCGATCTTGGGCCCCTCGCCGGTGACCAAGATGTTCTGCCCCTTGATGTCGCAATGCACGACCCCCCTGCCGTGGACGTACTCCAGCCCGCGGAGGATACCCCGCGCGCACCACCGGACCGCCGGCTCCCCGAGGCGGCCGCCGCCCCGGCGGCGGGGCGGCGTCGGCGAGCGTGCCGCGCGGGGCGTACTCCATCAGCAGGTTGCACACCCGCCGGCCCCCCGCCTCGCGGGTGACGTCCCAGCCGCGGTACGCCACGACGTGGGGGCAGTCCAGCTCGGCGAGGATCGCCCGCTCCCGCCGGAGGGACTCGGAGCGGGAGGCCTCGGCCGACTTGACGGCGAAGACGTCGCCGGAGTCGGGAGCCACCGCGACGGAGACGGCGGCGGAGGAGCCGCGGCCGACGGTGGGGCCCCTGGTCCAGCTCATCGGGGGAGGCGGAGGGGAGGGGATTTGAAGCTTGCTCTCGCCGGCGGCGTCGGTGCTTATATATATACACAACGATGCAAGAAGCCCGCGCTTCGGTTGCTTCACCTTTTTTCTTTTTTGGCGCTTTTTGGGGAATGGACGGCTGCCTTTTTTTTCAGCGCTCCGTGGGGCCCAGTGCCACCTTATCTCCCCGTCCTGATGGCGACACGTGGCGAGGGAGGGGGGCCGACGGGTTCGGCCGCCCCGAACGACGACGACGATGGTTTTGCTATTTATTGATTTGATTTGTTTTTTTGGTTTTTTTTTTTTATGGGTGGGTTCTTGAATGGGAAAACGGAGGGGTCCACGTGGCGGCACGTGAGCACGTGCGGTGGAGTGCGGTTGAGGTTTGGGGCATTTGATGTTCTAGATCGGCATGGTTGGATCTTGTTGATGAGGTTGTGGGATATTCGAGTTGCCTTAGCTGTACATAGTTTGAGCATTAGGACAAGAACTTTTTTGGATTTTTTCTTTTATTTTCCTTTATGGGTTTTATTGAGTATTTTAGAGATTCGTCCTCCTTGACTTGCTCTATGTAGGTGAATAATGCCATTTTTCAAGTTGTCATGACGGAGCTAGGAAAACCCTGATTTAGTAACGAGAATATGCATACAGTTTATTTTGACAGTACGATGAACAAGTATATACCCGCTTGCCTGAATCGAACAATCACTTCTGGTCATCAATGATGATTTGAAGAAGGTCGATCCGGGGAAATGTTTTATTCAATGCGTGCAGCTAGCATGTGCTCAACAGTCCAAGATTATGAGTTTTTCGAAACAATAAATATGACGATTCGGTGGAGAAAATGCACCATGCACTTAATGCTCACCTATATATATATATATATATATATATATATATATATATATATTGTTTGAATTTTTTTTTGTTTATAAATAAAGGCCCTCACCTTGCCACATAGTAAAATAGTAGATATTCCATGAGAGCTTAACGAGATAATTATATACCATAAAAGTACAAAGTACATTCTTGAGACTGCTCACACTTTCTCCAAGAAGCATATACGATAATGGACATTGGTTAAATCATTTATATTGTCTAGAACTTGTTTGTAAATGACCCCAAAAAAAAAAAAAAAAAAAAACTATTAGATTACTTCCAACATTAACTTTCTCTCCAAAGTTCTAAACGACAAGAACAGATTTCTAGATAATAAAAAAACTTATATATAATTATAGAGGAAATTATCTAATTAATGTCGAACATATTATATAAATATCAATTCAGTCCTAAACTTTCGAATTTTGTCAATTTAGCCCTAAACTTTTTCGCAAAATTCTAATGTAATATTTTGAATCAATTTTCATTAGAAATCACCAAAATAAAAACATGCCATGTAGATTGTCGGGCGACAACTAGATATCGGCCTTTTTCTTTTTTGCGAAAATCAATTGAAAAAACTATATTGAAAATTTATGCAAATATTTAGAACCGAATTGCCACGACCACTAAGTTTATGACTAAGTTGATACTTGTAAATAAGTTTTTGATTCATCGGGTAATTTTCCCCATAATTATGTGTCGGATTAAAGCTACTTTGAATTAAATGAAAGTTAAATCGAAAAGAATGGCAAGATTCGCGGCAACTCGTAAGTTAAAAATTGAAATGATCCCCCCCCCCCCCCAATAAAGATCTTTGCAAACTAGTAATGCATAAAGAGCATAAGTTTCCACTTTGTAAAAAGTTCACAACGCGAACCGTTATGGTGCAATCTTTGGGTCCAAAGAATCGAACTTGAATGCAACAAAATTAGGTCTTTTTGAAAAGGGTATCTCAAGAACACCCCACCCACCCCACCCACCAAACGTTGGAATCTCCTCTTTTTTTCTCTTTTGTCTTTGAATGGGAGGTGAATTTGAACATTTTTTTTCATAAATGTAAAAAGATACCAATAAAACAAAACCGGAAAAAGGAAAAAGAAAAAGAAAAAGAAAAAGAAAATAAAGGGGTCATGATAAAACAAAAATAGCTGGCAAAAGGAGATGGCTCAGAAGCGGACAGCTGAAACTTTAAGAAAAGAATAGAGACCACCTTAGATACCACTAACCAACCACATAGCAGCAAAGCTACCACCGCCGCCACTCCAACTCCCACGCTCCAACACCGACCCACCCACCAACCCTTCTTCTCACCTTTTTGGGCAGCCCAAGTTCGTTAAGATTAATAATAATCAGATTGGACAAAAAAAGAGTATAATTCCTTAAAAAAAACAAAGACCCTATCTTTCGGTCCAATTACCAATTTTGTCCCGACCCTTTTCTTGTGTTAAAGTAAATCACAAATTCTCTCTCTAGTCTCACATCTACTCCCCATCAATCTATTATAAAAAAAAAAAAAATGCCATTGGTTTTTCAAATTCATCAAAATCAAGGCTGCTTAAACGTCTGTTATCATAACTCATGTCTTCAACAATATCATCACCTTCTTATTGAATCACAACGACGTGATAAATTTGAAAAAGCTGGTGGTAATTTTAGATAAAGGGTTAACATGAGTAGATTCGGGATCAAAGTAAAAGTTGATAATTTCTTTTCAGGTAAAAAAAGTTTGGGACATAATTGAGATTAGACCAAAATTTGAATTTTTTTTTTTTCTGGGTGAATTAAGCCAGAAAAGAGAAGGGGGGAAAAAGGCAACACCCACCTTCTTAGTTGGTTAAGGAAAGCTTGGTTGGATCTGATCTAGAAGACTTGTGCCTTGACTTACTGTTATGGCATGATTGAGAATTCTGTACGGGCGGAGATCGCTTTGCGTGTGTTACCGCCCTTTGGAATCTGATGCCATGTGTCGTCGTCCCTTTGGGATAAAGGTAAAGAAATTTGATTCCTCTCGTCACGCCCGCCGCAATTTTGCTCCCGCGCATGTGCTATTGGTGATGACGTTTCGTCATTTTATTCGTCTAGTAAAAAGCATAGGGTAGATCACCTAATTATCTTGCTCATGTGATTGTCTGTGCCGCTGCTGGATTCACATCATATGTCGATAAGCCGCCCGGTTCGAATGAACCCGTGATAGCCCGAGCCTCAAGTTCGAGGGTTGAGACTCGACGGAGCCTCGGATGTCTCCGACCAAACTCGACCGAGGGTTGTTGAGGATCGACCCAGATGATCAACAGCACGGTGGCGAAGGGGTAGAGGATTGGCAATGGCGGAGTTGGTGGTGAGGGAGAAGCATTTTTGGAAATGGCAAGCTGAGAGAAAGGGGTTGATGCTGTTTGAGAAAGGGCTAGCAACAAAGTAGTGGTGGATAGAAATGGTAGCTGGAAGATGGCTAGGAAGCACTGGTATTCTCTGGAAGCTATTGTGTCATATCTGACACTTCTATATTCTCCGATATGTTATCAACTGGTGTCGGAAAATCTAACACATAATTATCTTTTTCAACACGCGAGTCTAAAATTTTGATATGCGGTTCTAACACACACATTGTCAATCCTAAAAATTTTCAATAAATGATGAGTCAAAATGTAAATATGAAAAAAAAAAATAAAGATAATAAATTGGGAAAAAAAATTAAAAACCTAGTTCTTTCTTCTCTTTTGACTCTTACTTTTTGAATTCATGAATTTTTGTGTAAATCTATTCTAGGTTTTTTTTTTGTATTTTAATTTGATTGAAATAGTAATAGAAATGATAATTTATCATGTATATATAAAATATACATTTAATATACAACGTGTCGAAATTCTTTATTTTTTTAGAATAACATGTCGATGTATTATCTCGTATCATGTCGCGTGTCGCGTGACGGTATCGGTACTACTTAAGCAGATGGTAAAATTAGGATTTTTTTTTTCTTTTATATCTACAATTTCAAGATGTTTTTATTCATAATCTAATTCATTATAACCATTGGGAACGTATGGCAATAGTAATGGAAGATACGAGAAGAATGAGGCACGAGTAGACCCTCTGCACATGTGTAACTCATATATCCAGCGACATGGTAATTGGCGTCGCATGTAGCGAAGTTGATCCTTAAACTTTTCATTATACTTAACATGGGGCGCAATAAAAGGAGAAATTTATCAAAGGTAATGGCACTATAGAGTGAAGTGCTTATGTCGCCTAACTTGCCTTGCATGAATCGAAATTGAGGCCATTGGACGTCAAGTTTTGGCCCAAAGCATGCCGGTCCGACTAAGATTTGAAGCGGCCCAACTTACAATCCTCTCTCTCTCTCTCTCTCTCTCTCAGAGCTTCTAAGCCAAGGTCTTGTTGGGCTTTTAGGCTCAGTTAGCATCTTGATGACATCCAGGGGTTAGCCCAGGTTGGAATTAGTCACCTTAATTCAAGTCGGGCTTTGAATAGGTTGGTCAACTATTTGGACCAGTGGAGACTGAACCATGTTGAAGACTATGGATCTATAGTTGCTCGAGGGCCATGAGATCACAACTTTCGAGTTCTCCTTTTAAAATTGGAAACTTTTTGTGGGTATTATTGATATGACATAATTGGATTTTTGATATTGTCAACCGCCGTTGAAAAGTATTGTTTTTCCCATACGGAGTTAAGATCCGACCGTGCATGTAGTTATAGTGTGTCGAGAGATGAATATATACTATATATCCATGTAACCTTAGCTAGTACTGAAACAATGTGAGTCGAAATCGTCTTTTCTTCCTCTATTGCGCTGAACTAAACAGATACAGTCCATCTTCAAATATGTCGACATCAATCCTACTTGATCATTACGGTGTAAATTTTGGGCGAGGAGGGATAAATTCATAGAGATAAAAACTCCGTTATCATATTTTATTACTCAAATGTTATAAACAGCTATATATTCAGTTTTATGTAGTAACATTCCTACTTTCCTCATTCAAAATTTGATTGGATGAAGGGAGTCTTATCAGTGTTACATAATACATGTGGGTGTAAAATGATATCCGGGAAATCTAGGGGCATTCAAAAGATCCGAGATCAATCGAATCCAATCGGATCGAACCGAAAGAACATTAACTCCATCTGTGGTCCATCTGTGGGGAGGGATGTGGGGGAATTTTTATTGGAGAGCTAAAAGCAATTTGACTCCTTTAGAGGACCACCAAGATGAGATGAGCTGCTTTTGTGTCGATTCGCACCGAGCCTGCTTCATCTTTTCCAGGCCGCTGGACAACACTGAAGTGAGAATGAAGCAATCTCGCCATGCGACACGCTCTGTGTACACCTCCTCGATTGGTGCGACGATGACAAAACCTTTTGTGCCCAAAACCTTGTCCGTGGTCCTTTTTTCTTAGCACGAGAGAGAGAGAGAGAGAGAGAGAGGGCGGGAGTTCGCGCACGTCATGTGTGACTTCAAACACATATTGCCAAATGTGGCACTTTGTTTAAGGACTTTAACAGAGCTTGGACATTAATGAATGACCAAATTATTAAGAAAAGTACTTGCAGTGCAGAAGATCTCAAGACACCAACTTGTGCAATAATGCTTTAGAAGTTGAAAATTAATGAGCTTAGCTGGATAGCTTAATAAGAAAATAACAAGCTTTATATATATTTTTTTCATTTTTATGATTAAAATCTAATTCGTGTAACAAAGATGTATCTCTCTCTCTCTCTCTGTGATATAAATAATTCTTATTTATAAAATGAATACTAAAAGATATTTGTAATAATTTTTTCAAAGATTTCTAACTAGCTTATCATTCTACAAGTATTGCAATAATTCTTGACTTTTTTAATTGTTATAATCATAAGACTCACAATGTAATTCTGTTCTTAACAGTAGAATTCTTTCCTTGAATCTCCTATAAGAGACAATACATGCAAACTTTCATGGGTGCTTAACATTACCGAAGTTGCATCCAATGGTAACTACAATATTTCCATAAGCACAACATATGTTATTTCTCAGGTTGGAAACAATCAGTCGCTTAATTATCTCGATTTTTTTTAATGATTATCAGCTTATCACTGCAAGATTTAGCTTTTGAATTAGAAGGTTTTCATCAGGCAATTCCTATTAATACTTTTCAAACTTGGAACGTCAAGTGATTTGAGGAATTTCGAAGGGGAAGGAGGGGGAAGTTAAGGATGTACTTGTATAAGGTTACCTTTCACTCCATGCATGTGGATCAAAATAATATTTCAATCAAGAATAGAGTTTGCTTGCGAATACATTGAATGACTCAACATTAATTCTTGCCCGATAAGAAACATTAATGCTCCATTGAGCTCAAATGAACAACTACCTACTAGTAATTGTTGATGTTTAGAGTCGCAGAGAAATTGACAACAAAATATTTATGGTGGCTTAACCCTAATTAGGGTCGCATGATATGTATTTATAAGAGTAATTAATTACAATTAGGATATAGTTAGAGACATCATTACAAAAAGACCTCATGATACATATAAACTACATATTAATACCCCTCTCAATCCGAAGTGTAACAGTTGAGAGTTTGGATCTCAATAGCACATGACATGGACTAGGTAGCCCTTTGGTCAAGATGTTTGCCAGCTGATTCGCTCTAGGCATGTAGTGAACACGTAGATCACCGAAGCAACCCAACTCAATATGTTTGGTGTGAGTATGAAACATGAGATTGAGAGCAACATAGATGACAAAGATATTGTTACATTAGGATGTTAGGCTTGAGAAGAGGAGTAGCGGATGAGTATTTTGAGCCAAATAGGAGGAGAGGGGCCTAGAGGAATTGGAGGAGAGAAAAGTGAAAGGGGCTTATTCAGAAAGGTGGATTCCGAGGCTAATAGTTGAAGGATATTGTGAAAAAGGGAAAATTCTCCTCATCAGGCCAAACATAAGTATGATCGCTTGCTCATCAAGACAACGATAACCTTCATGATATAACACATACATAAGAAATATGCACGGCACATTTTAAGGTGCCAACTTAGGGGAGACACGAGATGGAAGAAAATGCCAACAAGCACATCCAAAAACCTGAAGAACGAGTAATCAAATTGAAATGCGAATAAACAGTGGAAAGGAGAAATATTAGGAGGATAGGAGTGGGAAGCCGATTAATGGTGTAAACAGTAGCACAAAGGCATTAATCAAATATGAAAGGGGTATATGAGTATGGAGTAATAAGGTTCTGACAATTTGACTAAGGTTGCGGGCAAAGGCAGCCTTGCCCACGGCTAGTAAGGTCATGGCCGCCAACGCCTACTGCTGGCTAGGCCATGGCAAGGATTGCCTCGCCCACAGCCCCCCACGTCTGCCTGTGCCTGGCCCACATGTGGGTGAGGGTTTTGCAGTCCTAGTTGCATCATTTTTGAATGCTTGGCCATGGCTAGACCGAGATCTAGAGGAAGAGTTGCTCGGCCATGGCTTCGCCGAGATTTGGAGGAGTTGGCGTTGCCTCAATCAAGACATCCAAAGAAAGGTTGGCCATGTCCAATGGCTGGCGAGCTCCCGTGACCCTCGTCGACGAATCCCGCCGCCACCTCCGCCTCGTCTGTTGCCTCTGTCGTCGCCTCCGGTTCAGATTTCCGAATTACTGCTCATCTTTCCTTCAAGTTTTCGTTGTGAGTTGGGATAGAGAGAGACCAAAGCGTGTAAGCTGGGAGGGAGAGAGACCATGAAGAGAGAGGGAAGAGATTTGCCAATTTCTGACAGGTCCGTCTAAGAGCAGCACGTGTTGCTGACTTGATGGACTTGTATAATTACTGAAGAAACCCATTTTACATATAAATTACATATCAATACCGATAAGATTTTCTAGTTGGCTTGGAAGTTGACTTTACTATCTTGCGAATCACTCAATTTCGACGACGGGCAAACTCATCTCAACCAAGTAAATCCTCTGTAAACGCGCGAAATAACTAAGACTCAATCTCGGGGACCAGTTGAAACCCAGTCAAAAAATGCTCGGTGATCCGAACACGAAATTATTTATCCTCGCTAGCATGGACTTGAACCAAAGAATACAACCTCGTATTCTCGACGGTCGACATGTCCAAGTCTTCCTTGTTGAATGCATCCATTTAGCTGGACTGAACTTACGGGAGTTGATCGCGCATCTTCTTCGTTCAACTCGCACGCGACCATGTGCAAGTCGCCACCCATTGGAGACCCAATCAACGCCGTCGCCTTCCCCCTCTCCTCCTCCAATGAGAACAGGCGGAAGCAGAAGAAGGAAATCAGAGCGTAGAAGAGAAGAGACAGATCTCGTACGGCGGATAACGTACGGTGCGACCCCATGTTCGCTCCACGTTCTAGTCGACAAGAAAAAGATCTCGTTCCCTTGCGTGACGTCGATCGATTTTCTTTTCTGCATGCAAAGTCAACGACGTATCGCAGTCGTCCAATCACAGGACGACAGACAGCCGTATCCACCTCGTAACACAACAAGCGAGACTGCCCCCGCTTCCCCCCTCCCCTCCGCCACCTTTCTTCATTAAATGAATTTGACCTGCAAACCCCATTATTTTTCCGCCACCTTTCTTCACCTTTCTTCATTGAATAAATTTGACCTGCAAACCCCATTATTTTTCACGCCATCGTTTTTTTATTTTATCGTCTTGATTAAAATATATGAAGGGTCGATATTCATGTGCGCGAGTATTCTAAATAGTTCGTGCATTGAAGACGGTCGCACGCGCACGTAGTTGCCTCGAAGTCTCCAAAAAGTCAAGACTGCTTTCAGGTCTGGCGTTCGGCCTGGGCATCAATCTAAATAACTTGACGTGTCAAACAATGGTGGCCGAATTCGTTGACCGCCGCGGCGATGACAATCTCACACGGAATCGCAACCGAGGACCCTTCTTTTGTCATCTTCCCCCAGGCCGAGATCTCTTCGTCGCGTTGATTCTTGAAGGAGCTTTGCCTTCTGTACCAAGTCAAATGGAATCAACTCTCTTCCTGGGGTTCTCGTCTACATTGCGTAGGGATTGGGATCCACAGTTGGTAAATTGAAACCCAAGTTTGAAATCACAAGATTATTTCTCATAAAAACAATAGAAAGAATGATGTTGTGTTCTAATTCCTCCCCACATGGTAAAAAACCAAAGACCCTATGAACATGTAAATCTCATACTTGCCCAAGAAAGGAAAAAGAAAAAAAAAGTTGGTAAACAAAAGGAAAAAGACATTGACATGAGCTAAAAACAAAGGAATTGTAAGTCGAAAATGATAATGGATTCCCAGCTCTAATTTCCTGGGAAGCTGCTCATCTTGCTGTTGCTTGTGCTGATGTTAGTGGTGGTGTTGTTGTTGTTGCCGGTGGTTGTGGCGGCGGCAGCAGTGCCGGTTGTGGTGGTGGCGGTGCTGTTATTGGGATGTGCACCACCGATTATGGAGGAGATGGCAGCAGCAAGGGCCGCGGTGAAGTTGGGGTCGGCGGTGATGGCGGCTGTGGCCGCGCTGAGCGTGTCGGAAAAAGAAGCCGATTGTTGTTGTTGTTGTTGCTGCTGCTGCTGCTGCTGTGCCTGTTGCAATTGTTGTGGTAGCGAGGCAACTTGTTGACCTAATTGGGAAGAATTGGCCAAATCTTGAGACAATTGGAGGCCAGAGAACTTGGATTGATTGTAGAGTGCTTGCCCAAAAGCTGGAGGAAGAGACTGTGAAGGCAATGAGCCATAGTTCTGGGGCTGGCCAGGGAAGGGGACTTGGAATTGGGGCTGGGGTCTTTGGATTTGCAACGGGTTCGGGGAGTGGGTGAGGTCCAGCGTGACCGTAGGGAACGGGGCTGAGGCCGAGATCGTGGCCATGCTCGACGAGCAAGGCAGGATCGCCCTCGCCAGCAGGTTCGGGTTCATGATGCCGTCCGCGCTTGACATCGACCCCGAGAGCAGCATGCTGACCGCAGCTGCGGTGGTCGAGGCCATGGCCATGGCCGCCGGCGGGAGCGGGTGGTTGTGGTTGCCCTCATAGGTCGTTATCAGAATCCCTCGGTCTTCGGCACAGCGCTGAACCTGTAACCATTACCCAAGATTCTGGATTAGTCCCTTGCGCCACCGCATTCTTACATGAAAACCTCAATTTCGATTACCAGTCTTGGTAACTCTAGCATTTCCTTTCGACATTCGGAATTTCCGAACCTCAATTCTAGTCATGTCTAAGATCTATATAGCGAAATTTGACTTTCGACTCATGAATTGATGATGGAAAGAACGTTAGAACTTACTTGCTTGCGAACGGGACAGCCGACCGCCATGGTGCAACGATAATAAGCTCGGGGGCACGGGTTCCCCTTGGCCATCTTCTGTCCGTATTTCCTCCATTGGCATCCGTCGGTAATCTACACGATCGCATAGCAAACGAAATTAGCATCGCACGACGAAGAAACGACCAAGATCAGATCCTGATCTAGCAAGGTGAGCTGAATTACCATGGGAGCCTCGGATCGAGCTCGGACTGAGACGCGGGCCTTCCTCATCGTGGCCTCCGCGGATTGCTCGATGCTCGTCCTCGCCGCGTCCAGTTTGGCCGCCTTGTTCGGCCCCCAGCCTTGAGTTTCCGAGTCGTCGGGACTCTCGTTCCTAACACCTCTCTTGTCACCATCTCTAGCGCCGGAGCTATCTTGTTCCGCCTTATTGTTATGAGCAGACGATGCGACTTCCATTTTGGCCAACGGCGACCTTGAACCATCCCTCGTCCTCTCCTCCGATGAAGAGTTCGAGATCTCGTCGGTCTCGGCGGCAGCGGCCGACACTGGGCCGAGATCAAGAAACTGCCTCGGCACCACCGTCTGGTTCTTCTTCATCGCATTCTGCAATATCGGACGCGAGGCATCAGAACGATTCAGACCCAGAAACACTTTCTTCTTCTCGTTTCGCAATGAACTTCTCTCGCAAGAACTGAAACTTACCTCGTGATCTTGCGCGGGCTCGGCGCCATTGCTCTGGTGCTGGTGCTGGATGTGCTGCTGCTGCTGCTGCTGGAGGAGTGAAGAGAGGTGCAACTGCAATGCGGTGTAGTTGCTCGTGACCTGGCTGAGCATCTCCCTCAACCTCTGGTTCTCCGAATTCATTTTCTGCAGCTCCACGTGCAGGTGCAGCAGCTGCTGTAAAAGAAAATCAAGAATCGCCGTTAACTACACAGACCAAGATCCTAGAATTCGACAGCCGCGTGCGGTTCTGACCGTGACCAGGTTTTCTTACCTCGTTCTTGGCTCTTTTGTCCTCGATATCGGAGGAAAACCCGTCGTCCACCGTCGACTGGTCGCTCCCGGTGTTAGCAGTCAGGAGGCGCAAACCAGTCTGTCGACACACAGAATTCAAGATTAGAAACCTTAAAACAACGCAGAATCATCGCCGAGATTTAACTTATCTCCTGGTTGCCACCCAAAAAAAGAAAGAAATGAAAAAAAAGGAAGAGGATAATTCAGCTCGAGTTCTTACATTCACGTTCAGCTCCGACCTCGCGGGGCCGGACGCGACGGGGCTCTCCCTCTTGACGCTCACGGTGGCGGCTCTCCCCTCGTCGCCGCCCGCGGCGGCGGTAGGAAGAGACGACCTGTTCTTGCTATCGGAGAAGAAGTCGACCTCGCCGACGACGACCCGGCCCTCGTCCGCCGCAGTCGAGGACGAATTTAGGTTGGAGGAGGCGTGGCGGTGGTCGTCCCGGCGGCCGAGGCTGGCGGAGAAGTCGATGCCGGGGAACATCCTGGCGGCGGCGGCGGCGGCGGCGGGAGGGGGGTCGCCGGGGAGGTCGCGCTTGAGCTTGAGGAACCCGGAGGGCTTCTTGGGGAAGAAGGAGTCAGAGTGGGAGGAGGAGGAGGAGTCGAGGGTTAGCCCCCATCCAGCCTTGTCCATAAATAAAGAAAGAAAGAAGAGAGAGAGAGATGCGCAAGAGCTCGAGGGAAGACGATGCTTATGATGATGATGATGAGGGAGGTGACGATGGCGGATGAAGGAGGAAGAAAGGAGAGAGAAAGGAGAGAGAAAGAAGAGAGAGAAAGGAGGAGAGGGGGTGGTGTGTTGTTGAGAAGTGTGTGAAGTCTTTGGCCGAAGCAACTGGAGCGCCTATAAAAAGGGTTTGGAACGAAGACCGGAATCCATTGCAAGACAGAAAGGAAAATTAAAAAATAATAAAAAAATTGAAAAAAAATTATTTATTTATTAATTTGATGAAGATTTGCGTGGGGAGGGAAAGAAGGGATTTTCGGGATCTGGGGCGAGCGAGGCACGATTACGTCAGATGGTGCGTCAGCGCGACAAGTGTATTTATCTCCTGTCGAAAATGAAAAGGTTTTACACGTCACATTTTTCGGCTTGTTCCGTTCGATTTTCATTCCCCCAGAGAAAATAAATTTAATCACGTTTTAATTTGGGAATTGCAAGAAATTACAGAAAATGCATTGGTCCCCATCTATATTTTCCTTCAAATTTTCAAGCAACAACCCACGGAAACTTACGTTACGAAGTTTCGAGGTTCTTTTCCTGTATTGAATGTCACGTGTTTTCTAGGAGATTGAGACATCGACGGCTCGTTTATTTGATTTTTCTTCCCAATGTTTTCAAAACCCACAAATGTATAGTTGGTACCCATAGATTTTTTAAGGAGCAAACTCAACAATAATTTATTTTATTTTTTGTAGTCCGACCCTTATTGCTTCAATAGATAAAAAACCGCCGCCCAATCAATTCTCTATTTTGTACATAGAGGGTCGGGCGATGCATAAAATCAAATTTCAGAATTCCGAAAATTCGAATAGAAAAATATCCCAATTATATAAAAAAAAAAAAAAAAAAAAGGAAGGAAGGAGGAAATTATCACCGGGCGAGCGTGGCCCTTGGATTTGATTTCTCGAGATGGATCCGGTGGGAAGATGACAAGTAGAGATGACAAGTAGAGAGAGAGAGAGAGAGAGAGAGGGAAGTTTCGGAAGAGGTTTCGTCAAGAAAGGAGGTTGACTCGTTCGCAAATCTCCGCAGGAAAGAAAAATTGAACTCATCAGATGGGGAGCCACCGCCCCGTCCGGTGCGGCGCGTTCCACGTGAGGAAAACCCCACCCCACCCCCCCCAAAAAATAATTAAAAAGGCGTGGGGGTGGGGCGCGACGGTCAATAGTCAACGGAATTGACGGCCCGGCTCTCTCTCTGCGACCTGCGACCGGCGACCGGCTGGCCCAGCGGCCCGGTCTCCCGGTGGGCCCCGCGACCGCCCTTTCGGGTGGGGCGGGAGACCACGTTGTTGCCCGCCCTCGTCGGGTTGACTGGTCACCGGCTGGACCGAGTTACCGGGTTTGACTTTTCACTCCCCTCCCCCGCCGCGGCAGCCAAGCCACCAATCATGATCCTCTCTCTAACCGACCGTACGCAGCGTTTTTCTGAACAGCTGGCGTCATGGACGTGGGGGAGAGAAGAAGGGAATTATTTGGAGAAATTGGAAAAAGAAGAGGAGGAAAAAGAAGAGGAAAAAGATGGGGAATAGCCTTTTCAACACGATATGCATGTGTGTAATTAGGGCGACCGAAATCCCCTACCAAAAAATAAAAAAGAGAACTTTTTAATTTTGCTCACTGTGACACTGGTACTTCAAATCTTTTTTTTTTTTTGTTCGTGTTACTAATATCTTAAAATTGTACCATCGTGACAAAAAATACTAGATTTTTTTTTCGTGTCATCAGTACCACAAATTTGTGCACATGTGGTCTAATGACCACTACAAAAAAAGAAAAAAAAAAAAAACCCCTCTTAATTCTTCCCACTATGACACCGGTACTTAAAGTCTTTTTTTTTTTTTTTGTGTCACTAATATCAAAAAAAGGAAAGAAAAAAAAAAAACCCTCTCAATTCTTCCCACTGTGACACCAGTACTTCGAGTCTTTTTTTTTTTTTTGGTCACTAATACCCAAAATTGTACTGTCGTGACAAAAATACTATCCATTTACATACAAAATCCCTAATCTTTATCTAGTATGACACCGGTTCCTCGAATAATTTTTTCTTTTCAGGTCGCCAATACAGCAAAAGAGTACGCATGAAATAAAAATACCATATGTCTATAACTAAAAAAAAAAAAAAACTTTAAAGTTTGCTCATCGTGACACCAATGCTACAATTTTTTTTTTTTTGTGTGTGGAGTTAATACCCCAAACTTGTGTCATTTATCTAATGAAAACCTTTGGTCACAGTTCCGTCCAAGACGGCCGTTACAAATTTGGCCGGCAACCTGGGTGGATGACAGTAGCCAAATGGGGTTGATGTGAATCTGACGTTAAACAAAAGATTTGAAGGTATTTTTATCACATCGGTACAAGTTTAGGGATTTTTAATGACGTAAAAAGAAGTTTGAGCACTGGTGTTATGGTGGTCATATTTAAGGTAATTAAGGATTTTTTTTTGGAGATACAACAGAAAAAAATTGGGGTATTATTGTCATTATCAGCTCAATTCAAAGCTTTTGGAGACAAAAAAAAAAAAAATAAGGTATTGGTATCATAATAAGCAAAGTTTAAGATTTAAGATGATTAATATTGGTTGGAAAATCCACAAGTACAAAATGGAATTGTGTAATATATTCCATATATTGGTAATAAAGGTTTAAATTTTTCAACCCAATAATTGAATCTTCTAAATCCTTTCATGTACGTCATTTTCGAACAAATATCCCAACATATACATTTAATTTTTTACCTTTTATCTATATTGAATGATTCGAAGAAAATAACATCTGTGGTTACCGGGAGTATGTGTAGGGCAATTAAGGAAATTATGATAAGATTGAATGCCGCACGAGGTATTATCGGTTTGGACAAAAAAAGGGGCAATCCACATTTTCAATGGGATATCCTAGAATTTGATAGACATGTTATCTTGAGAAACTTAAGGGTAGAGTGAGACCGACCTAGCTATACATAAAGTCAAATTTTCGGAGCATGCAATGTAAGACATATTTTTACATTGAAATGCATGAACATGGACATACCATATCTAGCCAATAGTCAAATTTCCGTGACCAAATTTGCTCATATAATAACTCCTGAGGGGCTTGATTTTCTCCATAAGCTATATACATTTCAAACAGTGGAAATTTCCGTGCATCCAAGACAAAGACTTTTTCTGCATGCCCACAGAAAAAAAGAAGAAGGAAAGAGACCATGAGCTTTGAAATGACAAAGATGGACAACAGCAACATCAGTTCAATTTCCCTTTCTATTAATATCTTCTCCCTTGATCTTTCCCGCCCACATGGGTACACGGGTATTCAACTCCAGAGGGACTCTTTTTTCCTGCTTTTGGAGCCTCTAATTCCAACAGGTGCTGGCGTTTGAAAGATGATGGTTAGGTGGGGTGTGTAACACAAGACAAGAAAGTAATGGCCTGGATAGAATCCCATGACTTTGTATTCATATTACCTTTGAAGGGAGATTTCAACATCAATTCCACACGGACGGGCTAGATTTGGCTTTGTGGTTAAGGAAACGGACTTATCGTGCAATGATATAAATAAGCATAAGACACCGGTTCGAGCTTTCCATACATCGAATACTAGCAATATCACATCAGGGTCATTGACCCGGGATTAAACTTCGGTCTTATCCGATTAGTACTGCCGGTAAAGTTCTTTAATGATACAGAGTATCCTACCCTTCCTGCTCAATCAATCCAAAAAGATTGTATGTATATCACTCGCCCATTTACATATAATTAGCTATACCCACAAGGTGGTGAATTGAATTAGAAATACCGTGATCTAAACCTTAGATCTATTGGCTCGTAAGCGTTAACGACTCAACCAATCCTAAGAGGGTTAAATGTCAAATTAGCGGCGTGTCGCACAATATTCAAGGGAGCTTCCACGTGGACCGATATCAGGGAAGAAACTTTCAACATCAGAACCCTAGCAAGGTACGCACGCAAATGGGAAAGCTTCCCCACGAGCCTAAAACTTGACCAGACGTGGAGATGTCCATGTTTGATCGAAAAGGAGCCGGTCGTCACTGTTTACTTGTACGACAGGACCAGCTACAACGTGGGGATGTGTTCGGTTCCCTTCTTTTTCAAAGGTTCGGACGTGGAAAAAGCGGATTCTTCTCGTGGGGCCGATTTGTCTCTTTGAGAAATTTGTGGACAAGGAGGAGAAAAAGGGCAGAGGGAGGGAGAGCTTTGATGGCGGATTTTCAATTTCAAAGTCCAAAAGCAAACGGCGCCGGAACAAAGGGAAAGAGGAAGGAAGCTGTGGAGTGTTGGAGTGAAATTGCTCCTACTTTCGATTCCATTCAAAGGGTCTCCTTCCTGCCTCGTGCGACTCGCGGATAAAGTAGAGTTTTGTTTGGTAAAGGTTAAGTAAGCAGGGCGAAAACGTTGTCTCAATAGAATATTGAGATTTCGCGCTCCAAAGGGATAAGAAAAGGCAAAAGATTACTCGGATAATATTCGATTTTCGATTGATTTTACGGCATTTATTGAGGGGGGGGGGGGAGGTAATGAAAAATGGGTATGGGAAAATTTTGTATAATATGGTCAACGATCGAAGCATGACATTATGTAAGTAGTAGTCCAAATTAAGATAATGGTAGTCAGCGGATGCAGGTAAAATATAACCTTGCAGACCGTCCATCAAGGCAGGACCACATAAAACTTTCCCTGGTCTCCGATTGCAACTATACATATAAATGCTCCAAAGTCCCATTTCTTTCCGGTTTCCATGCACGTTGTTATGTTTGTTATTTTGTGGCAAATCAGCCATCCTCATTAGGTACGTCTTGAACTTGCGGAATACCTCGGCAATCTCGTCGACTAGTGAGGACGCAAGTCAAAACCCTGATGAGCGGTCCATAGATGTGATTGCTCAACCAAACAAATGCACTAGTGTTTCTTAAGGTAAATCCATGATGCGATCGGAAAGATTTCCGCACAAACCTAGAACGGTCTTGATTTGAAAGCACAAGGGCTTAAAGTACGAAACTAAATAGTCTAATGTATAGAAACGAGTTTTGAAACCGACAAAAAAGATGGATTCGAGGCTTAAAAACGACCTCAAATAAGTTCCCCTCTTCGATCACCGTTCTCTATGACTCATAACGCCTCTCGGATTGAAAGTCATGTTCAGTTCAACAAGTACGGCGGTAAATTTTTTCCCAAGCCGCCCTTTTGAATCTGTGCTCATTCGAATGCTCTGAAAATTTCTTAACATTCTTGAATGTGCCTAAACGGCGCAACGGGTATATTCAATTATCTCTGTACATGTCCGAGCCGACGGCAAAATTTCCACGAAACTTTAATTGATAAGTGCAAATTTTCTCCAAAGTTTTCCAATGTTTGAAACATCGTCCCCAAGATCTGATCACCTAGACATCTGAAACTAAGGTTCAAGTTATCGAAATCGATGACCAAACATATAAATGGAACCGGATCAAATTTGAACGAGTGCTTTCATTGTCATCGGCTAACCTATCTCGTTCCGTCGCTACATGTAGATTTGGTAGCCGTAAGGTGTGCTAATTTGTCCTTATTTCAATTTGTCTTAACTAGAGTACAAGGAAAGAGAGAAAGAGAGTTTCACTCAGGGTCCAATTGTTTCCATGACCAAGTTTGAATAATCCATTTGGGTAAGGATACAAAAGGGGAAAAATTGTCCAATCAATCCTAAACCTATTGTCTAAACTTTGATTTAATCCTGAATTTTTCGATTTTATCAATTAAGTCCAAGATCTCTATATCAAATTTCAATATAGCTCTTCCGGCAGATCTTTACGAGAAACCATCAACGCTATAGTATGCTACATAAAACGGTCGATGATGATTGGACCACTGTGAGAAGTATTACTTCAAAATTCATTATAACTAATTTGTCCTTTGTCTCAATGACTCCTAAAAACAATTTAAAAATAGAGTTCTCACTTGGGGTCCAATATTTTCAATGAATCAACTTAAATAAACCGTTTGAGGAAAAGCATCCAAAAGGGGGAAATTATCCAATTAGTCCTAAACTATTTTACAAACATCAATTTAGTCTTAAATTCTTCAATTTTATCAATTTAATTTTGGATATCTACGTCGAATTCTAATATCATTGTTCTAGCTAATTTTCACCGCAAATTATTGTTGCGGCGGTGTGCCGTGGAAGACGTTTGGTGATGAACGGACCACCGTGAGAAATAATGCTAAAAATTTATTATACCTAATTTGTCCTTGTTTCAACGACTCCTAAAGAAGAATCTAAAAATAGAGGCGTCACTCGGGGTCCAATATTTTCAATGACTAAGCTTAAATAATCCGTCTAGGCAAACGCATCCGAAAGGCATTTCCTAGCGTCATAGCCTGAGCAAGATCATAGACAAGAAGCCACAAAATAATTAAACAATATAATATTTTATTAACTAATAATTATAAAAAATACAGCAAAGGAAGAAAAAGACAGGGTTGACTGAGATTTCCGTTGACCATTGGATACACACCCACGTGGCTTTCTGCCATGACGTGGAAAAATCGGTCCATGGTTAGGTCGGACAGCTTGCCAATTAAAACTACATTAATAATGTGCAATAATGATATTGAAATGGAGAAAGAGACAAGGTAGAAAAAACGGGGCAATTATTTTATTTTATTTTATTTTTGTGAAACGTTTATGGTGACAGCTTATGATGATGGCGTAGAGGCGCAAGAAACGCGAGGATGCCTTTCACATTATAAAATGATAAAAGTATAAAAGATTGGGGAGAAAGAGGCTAAAAAGATAAAGTGTTGGTCAAATTTGCTTTCCCCCTTGTGTCAACGATCCGTCTTCTAATTCCAATTTGTCCTTTTCATAAGATTAGACTATGACATCCTATGCACATCTAGTGAAGAAAAATTTACTAAATGGGTTTGTTTGATTCGGCGCCTATGATATGATTTAGTACTAACCACTATGAGCTAGCAAATTATTGTCACAAGAAGGAATTTTTTTGTAAATAGTATTGTCCTTATAAATCATATATTCATTTATCGGTTTAATCTTTTCCAATCCTAATTTTACATCGTTTTGGGACTTCTTATTTACCTCCCTTATTATGTGTTTTCATATTTTACTTTAAAGGCAAAGTTTGATCCGTGCAAAAGCGAGAGCAGTTGACGATGGTCTCGTAAAATTTGGTAGATTTAATTTTTGATAAATATTTCTTTTTTTTTTTTTTTTTGGTGAAGTTTTGATAAATATTTCTTTGTGACATACGCATTTGCTATTGTGTGAATAAACAAGTTTTTTTTTAGCTTTTTTTCCATGTGCAACAATTTCTGATCATTTAAGTCTTTGCAAATAAGCAACATGAGGGAGAAAACAAGAAGAAGAGGTTGATTAGGGTTTGCTAGCAGACAAGATTTGGTGTTTTCTTTATTAGGAAAAGTCATCGTTGATTGGCTTCCTTGCGAATACGAAGGTTTGTCTCCATCTAGAATTTTGTTCCCTTGGTTTAGATCCGAAGTTTCAAACTTCTTTCTCTTCATTTCAAACCCTCGAAAGACCGACGAATCGAATCGATATTAGTCGCATCCATTCATCCATCTTTTTGACCTACCGACCCTTCAACATCATATGAACGCTCGCCCATTGGATGAGAGAAAATTTGGGGAGGTGAGGGAAGGGATCAAAAACAAGCCCATCACTCGATGTGAACTCAAACAGGGGCGACAAGGGAAATGTCCGTATGAGTTTTGCACTGTTCTAGCCGGAATTTGGCAAGAATCCTAGAGCTGAATTATGGACCAAATGATGATGGATTGAACTCGATTTGTCATGAGTGATGGATTGGGTGCTTCGATTTATTTAGTGAGAATGACATGAATAGTCTCTGAACTTTTTCGCCTCATTTTGCACCTCATTTTTTGGGATGTTTGGTATACCGAGCTAATTGGTTGTGCTAGTGGTGGTGGTGGAACTCCGGTGATGTGACGTAGTGGCAGTGGCAGTGAATGAGTTTGGAGGTGGTTGCCGAGTTCATGATACAATAAAATTGGGTAGACCCCAAGTTGCAACTCAGGACACACACGAGGCGTGTAAAGAGGGAACTCTCAGTTTTATTTATGTTGAGAGAGAGAGAGAGAGAGTTGCATACGAAAAGAGAATAACTCGAATATGTATAGATTAAAATCCTAAGGATATCCTAATAGAGCAAAACAGAGTATTATTGAAAAGCATAAAGAAAATCTTTCAAAATATTATTTAGAATCTAATCAAATAACTAGTAAAAAAAAATAATAATAATTGCCAATACATGAAATCGTAATCTCGAAGCTTATCAGATCGCGTGTCATTCTCTCCCACCAAGAAAATCTCATGTCTTGTGGTGTAACATTCCAACCATGCATGCCACACGTGCTAAACCTTTGAAAATTCTCATTTGAACTAGGAAATCTCGGGGAAAATTACCCGATCAATCCTTACTTATTGCAAATATGCTAAGTCAATCTTAAACTTTTTAATCATACCAATTTAATCTTAAACTTGTTGTACAAATATCAATCCAGTCCTAAATTATTCATTTTTACCAATTTGATTATAAACATTCACGGGAAATTCCATTATCTTTCTTCCCTTTATCATTTTCGAGCTGGGATTCGAAAGCTTCATTTCGTGAATCCCTATTTCATCAGTATGTTCACCATCCTCACCTTGAGTCTCCTAGACAACCTTTGAAGTTGGAGTCTCGGAAAGCATCGATCTTGTCAGGTTCTTACTGGGAACGTCAAGTGCTTATGGCGTTGCTTGCTTTTCATTACGAATGCAAATCTGTTCCTGAGGAAGGCATGCAATTGTTCCGAGTTTCCTGGCCAACAACTCTTGCCGTCAATAATGTCTGCATCTTAGACCGAGTTATCGCCGGCACTTTGCCGTCTCTTCATCCTCTTCGCACGCCGTAGTCGTCACGGCCGACAACCGCTTCAGCCTCTATGTGCTCCGTTCTCTGTACTCATCATAATCAACCGTGATTCACGACAATCCTCAGACCGGGTCGTCATTGCATCCGACCTTTTTCTTTTAGAACCTGCCGAGACGCTTTGAGACCTAAAAAGAGGTTAGAAGTTTCGATCTGCCAAGATAGTTGTCCCCACGACTGCTGTACCAAGAATCGCATTCCCACGTTCTTCCCGTTTTGATAGCAACTGCCGACAAAGTGGGAAAGGGCTGACACGAAATCGCAGATTTAGCATATGTTCTAAAAAGATTTACTGCTTATGAAGGAGAGAATTTTACGGCTATACACGTATATGCATTCGTGCGCATGTGGTGCCATTTGCTTCTTACACACAAACACATGGTTGAGGCATGTTATTAATTATATGGTTTTAATGATTCTATTCATTAGTACGACCTTGATTTACGTGGAGAGGGGTTCTACTGGTGAGATCATGTCGACGGTTGACCAAAGGGGAAAATTACAAAAAAAGTCATTCACTTATTATATTGTTACCAATTTAGTTCTAAATATTTTAATTGGACTAATTTAGTCTTACACCTTTTTATATTGATATGAATTTATTCCATTTGGCCAATTTAGGTTGAAAATTAATAATGTTGACAATTTTAAATATTTTTAATACTTTTAAAAACCTTTTTTTGGGAATTTGAAGTTTTATTAACTTTTTTCTTTTTTTCTTCTTTTTTCCTTTTCCTTCTCTTTGGTCGTAGGTACTCAGCCATGGCTAGTAAGGGCATTGGGGCCCTCGTTGGCCATAGGCAAGGGTCGCCCTTGATGGATCTGGTAAGGGCTGCTCCCGCTCTCACCTAGGCCTGGCGAGGGTCGCCCTTACCCTAGCAATGAGGGTCGAGCCTTCACTGGATCTAGCAAGGGTCCCAACATCTTCGTTGGCCTTCGCTTGTGGCCAATTGTCGACTATAGTCGAATACCATCCACAAGCCAAAGGAAAGATAAGGGGAAAAAAAAAAGAAAGGAAAAAAAGGAACATTTGATAAAAAAAATTCATTAAAAGTAAAGAGAAAAGTATCCATGTGAGCACTAACTATACTACATAGGACAGTTGGCATCCAAGTTAGTAATTTTCATTGGCTAGATTAACTTAATTTATCAAATTAAAAGATTTATGAATATATCGATATCAATAGAATAAATTTAGAACTTTTTTTTATACTTTTTCTTTGACCAAAGTGTTTCTCACTGATGCTACGTACGTGCAAAGGAAAAAGATCCATTGACTTTAATAAACACCTTCTTTGAAAAAGAAAGTTGCATTGAATTGATGGTGTGATTTTGAAGAGGTTAGAGTTGTTACTTAGCATGCGTCTCTTCGATTTGGTATCAAACCCACAGTATAAGTGTCTTGGTTCCCAATCCCGATTTTTCATAACAAGTCATGTTGAGTAGGTATCAAGTTCCTGTCTCAAAATCGGTTTATCTTGAAACCAATAACTTATGATATAATTTTTTCAATAGGGCATTATCGTGAATAATCCCAAAATTATAGTCAAATGGTATTTTCTCTAGTTCAAACAAGTTTGGTCGAATAGAAAGTCTACCCCGTGACACCGTGACCCAATATGCCACCAAGATCAGCTAATGTGACTCAGCCATTAAGGTCCACATCAAAGTTTATTTATCATTGCCATTGCTTTCATGTTAAATCGTTTTCGTCATTATTCAGAAACCCTACTACTCTAGTAAGTAGTCATGATCTGTTTTGACTCTCTCTCTCTCTCTCTCTCTCTCTCTCTCTCTCTCTATGTAATATAATATAGTATAAGTAAATATTTTTCCACTAATTAAGAACAATTGCACATCTCCCAAGGGCTTATTCAATTTGGCCTCCGTTGACCTTTTCGCTTATTGCATCCATGAGTGAGGGGTTGAGTCGGCCCGGGTGAACTGTTCGGTGAAGAATTATGACTTACTTAAAATATTAGGGTATTTTAAAGCAATGGGAATATCAAATGAAATTCTTACTGCGTGAAGCTCTAAATGATAGTAAGAGGAATTCCATCTTGTATAATTGGGGGTGAGAATTAGGACCGGTTCAACTTGGGAGACTTACAGAAGTAGCCTTATTCAAATGGTACCAGACAGTTCATTCCGGCACTGAATTAATTTCTGGATTAAAAAATTTAGGAACCCGTTGATTAGTTTAGCTAACTGGAAGGTTTTTGGGTAGAATCGATTTTTAACTTGTTCAAAGCCAACCATAGATCTCTTACATTTAAACACTTTCTACTTTCTTATGCTAAAGTATTTTACGTCGCTGGCTGCCGGCTGTACGGCGATTCTCGAGTTGCCAAAAAAAAAAAAGTATTTTATAATATTTTATGTTAAAATAAATATTCTTGATAAGAAAAAATGACAAGAAACAAATCTAAGCTAGTTCTGAGTCGACTCGTAATCAACTGGTTCAATTCTAGAGCAGCTGATGTTGGTTTCCAAAATTGGAAATTAATTCTGACAAAGTAGATTCTAATTTTTTTTTTTTTTATCTTTAATTTACCAATTCTAGGACTGATTACCCTCACATATGACCGGTCAAAAATTAGAGGATTGAAAATTTGTGTCAAGTCATCTAATTCATGTCATTATCAAAATGTGTCAGGCGTGTTATCAAGTCCTTTGTTTTTTCTGGTTGAAAGTTTGATGTGGGACAAGAGGCAATTTAAATCCTAGACTATTATGAGAGCCAGAACACTGTGGAGGGTACAATCCATACAACTTAGATATCAAGCCAATTATAGTCTTATCTAAATAATTACAAATTTCTTTCAGTTAGGAGTATCACGTCCTCTTTTCTTCGGTGGTTCAAATTTCCATCATAGGATCCGTTGTTTAAGCGATGTAGGCCCATGGGCACAATGATTATTTCATTCAGTCATATTCCGATATGATTTCAAAGCGAGTTTCCCTTGTTTCGATTGATTCTATGATCCTGTCGGAATCTTATTCCCGTGTCGTGTCAAGAAATGGTTCGATGGAATTGTAGGAATGGGCTCAGAAAATACTAGCCCGTAAACGAGGGGCTACCCGGCCCGACTAGGAATGGAGAAGCTTAGGCCAGGCCGGACTAGGCCCACCACATATTTGATCATTCTACTAAACAAATCACAAGCCCATGGACTCATCCATTAAGGTTGTGACGATGACTTGATCAGCATCACCTTAATTTATAAAAGATTTTGTCTACTGTTGAAGGATCCATAATTTTTGTCATCAATGGGTAATGTACAGATTGTGTCCAATGTTTGAAACTACATTTTTTTTTTCCTAATGGAGTTTTGCATCGGTATCGATTTTTCTCAATGATGATCAGTTTGGTTGATTACAACGGCGTTCGCAGTGATGTTGTTAGCAAAGAAGATTGCTTCTTGGTTAGAAACCTAAAATCAAGTATCGGTCTTGTGTCTCTTGATTCCAAAAATTTGGAACTACATTGGTTGGATCCCAGTTCGATTCTCAATTTTATCGACAAATCGACCCACTTTTTTTATTTTGTATAGAAAAATCATTTTTTTTTATAATAAGATATAAAGTTGCACTATTTCACTATATAAACATATATTGATTAATTGGTTATTTCCTTTTATATTGAAGAGAATGATTGCAGAAGAATTTTCTTTTTCTAAAAGAAGATTCAAAATCAATTCAATTAAGGAATTGTGAACGGGCAATTTGGACCTTGAAATCGAGAATAGAACCTATCCTAGGCTGGTTCTAGGTTCGTCAAATCAGAAACTAAATAGTTCTCCCTAGAATAGTCCTTGAACCAGTCAGTTCGGTTTAATTCTCAAGTTGAATTGAACTTGGTGCTCACTCCTCATTATTCAGTAGCTATTCAGATCTACATCAAAACAAATGATAATTTCTTTAATACACCATTTATATTATAATTTATGCAGAAAGAAAGGTACATGCCAGTATCATGAAAAGAAGTAAAGTTTCTGATTTCAACCCACTCTCTCTTGAACTTCAAAAATCTCTAATTTATTTATTTACTTCAGCTGGGGATCTTCTCATTACTTGCAAGGAAGCAAAAGCACAGCATACCTTAAATGAAAATGATACTAAAGTAGCGAAAAAGAGAACAAAAGGCACAAAAGCTGAAGAGTGTGAACCCCACAGAAATGTTCCTTGGTCTTCTCCATATAACGCTTTAGCTTTTCCTTGTGCAGATGAGAGACAACATCAACCCCATTCAAGCCTTTAACTTTCTCCATTCAATTGCTTTTCTCCTTTAATTGCTTCAAATCATTTTTATGCTGCAAATCTCTACTCTCCCTCTACTTTAGTAGTGCCTCCAATGGCTTCCCTCCTCACCATCAAATCACCATCACTCCATTTCCAGATAACTCATCTTCTGGTCTTCTTTATCATCCTAGCACCAGCTCAATCGATTAGCCACTGTAGAACCTCATGCGGAGCCATTCCGATACACTACCCGTTCGGCATCGACGACGGATGTGGCAGCCCTTATTACCGTCACCTCCTCGTTTGCTCTGACACCGGCAATTTGGAGCTCCGGACCCCCTCCGGCCGATACCCAGTTCGCAACATAAGCTACACCGATCCGCACATCTTGCTGATCGACCCATTTATGTGGAACTGCCTGGACCGCAGCAACTTCCGCCCCACGCGTGCGTTTAGCCTTGACACGAGCACGCATCTATCTCTCTCCCCTCAGAATGATTACTTGTTCTTCAATTGCAGTGAGGAGGATGTCATCATTGAGCCAAAGCCGATGTTCTGCGAGCGGTACCCTGACCGGTGCGACTCATCATGTGACAGCTCGAGCTACCTGTGCCGTCACTTACCACAGTGCCCCTCGGCATTGGGATCGAGTTCTTGTTGCTCGTATTACCCGAAAGCCACTGAGTCACTTAGGCTCATGCTCAGATACTGTGCTAGCTACACTAGTGTGTATTGGAGGAACATCGGCGCAGGTCCATATGATCAGGTCGCAGAGTATGGTATTAGGGTCGATTTCGACATTCCCGTGACCACTCGGTGCTTGACATGCCAGGACAATCTGAAGAGTGGCGGGACTTGTGGATTTGATACGGAAACTGAGAGCTTCTTGTGTATTTGTGAGGGTAGGAATGGTACCGCTTCTTGTAAAGGTATGTTTCAGCGTTCTGAGCTATCCCTGCTAATATTCTGGTGAACATTTGATGTTACATGGTGCAAAACCTGATGCTAGGGATAGATCATTATTTATACATTCCGATCTTGTTTAATTTCTTTATCAAATTCCGCGGTATGAGTTTCTGGGCTCAATTGAGTGCCGTTTTGCAGATCGCAGCATTTCGGGGCACAGCAAGACTGCAGTAATTGCAGGTAACAGAAAACCGTAGACATATTGGTTCCAAATTCTTGATACTGAACCTCTTCAGATAGCATTTGACAGTGAAATTTGAGGTTCAGATTATGAACTCATAATAAGCTGAATTCCAAACTTTCTTTTTGGGTTTCGATTTTGGGCTTTGCACAGGGAGTGTGACTGCAGTTTCAGGAGCAGGAGCCATAGGAATTGGTGCTGGGATTTGGTTCTGGAAGAAAGTGAGGGCAAAAGCACCGGTCACATGTGGAGTCCAAACCAATGACAACAGGCTCTTTTAATACACTAAAGTAAAGTGAAGACAGACATTTCCTCTTTCTTGCTTTTCTTGATCCTAGATATATATATATTCTGCTTATTCTCATTCCCGAGTCCTCTCTGATTCTATTTATTTGCAACACACAATATAACTCTGTCGTCAGACCGAGCCATGCTTTCTTTTTGCACTTGGTGTGTCGCTCGATGCGAGAAACTTCTTAAATAAATCCGATTCATCGGAGATCACATAATCACAGCCGTCGAGTGATATAAACCCCATGTCGGAATCACTGTATCAATTATTGAAATTCACTCAACCACAGTAGTTAAACTGCTAGTTCAAGCATCTCCAAATCAATGGTTATGCTAATTTAGATAAACAAATGAATCATCATAGATGGTCAAACGAAAACGACGAGTGAAGAGGTGATTATCAGGTTGGGGCTGTGGGTTCATTTTGTGTATGGCTGGTGTTTGCTTCAGACTAATATGCTTGTTTCAGCCCGAATTATAGAAGAGCCTTTGAGCAAAGGCCCAAATAAAGTGCTCTTCTTCAGTCAAACTTCTTGTTGATCCAAGCTTTTCAGGAGAACAAGCACCGACACTCAAGGGTGTTGACCATTTCAGGCCGAGAATGAAAGAAGAAAAACCCTAATCAGGCCAAAACAATGAGTGCTGTCAAATTTGACAAGAGGGACTTAAAAAGGATATACAAAATTCTGTATATAATACTGAATTTTGGTGATACGTGAGCAAATATGATCTCCAGCCTAAGTTTTTTTAGTGTAGTTGCAGTCTCTTTGATTTAGAGAGGAGCATTGACACAATTTGTAGTCTCGGAATGATCATGCATCGGAGAAATTAGGTAAGTCGAGACAAAATTCATTAGGTTTAGATATATCCAATTTTGTATGGATCCTCCATTAAAAGTTGGCACATGCCAAATGAATTAAGTATCAAATCCTAACTCACCATCTCTCATTCTCTCTTTACGTTACCAGTCACCTCGTCGCACCATGTTGCCAATCACTCTCCATCACTATCTTCTCATTCAGCCAACATGCTGTTGCAGTCATATCTACTACCATCGTCCTCGTCCTCTCCCTGTCCCTGTCCCTGTCCCTGTCCCTGTCCCTCTCTCTGTGCTATGAGATCTCACTACTGAGATCTAGACAATTCTCTTCTAGATGTCGGTGACGAGATTCGCTCTGTATCTAGGGAGGTGTTGCCGCCATTCACCATCATTCTACATGTAGGAGGTATCGAGATTCAATGTCCAGGACATGAGTCTGTGGTCGACTCATGCGGGTTATAACCGAGTCTTGTAATCACCAATAAGGTCCTTGTTAGAGATAGATAAAGGAAACCATAGGCCATACTGAGATAAAGTACATAGCGTTTAGATATGAGTACTCTATTCAGGGTAAAATGATATACGATACTTGCATAATATCTTCTCCTTTCAGAGATGGCAGTATTTACGCAACATGTTCACGAGATCGACAATAATTCTCTCAAAACACTGAAGCTGGAAATCGATCTTGTGCCCTACCTTAAACCAGATCACTAAAAAATAACAAAATCGCTCTTATTACGTTTAAACTGGCTTGAACGATGACAATTTTGGGGGCAAAAAGTCCAATCAACCACGATGATGTTGGCCTTGCCTTTATTACCTTCAGTAACATAAAAACAAATCAAGACTTTCTACATAGTACCTCATATACAAAATGTACCAAGTTACCAACAAATTCACTTAATACGATGATAACTGCACAATTTGCTTCAGACCCTTCGACTCCAAATCTTCACGCCGCTTCACATTCATGCATAGCTGCACATCCCATAGACACAAGCAGAATTCTTCCTCTTGCACTTGTTGTTGCAACCCCCGCAATGCTTCTTGTCAAACATGGCGTTCACACACTGACCTTTGCAGCATATCTCCGAGTACCTGCACTTGTGCCCGCACATCCCGCAGTTCAGCCTGTCGGTGCTCACGTTCACGCACTTCTTTTTGCAACAGTCCGGCCCGGGGCTTCCCTTGGCCCGGCAGATCCTCGGGTACTTGTTGCAGGTCAATGCGGTCCTCAAGCTGGTGGCCTCCGCAAGGAACCGGCCCGTGCCTCGGAGAGAAGTGGGTGGCTCCAGGGTTTCGAGGGAGGACGAATCGCGGGTCTCACCCGGAACATCGTCTTCTTCTTCCCCGTAAGCAAGGTACGAGCCTCCTCCTTGTGAAGATGATGGTATTGCAGATGCAGCATTGAATGCCGCTACTGCAATGAGCAATACAATGAGGAATGACTTCCTTGGGTACTTCATCTTTTGTGAGCTTGAGAGAGAGAGAGAGAGAGATGGCATTGATGGAGAGGAATGAAACGCAATGGGGATATTTATACAAGAAAGATCCTCCATGCTGAATGAGGACAACGCATGGCTCGTCCGATAAGACGATACATGGAGTGGAATGTTGTCTAATTTTTCAAAAGTAAGCGGAGTTAGGCTTTGATAAACTGAACGAGAAACCGAACTCACGGGTTTGAACGAAGAACGATCTGATACGATATCTGTACCTACAAAACGACACGCCCACTTTGTACGAAGATTAGGTCAACCTTGACTTTCGGTACGATGAGTAAATCAAGTTCACCAAAGGAGGAGATATCATTTCCAATAAATTGATTTTAAGACAACACATTCCTTGCTAATGCTATTGCATTATCACATTAGCCTTGGTTGTATATACGTATACTGTACACACATTCAAATATATGCCTCTTGCTAGGTCCGAACTAAGTACGTGTGAGATGATTTAAACTCACGACGCTTGAATAAGGTAATAATCGGGCTTTGTCCCTTTTCTTAAAACTCGACGCTAAAAGGTGGGATCAAACTAACACATCCTGGCATTCCTCATCCGTGAGGCAAGATGATCATCAAATATTATTAGTTTCTTAACATGTTTGGAATTTTAACTATTATTGGAAGGTTTTAACAAAACATTTTAATTGGGGAAAATTACCAAAAAAATCATAAATTTATCACAATCATGCCAATTCAACCATACGCATTTTAATTTGGCTAATTTAATCTTAAACCTTTTGACAATTTGCCAATTCAATCCATTCCGCTAATTTTCACCAAAAATTGATGACATGGACATTAGCTATCTTGCGTGGTATAGCAATGCTGGCATGAAATTTTTAATTTTAATTTTCAAAATTTATTTATTTATTTATTTATTTCTTTTTTTTCTTTTTTTTTAATTGATTTGGGTTGGCAAGGGGTTGCCACCCACTAGTCAAGGCCCTCGAACGTTGCTAGCCACTAGATGAAGGCTAGTGCGCCCTCACCAGCCATGGGTGGGCGAGGGTTGCGGTTCTCACTAGGCTCATGGGCCTCCTCACAATTGGGTGAGGGCTACAAGGCATCGCCGGTTGAGCCAATGAGAGTCACATGTTCTCAGTTGATGGCTGGCAACCACCTACCCACCTAATCAATATAAAAGAAAAAAAAAAAAGAAAAGATTATAATTTTAAAAAAAAATCTACATTAGTGCTGCCCATGCCATGCAAGATGACAGGTATTCACATTATTAATTTTCAGCCAAAATCGACAAGATAAACTAAATTGGTAAATTGCCAAAAGATTTAAAACTAAATTGACTAAATTTAAATGTTTATAACTGAATTGGTTCAATTACTATAAGTTTAGGATTTTTTCTGTAATTTCCCTGCTAATCGACATCAATTACTTTTTCTACTTCATGATTTTTTTTGCCCGCTACAAAGAATTTAGTAACCTCTTCCTTTCTTACTTTTTTAAATGATTATTGGACTTAATTGAATCTTTTACCTGAATGTTATCTAAAAAAACTTAAATCTCATCAAGGGCTGAATTTTTTCGCTTCAGCACTTAATTTGGTTATCAAACTGACCCAAAATTTATCTATAGTCACCGTGAGGTTATTGCAAGGATTTTTTATCTCAAGGACCGTGCATTTCCAGATAATGATTCAGAATCGGTGCAGTCTCTTGAATTAAGTCACATGAAAGTAATTCCTTGCACAACCATCATTCTCCGCGTATGTTACGATTGGTTTAGGTTTTAACTTTTAGATTTATATTTTAGTACTTATATCATTTTACAATATGCATCTTATGCAATACTAAACACCCCATGTACTTTACAAGCATATGCAAATATAAATAGTAATTTCCATTTTTCAAGGAAATGCCAAAAGCACTTCTTAGAGAGCTTCAAGCCTAAATAATCAAGCTATTATTAGTGGGGTGCGCAAAAATTAACCCAAGAAAACTACCTAACTTAAAAAAAAAGTCTGGCAAAAAAGATTAAAAGATAAAAATATTCTTGTATCCTAGGTACTCTCTTTGACGGTCTCAGTCAAAACTTATATTGATCCTCTGGAATAAGCTCCCAAAATTAAAAATAATAATAGATATAATTATTCAAAGTAAGACTCTTTGGCCAGGCAAATCAATTTCGATTTGAAACAAATTTCGACAAGCAGCGTAAATTGTGGATCTATTGGAGAATAACAACTATTCTCCATTTAGCCACCGATTGCATATTCAATGCAGTTTCTGATTTCCATAGAGAAAACCAAACATGAAAATAATGAGGAAGGTTCTTAAAATAATAATAAATATTCATAAAACCGGTACAGAAGCACATCGAGGTTTGAACAAGAACTCGTGCGTTGAGTTTTTTCTTGTCTTGGTTTTTGACTTCTCATAGATAAACAACGTAAGGAATAATTTTAGGTTTGTGTTGACTAATCGATACATTGACAGGTCAGGAGATCACAGCAACCCTAGAGTACTGCTGATATTCTCCGGTTATGGCATGCGATAAGTCAACCAGGAAGCTACAGGACATGTTCGCGCGGCCTTGTTGACCACATATTCACGAGTTGTTTTTTTAGGGTTTTTCTCTATTCAATAGGATTCGAGATCTGTCCGCAAGCGCATCCTGGCCCGGCAACATGGTGCTCGTAGTTGCATTAAGTCAATCATCAAAAAACGATTGACTTTCGCTTTTGAAAAATGAATGAGAGGAACAAACGCACGTTTGAGCTTGATGCCTAGACTCACGCTCACAAACTCAGTCTTGCGGTTCAGATTGTCTCATGATTTGTAATGTGGACCAGATCAACCCAATGACTTACGTGATATTGATCGATTAATGTGAATCGAATATTGTATGTACCTAATTGATGCGAATTCAGTTCATATGATTTGTTGAATGAGGTGGGTGATATGTGAAATGTTTCGGATGTTAAAGAGGTTTTCAAGTAACAACCTAATTATCAGATAGTGATGCTATATATGTAAAGTGGCCATGTAATGAGTTGATATATAAGAACGAGATGCAAGGCCATAACATCGAAACTCTCATGATATTAAGTCAAAAATTAGGAAACCCCGTTTTTCTTGCCAGTGAAACTGTCACTTTGGGCATAACTATTAAGAGGGGTAACTCTAGATGTCAAATTTTCTTCTTAAGGTTTGACCAAGAATGACCGAAAATATTACTTTATTAAAAGTTCGATTACAGAATGAAATTGAATTGCATTCATCAAGAGTTTTCCAAATGACACCTAATTAGTCCAAATGGGACACTGGACTTAAAGATATCATATCTTTTAATCACAAACACCCAATTGGGAAATGTCAGGAATTGTATAATTGGCCCGATTAATTAATTACATCCTAAAAATCAACTTATAAGCTTTCCAATACCCCAAAAATCACGGTGATTAGATTTTTAATGAAAAAAAAAAAAATATTAAAAAATTTTCACCTCAACCGACTAAATTCCATTCGCCCCGATTCCCTAATTAGTCCAAAAATCCTTAAAGATATCATATCCCAACGTTAGTTGACCCAATTAATTAATACATCTAAAAATCAATCTCATTCAGTGATTAGATTTTTAAGGGAAAAATATTATAACTTTTGACCTCAAATCTCATTTTTGGAAAGTTCAAGTCGCGATCTTTTTTCATGAGTGCAAATATCGGGTCAGTCGGACATCGGACAAAATAATTATATCCAAACAAAGTTCCATCAAATTTGAATAAAAAAATAAACAACTACAAAAATACTATTTTGAGGAAAAAAATTGGCAGTTGACCAACCCGCGACTGCCATGTGGCAATGGCAAGATTGGACCGGTGGACCTTGCAGGGGGAAATTTTGGCCCGTCAAAGGGCTAATCGAAGGGAATCGTTGCTTCTTCGAAGGGCCGGACTTACCCTCTCGAAGGGATTTTATGCCCTTTTGAAGGGCCGGCCCAACCTTGCGCAAGAATCCTCTTCATTTGCGTAAATCCCCTAATGTGAAGTCTTCTGTTCTGTTAGTATGTCTAGGAAAATATATAAAAATATATATCTAGCTATGCATGTAGTAGGTATGTATGTATATATATAGCTATGCAAGTAGGTATAGTCTTTATTTTTCATTTTCAACGAGGTAACTCGTTCCAGAATTTTCTTTCAATTACATTCTCTCAAATTCTCAGTGCTAATCATATCGATATTATTTTTTTTAAGGGAATTCCGATGAGATTCATGCTTGAAAGTTTCAACAATCCCAAGAGGATACTAATTGAAAAAAAATCTCATGGTGAAAGTAAGTAATCTAAAGCCCCATTAAAATCGTTATAATGCTAGAGTTAGGCTAGAATTATTGAATGAACAAGTCATTATTTTGTTGGCTTAAAATTACGCTTTCCACGAATGAATAGATACGTGTAATGCCTCAATAGATTATTGGTTTTAAAAAAGGCCCTGAGTTTGCCAACTTTTTTTTAATGGGCACAAATAAAATCTTTTGCATGCTTATTCTAGATGGGCTAGCGGCCTCGGTACTTAGAGGGTTCGTTTGGTACAACTTCTCTTTAGTAGTTTCAGTTATTAAAAGAGGTGGTGCGGCCATTTACAACATTTAGAAGATGTTTGGCAAATACATCACAACTGCAACACCTCCATAACTACAGTAGCTCATGGTTGTTTTAAAGGAGTTACTTCACTCAACTTTGAGGTGCTGCAACTTCAAAAAATGCATTATCATATATAAAGTTAGAACACTTCACAACACGGTTACAACGTAATACGTTTTGAACTACCACACTTCAGCTACAATCATACCAAATAAGCTCTACAACATGTTAAAATCACATGAATTGTCATCGACATTGACTAAATCTTGATGGAGGGAAAGAGTTTACATATGTTTTGTAATGTAAATAATGAAAATATTAAGACTGCATGCATTCATTACATAATAATCTGCATGGGCCATATTAGCCCCTATGCCATATTGCAATTACATTGCCTGCTTAGTGCGTTCACACACACCCATATATCTAAGCATCATGCGTATCTAGCTAGCTGCTAACTGTTCTGTAACAGCAATCTTATTTTATTATTTAGTAACATGCAATAACCGATTTTCACTTGTGGATAAATCAATGAAACCCTCATCTCTAAGCATAGTCACACAAACCATGCACACATGAACTTCCTTTCGAGCACTTGTTACCGCATCTCCCGCAATGCTTCTCATCGACCGATGGATTCACGCAGTTCCCCTGGCAACACATCTCACCGTACTTGCACCTCTTCCTGCAAGCCCCGCAATGAAGCCGGTCCGTTGCCACGTCAACGCACTGCTTATTGCAGCAGTCCGGGCCGGGACTACCCGTCGCACGACAAACCCTAGGGTACTTGTCGCATGTCATGGTTGCACGAACGCCCTCGGCAAGGAAACGGTTTCCCAGATGGAGGGGAAATGGAGTCTCGACGCTGGATTCGTCCTCATGGCTTGAGGAGATGATGCTTGGACTTGTGATACCTGGTACCTCAGAATTAACAAGCGTAAGGCAAAGGAGAACTGACATCATACAAAATGAGTTTGATAACTTCATCGTTTTGGCGGATAAAGAGAACTAGGGTGGCTAGAGGAGGTTGATAATCATGCAAAATCAATGAGAATGAGGTGCCTATTTATAGCAAATCGAAGGAGGGAAGCAAATGCCATATATCGGTAACGAGGATGTCTTTATCAATCTCTCTTTGCAAATTTCTAGTAAATGGAAGTTGGGATTCCAACCAATGCCAAGAATTTCAAACAAAGAGAACAACATGAAGTTTGAGAAAGGAGATGAACCGAGAGAATTGCGCATGTGCTCATGTGCTTTGGTTGACTTATGCAAGCGATGCAACACCACGACGAAATTTCGACTTGATTTCTTTCATTGATTTTTAGTGATAATCTTGAGGCAGGGGCGTAGTAACTAGATAACTTATCTTAAGGATCTTCATGCAGTGTTAAACTAGAAATTATGAACTCGTGATCTAGATTAAGGAGTGGAAGAGAGATTCTTGGTGAGATTAAGTGCATAGCGATTCCATCTTCGTAGCTTGGACTAAAACCTAATCTTGGGTCCTGGCAAATAGCATTTTAACCAGACCAAACTTGTCAGTTCGAGGTGGTTCGTGATTCCTACAATTTGGAATTGGTGATTATCGATGCAATTCTTGGTTCAAGATGTGGACCGAACCATTTGGACCGCCTAGACTGGATCGATACTTTTTTTCTTTTTCTTTTTTCATTAGAAACTTAATGATACTTGATCATATTTTATCACACATTTAGCATCTTTCATATGAGATTTTCATTAATTAAAGATCCAAAACACTAAAGATTGAGAGTTTACACTATGCAACAACACTTGTGGTCTTGTAGGGAATAGAAAAGAAAATAAAATAAAAGATAGATATCACCATTGGTTCTTGGACCCATCCGGGAATGGAATCGAACCAGCCGGTCCAATCCGAACCAATTCCTAGGACTAGATGGGCCGGTTCCTAGTTTCACAAACTAGAAACCAACCCTTTTAGTATAGTTCCCAATTTCAATGTGGGTTCCCGTCCACTTTAGAACCGATCACCCCTACGAGTACACACCAAGTAGAGATGCGACCTTGGACTTTGAAGCAACAAGTTTCTCATCATTGGCATCTAATCTATGTTAACACAATCATCCGGTCTATGTTTACTAGTGCTAATCATGGTGTGATGATCTAATGACCATGATCTTGTCACTAATTGATCACGTACAAGAGCCTTTTTTGTCATTACACGACCAAACTGATAAGCCCAAATCGCACGTTGTCAATTTGACGATGCAAGAAACGGGTCTTCTTCGAATATCGGATTCGGTATCGGTTATACTTGCACTATCTCTCGAAGTCGATTGAATTTCTATGGATATATTGTACACGTCTCAATTAGCCCACCTTGACCGTGGATTTGCGGTTTTTTTTTGGTCAAAATCTATGTGAATGCACATGAACTTGAAAATCTGGTCGACCGGGTCAATGCTATCGCCTGTTGGGTCGGGTATCAATCTCACTCACTTTGACATCAAATAATTTTTCCTTTTCCTCCCTCTACGATTAAAATTAAAGAGAAAAAAAAATATATTGTTTCTTCTTGTTTTCATTGCTTGAAAAATCTATGTGCGTGTACGATATCCGGAAGAAAATCTTTAGTAACTACGTTCATGCACCGAACTCCTAAGGTTGTGCTTGGTAAACGGAAACGAAAACCGAACACCTTTTATTTTCTCATCAAAATAGAGATTTCGATCGCATTACTAAACTATAAAAATTTTTGACGTGATTTAAAATTATTATGAATTTTAATATTAATATGTTTTTTAACCTTATGATGTGCTTGGTAACATATTTGCTCCTGAAAATAACTTTTGTTAAGAAATAATTTTTTCCATTTCTATTCCCTAAACGAATTTCTAAATATTTGAACACATTTAATAACTTCACAAACTTTCTATTCTCAAAATAAAAAAAAGAACAGGAATGCATTTACCTTTCAAATTTTTTAATAATTTTCTAAGATTTTTCTAAATTTTCAGATTTTTTTTTTTTTTCTCTCTTCTTTTTCCTCCCTTCTTCTCCCTCCTCTAACTAGTTGCCAAGTCTTGTCTCTAGTGCGTTTGGTATGACACTTCAATTTTTTTTTTTTTTTTTGTGACATAGAACTTCTTTTAGTTTAATTTTCTAAGATTTTTTTAATTTTTCTGAATTTTTTCTTTTTTCCCCCTCTAGCTAGTGGTTGAGCCTTGGTAATGGCTAGTTACTGGCCAAAGATGAGAGTCGGCGATCTCATTGTGACCGGTCGAGATTGGTCTCGCCCAAATCTGACGAACCTCACTAGCCACAAAGAGGTTGGCCGCGCCATGGTCGAGCAAAGCTGACCTCATGTGCCAAGGTGAGTTCGACCTTGCCAAGGCTCGATGACTAGCGAGAGGAGAAAGAAGAAGAAGAAAAGAAAAAAAGAAAATGACTTGTTTCAAAATTTGTTTTCGAGAACAAGGAAGTAAGTTTTTTTTACTTGATTTTATTCCAAATCTATTTCAATGAATAGAAAAATTAAATGTTGCTACCAAATAGATTTATGTTATTTTTTTGTTTTTGAGAACAAAAGAACAGAAAAATTGAGGAACAGAAACATTACTTGATAGGCCCTTAGAGTTGTTCGACATTTTAAGAAAAGAAAAGGGCAAAAGTTAATTAAACAATGCATCAAATGAAAAGAAATGTCGTTCAAATCTTTCTCCATCAGTATTCCATTCATCTTGCTACTAAATTATTTGTAATTTTGTGTCCTCTAATGAATCATTGAGGCCAAAAACAATTCAACTTCCAGTTTATCTGCAATCCGAAATGGAATCGGCCAGTTCTTGTTTTTATACGAGAACGAGATTTCTTTTGAAAAAAAAATAATAATTGATCCTACAAATTATCTTTCATGGCATAGTACAAATGAAGTCTTGTTAAAGGGCAGTTGCAAAGTTCTGGAACCAAGAACCGCATTCGCCCTAGAATGGGTAGTCTTAACATAAGAACCCAAAACCAAATCAGTTGCAAGGCAGCTCCGAAATTTCTAAATCGAGAATGGAGACAGACTTAACTGGAACTGAGAATCAACCAATCGATTAGGGCTGGTTCGGTTTACTTACTATATCAAATTGACCTAGTTGCTTATCTTGGATGAAAAAAAAAAAAAAAACCTTCAATTCTCTTTGGACTGCTAAGACATGTTTGGTAACATGCCAAATAGCACCCAATTCTATTCTTTTGTTCTCCAGGACAAAAAAAATAAGAGAGATTTTTTTTTTTTTTATGATCCTGAAACCCCCGTACAGCCGGCAGCTGGCGAGGTAAATTAGTGGGGCTCTAGCCCACGACCCACCACCGGGGCGCCACACTTAAGAATCCCTAACGACAGGGCTGGGATTCGAACTCCCCTCCTCCCGGATGAGGGTGAGAGCGCAAAGCCAGTACTGCCACTGTGGGCGGTGGTAAAAAATAAATAAATAAATAATAAAAATAAGAGAGATTCGTTTATTACCTTTTTTGTTTTCGAGAACCAATTTGTTTCTCAAAATAGATTTGGAATAAACTCAAGAAGTAAAAAAAAAATTACTTTTTTTGTTTTAGGGAACAACTTACTATCAAGCCTTTCTCTTTATTATTATTATTATTATTTTTCTCTCTTCTTCTTCTTCTTCTTCTTCTTCTTCTTCTTCCTCTTGCCAATTGTGGGCCTCCGGAGAGGTCGAGTCTCGCCCAGCCACCAACAAAGCTCCCGAGGCCGGCAACCAATAAGAGGAAGAAGAAGAAGAAAACGAAAAAAAAAAAAAAAAAAAAGGAAAAATCTAATAAAATTATTTTTAAAATTTAAAAAAAATAAGAGTTGTATCAAATGTATTTCTATTCAAAAATATAAATTTTGAATAATTACCGAATACTTTTGAATTTTCAAAAACTCGTCCAGAGAATAGAATCAGAAAAATCATTTGTAAGTAGTAATTGTTTTTTGGAACATAATGATTATTAACAAAATCATCCCTAATGTCCTGGAATCTGCTGCTCTCCCCTTTGTTTTTGCGAGGGGTTTGCGGAGGCAATTGCTCCGGCGTGCATCCCCAAATGATACCAGTTTGATTTTAGACGGCTAACAATGATTCGGCAATGCGACACAAATCATGCGCTGATGGATGAATGCCAATTTCCTTTAATTTATTTATAAAATTTAAAAAAAAAAAACGCATATGTTTTGTTCCCCCTCCCTATGCGTGGATTTACAAAAGTTCTGGTTTGACACAAAAATATATATAAATCATCAGATGAGTAAGATAACGTTTTATTTTAAAATTGTCCAGGAAACGAGAAATAAAAAAAAAAAAGTGTTTTGTTAGGAAACAATTTTTGAACAAAAAACGCGTTTGATAAACTTGTTCAGGGAATAAAAAAAATGAACAGAAACACATTTGGTAAATTTGTATAATTTTTTTTATTTCTTTTAATTTTTTAATATTTTTCTTTTAATTTTTTAATATTTTTATTTTATTTTTTTCTATTTTCTTTCTTATTTTTTTCCTTTTTTTCCTTTTTTTTTTTTTTCTTCTTTTGGCCGGTCACCGGCCTTGGCCATGGCCGGAGACTAGCCAACGAGGGCCGGCGGCCTCGCCCGGCCACGGCGAGGCTCGCCGGCCGGGCAGGCGGCTTCGGCCTCGCTGGATCTGGGCAAGATCGAGCTCGCCCGGCCCGGCGCGAGGTTGACCTCGCCGGGGGCCGGCGGCTCCGGTGAGGTCGCTGGCGCCGGCCCCGACGGCGTCGCCAACCCTCAACGGACGGTCGCAAAGAAAAAAATAAGAAGAAAAGAAAAAGAAAAAAGAGAGAAGTGTTTTAAATTTTGTTTGAAACAAAGAAACAACTTTTTTTTTTTGTTTCTTGTTTTACGTTTCTAAATGTGTTTCTTAACAAAAATAGTTTTGGAACAAAAACACAAACAAACGCGTTTTTTTTTTTTTTTGTTAAGGGAACAAAAAAACAGAAATTTTTGTTCCTAGGAACAGAAACAAGTTGCAAACAAACAGGCCCTAAGTATCCCACTGGAAAAAAGATTAACTTAGAGCATGAAAAAGAGTGCACATTTACTTATGTAATTTTATTCATTGTGGTTGTGATATTTTAATGTTGAATTTCCTTATAACCTAATGTAAGCGAGACCATATCGATGCATGCATCTATATTTTTAAGTCAAAAGTTCCATTTAGTTCTCACCTACATATTACTTTAATAGTGCAAAGTATTTCAACCTTAGAGAAAAAAGTAAAATTGGCCAACCAAAAAAGAATAAAAAGGAAAGTGAAAGAAAAAAGTTACTGTGCGTGTATGACATATATGTACATATTAAGATACAAATGAGTTTTCTTGTCATTGTAGATCTGTTTTACAGAAAGTTTATTCGAAGCCAAACCTAATTTTATGTATTAAACTTTTTCCCCAATCTATATTAAGCTAATTAATAAAAGAATATTTACCCGTTCAAGTATAAAGTTAAAGCCAAGCATATGTTACATATATGTGCCTTTATATATGGAGCATAAATTACGTAAATGCTCGTAGAAAATGGCATAAAAGAGCTCGTTTGTAATTGTAGGTCTGTTTGACAATAAATTGAAGAAAAAACCAAACCTATTTTATCGATTGCAATTTTTTTTTTTTTTTTTTTTTGAATTTATATCAGATGGAGAAATTATCCAATCGGTACTAAACTGTCACATAAATATTATTTCAATCTTAAACTTTTTAATTTTATCAATTTAGTCAAAAACTTTTGTGCGAAATTTCAATGTAATTTTTCTTGCCAATTTTTCTCTAGAAATCACTAACTTAGCGGTCTAACCATTAACAATTATCCTATGTGGCAACACCAGTGATTTTCAGCAAAAATTAAATGGAACGATTATATTGAAATTTTGCGCAAAGGTTTGGGATAAAATTGAAAAAATTAGGATTAAATTTGCATTCATATAATATGTTTAGGACAAATTAAATAATTTCCCCTATATCAAACTAATTAACAAACCAACAATATTCAGATTCTAAGTATTATTTGGCTCGAGCGTCTCCTTTTGCCCCTAGCTTCTTGAGCATCTCATGCATCCTGATTTACTTAAAGTAATCCATTTTAATGTACTGTGTAAAGTCTCCCTACCGTTAGGATTTATAGGGAAATAGCCATGTTTTTGTCCAGATTAATTCACAGTTTGTGCTTACTTAGATATAAATATTTCTTATCTGACACGGCAAATTACATCACATAGTACGAACCTTAAAATCAACGGAACATTACCCAATTCATCGGTTTGGTCCGTCCTTAAATTTCCTCGAGCTTAATTAAATTTGCTTGTCTCATCGGACGACACATTAACAACTTTCAATCACATCACTTTTGGAACAAAATCAGTTTTTATAATATTATGATATTTATCCTCTTTATATCATTATATTAGCAATGTACTCACTGTTGGAGGTTTGTTTGTTAAAACAAAAGCACTTTGCAACGCGCTCACGGCTTGTTATTTATTCTAATTTTATTTCTTTTTTATTAATTTTTTAGTAAAAAAGTGTCTTTTATTTTGGAGGGGAAATAAAATATATAAAATGGAAATTCTATTTAAAAAAAATTATAATTATTCTAATTTAAAAGTGCGGGGTTTTTCTTTATGTACTTAAAAAGAATGATTGGGTGGGCTTAAAGAAGATTGGGTGGGGCTAGACCCCACCATACCCGCGTGCGGATGCGGATTAGCACTTTGCACGCCTACGCGCTCACGGTTTAATTAACACTAATCCCCTTGTTATTTATTCTAATTTTATTTCTTTTTTATTAATTTTTTAGTAAACTCAAAGGTTGTCTTTTATTTTGAGAATTTCGGAAATAAAATATATAAAATGAAAATTCGAAATTCTATTTAAAAAAATTATAATTATTCCGAATTTTGTTTGTGTCTTTTCAAGACAACTTTTGGAAAATCACTTATTCAATTTTAACTTTTCCCGAAGGGTTGCAATTGTTCGTTTTCGACTCCTTTCGAAAAGTCGCATTTGTTTATCTGAACAATTTTCTAAAGACGTGTTTGTTCACAATTTTCACGAAGAGTTGCAAGATTGTTTCATATATAAGATTGAAAGTAAGTGTGTGGTTATTTTTCGAGTTTTCTTTTGAAAAAAAAACAGCAGCCAATTTTTCGATTGTTTTTCGATGTTGTGGAACTGAATCAAGCATTCAAGATTGTTGTATCCCTGGAGGATTTTTGCCGGTAATCGTTGGCAATGTTGTGGGGCAAATAAATCCTTAAAGAAAGTGATATCACGCCCAAAATCCAAGTTGTTTTTACTCAATCCGATTTCATTGTTCTACCCAATTTCGAAGCCATTTTTACAACACTCACGAAATAACAAGGAGATTTCTCATAAGATTTTTTGACAAGACGCTCCTTTCTTATTAGAATCACAAAGCGAAACACATACGACCACGACGACCCACAGAAAACTCTACGTTAAAACAGAAACTGAATCGAATGAAAGCTTAGTTTTTCACTTTCCATTGCTGTTTATCCACCCCCATCAAGCGTAACCGCACATCCCGGCGACACAATAGCCCCCTTTCGGGCACCTTCTATTGCACCCGCCGCAGTTCCTCTTGTCGAGAAAAATATTCACGCAGTACCCTTTGCAGCAGACCTCTTGGCCCTGGCACTTGTGCCCGCACATCCCGCAGTTCAGCCGGTCGGTCTCTATGTTGGTGCACGTCTTCCTGCAGCAATCTGGCCCGCGGCCGTTCTTCACTCGGCACAACCGCGGGAACTCATCACATGTCGCGGTCGCCAACACTCGCCTCCTCTGCTCGGGGAGGAACCGCCGTGACAGCGTGTCCAGTTCAAAGTCTTCTTCGCCGCCGCCATTGTTAGGATCTGTCGTCCCAGAAGCTTTGGCAACTGAGGCCGCCACAGCAATGAAAATGAAGAGGAAGCGTAGGAGCGCACTCATGCTTGAGGGCATGTGTGCTCCTCAGCTTCAAGCTAAAGTGGAGTTTCGTGCTGTGAGAGCTAGCAGGGTGAGAATTAGGGTTTTTATACAGAAAACAGAGGGAGAGTTGACTAGAAAGGGGGATGGACGTGTGATGTAAGCCGTGCATGCATGCTTTTCTGAGCGCTGCCTCGACGCATGAGGCTGCTTGCCTTGCAATGAAAATGGCGCGATTGGATCAAGAGCATCTAGCTGCAATTCTGAATCTTCCCCTCCGTAATTTACGGGAGTGATATATCACCGGTTCAGTCTGGTATGGTGAAGGTTAATTGCGGTCGCCTCCCTCTTTGTTTATGGTATGAATTGCGTTGGAAGGTCAAAAGAGAAACTGAATATTCCAAAGTGAGAATCTATTATATGTTATATCAACTTGTGGCTGGGGTGAAACATTCAAGTTAAATGATCAAGTCTAACTACACTAGCGCAGGTTACTTGTACAGCATAAGACAGAAAGATGCCTCGTTGCTATGAATTTAGACAGAAATGCTTTTGGTGATATATATATAATTGTGGGTGATGATTCTTAGGATCCTAGGACGGTATTGCTATGAATTTAGACAGAAAGATGCCTCGTTGCTTAATGTTGAGACTTTTTTTTTTAAGTGCTCAACAGCACAATTCAGCCAAGTTGTTAAACCAAAACCAGCGATCTTACAAGTAGTAGTAATTGGTTGAGTTAAACATGATTCCCTGTAAATTTTATGCCCTCTACTTTTTGAATTTGGCATTATACCTCTCACAAAATAATAATTGCTAGAAATATTTGTGAAAGATTCCGCATTTTTCCCTTGATTTTTCATATTTGAGAACATATCTCCCTTAATTGGGGAAAAGTGCCAAAAAAGTCCTAAATCTTTTGTGTTTGTGTCAAAAAAGTCTTAAACCTTTTTTTGGTGCCAATTTAGTCCTAAACATTTTTACTTAGTGCCAATTCAGTCTTTTCCGGTCAACTTTGGCCAGATTTTGTTGACTAGACATCAACTGGCTGACGTGGCCTAATCGCCTGTCGGTCGACATGGACAATTTTTAATAATATTTTAATATTTTAGAATTTTTTTATTCTTTTTCTTTTTCTCATTACATTTTTCATTTTTCATTTTTATTTTTTTCTTCTCTCCTCCTCTCTTTAGCCGCTGGCTGGACCACGGTGACCGGCCAAGCGACGGCCGGCGAGGTTCGCCGGCCACCTAGCTAGTGGCCGCGAGGGCGGCCTCGTGTTGGGCGGCGAGGCTCACCCTTGCCGGATCTGGCGAGGGTTGAGCCTTGCCCTCGCCGCGCCGCCAGCCACGTTTCGGCCGAGGTCGAGCCTCGCCAGCCATGGGCGGGTGCATCTCCCCTCAACGTTGGAGCCACGCGCAAAGGATCCCGTCTCCCTTACATCACATCTCCCCTCGGCGTTGGAGCTAGCCCGGCAGGAGGCCACCTTGCACCGGATTTGGCGAGGGTCGACCTCACTGAATCGCGGCCTAAGTGGCGCCGGCGAGAGTCGCCCTCGCCAAATCTAGCGAGGGTCAACCTCGTTGAATCGCGGCCTCGCCGGCTGGCGGGAGGCCGCCTCGCGCCGATCCGGTGAGGGTCGAGCCTCGCCCATGGCCGGCGAGGCTCGACCTCGCCAAATCGAAGGCCGGGCGGCGCCGATGAGACCGCCCTTGCGGCCACTGGCGAGGTGGCCGGCAAGCCTTGCCGATCATCACCCGGCCGGTTCGCCGTGGTCCCGCAGCGGTCGAAGGGAGGAGGAGAGAAGAAAAAAATAAAAAAAGAAAAAATAAAAAATAAAAAATAAAAGAGAAAAGAGAATAAAGAAAAAGAATAAAAATATTCAAAAATATTAAAATATTATTAAAAATTATCCATGTCGCACCAATTTGGCCACGTCAGCCTGGATTGACATCCGATTAGTAAAATCCAGCCAAAATTGGCCGAAAAGGACTAAATCGACACTAAATAAAAAGGTTTAGGACTAAATTGGCACCAAAAAAAGGTTTATGACTTTTTTGGCACTTTCCCCCTTAATTGTGCACATCCCTAATAGATTATAATGGATGTTGTAGCATCTAGTCACCTCAAATATTCATTTTGTAGAACTTATAAGGGCGCGCATGACAACCATTTGGTTATAGAAATATAAACAGAAATATATTTTTTATTTCTATTTCTAGAAGAGTTTCTAAGCAAAAATAATTGTTTGATAACATCACCAAATTTTTAAAATAATTGTTTGATAACATCACCAAATTTTACTCTAAAAATAGAAATTCGTTTGATAACGATATAAAATTTCTTCCTTTCTAGGCCGGTGGCGGTGGCGGCGGCGGCGACGGCAACCGGTGGCGACGGCAACCGGCGACGACGACGATCGTTGACCAGCGCGGCGGCGGCGGTGACTGTTGGCGGCGGTGGATCGGCGACTAGCAACCGCGGCGACCGGTGGTCGGCGGCGGCGACCGGCGATCGGGCGGCGGCAGCGGCGACCGGCGATCGGCGGCGGCAGCGCGCGCGCCCGGCGGCGGGGCCGATGGCGGCGGGCGGCGACCGGCGGAGGAGGAGGAGGAGGAGGCAAGACGTCTTAGATGAGATGAGAGTTACCAAAATTAGGGTTTGTGGGAGAAATTATTTTGATTTCTGTTTCAAAAATAGGAAAGTAGATTTTTTATACTTCGATTTTTTCTTCAAACCTATTTCGGAATAAAAATCTATTTCAAAAAGAAAAACGGAATAGGTTTATCAAACGGAGTTTTCTCTTCCGTAAAAGCTGAACAAAAAAACTATTTCGGAACAAAAATTTTGGTTATCATGCACCCCTAAGTATCTCACGTGCTCTTCATTATGAAAGATACGTAAATTATACAATTCTCTCTTTCGCATATTCTTACATTGGTGGCTCAGTGATATTGAGGAAATTTTGAGTGCACCTAACGTGTCTCACCTCCAACTTGGTGTCTTGTAAGCTGTATACACAAGACTCAACTGTGTATGTGCCATGTCAGTTTGATGTCGCATAGCATGCAAATGTTAGATTCAAATGCATATCTGTCATGTTAGCAAGCACGTCCGTTCGTTGTCACATAACCTACACATGTCAGACCCATAGTAGAGAGAACTAGTTCACGTGGTTTGTGAGACTAGTTCTCTATCATAGGTTGATTAGACTATTGATGTCTTTACCAAGTACATCCACCTAGACTTTTTGTTTCGTTTTCATCTTTTCTCCAAACTTCCACTTCTTCTACATCACTTGAGCTTGAGAAGGAATGTTAATAATATATCTACAAGATTCTTCATATCTCTCTTAATTTTTTATATTTCTTATGATTATATATATCGCCTTGATAGTGCGTATCTCTAATTGATTAAAATTAATATTGTAATATCTTATTATCCTAAATAACCATTTTCTAAAGTCTATAAATAGCTCATGTACTATAAATTCCATCTAGTCTTTGCAGTATGACTTTTTAATTTAACACATACTAATAAGGGATATGTACAAGATATGGAGAGTTAAGGGAGATATGGAAAATCTCATAGATATATGTCTAACACGTATTGGTGTTTGGAGAAAAGATTTAAAAAAACAAGAAGGTGCGGGTGGCTAAGGCAATAATCTGATCGAGTGATGGTAGAAAGCCAATCCAATAGGCTAAGCGAACTGTAATATCATTCTAACATGGTAGATATGCAATTATTTTTTATGTATGCAAGATTAGCAACAATAGGTTGATGTGACAAAATTTGATGTGTGTAGACTATTCGACAATAGGTTGATATGATAGATTCGCATTTGAGTCTTGCATGTACAAGTCACATGATGGCGGATTGATGTGGCACATACAAGTCTAACGCGTGTAGACTACACAACACCATGACATCATGATTGGACATCTTGATTGTTGAATAATGTTGAGGATCCACATTGAGGTAGTAGTACTAGTAGTAATTGAAGAAGTGAATGACACAAGATGCAAAGTGTACCCTAGTGTGCATCGAGCATGCATGCTATGCACTCAAAAATTTCTAAAAAAATTTCTACGATTGTACAATTCCGATACCAAGATAAAAATTTGAGATGAAAAAATCGTACAATTTCCGTGCACTTCAAGAGTACATGATATATTTATGAGTTTTATAAGATAACTATGAATATTTAAAATACCCTATAAGGTTTCAAGCGATTTACATCAACTAAAAATCAAAGTGCAAGCATAGCAAAACATACAAAATATTGAAATTTAAAAGTAAAAATCATTCTACATACCAATGGGAATTAACTTCAAAAATCAACACAAGATATTACAAGTGAAAATACCTACCTTTTAAAGTTAATTTTCCTGTATCCTTGGAACATATTATTAAGTAATTAAAATTATCATTAGCTGAGTAACTATAAAAAAAAAAAGAACAAAAATAAATAAAATAGCCGAGTAAATACGCGACCATTAACGCGATCACGACTCCAGACGCCACATTGCTCTCCGACGGCGGCGAGGTAGCGGAGCGCGAATCGAACCGAGAACCGATCAGAGATGGCCACGTCATCCCCGGCGGCCGTCACGGAGGCGCTCCGGGCGGTGCTCCACCGGGTCGGCCAGGCGGCGGAGCGGTGCGGCCGCGGCGCCGACCGCGTCCGGGTGGTGGCGGTGAGCAAGACGAAGCCCGTCGCCCTCATCCGCCAGCTCTACGACGCCGGCCACCGCTGCTTCGGCGAGAACTACGTCCAGGAGATCGTCGACAAGGCTCCTCAGGTGCCGCGAACTCTTAGCTGCTCGAAGTTCTTTTTTTTTTGGCTGAAATGGCGGTTGATTTTGTCGAAATTCCGAGTGCGTGGGAGGGATTTGGATGATCGCGGTGATTGAGGGGAAAAATGAAGAATCTGAGTTCGGTTTCTTGTTCTGTGTCTGTTCTGAACGGAGTTTGTAGTGAAAAGTTCAAAGATTAAAGTTGCTGTTTTTCGAGGATTTGCTTCGATTGGCTTTGGCGATATGCAAAATAATATCGAGTTCTGCGAAAAGTTATGTTCTTTTCTAATTGTTTGATTCCGATTATTGATTTTGCAAGTGCAGCTTCCGGACGATGTCGAATGGCATTTCATTGGGAACTTGCAGAGTAATAAAGTGAAGCCTCTTCTCAGTATGTTTCGATTGAGCCTCTTAGAGTACTCAATATGTACTGCATTTTGTATTCTTGAATCTGGATGTCTAGGCTGCATACTATGGGATAGGATATGAAGTCCCTCAGGTTTGCTATATCTTGTTTGGTGAGTGACAGGATAAAACCCGGGATATAACCATATAATGTCTGATTAAGTGGTTGTCATTCATAAGATTAGACCGGACTGCAGATAAGAAGATTGTTATAAAACTATGTTTAGAACAAAGTGACCGGACTAAGAGAAAGGGGAAAAAGAAAAAAAGTGGGACAATAGTTGATCCACTGTGACCCTGGCATGGTGGTCACCATCCTTACACAGCCCAAAAATCAAATCTACGTGGTGAGTTGATCTGAGAAACCAAATTGTTGAGTTGCCTTTTGGTTTGAGATTGCAAGGTTGTGGGTAGTGATCAATGGAGGCAATGGGTGACATCCATGGCAGCAGTGCTCCTGTCTCTCCTTAATCTCCAGCTTTAGCCCTAGTCCTATAGTTTTCACTTTCTGCTTTTGTTTTTTTCTTTAATTTCATATCCTATTCCTGTCTGGCTTGGATAAATTTATGTTACATCCTAAGTGAATATTGGGCTATATCTGGGTTTGGTTAGACGTATCCCATTCCAATGGCTAGCCCAAATGCCATATCAGATAACTTATATCCTATCTGGGTCCGCACTGTATCCCACCCATCAAATGCAGCCTAGGTTCATAATCCGATTTCTTTTTTCTTTTTTCTTTTTTCTTTTTACTTTTTTGTGTGGAAATTGTTCATAGAAAGGTTTGTGATTTCTGTCTGTCTTTCCGCCACCCTGATTCTTTTTTATTCTGGCAACCTGCCATCGTGATGTTCAGATGGAATGTTTTAGCTAGGATTGAAGTCAATATTATTTAGGCTCTACATTATGAAGCTTTAATAGTAATTGAATCTCGTGAATTTTACTGATCCTATGGCAAGACATTTGAGTTCATTTCTAAGAGTAAGAAATGATATTGACATGCTTGCCCTAGGATTTTAGTAGGTTTTACTTTTTGTTTTTAATTTGGATGGATCAGGTTGTCATATATAGTTGTAATAACTAAGTGCAATTTTCTTTGATTAAGAAAGGTGAATATGGCAATCAGATATTTTATCATGTATGGATCCTTTTATCTATGGTTAAAAACTATGTTTTTAAGATTGAACTGATATTATTGCGAAATTTTAGTTCTCTTTCAGTTGTTCATAATGTCGTCCCTGCTCCCTCTTTCATCTTGATTGTAATTTCTATGGAAAATGTCTCATCTTTGCAGCTGGTGTTCCTAATCTCGCGGTTTTAGAGAGCGTAGATGATGAGAAGGTTCTTAAATTCACTCCTTGTTATTTCTTTGAGGTATCAGAAGTTTGTGAATCCTCATCTGTATCTGGAAGACTCTAACATAGTTACCATTTGCCTACGACTCTGGAACTTTCAGATTGCCAATCGACTCGATAGTTTTGTGGCAAGTGCTGGAAGAAATCCTTTGAAAGTGTTTATCCAAGTGAATACCAGTGGAGAAGAATGTAAGCTATTCAATTTTCTTAATTATTATTGAATTCATAGGCTGTAAAATTTTTGTCCCTCATGCTAGGATAATATCTTCATGACTACTTATGGATTAGGATAGAAGACATCTCCTTATTTTTGGTAATAGATATTACAAATATTATTCTCTTAACTGTTTTCATCATAATGAAAACTACGGTTTCTGATGTTTTGTCAGCAATTCTTCATGAGTAACTGCTTTGCCCTTTGTAATGATTTTCTGACGAGAACTGTTCAGATATCATTATCAATCCACTTATAGTCATTTCCTTTTGAAAGTTTGGACCATAGATCCAAGCTGCATCATTCTTCATTTGTATATATCTATGCCGAACATCTGTGTTTTGGATATTTTGCATTGTATCTTCTATTTCTAATTCCTAGAGGCAAAGCACTCGGAAATGCTAGAGCTTGGTGTAGCAGTCATTTCTGGACTGTATCCTGTCGTTTTAGTGTCTATAGTTAAGAGTACAAGTGTGCAAAGAATGTATTCAGCCATTCTTTCTTCAACTAGGAAGTTTATCAGCTATCAGATTTAATTGGGAGTAGAAATGAAGAATGAAGCATGCCATGGGGGGAAAAATAGCATTTGAACATGTTTAGATATGTTGTGGCCAAAAAACATGTTAAGATATTAGGGATAATTACATTTAGCATTCTCTATTGGGGTAGTCTCACTTTACATCCCTAATGTCAAATATAACACTTAACATCCTTGAACCTGTTCGAGACATTTTTTTAAGTCCTCTAATTATTTTCGTCAACCAACTGTAAGAATAAGTTGCCAAGTCTTTACAAGATTGTCTTTATAATGTATGGAAACACTGCAGAATACCTTTGAGATATTTTTCTTATAAATGAGGCATAATTTAGCTAAATTAATTCACTAAGTCAAAACTTTTCTCTCTATATTAGGTTGCACTTTCTCTTCACCCAAACTCTCTCTTTTGGTGATTTTCTCTCTCCTCTAAAAATGATCAAATCTCACTTAATTAGAACAGTTATTACTGTGCATGCTTAATATAGTTTCCTTCAAAATTGAAAAATATAAGGTTTGGGTTTCCCTTTGTATATTGGTAAAATCTTACTGCATAATGGATTAGAAATGTGAAATTCATCTCTAGGGGTAAAATTATATTTTTATTTGGGAGAAAGTTTGAGAAGTAATTCAGTTAAAAAGTTCTGAGTCATGATTGAATGGCACCATTTAGTGGGTTTTTCTATTAGAATTTCTTTTGTGATGGCTTAAATTTTTGAAAATTTTTAAAGAAGTGACAGACTTTTTCTTTTTTTCTCAATGTTGTGCATATAGATCTTAATCATAGACAATTTTGCAGCAAAATCTGGTGTCGAACCCTCCAGTTGTGTGGAGCTTGCAAAACATGTGAGCCAGAACTGCTCACACCTAGAGTTCTGTGGTCTAATGACGATTGGCAACCTGGATTACACATCAACGCCAGAGAACTTTAAGGTGATTACACGCAATCTCTGACTTGCTTTTTGATGATTTGCTATTGAGAAGCTGGTTGTTCACTGCCCCTTAATAGTAACATTTTTCTTGGTAATTCTAGACATTAGCAAGCTGCAGAAGTGAGGTGTGCAAGGCACTTGGAATACCAGAAGAAAAATGCGAGCTGTCCATGGGAATGTCTGGTGATTTCGATCAAGCTGTAAGGAACCTTGCAATTCCGGATTTTCTTGCTACCACTACTAGGCATGTTGAGCAAACATAACGTTGCATCTAAGAGATTTGTCAACATCAGTTGCACTGTATGCTTAAACTTCTTCTGAGGCCTTATCTAGTAAATCCTGTCTATTAAATGGTAATGCTTAGTTTTACTTTTTGTTTGCTAACCTATGCAGATCGAAATGGGAAGTACAAACGTAAGGATTGGATCCATCATATTTGGCCCAAGGGAGTATCCTAAGAAATCATCAGATTAGCATCTTCCCAGCATCGTGATGATCGTGATCACTTGTACGTATTCAAAAGCCTTGAAAAGTGTCACTTCTTCAGCATGGATGATCATAACTAGAGATCCAATGATGAGAAAGAGTTCTTTCAGATCAATTCATCGTTCCCCTCCATTGGGAATGGAAGATGTTCTTGAAGCATCCTCATAAACATCCAGCAGCAATCTCCAAAACCAGGAAAATAGAAAGTTCGTTTTGCTGCATAAGATGTCTCTGTGTCCATAGTTCTTTTCAGCGCATAAATTTAAAGAACTCTGATTATAAAAGGAAGTGAGACTTGAACCTGCTTTAGTTTATGTGAAATACAGATAAATGCTATCATTGTCATTATTAGACCTTGAGATGAAGAATCATGCCATACCAGACCCCTTGATGAACTTGCTGTTGCTGTGCTCAAGACAGCGTAACAGTGAGGTTTTCTTAAGAACTTCGTTCTCTTGCTCTGCATCGGTTTATTCACTTGCTGAAGCTTTTCCTTTATTCGCTGCCCCATATTTTTACCTGAAGTCTATTATTTTAACTGGGTGTTTAATTAAAACCCTTCAGTCGGTCCAATTTACGTCGTTGGACCGCTGCAGTATATTCCACCACAACTTCGGTTTGCAAAGTGTTAAGGGACCGGTGGTTCTTCATTCAATCACTTGTATATGTGGCAATGTGGAAAAGTCTTTTAACCACATGGGTTTTTTCTTCTTTTTGCTGGAACAACCATTTCCAGTACATTCTAAGCATTCATGACCATTTAAATCGCCACCAATCTACCGAATCCAAACCCGTATCATTAAGTAGAGAGAGAGCGAAAGGACGTTTGCCCAAGCGTGACGCACATCATCATCGATCTTGTAAGGACTTAATGTGCTGAGTCTGCGGACCCCATGGAAACGACCATTTCAAGTACGCTCCCGAACCCACATGGATCAATCCAGCTCACACCCATGAACATACATATATATCAATTTCGTGTGCCATTTTGAATATTTGGCGTGCGAAACATTTAGAAAAAATTAAAGTCGGAGACGCTGAATTTCCTAGACGTAGGGCACACGAGCTTTTACTTGGGTTTAGCTTAGATGATCACGAAAGGTCCTCAACGAGGAAATAAGCATTAAACCTTTCTAAAGTGCCTTTAGTACTCAACAAGATGATTCAGAGCACCATTTGTACCAACCAATGGCATGGTGTTAGGCCCAATTTCCCTATCATGCAACTTGTTTTTTAGGTCACACAGCTTATGCGAATCGAGGGCAGGTCGAGCGCATTAAAATATTGACTATAGGCAAGAGTTGAAGATTACTAGCTAGACGTGAATTTGTGCATAATCTCAATGGGCTTAACTTGCGATATAAGTATCATGTGCCAACAAATGCAAAAGCAACTTAAACAAGAAAAACACAAGTCTAGTAAGAATTTTCCGTTTTTCAGGGAACAATTCTAGCAAGATGATTCTAAATGAATTAGAGTAGTAAACAGTCTATGTGGCGCATGACTTGGCTACTGACATGCACCGCCACTTGGTAAAATCATGTTTCTTCCTAAATTTCTTCGAAATTTTACGAGATCATTGACAATAGTTCTAAAAATGATTTGTTGCAGACACATTTGATCCCTCTAATAGTCGCCCTCATCGTAGGAAGAGATAAGATCTAAGATTGAAGTGTGAAAATTAACAATTGAGGAGGCAAATATGGGGCGTCAAGATATTCGAACACGAAAGTATGAAATCCAATTTGAAGCAAAACAAAAGTTTCGAGTGTGATAGAAGCATTGATGGGGAAGATATGAAGCATGCTCGGTAGCTAAAGCAGGTGCGCAGGGTAGAGATCACAGCGAGACAATGGCAACTTCTGCCCATTGGAGTTGAACGATATGGCGATCGGTCCCGAAATTATTGTGCCGCGTGCCTGGTAATGGTAAATGAACACCATGGGAATGCATTTACTCCTTCAGACCCCACATTTTCTCAACCACAAAAACTGTCCTAAACCGTGAATTCCACCGAGGAAGAGGCTAATGCAGCGGAAGATCATGATGATGGCGATTAAGAAACGTCACTCACAAGGAGCATGGGTTTTCTTATATCAACTTGTTGCTATCAGGCTGCTTAGAGCCAGGGAAGTTGGCACAGAGCGGACACGGTTGCTTCCTTGATGAAGCTGAATTTTTATGATAATGTGGTCTTTCCACCTCTCTAGTTGGGGTGACAGCATGGACCAGGCAATAAGATTTCTTGCTCCACAGCCAACTATTTCCCTCTCACTTGTCCTTTGTCAAGCCCATTCATGTGATCCCACTCTCCTTATAAATCTTCATCTTCACATATTTCTAGCAACCGTAATTGACCCTCATTCCCCTATATAACTCTTAGGTTGCACAGAGAGAGAGAGAGAGAGAGAGAGAGAGATGGGGAGGGCTCAGTGCATAGGAATGGCAGCATTATTGATGGCTGTGTGGATTGGGGTGAGTGATGGTCAGCTGGCTTATGATTACTACAAGACAACATGTCCAAATGCTGAGGATATTGTCAGGAGGGAGATGCTGAGCTTTGCTTTCTTGGATGCGACTGCACCCGCTGCCTTTCTCAGGCTCATGTTTCACGACTGCCAAGTTCAGGTAATCATCACTTCATACACAACCGCTCCATCATTTCCTCAATCATGCATGGTGTCATGTTGTGTCTGTGTATCCTCAGAGAGAGAGAGAGAGAGAGAGAGAGAGAGAGAGAGAGAGAGACGTACATAAATGCATGAAAGTTAGACTGCACTCCCTACCTACATTGATCTCAGAACATACAAAGAGATTTTCTTACCATAACTAACATATTCCACAGTTCTAGCATTCGGCTTCTCAATTGAATACATCCCTTTTTTACAACTCCCATTTCCTGGAATGTTAAACATTATTGTAGAACACCTTTGAAAACATGTTTTTCGAGTTGGTGTTGCATTGAGAGTTCTCCTTCTTCTTCTTTTGTCTCTCTAGGGAGATACTGAGAGTGCATTATCCTTTGTTTAGTTGATAATATCTCGAGCTTGTTGCTTTCTTCCATTACTAAACGATAACAACACTTCTCATTTTTTTAGGGATGCGATGCTTCAATACTTCTCGACCCAATTGGCTTGAAGTCGGAGATAAAATCATCGAGGAACTTTGGCATCAGGAAACTCGATGCGATCGAGTATGTCAAGTCGGCATTGGAAGCCGAATGCCCGGGCCAGGTATCTTGTGCAGACATAATTGCACTAGCTGCAAGAGAATCGGTGGCTCTGAGTGGAGGACCACACATTGCCATTCCTCTTGGAAGGAAAGACTCGAGAGCTAGTAATTACCAGCAAGCCGATGCTCATCTCCCTTCTCCAAGTATTTCTGTCGATGCATTCCTTCATATCTTCATGGCTAAAGGGCTGAATCTCGAGGAATCAGTCGCGATCCTGGGTAAGAATCACGTATCATTAATCTCGATATTGATCAACAAAACACATTGGCAGAACTTGTCCTAATCAGTGGCATCAATGCATCCATATGTGAATAAACTAAGCCTGATAGACTCTTCAAAAGGAGATTCTGGCGATCACGGCTAGTCCAGTATCAGAGTACGGTTTTTGCATTAGCTAATGTGATACCAACGTACCTGTTTTGCGACATACTTGTTCATAGAAGTAAAACTCGCATAGCAATTGTATGTAGATAATATTTTGCATTTTGCACATTGAAGATCGACCGACCCTTTTGTTTTGTAACATGAATTTGAGCTGCTATAACCATTTAGAATGAATCCCGCAAGACTAGTGCTGATCCGTACTAACAAGTATGGACACTGCCATGTGAATGGCTCTTTCCAGGTGCACATACTCTAGGCATCGGACACTGCCTGAACATCATCGACAGATTGTACAACCCAAAACCCGACGATCTAATGAACCCAGTCTTCGAAGCTCGGCTCAGACTACAATGCCCAACTCTAAATCCCCTAACGAATCTCACGGCCATACCCAACGACATAACCCCAACAATATTCGATAACCAGTACTACAGGGACATATCGTTGGGCAAGGGCTTGTTTTTCATCGACTCAAGCATCTCAAGAGATCCTCGCACTTCTGACGTCGTCAAGCAATTCGCCATTGATCAGGACTACTTCTTTCAAGCATTCTCTTCAGCATTCGTCAAGCTCTCTTCAGCCAACACCCTCAGCAAGACGAAGGGCGAAGTGCGGAAGCAATGCAGCAGGGTGAACTAAGTGAACACAGAGTTTAAGCATTTCCTTTTGCCTTATCACAGTCAACGAAGCATATTCATCACTGATTGATCATATGTGTGAATACTGGTGGGTGTTTCTTAAATATTATTGGTGTGATGGAATAAAATCAAGAGGCTATAAATGAAGTCACATGCGATTGCTCCTCACAAATAAGGCCACCGAGGGCCTCGCTTGCAATGTGCCTACCTCATTTAGTAGTCGGCTGCCTCAGCCATTACTCGTGCTGTGAAATTAGACATTCTTGTCTGCAACTGCAACTGCAATTGCCAAAACAACCTAGTCATGATTAGGGGTGTACAAAAAAATTGAGACTTGCCCGAACTGCCTAGAACTGGATCGAAACCGCCCAGAACCGGTGGTTCTTAAGGGAACTGGTCCGGTTCTCGGTTCCCGATTCCATAGATGGATCCGCCCACCCGCCCATCTGAACCAGACCGGACCGGACTGGTTATATTATAATAATATATTAATTTTTAATATCTAAAAAAATTCGAAATAAGCAATTTAAAATTTAGGGCTCCAATCACTATCTTATCTCAATTCACTACTCTCATACTCCATCTCATCTCTCTTAGTTCAAAATCTCTCCGAGCTCCCTCTTCATCTCCAATTCATCTCCGAATCTACTCATCTCCCTTTGAGTCCTAATCAAACTCGACAAAATAGTAAGTTGATTCTCTTTCCCCCCTCGAACTTGAACTCTCTCTCCACATCGTTGCCATCCTCGTCACCACCTCCGCATTCACTGTCATTATCATCCTCTTCATTGTTGGGCTCATCCCACTTCTACCTCTCCTCTTCCTCCTCCCCCTCCTCAGACCTCCTCCCATTGTCCTCATTTTCAGGGATGGGGAAGAACTCCAGGTCTAAAAATGGCTCATCGTCCCCGTTGTCCTCCTCATTATCAATCTTGGGGGAGGAGCGGGAGACGGCGGAGGCAATGGCAAAGATGGTGATGGTGGTTGGGATGGAAGCGGTGCGAGGGTCGCGACGACCGCCGCCGCCGTGACGCTAGTACTTAAGGAGAATAAAGCTCCCATGGTCAAGAAAGCCAGAATAAGTAGATGTGAGGAGGGCGAAAAGGGGAAGGTGCGGAGATTAGACCAGTTCTATGGATCCACCTGGGAACCGGACCGGATCGGGCAAGCAGTCTGATTTCCAGGTGGATCCATGCAACTAGTGGGCGGTTTCCAGTTCCTATTTTTTGGAACCGATTCTTAGCGGGCGGTTCCCGGTTATAAGTCGGGAACCGCCCACCCGGACCATTCACACCCCTAGTCATGATGATGTAATTTGAACCTGTGTGGAAGCACATAGCTTGATTGAAAGAAATTAATGATACTATTCCACTATTATCATAGACTGCATTCATAGAAAGGTCAGAATACTGTAGGCCATACTTTTCATAAAATTCAATGACAGCCTAAATTATACAAGTACCACCCCTGAGAAAGTATAGTACATAATTGAGATCCCTTGCAGAACCAAGAGACGAGGTTGAAAACTCGTATAATGAATTGTCAGGGGGGAAAATATAACAATAAGAAAGGTAAGCGCACGTGTGAACTCAAATTTTGTAATTCTCGAAGCTGCTGTCACAAAATTTTGGTGGTTAATAATGTAATGCTATCGTCTGACTATATTACCTATAGGCTTATCTGCATAACTTTTAACAGGGTGCTCCACTTCCCCTCCAAATTGTCTTGAAGCTGGTCAGTTGTTACTTGTTAGGTCACCCAGAGCCCTCAGAAATAACTAGTAGTGTAGCCAATCAAGGAGTCGAATCTAACAATGAGGAAGCATCAAAGCGACTGACCACCCCCTCACTCAAAAGGCGCATGGCTGCTCCTCGTGAGAACTTCCTTGCAAACAAAAAGCAGGGAACAGATGACAAATTTGCACGGCACCACTCTGTCCGAAACTCCGTCTCATAATACACATGATTGATTTTCTGCAAAATTGATTATAAAAGCAATGGATTAGAAAATGGGATATAAATGAAAAAAAAGGGGAAATTAAGTGGAAGAGTGTGAAAAAGTACCATAAGCAGTTTTAATTGCAAGGACTAATAGGGTTGAGAAGTTTAACAAAGAGATTGGTCAGTTCAAGGAAGGTTGTCTTTATTCTTTAGAATTAGTTACCCAAATACCTATGTAGCAATCAAATTTAGCAGAAGCCTGTGAAAATAACAAATTTATCACTTTATTATTTGCTTAGCAAAAAACTACCACTTCTGCTGCAGGGAAGTCAATCAAGGAAATAAACAAAAAGTTTAAGCATCAAAGATTGGCAACTAAAGCACTAAGCCAGATTTGCTATAGAACAATGAGAGACATAATTTTCTCAGCCTGTCATCAACTTAATCTTAGAGAAAGCACCTTCATTTTCAGAGGATGAAAAATTAAAGGGAAATGTGCTCACGACTGACCTTTATTCCCTGGATTTGTCGCGGACTGGCATTTGCATAATCAAACGTAACAGGATGCCAACCTTTAGTATCCATCTTTGTAGCTGACTGGTTCCATGAGGTATACGTTACTGTTCTTCGTTCAAGTTCAGTGTCAAGCTCATTCAACTAGCAGAACATACACAGTAAAAGACTTATAAGCCACGTGATATCAGAGTCCAGTAAAAAGGTGCTTGCAATGTGAGCTTTAAAAAATCAGGCGGCATCTACTAGCAATGATTGAAGTAGAGGTCAGCCAGGTATAAGATGCTTAAAATGACCAATGTAGCATTATGGGATGTAAACATGAAACAAGGCGGGTGAGTAATGAAGAATATATTTCTTACAGAAAGCAACGTCTGGACAAAATGCTCATCTGGAATACAATTGTGCTGCTTCTGAAGTTTCTGCAGTTGGCCATAGATCTCATATTAAAATAACTAGTAGATCCCTTTTAGAAGCAATTGTGAACATCATGCATCAACCTCATTCGGTCCCATGAAACATCGAAATCACTTAATTAGCCATACTTAGATCCTTCAAACATTGAAAATTTTCGAACATCTCCAGCTATATGCTATTAGACAGCGTGCAATATGAAGTATCCAATCAATAGCGACCTGTGGGATTTGTTGCATGAGAATTGCTAGTTCCTTTAAGAGCTCACACTGGTTTGTAGATTGATAATTTGAAACATTTCATCATTTCCTATGATACGTAATTTGGCATTTAGAGTATGACCCTAAGGTTAAATTGAAACTGTGCTATGCACAGAGAAAGCAATCCAGACAACTACCAGGGGGCACAACTTCAGAACTCTAGGCTTCAAACATATATCAGATGTATTCATAATTCCCATATTTGGAATTCTCAAAAAAGTGGAACTTGAGAAGAGTTAAGCCCACAGAGCAAAAGTCCCAGTTTCAAAAGGGCAATAGAAAACATGCAGAGAGAAGTTAAGCCTCCAACTATGAAAGCAGCAAACACTCCTGTGTTTTAAAGAATACTGATGATTATCAGAACACCACTGCTGTTGGTTGATCATGCAAACCTTTAGCATTTAGTCAGTGCGACAGCTGGGAAAAATTTAGTCAACATGGCAAGGGTTGGGAGCAGGGAGTGATCTCAATAACAAACCAAGCAATCAAAAAATTGAAAAATTTAACATAACATCATAACATGTCAGAAAGTACAGATATTGATATATCTCTATGAGGGGTCAAAAGTCACTCACAGTGTTCAGCTTTCCTTTACTGGCATCTACAGGTGGTCGTCTCTGGTAGGCAAGCAGCAGTAAATTGAGTGAGAAGCAGAAAACTTTATAAGAATGAGTGTAAACAAAAAACATATGGCATCATCTACCTTACAAAACTTCTTGAATGCTGGATAAACAACCTCATCATCTACAACCACTTCTGCATGCTTACGAACTAATGCAATCCACTGCAAATGTGGTACCAATAAGAACATCAATACAACAAAGGCCACGGAAAAATGCTGGTCTCCATCAGCACTAAATATCAGCTCAATAGATGCATCATTATCAAAATCCACACAAAAAAAAAAAAAAAAAAAAAGGACAGAAATGGAACATGGGAAATTGAGGTGCAATTCACAGAGCAAAGAAAGGGTGAACCAGGTGGCCTGGAAATACGAAATATAATGATCGCTCTGTATAACTTGATAAATCTAAAGGAAACATCAACACAATAAGAGCTCCATCATGTAGGTTTCAAAGAAAAACCATACACCAATAAAAGCTCTAGCATGTGGATGGAAGCCACATTTACTTATCTATGTTTCCATATTACAGATAACAAAAACTTTCACAATAGATGTGAACAGAGGCGAGTCTAATTTATCTGGGGCATGCAATAGCTACAACAAACGCTCATTGAAATATCAGTTGATACATCTTTTGAGGATGGAAGACAAAAGAATAAAACAAAAAACCTGTGACCCTTTTCGCCATCTCTCTTTTGGAATAACTGGAAACATTTGAGGGTTGTACCGGTCTTCCTTTGCATCAAGAAAGCTACAAATTGTAAGGAAATGCATCAATTTACGGATGCAATGTATCAATCGAAGCATGAAATCACTATACGCAGAAACAATGCTAAGCACCTCAACTACCAAAGGCCTCCATCTACCTGTCCACAAAACTCCTCGAAGAAGCCATTAGATAGCTGTATATGTAGCTGAAGTTGTACAAAGGAACACAACTGCAGCACCAGGAAAAGAGAAACTTCATATATAATCAAGTTTTGCGAAAAATGGACAAAAAAAAAATCTTATGTGACTTCATAACAACTTTGAAGAACTAGTTCAAGCCAGGAAATGCACTTGTATAGATCAACACTAAGCATATGTCTTTCTATATGGAAAAGAGAGAGACCAATTGATATGTAGCAATGACAATCTTACGCCCACATTTTAGTGCAAATGGATAACAAACTGAAAGTTAAAACTCTCTGATCATATGGAAACAGATCAAATTCAAAATTATATCGAAGAAGCAGACCATAAATAAGCAGCAGCTAGAATGGTTTGGATTGAAACTCATTAATGGTATGTGGAAATTTATATAGAAGGATGCCTTCTGGAAATTCAACTCATTTAAAATTAGATGCTTATTAGAAACATAGAAGGAGAGTGACTTATCCTCAGAAGAAAAAGATGGAAAAATTTGAGCTCTTCATCGAATAAGTATTTATTTAATAACTGTGTTGCTTGTAGCAGAGACAGCATACTGCTAAATGCTGCTGGTTTAAGAAAATGATTGTTTGCTCACCCAAAAGGAGGAGGATCAAAATCAGAGTTACTTGTCCTTAATGCAGAAGAAACTCTTAGCTTGCAATACGCATGACATAAAAATTGATTTATTCGAGTACAAAGGACACCAACCTATCGGAAAGGAGAACAAATCTTTGATTTGCTGGATCCTCAAGTGCTGCAGCAAACAACAATCTCTCCGCTTCAATCATACTCGACTCTCCCCACCCCACCTGTTAAATCACACGACGTTCAAATAGATTCAACTTATCATGATGGATGAGTCACCACCGGCAACAAAGGAGGAAAAAGGCATGTTAGAGTTCAATGATAGACCTATTGTAGTAGCAGCCAAAACCATCAAAAGAAAAGGCATCACTCAACTTAACTAATTTCGACCAAAATATCGGAACAAAAGAATACACAGAAACATCAAGTCTAGTGACGATAGTTTCACTGAAGCTGCAGACAACCCATTGTATTTTGTTCCATTCTTCTCGTCTCCAGCAACTACATGGACAGCTAAAAATAACAACTTTTGGGAGACAACGAAAAACCCATCAACCGAACTACAGATTCAAACTCAGGGAAGACAAACTTCGAGCCGAAAATCGTCATGTCCGAGAGAAAAACTGAAAAACGAAGAGAACCCAAAAAAAAAAAAAACTGAAAAATCACGCATTTCCTCTGAATTCCAGGAATCACCTGAATGCTATTCCTCAACTGGCGGCCATAGAAGAAGCGCGACCTCGTCGTCGACGCGTCGAACACGAACCCCGGCTCCGAGTGGATGTATATCGAGAAATTCGCCGCGTCCGCATTCTGCAGCAGAAAACGCACACCCAAAAACAAAAAAAAAAAACCGTCGGTTCCCGAACACAGCGCGGATAAAGGGATCGCGAGAAATCTCAAGAGATCACGTCCGGAAACCTCGAAGAAGCTGCCCCAGAGGAAATCGAGCGGGAGGTTGCGGCGGGAGAGGAAGAGGAAGGCGAGCTTGGGGTTGCCGGCGAAGCGCGATCCCGCGCCGCGGCGGCGGACGTCGAGATGCGGAGACCTCGACGAGGAGGAGGAATAATAGTTAGGAGGGGAGTGGAGGCGGAAGAGGGCGAGGAGGCAGAGGGAGAGGGAGAGGAGGATGACCAGCTTCCAGCCGAGCCACAGCACGTGCCGGACCGCCACGACTTGCGCGGACTTCTTCATCGCCGCCGCCGCCGCCGCCGCCGACGTCCTCCTCCTTCCTGCCAACAAAGCAGCGAACGCCATGAACCCCCACCACAGAGCACAGAAGAATACACAGAGAGAGAGAAACAGAGAAACAGAGAGACTTACATTTGATTGCAGAGAGATGGAGGAGGAAGGAGATCATTTGGAGAGAGATGATGGAGGATTCGAAGCTCGCAGGCCTAGAGAGAGAGAGAGAGAGAGAGGGGAAGAGAGAGAAAGCTTGAAGCTTGGTCGGGCTGTTCGTCGTCGTCGTCTGCGTCGTCTTTGTCGGGGCGAAAAGCGACGTGCAGAGGGGCGTTTTTTCAAGGGGGAGGAAGACGACGCGGGTGCCCCAAACGACGCCGTGTATTATGGGGGTTTCAGTTTCGTTTCAGTTCACATTCATTAGCTGACGCCAAAGCCCAAGCCTCCTATTTTATTATTATTTTATTATTTTTTATTATTTTTTTTTTAAATTCTCTGTCTCTCTCTCTGCCTAATAAATAATCCTGTGAAGAGAATTTATAAAAAAAAGGGGAGAGAGAATTCGAATGGGGAAGTATCTCTTTTACGAATTCGTTATACCACATCAGAAATCGAATAGTTAGAAACGAGACGGCTTGGCAAGATCTTCCTATTGTCAACTTCTTACGTGTACGCGATGTTCATACATCTTTTAATTAGTAGCGGAAAACAAATCATGTAGGCGTTTGGAATAGGCATGCTCCTCTACGTAAGCTTGTCATTCATTTTTGCTGGATTTGTGGAATAGGTGAATCGAGATCAATTCCAGTATGATTCAACCCAAATAGACATATTTAATCTATTTTGACCTATTTTTCATGAAATGCAAATCTAATAAATTATATCCAACCCAACCCTATATTGTTAAAACATTTTCACATTGAACTCAATTTATGAAAATCCTTACCCAAGCGCAAGGTCGAGAAAGCAAGAGAGGATAAAAAAAGAGTAAGGTCAAATCTAAGTAAATTGTACATCCATTCATAACTCATTCAAAGCTCATTTATGACCTATTTATTTGAATCCGTTTGCTAATATAACTAGCACAAATATCAATTCAGCCGATCATATATTTGTTAAGAAATAAATTTTATGGCTCATTTTTTATAAGATTACTTTCCGCATAATGTCACCCTCTCTCTTTTGCTTGTTTGAGGGTAGAGTAATGGTTAAACAGCACCGTCCGGGCATGGTACAGGGACGTGCCAACAAGTAGGTAAGACCCAGACATGGGGTGTTTTGAACAAGAGGGTGGGAAAGGCATCAATGTCAGGGAGGCAAAGCGCGTCTGGTGAGGGGTCAAGCTACTCTGCCTGTTTCTTGATCTTGGCTTTTCTTGGAGATGAAATCTTTGACCATCTCTCTCTCTCTCTCTCTCTCTCTCTCTCTCTCTCACCACCTAATTGCTCAGGACAAGACCCTTTTGCAAGGTCAACAGCTTGAGTTCCCAGTGACCCCAATCTGCATTCCTGTAGACAACACGCTTACCACACAGAAACTGATGAGTCAGATGATGATGCATTGACATTGAAACAGCACCCTATACAAAAGGGTGAAGGAGGGAATTCTGCTGGATAAGCAAGCTAAGCACCTTATACAAACTGTTACTCAGTAGAATTACTCAGTAGAATATACGCTCGATACATCACAACCGCCGTATGGTAGCATCTCACGGACTGAAGGATACGGTACCAGGAGATAGCGATCTTTGCTTCACCAAACCCACAAAAGTCTTATTTCTCATCTCCAAGGAGTGCATCCCCACTTTCGGGATCTAAACGTTGGAATCAAGACTCACGGCTAACGTGTTTGCATTCCCAAGTTAAACACCTACCACCACAAAATGCAATGCCTCCTTTTTGGTTGATGAAGTAATGGCATAGGAACCACTCTGCGAGGTAATATATGTCGGCGACCTAGCAGATCTCATCTGGTCCATATCTTCTTCTTCGTTGTCTGGTCTTATGAAAGAATCTGGAATGTTGAGGTGGGTTTATATCAGCAGAACAAAAGATTACAAGATAAAACTGGAGTCTCTTTAAGGGAAACATGACTCTCCTGACACTGGCAAATAACCAAATTCTAAGTGCTAGACACACCTTGGCATTTACATCTACTGGCGTGAGGTAACCAAGGACCAACTCCACCATGCAAAGTCAAAGTGACTATTGAGCTCCGACCTTAACATTTTGGCGGTCCAAGATGACATTTAGGATCTTGCCGGGGACAAAGATCCTCTTCTTGATGGATTTTCCATCCAGATACTTGGAAAGTTTCTCATCTTTCAAAGCTAATCTGAAAGCATCCTCCTCAGAGCACCCTTCTTTGACCTGGATAGTACCCCTCGTCTTGCCGTTGATCTGAACTGGTAGCGTTATAGTTGACTCCTTCAAGTAATCAGGATTAACCTGCCATTCAAAACCAGAACTAGGGAATGAATGGTGACTCGTAAGGGGAGGGCTCTCACTCTGTAGAGGGGCGGAGCATCAAGCAATCACAGAGACGCGGGATAAGAAAGAGCCAAGCAAATAAATATAATACATACCTTTGGAAAAGTTTCACAAGCCAATGAATGTGAATGCCCTAGGCGGGACCAAAGCTCCTCTGCCATATGAGGAGCATATGGAGCAAGCAACAAAACAAATGCTTCTGCGACTGACTTTGGCAGTTTTTCCCACTGAATGAAAGAGAAGGAAAGAAGATAGAGCACTGATCTCACAAAAAATAATGCTGTACTAGACACAACTGAGAAAAAGGAAGAAAAATAAACCAACATTGATAAGGTACTAGGGGCATTTCATTCAACAGAAGAAAAGCTACCTTATATGCAGCATTAATGAACTCCATCATTGCAGAAATTCCAGTGTTGAACCTTGTCCCTTCTATTTCCTCTGTCACCTGTAAATGGTAGAGAACTTAAATTGACAGCTCCATCAATCTTATACTGTGTCATCATTTACATGTCCATGCTGTGGTCAAATTCCCACAGGTCCTCATAAAGAAATTTAACCACTTCTAGTAATTCATTTGTCATTCAAAAACAAAGTATGCGTGTAAAATGGCAAGAACTTAGCTAACAAACTAGAAACCAACAGGGCATTCTAAAGAAATGACAGATGATGCAACAGAAGTAAGACCTTAGCAATACATTTATGAAGAGAACGAAGCTGTTCTAGACTTGGTTCTACATCTGTTGCCACCGTTCCCCCCTTGAATGTACCACTAGGTGATGGTGAACCAATAAGCAACCTCCATGTTCTTGCCAGAAACCGATGAACACCCTCAATTCCACTTGTGCTCCAAGTTTTTGAGTCTCTGGAAGCCAAAGGAAACATTGGAAACTTGAGAATGCCTCATAATGATTGCAAGAGTTTAGATAATGTGATCTAGGGGGGAAACAGAAAACTGAAGGTATACCTAAATGGTCCCATGAACATCTCATACAAGCGAAGAGAGTCCGCACCATACTCAAAAACAACATCATCAGGATTGACAACATTTCCCCTGCTCTTACTCATTTTGTAAGCACGTGATGTTAGACGAACATGAGGTTTGTCCTTCAGTACAAAAAATTCCCCAGATTTTGTGACCTAAGCAAAGAAGGTGGTATTGCTTAATGCACAAGATAATGTCGTGATTTCTACCTGAAACGCCAAAGCTAATGCATGGAAGTGACTTACTTTTTCTTCAGGGACTACTTCTTGAGTATATTCACCCAATGAATCTGCAGCTTCTGCAGATACATAATTTCCATCAGCATCTTTGTATGCTGTATATTGGACCTGCCACACACACCATTTAGAAGAGCATTCACTGATGGAAGAAAATATGGACAAACAGTTATTACTGACCTCCCCAAGAATGATTCCCTGGTTTATAACACACTTGAAAGGCTCTTTCGTGGAAACAATACCAATGTCATACAGAACCTGAAACATATCCAGCAGATAGTATGAGACTGAAGTAAATAATATCGGCTTAACACCACAGGCAGCCACATTCTGCGTAATAACATTGCACATGTTCCAAAACCTTAAAGCCCTTCCATACCAACTTTAACCAGCATAACTACCCAAGAGAGCGGACCCATGTAGATCTAGGCTAATAATTAGTTTTACTCTAAACTTCCCTCTTATGCTCTGTACAAGCCCAAGACTGCCCGAAGAACCACTTCCAACGAAAAAAAACTATTGAAAATTATGATATGATGCTTTGATCAAGGTAATTTGGATTATTAAAGGGCTTAACCACATAAGCACGTGTTTTTAAGTATAATCCTGTTTCTCACCCATCATTTCTTTCGTTAGTTAGTTAGTTAGCATTAGACAACCTAGCCAGAGACAAAGGCAAGAGAAGTCCAAACAAACCTTGTGCCAGAACCTGGCATAAAGTAAATGGAGTACAGCATGTTCAGCACCACCAACATACACATCAACTGGGCCCCAGTACCTGAGACAAGATGGTAACATGAAATTTAATGTGGAGAGGCAAACATATAAGATGCAGGATCTCTGCATTAGACCAATCAAAGAATATTAAACTGGTGGAAGAATATGAAGTGTAGAGGTTGATCTTACATTTCTTTCTCCTTAGAGACTAATTCTTTGGAATTTTTGGGATCCATAAATCTCAGATAATACCTGGTTGAAGAAGGAAATGCACAAAGTCAAATCCCAAAACTTTTACAAGACCATTTGATACCTCCACTTTACAAGTACATAAAGTTGCTGTAGACCACACCAAAACAATTACCAGCAAGAACCAGCCCATTGCGGCATGGTGCTTGTTTCTCTTCTACCAATTTTTCCAGATGATTGATCCATGGTTTGAACCTAATGAGAAACTAAATCAGCAGTATCCTAGTGGTATAAGCTGGAATAAAAAAATGTTTCACAGGTGAAATAAAATCAACCTGGTGACAGAAAACATACCCATGCCTCTGCCTTGACAATGGTGGTTCGCCCGTCCCCGTGGGTGTAAAGTCGTCTAACTCAGGAAGCAAAAGAGGCAGGTCTGTTTCGCTGAGTGGGACACTCTCACTGGTTTCATCAAAGAAAATGATAGGTATAGGTTCCCCCCAGTATCGTTGCCTAGCAAAAAGCCAATCCCGCAACTTGTAGTTCACCTGCAAAATTACAATTTAAGCAAATACATGTATTGCAATCTTTCACGGTCAATTTGAACCACCCCCAGCCCAACCCTTCCAATCACATGGGAAATGTATTAAATAAAGATAACACTACACCTTCTTCTTCCCATTGCTAGTCTTCTCAGCCCATTCACTGACTCTGGAAGCAGCTTCACTGCTCAGCAAGCCATTGATGTCAAGCCCAGAGGTGGAGTCCGAGGAATTAATAATTATCCCTTCACCTGAGTAAGCCACCTTGGAATCAGGCTGCTTTCCCCATCAGGAGTCACAACCCAATGAATGGGGATGTCATACTTTAGAGCAAACTCGTGATCCCGTGTATCATGAGCTGGTACAGCCATTATTGCTCCAGTACCATAACTGCCAGGAGCAGAAAGTATAGGTGATGCACATACTGTATGATGTGCTCTCTGGAAAGAGAACCAAGTTGAAAACACAAGCAAACATGTTGACAAGAAATATCAGGGACTAAAAGTCATAGAGACCACGTTCAAGAAAAATGCTTCCAAGATTAAACTTTGGTAATGAGACATCCTCTAAATCTTACAAAGAAGTGAAATTAAACAATCGACTAGTGATACACACCTCCCTAATACATAATCCGCAACCCATATAGGGATTGCTTCTCCATTAGCTGCATTTACTGCAAAGCTACCACTAAAGACACCAGTTTTTTCCTTCTGAAGCTCAGTTCTCTCGAGGTCACTCTTTTTCGATGCTATGTCCTTGTATTCCTCAACCTATTACAGCAAAATACAAAGTTATTATTCTGCTTACCATTAAAAAGAAAGAAATATGAACTCAAAATAAGAAAACGATGAGCGTACATCACCACGTTGGGCATCAGAGACAAATGCTGACAACAAGGGATGCTCAGGTGCAACAACTAAGTACCTGCAAGAAAAGGCACAGATGAATGCATGCCATAACCCAATCAAATTCAGTATGAAAGGGTTCCTGTACAGCTAATATGAGGAAGAAGAAGTTTTACGTTACTCCAAAGATTGTGTCAGGCCTGGTAGTGAAAACAGTCAGCTCTAGATTTCTTTCCATTTTATCACCATCAACAACACGGAACTTTAACTCAGCACCTTCTGATCTCCCTATCCAATTTCTTTGCATTTCTTTGATGCTTTCAGGCCATTCGAGGTCATCTAGATCTTCAAGAAGACGGTCAGCATATTCAGTAATCTTGAGCATCCATTGCCGCATTGGCTGCTTGTAATAAACAATGACACTGTAAAATTATAAAACCATTCAAAATGATGAAATCAAGATTGTAACCAAGCTAAAAAAGGTCTTATTGTTTCCTAAATCTCAGTATATCATTGCTTACCTTTCTTATAACTGGATGGCCGCCACGCTCGCTCACACCATCTATCACCTCCTCATTAGCCAATACAGTACCAAGAGCAGGGCACCAATTTACTGGCACTTCAGCCTGAACAAGTAAACACCTGGACAATGAAAATTTCAAACAAATACTGAATATTCAGACAGAAGAAAGTGGTTTTAAGTACCTGATATGCCAATCCTCTCTTGAAAAGCTGAAGAAAAATCCATTGGGTCCACTTGTAATATTCTGGTTCTACTGTGGAAATTTCACGATCCCAATCATAGGAGAAACCTAGTGATTTAAGCTGCAATTACAGTGCAAGTGCTCAAATGTAAGACCATAGCCCGCAATATACTAGAAGTTTAGAAACTGCTTTAAACAGTGTCAATGATGAAACTATAAAGTAGTAGCCACAAAAATTTCCCTGCTTCAGAAGTAAACAGAGAATACATATGAAGAAGCGTCTGCTAATGCTCTTACTTTCATTGATTGGATCCTCCATGAGAACCTCATAAAAAGATTTAACTTTGTTGAGTCCTTCTCGGATATCCTTTCAGATTGATCAAGACTATTGTAGCTTTTCTGACTACCACTAATAGTACCCTAGAGATAACCAATCCACTTTCTAAGCTATGAAATCAAGTAGCTAACACACCTCTCAGATGATCAAACCCCTCTTTGCAGTTTTCTAGTACATCTCACAAAGAAGCCAAAACAAAGTGTCTTCACGAGAGAAAAGAGGTCAAAAAGAAAATTTCAATGGCAGGTCTAGACACCAGATTCTTTCCCAAACACATCAAGACCAAGCTAATGCAGCTTTATGATGATGCCCTACATTAAACCAGGAAGGTAGGTCACCTGAATGCGAAATCGGTTAATGTTCCTCAAAGTTGTGATTTTCGGGTGGGTTCCGGTCTGCCAAACACATAAAAGAAGTCCTGTTACAAACCACTACATAACCACAGCAGAATTTTTCAAAAATGCATGTAACCACCAAGCCAAAATAGAAAAGAAAACCTCAATTGCATACTGCTCGGCAGGCAATCCAAACGCATCCCATCCCATTGGGTGCAAAACATTGAAGCCTTGCATTCTCTTGAATCTAGCCAGAATATCAGTGGCAGTATATCCCAGGGGATGCCCAACGTGTAATCCCGCTCCACTGAATCGAAAACAATCCATTAATAAAAGTAAAAAAAAAAAAATCTAACTTCCAAGAACACAACATGAAAACCAAACAAAAAAATGAATTCAGTCCCAATGGATAAACCTAAATTATTGGACTGATCACAACCAACCGAATTGCTCAAGACACTCAACTGAACTATGCTTCCCAATTCCCATCATTGGCCTAGTGACGTTAGCAACTTTCCCATCACAATCACTCACTGACGACAACAACAACAAGATACTAGAGAGAGAGAGAGGGAGAGAGGGAGAGAGAGAGACCTGGGATAAGGGAACATGTCGAGGACATAGAACTTAGGCTTAGACGTGTCAATCTCATCTGGGGTTCTGAAAGTTTTGTTCTTTTCCCAGTGTTCTTGCCACTTGGGCTCAATCTCATGAAAAGGGTACGCTCTTTTCACCGAAGGCTCTTGCTTCCGCTCCTGCTCTTGAACCTGAGCCAATTCACCGCTTACCCGACTCCTGATTCTTGCTCTGCCACAAGCATTCCCTCTACGTTTTGCACCATCGAAGTGAATACCCAAGAATTCGTTCTTGACGGTGCTTCTGGGGGTCAGTTTTCTGGGCAAGAATGGTCTCTGGCCCTGAGCAAAGAAGGGAATTGGAAGAGGCTGGTAAGGAGGCTGTGACAGCAGCGGGTTGTGCAAGTACTGAGAGCCTGTATTCATTTTTTGCTGAGGGAGTGTGTTGGAAGCGGAGGAGGGGAGGGAGGGGATGGAGGAAAGGATCAAGATAACGCAGACCAATCCAGTCGTTGATGGCGGGTAAAAAGCCTTGCCGTTTCTTTTATCATCTGTTCTGGGCTTTGCTTCTACATTTTAAAGCCTCTCGCTTGAGCTTCAGCCGAGAACGCAAAAGAACCGAGAACCTACCTTGATTGCCCGAGACTAAATCGGACCAGGTCGGAACCCATGGTTCTCGATTTCAATTTATTGAAATCAGTGGTTATTGATCCAATTTCTGATTGTAGGAGTGAAATCGTCCGCCTACCCACTTAGATCAGACCAGTAGTATATAAATACATATTTAAATTTTAAGAAAAACTTCCAACAAAAAAAATAAAAAATAAAAATGAAAACTTAAAAATCTCAAATCTGAAACTTAACACCCATTAATTGAATACCTGTCTTGTCTCACTCTCACCTCATATAAATTGTTTTTATATCTCTTACTAACGGCCTTGATTCTCAAATTCAATGTCCATTGACTTATGACATGATTTCTTAACTTTTAATATGAATCCAATTTTTTACTAATCTTGAAATTAAGAATAGAGAATTTTTTTGCCTTTTTCTTTACTTTGGTTGGCCATAAAACATTGCACTGAAGTCTGATGGGACTAGTTCCATACACTCACTTGGGAATTGGACTACATTGACAATCTAGTTTTTGGATGAATTTTTAACAATCTAGTTTTTGGATGATATAAAATTAAAACCGGTCCTTAATTTTAAGCAACGTCTCAGTGACAAAATGATCATCCCTAACTTCAGCTTCTTTTTTGGGTTATGTTATTTTGTGCTCGACGGGATAAGAGACAAACTGCTTTTATCCCTATCAATTCAAGGGATGGAAGAGTAAAGACCTTTGGTGCCTCCTCTACTTAGACTTGATGATCGGGCCATGTATTGAAACTAAATGTCCTTATTTAGACTCAACCTTGATACGAGAAAATACCATGTCTTCTTAATAAGATGAACCGAATCTAGGCGGACCTAGTCGGGTCTAAATGAATGGAGCCGGGTTCAAGAGAGGATAGGATTGCCCAGGCCCGCCCAAATGCGCTTCGGGCCTTGGGCCCTAACCTCAGTCAAGGATTGAGGCCTTGTAATCTTTAATTCCTGTCAACAGTCTGTTTCCCCCCCTTTTTGGTTCTTCAACTTGTCCTTCCTTCCTTTCTACCTCCTTTCCTCATTTAGTTTGTTTGTTTAAAGAGTGAGTTCTACCTCCGACTTACCACATCTTGTAAACTTTGCGACTTGCACACTAAATTTTTTTAGCAAAATTTCTAAAACATTTTCCAATAGATAAAGATTGACATGATACCAGTGAACCAAAAGTTTTGGCTGTTTTACATTGTTTTTACTGATTTTGGTCAGTTTCATCGATGTTGACAGAGAACACGAAGAAATAATCTTATTTCAAGAGAAATTTGCAGTATCTCAAAGCAAATCATGATGACTAACAATTAAAATAGGCTTACAATAAAACTGTTAAAGTGCCAAGATGAATAAAGCAAGGCAAGCATATATTCTGCTACCTTTCTACTGCATAAACACCTATTGACAGAGGAAAACACTATTGACCTTTTAGTCTCTTCAGGCCAAGCCAATATCATCCTACTTAATATAGTCTATAATCCTGATCTGAGTAATATGGCATATGCTTCTCTACAGTTGCAACTCAAACTTCCGGTTTGAGCTACATTTGATCCGGAGACAAAGACAAACCCAGGAAAAGGGATTTAGCCTATGCTGCTTGACACAATGTTCACAGAGGACGGTTCATTCCAACAGCACACAATTTTGGGGCTCGTGTTCATACAGCATGCCTTTTTTTCCCCCTCAGATGCCTCTCTAGCTACTACCTTCCTGACATAAGACTGATGGAAGAATGGGCTTCACAGAGGGAACCGATGTCCTGATCATCTCCAGTAGAAGAAAGTGTCGTCAGCGCCACCACTACCGACCTCATGGTGGGTCGAAGTCGAGGATTTTCTTGGGTGCATGCCTTAGCAACGGTGACCATCTGCAATGCAAACACTTGAGAAAGCTTTTTGAGTATGTGGACAATCATTCTATTGAGATAGTTGAGTCCTCCAATTAAGCCTATGTCAAATTCCATGGAATACCTTTCTCCATTCCATACAGAATACCTTTCTCCATTCCATACAATCAGCTAAAGAACTGTTTAGGAACTAGCTAACAGCTCATTTCCTAACAACTTAAATTTTTGGGACAAAAATGGTTCGTCTAACACTACCGAAGTACCTTATAAACTAAGTCCGGTGGGTAATCATCATCCAGCCTGGGGTCTACAAGTTTAAAGAGGCTATCTTTCGGATTAGGCTGGTTTAGAACATCCCAAAACTGCAAGACATTAGTTGTGTTCAGTGCAAGAAAAGCTGTTGGAATGGTTAGGACATTACCCCAGCTAGAATAGAGGAGAGAAATGAGGGCGTGAAGAAAAGAGGACCAACCAAAGCAACAAGTCCTTTTGCTTCTCTCGTAGATCCATCCATCTTTACAACAGCTTGTTTAGCAGATATGAGTTCATAGAGCACAACCCCGAAAGCATATACATCTACTTTGGGGGAGACGTCACCATATTTAGCATACCTGCACAAAAGCATTGCCGGTGAAACCCACTTCAACCTCAGAATCACAGATTCAGTTAGCAACAGTGTTTGCGAATCTGGCATTGCGAATGTTTCTGATGAACATGAATAACTTGAAAGTATGTCTTACTCTGGCGACATATATCCAAAGGTACCCACAAGACGACTGTATGAAGAAACACTTCCGTACTCAGTCAGTTTCGATAAACCGAAATCCGCAACCTGTAAACATAGATATGCTTCAATGGTAGAGAGAATTTCAAGTTACAAATCCACTTGGAGCAGAGCATTATCAATACCTTCCCCCGAAAGTCCCTGTCTATCAGAATGTTCGCCGATTTGATGTCTCTATGTATGTAGACCGGGACAGTGTTCTCGTGGATATACTCGAGCCCTCTTGCAGAATCCAGGGCAATGTTCATTCTAGCGGACCACGGCAATGGCTTCTTCTCTATTGAAGGGAACGAGGTTATAAGAAGAAAATGAAAAGTACAAATGTGCGATCCAAATGAGTCTGGAGGATCGTCTTACCAGAGCCACGCAAATGTTGACATAAGCTCCCATTTTCGAGGAACTCGTAGACCAAGAACAAGGAACCTTCAATGCAGTACCCTATTAAGCGTACCTGTGAAATGTTTTGAGTGCGTATTATTGGAAATCACTAAACATTCTTCTTCGTGGAACATCATCATTCAAAATCAACCAGACCAGGAGCTTTTTCTGTATTTTCCTTATCACGGGCTCAAGTAATTATACTACTATCCACTGACTACGGCAATTGAACTCTTGAAGCAAATATCTTAATGTTCATATGGTGATGTCAAGTTTGTGTCGGATATTATATTTGAATGTCCACACATCCAGTAGCTAGAACAGAACATACACCGATGAGAGTGAAGTCTCTCAACCAGATAATCAGTACATGAGTTTCAAAGATTAATCCCATTTATTGACCTTAGATCCGCTTCAAATGGAATAGTAATTGACTAAGTTGCTATTTTTATCGTTGAATTACTCAAGGAGAAAGTGAGTGCAAAAACCCCCCCATTTGGCAGGGAGACCAATTCAAGGCACCATGTTCATGAAATGATCAATCGAAGGAAAAGCTCCTACCAGGTTCAAGTGATGAACACGGGTCAGAACCTTCAATTCTGCAAGGAATTCCTTTGATGCATGCTTATCCATCTTCTTGATAGCAGTTTTCTGCATTTCAGCTTCACAAAATCAGCCTCTTCTTTTGACAAAGAAAGGCAGGCAATCAGTGTCATGTTCAAAATCCCTCTAGAAGAATTAAAAAATAAGTGATGGTAAAGTCTCAGAGGTTATTCACGAAAACCATGATGTATAACTTGTCAAAAAAGATTGGAACTTCAGCAGATGCGACCAGAAGCGTAACTAAAACCAGGAAGAGAGGAAGGAGCATAACCTATCCAGCACTTCAGTAGAGCTAGAAGCACAAGTTTCACTTAATGTTCTATCCGCATTTACTCTCACGTCTAACATCAGTGCTATCATCATCAGCTATCATTAAAGATCAGTCTCTCGCTGCTCTCAACTTGCCTGTTCTTTAATTTCCAGTCTGCTATTTTTGCTGAATTGTGATTTTATGCTTTTCAAAAGGCTTTTCAAAGTTTCTGCTACTTGTGATAATGATTAGGGAGTGAACTACGAACCTCGCCTCTCAATTCAGCATAGTAGACAGATCCAAAGCCACCTCTCCCTATCACATTAGTTGCGCTAAAGCCATTTGTAGCCTGGGCTAGCTCCTCATAATAGAACTCTACAGATCGGTATACCGTGATACCTGAGAGCTTACGTGAAGCGCCAGCATCAAGCTCCGATTCCGAAGTTTTTTCTTCTGAACCTGAATGCCCATGTCGTGCATAGTCAATGATCACACAAAATTCAACGCTCACAAACGAGAAACCAAGACAAAGATGATCTATTTAGTAAAGTATCGTTTGCTGTTTCGAGTGACGACAAATTGGAGCCAGAATTAGTACCTCGTCCGTGTTCAAAATCGCTCTCATCAGATGCTTTCAAAAGAGCCAATGCCTCCATCACCTTCTTCATTCGATAGAAACCAGTGAAGAGACAGAAAGCAGCCAATGCAATTGCTGCTACCCCTGCAATTGATATACCGGTGATGGCTTTGCTGGAGATTCCTGATCAAAATTGGACCCATTGTTACTTGCAGGATAGATTAAGGCCTGTCCTGATATTGGCCCTCAAGCAATTAAAGATGAGGGAACAATAAGGGAAGCAATGCTAATAAAAGATCCAACAACCTCGTCTGCAAAACAGAGAACAGGAGCTTCAGATTATCCATGAGAAACTAAGGAAACATCGCAATGAAGCTCTAAATTCACTCTCACACTCTGCAACACAATGACTCACCTTAACTTCAACGGCGGATAGTTCCCACTTGGATCTGCAACATTCATGCGAAGCAAAGTCAGGAACAACTTGATGAGTAACTGAGGATGAGAAAACCAAAGCCTTAATAAAGAGGAGAATCCTAGAATCTCTAAGCTTTTTCTTCAAGTTCTATAGGCATCAGCAATCAAACATTCTTCACTTCCTGACATCATTTTCATTTTGGTGAATCATATACTGGGCATAGGCTACATGTCACAAATATTAAAAGTCTTCCAAAGAAAAAGCAGTGACCATTTCTAGGACTAATTGTTGGGAGCCATGTTCAAGGGTTCAGCTGAGCTTTTCCAATGTCAAACCCAAAAAGCCCCAAGCTTCTCTCAGTCAGCTTATATAATATATATGTTGATGGCCATGTGTTTCGTTCAACATATAAGGAAGAGGAAATGTTGCAGACCAAAGAGCATGTCGCCATTAGAATGCTTATCAGGAATTCATGAGACTTAAACCGTATTGCTTTTTCTCGGGCACTTCCCTTGCATGCACACTCAGTTATTACCCACATTGTTCAATCGCTTGGACATCACGTGAGACGCACGACCAAACAGCCGGGACGAATTAGGCACACACATGCCTGGTCCACCAGACGCTCTCCAATCTATTAGATGTTACCTGTTTTCCATCCATTGAACAATATCACTTTCTACAGCAGCTGTCAAGTCTTTTTATGGGAAATGATATCCGATGATTGTCTTGATTGAATTGAATTTTACCGTAGTCCATGAATAATACGAATACTTTCATAATTGAAAAGATCAAATAAAGGTACGACCTTTAGCCGGCACAAACACCAGCCCCGTCCCTCCACTGAAGTTCGAACCCGGGTTATACAGCTCCAGCAACCGGGCGGGCAGGCCCGACTCCGCCGCCAACCCCGACAAGTTGTCCCCCGGCCGGAGCGGATACGTCATGAACGCCCCGTAGCTCCCGGACACGCGACGGTTCCCGCACGTGCAGTTCACCGTCACGTTGATCGTCGCACCGTCCGGTATCCGGTTGGGGTCATACTCGTTGACCTGGACCATCCACTCCAGGGTCGTCAGATTGGAGTACCTGAACCTCGCGACCTCCTCGTACGTGTCGTCCGACTGGAACACGTACGTGAAGGTGTGGCCGAGGAAGTCGCCGTTCAGGCAGCCGCAGGCGAAGGGCACGTTGACCCGCGTCCCGACGTCGACAGCGTCCCCGCCGGAGACGCCGGGGTTGTAGCGCTGCACCTCGGGGACTGGCCTGTTGAAGAGGGTGCTAATGTAAGTGAGGTTCGACGCCTCCCACACGTAGTACGAGGCGACGGCCAGCTCGCAGCCATGCCTGCACCTGGCCTCAGCTCCGAAACAGACGATCGAGACGAGCTGGAAGGCTAGTATCGCGAACTGGGTCGCCGTGGTTTCGACCAGTGATGGTGCTCCGATCATCTTCGCGGAGCGAGGGAAGCTTTGAGCTCAGGGGGCGGCAGCATTGGAGTTGGGGTGAGTCGACTGATTTTGAGATCAGTTGACCCGTGAAGATTGGAGGTCCTAGGAGTCAGCAGGTTTAAAAATGTTGAAAGCCCAATGCACATCTGGACATGCTTCGACCATTCAACATTTTGGAAATGTAAATTCACTGTTCATCTTCTTCCCTGTTCATTTTCATCTTCCCCGCCTGAGAGTCGAGCTTCTCTGGCAGCCGCCGCCGCCACCGCTACTCGTGCATACCCGGTGACCATCGCCTGGTCCACGTAACCTCAGGCCGCCATATTTGGCCATCTGGAGGCCAGATCTAGCCGTCCGGCGGCAAGATTTGGCCTCCGTGACCTTAGGCGGCCAGCTACCTAGCAGTTGGTTAACAGTTGGCTGGCTGCCGAATTTGATTTTTAGACTAAAAAAAGAAAGATAAAAAATAATAAAAGCCCATTACAAATGTAAGTTTTGTCAAACGGTATTTACGTTAAAACTACTTTTCACTACTATTTAATATTACAATTTATTAAGTGGTGTAGCATTTTAGAAAACCCTTTATGTCAAAGATATTTGTATTTTCCCAAATCATTTCTCCAAAGCTGAATCAAATGGGTAGAATGTAAAACGGGAATCGTGGGACATTGCAATGACTGATAACATCCAAGATGATGCATCTAATGTTGTTTTAATAATCTTCCTAGCATGCATTATGAAGAATAACTTGCTTTAATTTTTGTTGGAACCAAAAAATAATGGCAACTATGGAAATTTGGAACGAGGCACAAGTTGGAGGAGAATACTTTTCTGGTGGCATCTACCCATATGCAACATTCACTCTCTATCTTTATATATTAGCATAATACCTATGAAAACATCTAGGACTAATTGGTTCTTAGTCCGTTCCAGTGGAACCGGTAATTCACACAGCAAACAAAAAGATGAGCGGTAAAAAAAGAGCAAAAGGAGCAACCTCCCTCCCCAGAGCAAGGTTGTCTTTTTCAACCAGTTGTGGTGCCTTTCTCCCTCTTTTCCCTCCGATCTTGTTTCCTTTCCATTATTTAATGTGTTTAATTTATCCTTGACTCTCGAACCCCTACTCCCTCTTCCCACTCATTTCTAGGTCCATCTCCATGTCACTGGTTTTTTATTGCCTCTGGTGCAGGAACCCACTTCAGATTCCCCCAGTTGCATCACCCCAGAGTCAACAAGAAGACCAGGTCTTCCTTCTTTGGGGGGTGCACATGACGAATTTTAATTCATGGGCAGGAACATAGCGACAAAAAGAAGGAAGGGAGAAAAAAAAGAAACGAAAGAGGGGGGTGGGGCGTGCTCTGTTCTTGCACTTGGGGGAAGGAAAATATATATTATATATAATCAACCAATCTAGTCCAATCGGTCTGGTTCTCACATCGGAATCAGGAGCCGGACCGACCGGCCACTGATTTCAAGAATAGGAATCGGGAACCGGACCGCCCTCTCTGAGAACCACCTAAAGCCGGTCGGTTCAGTCCAATTCGAGTGATTTTCAATTCAGACGGTTTCCGTTGCACACCCCTAAAAACTTCCCACACTTAACACAAGTCTTCAAGCACTCCTGACTACGTTAAAATGAAACAACAAAAGTCCACAAAGCTAAAAGAAAAGGCACACAAACAATACTTGAAGTCTTTGCTCCTTCTGACGACGAAGAAACCTCACTCTCTTTGACCAAAGACAAACAAGACCACCCATTTTCCATATGAAAGTATTTACTCCTTGTTGAATGGCGGAGGTTCTACCCAAACATAACCCATCATAAATCATGATGATTTCCTTTTGTCTTTAATCTTCTCGACCACCATAAATCAAGACACAAGTCATGAATGTGCTCAAATCCAACAATCAGTTTTATATTATTCTAACATTCATACGATAATTCAGTCGTATAGATCCAATGGTGGCATGGAAGATTCCTTCAACTTATGTCATGATACTAAGAATGTAAGTGGGGCAATCAAAGGCCTCTGCTACAACTTTTTTGCATCGTGATTCTGCTCACCACAATTCTTTTTAATTGCATTGAGGATGTTATAAAACAATCCCTCTATCGATAGGATGGGATTATGAAAAACACATTACAATATTTAGTAGACGGCCAAAGCATTGAATGTTCGGGAAAATTAGGATTTATCGATCAGGTAAGCATCTGGTTTTCGTTCTTCAATTAATGCATCACATGATTCGCAAAATGAATTATTCTACTTATGTTCAACTCCACCAAATGATGTTTTGCTAATTAGGGCATGATAAGAGCGAGGCTAAAATCTTTGTACCGATTGATGAAGAACAAATCATGGGTTCGATACCGAACAGCTTGTTTTGTAGATAGGGCCTTGGTCCTTCGCTAATCATCTGATATTGCTGAAGTCATGAGAACCAAACACCCTTCCTCATTGCTATGAGTTTAGCTCCTGCACTTTTTCACTTCCAATCCATGGGCTCTCTCCTCGAATGGATTTCAGAGGAAGCGGTCCGCCAAGCTGCAAGTAACATTGGCTTTGTTTCTGATGCTAAGGTTGAAGCTGAGGGTTTTGCCTCTAGTAAAATAGGGAGGGCGATAGTTACTCTAGATCATTCATCCCCATTATTGTCCCTTCTGGATGTAGTTCTATGGAAGAAGGGACGACGAAAATATTGAGAACGAATTCATCCAAACTCCAGTGCATTTGGGGCAAATTGTGCCTAATGACAGAGGTGAATCCAGCCCATAAAAGCAGCCAAACAACAGTCAGAAAGAAGAGGAAAAGCCACTGGATTACAAATGAAGTTTCCATGTTGGAATTCTAAAGGATTTGGCACACCCCTGACGATTAAAGCCCTCATGACTCAAGAGAGACCTAGCATGCTTCATCCATTCACTAGCGAGGAAAAGGATGTCAAGTTTGAAATTTTAATGAGGAAAAAAGAAGGATATCAATGTTCTGTTTTTATTTTTTTTCATTTTCTTTCGTCATTTTATCCAAACATTGAAGAAGAAACATCTTTCTTATTTAACGAACAGAGTCAATCGCCGCGGCCTTTCTCCGCCTCACCGTCCTCAAACTTGAATGCATACTTCGACAATGAGCCAACCAATGTGACACGTTTCTGCTTTTATATTTTAACATAGTCTAACTCGTTGGTTTGTCCATAATGTTAGCATCGCATGGTAAAATTTCTGAAACAGAAATTGATTTCTGGCCAGAAATCAATTTCTCAATTTCTATTCCCCGGACGAGTTTCTGAGCAAAGAAACCCGTTTGATAACGACTCAAAATTTCTATTTTGAGGAAAGAAAAGGAGTCGACGTGTTCTTGAAGAAGAGGGGGTGGATAGAAAAACAATTTCTATTTCTACTTGAAATAGAGAAGCTAAAATTTTTAGCTTCGATTTCTCACCAAAAACAATTTCTGAAACAGATTTCTATTCCGGGGAAAGAAATCAATTTGCATTACCAAACGTTTTGTTCCAAACGCATTCCGAGAACAGAGAAATTGAGAAATTGAGAAACAGAAATTTTACCATGCGCAGCCTAGTAGTCTCCCACAATCGACTTTGATGGCTAGAATCCCGAAAGTGCAAAATAAACACATGATCCAGACATTTGCCTTCCATTTCAGCGGCACCTCAGTTAACACCGATAGAGCCCCGAACGATGAACAGAGTGCTCTAAAGTTTTTTGGCATGTAATTGTACAATTACATATGAGAAAAGATTTTACACCCAGATTTTTCTACAAATTCAAATTACTAAGCAATAGGCATCACCGTGCCTTCTTTGACATTGTTACAGTCACGGTTACGGATCAAACCATAATGTCCAAATATGATGTTTGCAATTACCTTTCATCTGAGAAGCAATTTTAACTCAATTTTTGAGGAATAAATGATTAAGTGCTGCTCCAACATAAACAACTTCAGCTGCTTCAATGCAGACTACTCTTGCACTAACTCATCACAATTGGTCTCATGACCAACAATGAAAATATATTATCATCCCAATTGATCTCATGATATATTCATCAGATATTTGCTTCTATAAGAAGATAACCAAATCGAATACCATGTTCTCGTGCAAGATTTCAAATCAAATAGAAGTTATGTGGTTCATTGAAGAGAAAAAGCCATGCGTTGTACTCTTAACTTCACCAAAAAAAAAAAAAAAAAAAAAAAGCCATGCGTTGTAGCACCTTAGTGGATCGATCAGCCATCATCAGAATGGAAATGTTCTTCTCATCCACAGCAAATGCATGCTGTGTAGGAAGGTGTCCTAAGATTTTTCCAAATTTCATCACCTGATGCTATGGACCCTCGAAAGGCAAGAACAAACAGAACAGAGACAGAAAAATTAGCTGCCGAATCCAACTCGTCCTGTACCCTTAAACCAGCAAATAAGAACCAAAGGCACATTGGAACAAGAGTTCAATGGTGTCGCTGATTCTATAGCTTGGGGTGTAGGGTATTTGGATTCTAACGGATTCAGAAAAAGATCCAAGAGAATGGAAATATGAAAAATCATCCTCAAAATCCAAAGAGTTCGTTAAAGAAATGCTTCTGAAGAGATGGGGATTGCAGATTAAGATGATTGATAATGTGAATTCAAAAAAGGTAGTCCTGAAAAGAACGAAACTTCACATGAATCACTGACGGATTCAGAAGCTACTCAGTTTAGCATCACTCGATAGACATCTCAGATCAAGTGTTGGATTATCTATATTTTTGCTTCATCCCCATCTTCTAACAGTGAAATCATGTCACGCAAAACCAAACAAACAACCCGCAGACTTTGCAAAGACGGCATCTTTATCAAGTCGTAACCAAAAACCAAGTCGAAAATCGAAGAAACGATCATAAAAACGAGATCTTTATCGGGGAGAAGAAGAGGGAGCTACTCAGTGGTGGCGATAAAAGCATTAGGTTCGATTCTGCCAGCGTTCCGTCTTCAACTTGCAAGTCAGAAAAGGGAGCTTGGTATCCTCATCGTAACTCCACTTCCAGTGAAAACAAAATCAGATCGAATCGAAATAGCACAATCTACTCATAATTTATCTATACTCTACGAATTTTCGGCAGAGAAAAGAGAGAGAGAGAGAAGCTCGGTTCAGCGGGGTTGTCGACACGCAAAGCGATCTCGAGAACGAGAAAGCCCTGCATTCCGGTCTGTTGAGCTTGAATTTATGGAGTCGTCATTGCCATCTCTCCCTTCTTGCCCCTCTTACGAAAACAAAGCAAACAAAGCAAAGAGAAAAGAGAACTGGACTTATCAGAAATCAAAGCACCATGAGAAAAACCAAATCTTGAAGAACTCTCAAGAGGCGACGACTGCTGTCGTCATATACTATTGTTAATGGAAACTAAAATCTAAGAATAAGTGATCATTTAAAGCATCGTTTTTGTGGCGAACCCAATAGCCATAGTAGGGGTTATGGCAGTTTTACGGAATGATTTGCCACTATTGAGTCAATGATGATAGTAACGGGCATGGCTACACGAGGAAATCCAATGGCCGATCAGATTACCTCGTGCTGGCCACCGGCAAGTCCTCCCAGCATGTGAAGAGCCACGCTCGAGCCCCTCTTTACAAGGCATGTTCATTGCTCTTAATCGACCCATTTTTCAGTGCAAAATGCGTGTCAATCGTCTCCTTTAGCATCATTAAATTCGATGGAGAGCCACTGCCTTTGACAAGACAATCCACTATCTCCCTATCTGTTTATTATGGTAAAAGGGTGTAATCGCAAATGGGAATATTCAAGGCATTCAGCTTAATAGATCTTGCCCCACTTTAAACCACTTAATGTTTGTGGATGATTCAATCTTTTTCCCCTATGGAAAGTTTAGTGAATGTCAAAATATTGCTGCAGTTTTGAATCAGTATTGTTATGCTTCTTGCCAGGCTATTAATTTGAATAAGTCATGGATGTTTTTGGTAGGGGTTCTGAATAGGAATCGTTCTCAGTCATGGAGAACTCTAAAATAGAGCTTTTTGAAAATCAACATAGATGGAGCTTAACTAGAAGGAACGATGGTGGTGCATTTGCATGTGCACGCAAAGATAGCTCCAAACAACTGGCCGATGGCTTCGCGTGATCAATCAAGGCAGCTTTCGCAACACAAACTGAATCACAAGCTCTCGTGGAAACCTAGTGTACTTTTATCCTCGATTTGGTGACTCCTTTGAACTAGAGTCAGATTGTTTTAATCTGATAAGCAGCCTCAAAAGCTCAGCACAGATCAGTTGGGACGTTCGTGCACTTATCAGTAGTGAAGACCAAGAGCTCTTAACGTTTACTCGAATTCTAAACGAGCTGATATTAATAGAGAGTCCAATAAAGTAGTAGATTGGATTCCGAAAGCTCAAAGAGAAAATATTGTCAAAATGAATGAAAATGATATTCCTGACCCACCCCCACTCCCCAAAAAAAAAAAAAAAAAAAAAGGAATCATCAACAAAATTTAAGATAGAAACTAAATAATCAAAGACATGGGCTTTGATGCTGGAGAAAACATTAGCTTCTCAAGTTATGCCAGCGCAACAAATTGGAAGAATAGGTGAAAAACGAGCCAATCTTGAATAGGTGAAAAAGTCAAGCACGAGTAGCTCACAAGTAGCTTGAGTTGCTTGCACCCTTAGCATAGGCAAAATCTGGAGGGAAGCCTGGTTATATTATTCAGGCGCCAAGACAATGTCTCAGCTATGCTTCCTCATCCTTGAACCGCGTATGACACAAAAACTTTCAGGGACATTGGTTTTAGATAATTACCTATACACGTAGTTTACCATGATGCCAGCACTCTGATGCTGTCCTTTCTCCGACCGATCTGCCATCCAATTTATTCTTTCAACCATCTGCTCCCAATCGAGGAAAAGATTAGGAAAGAGCAAGTTAATAGAAAATTTTGCATGTTTATATTTCTAGATCATTTAGAAGTTTTAACTTTTGTTACGAAAGATTTAAGTTTGAACAGTTTACCGCTCCATTTTGCAAGTGAAAATTGGCCACTGAGTCTAATGCTTTGCCTCTCTTTTTCTCTTGCAAAAGGTACCTGCAGTCATTTGACCAAGTTTCATAAATTTTGTAGGCAAATGCCACTATTATCTGCACAGCAAATGAAATTGAATGGCAAATAATAGCACTTCACCCAACACCAGAACTTGACTCATTGTTACATTTTGCAAATCACTATTGTTCAGCAATACTTGTGATCTTGTTTTCCACCATAAAATTGATTTTACTAACACGCCAGGCACATACTCAAGTTTGGATAGAAAAATTTACCTGGCACAGAGCCGCATCAGAGGAGGCTTCAATACTGAAAGCATTTCAGGTGAGTTGGTCCATGTGTAGTCATTTGTGGTCAGCAAATTAAACATTACTTCCATGCCATTTGTCATTGCTTTGTATTCCTGCAACCCAACCCAAAGAGTTGACCTTGTGATCAACAACAATTTATATGAACATAGAAGAGAGACAGACCAAGAACAGCTATTTATTCTGAAAAGGACATTACCAATCATAATTCAGCAAAAAGATCTCAGACAAGCAACTAAAATGCTCACAAAACGACAAAGAAAACACTAAATAATTTTTATCAGGAACAGACCAAAACTAGCAACAACTATATCCATGAGAAAAAGAGATTTCTGTAGATCATACAAGCCCTCCCAAACATTAGTCCTTTACAAATAGCGCAGAGCTACAGTCGACTAATTAACTAAATATTGGCAATCGAGAGGCAGATACTCACTTAACCATGGAGGAACTCCAAGGTTTAAATCTTCCTATTTTCTACTGTTGCATAACATGTCAGGTACTAAGTAAATGATGAATCGAAATCTTAATTAAAAAAAAAAAAAAAAAAAATGATACTGCATCCTCAATCAATACCTGCTTAACTGCATAGACAATTGGTCCATCTTCTAGTCTAAAATCTCAAGTTCTGGGTCAATTTACCATTGTATAAAATGGTACTTATGGGACATAAATCATGAGATAAGCTCCTCGAAGCTGTTTTAAACATTAACAATCTATACTGAGGACCAACCCATGTGTTTGATCTATAAGATCCATAATACAAGAAAAATTGATGGACCAATTCCACACATCGCACTTCCAAACACTACTTAAGGTAACTAGATGATGACAGAGACATGATGTTTCATCATCAATGCAAAATGATCAGAGGAAGCTCAAGAAGATTACACTCAAAGTTTCATGAACTGGGAATTGAGTGCACCAAAAGCTTATGACATGATAAAGGAATAGGCTTACTCAGACAAGTTCAAGGGCGCCCTGTCCTCTACTAGCTGATACAGTACTCCAACAGCTCTTCCATATCTCCTCATCTTCGGCACCTCCTAGTAACCCTCCACAGACTGCAGAACACTCCGCCGTTTCTCCAAATTTCTTCTCTTGAACAAAGTCAACCGAGTTTGGACCACCTTCAAGATCCAAGAACTGCCCAGCAGCCATTCCAGTGGATCCCACAGATCGGGCAATCTCCGCTATCACTCGGAGGAGGCAAGGCTCTGGCACGAGGTCAGATGGTGTCTGTGAGACTATGTGACGGAAGCCGAGAGGAAACAGCGCATCTCCAGCTAGGATTGCCATGTCAACACCGTATACGGTGTGGCTCGATGGCTGGCCCCTGCGTGATGGATCATCGTCCATGCAGGGAGATCATCATGAATGAGCGAAGCTTCGTGAACCTGTAATCATCAAATATGGATTGTTAAATGACCATGACATCAGAGATCAAATACTTTCTCAGAGCAGAAGAATTTGACATAATCTGAGACAGAAAGGAGGTTCTCTCAAAAATCAGCTAATGCCTCACTAAAATTTTAATGCTTGGTGGAGTCCTAATTTGTTGATAAGATCCTAGCCCTTAGACTGTAAACGTTTACTGGGCAAACGCATCTTTATTAATTCTACCCAGAAAACTAATGCTTCAATGACTACTGAACTAAACTATACTTGGAGTGAAAAATGCAGTGACCTTATTCTCGAGGCCTAATTACAGTAGAGCCTTTGCTTCAGCCTGATTCGATACACCATTGAAAGAACCAGCTAGTGACCTTATTCTCAGAGTCGAATAGGAAAAATGCAGCTAAATAGAAGAGCTTGTATCTCCACTGATGCACCTGACCAAGCTGGAGGCCTGTCTCCATTTTTTGTCGACAGTATTATCAGCAACTCAATGTTGAGTGATATATATCTCTAGGAGGATATAAATCAGCTAAAACACCAAGAGGGTTGATGATTATCAAACCAAAGAGGGATGGACTTTTCATTTCATTACCAATACCTACATAAGGCATCAAAATGCACCTGAGGTTGAGTATTTTCTCCATGCAGAGGTACTCTGAGCCTTGTTCATCTCCTTACTTAAGACGCCGTGTTCTGTAATATTTATCAGGATCCAGGCAACAAAGTGTTTGGTTTGGCTGTGACTTGGGAGGCATGTGCTAAATCACGTTGAATGTTTCAAGCTTTCATCATTCTATGTTGCTTCTCAAGAAGGTGTCAAATTATAAAGATGATGAAAACTCAGCCATAAGTGATCTCCCTCTACATTTGGCTGACATGATGCCAACACGTCAAGCCGATGTTAAAATCCAAAAACTAAGAAAGCAGTGAACTTTTCTCAAAGTTGTAAAAAGGAAAAGGAAAAAAACTTTCATTTACCAGTAGCATTTTTCACATCCAAAAACTAAGAAAGCAGCGAACTTTTCTCAAAGTGGTGAAAAGGAAAAAGAAAAAGACTTTCAATTAGCATTAGCATTTTTCACATTCCCATCTGACCAAAACTTACAGGGACCACAAAAAGCTTTTCTTGTTCCTCACTGTTCCAACTCTGAAAACTTAAAAGGAGTGCAAAAACATATACCTACACTGTACAGAGTATAATTAGGCCAAGTCATCTCCGGAGTTGACAAAACTTGGAACTTAGCTTTTCCACTTCTGCCAAGAGAGACTCATTTCCCTCACAAGCCTCTTTGGGTACGTCGAGCCCCATGGATTGTGCTTGCACGTGATGCAGAGGGTATAATCAGGTCAAGTCACCTCTGGAGTAGTTGAAACTTGGAACTTAGCTTTTCCACTTCAGCCAAGAGAGATGCATTTCCTTCACAAGCCTCTTTAAGTACTTCAAGCCTTCCGTGGACAGTGCTCGCTTGCGATGCACCCTCCTCTTGTGCATTCATTTTGGATGGGGATGACTTCTTGTATTGGATGAGATCCATCATCATTCCCTGCGGTAACAAATCCCAACGACAAGTCAAATTCAATCTACAAGTTTCAATAGAACGATCACGTATATGCCTCTTCCTAAACAAAGGGATTCGGGTAAAAATAGCAGCCATGATCTACATTGCATATACACATTTGTTGCAAAAAACGTATCTCCCGAACCCCACCACACCCCCTTCCTCATAATTTTATCTAGAACAAATCAGATAGCGAGTGTATGATCTTTTTACAAAATCCCAACCTTTCCACAATGGTGGCCCTGAATGATAACTATCATACATAGCCATCCAGCAGCAAGAGACCACCATAAAATTACTCCCTTTCACACAAGAAAAGAAGAGTAACCAGTAGATTGAACAAAGCATTCGATAGTTACATCCACATTTTACAAGACTGCTTAAAATTCAACTGCTCAACAGAATTGCATACCTCATGTTGTTGCTTCCGGGAGCAATACCGCAACAAGGACTTCACTAACTTATTTCGTAGCAAAACACGATTTTTGCATGATCAAGGAAAATGAAAGAGGAGATATGGTGCAGGACAAGCGTTAATGCTAGTGATCCTCTAGCAGCAGCTCTTTCAAGTGCTCCAGAAACCCATGACTTCACATATGCTTCTAAGATGTGTTCATCATCCTGCAAATGAAAAGACATGAAACTCATTAACAACCTTAATACAAGTCTCTAAGCATTTACACAAGATCCTCAGTGAAGTCATTCCTCGGAAATGGTGTATTGTGAATGGAATAGCAGCTTCTGAAATTTGAGAACTACCAAAGCAGGAAAATAGCGTTTACCCAGAGATAACATCTACCCTACATCTAGAGTTCATAAAATATCCAGCTTGTCAAAGAAATTTTACATTTTTCTGGTGTGCCAAAGAAAAAACGGAAAGTATGTCACAACTGCATAAAGTAAGATTCTTGAACAAGAGAAATACTTGTGATGGCAAGCAGCCACTTCAGAACATAATGGTTCGAAAGTGTAACAAAAACCCTGAAGGCATTAAGTGAATGGAGACTACATATATAATGGACCGTTAGAATTCCATAATTAAGTGATATAGTATATACTTTAGAATCCCCTCTCACATGCAAGCTGCAATGAAGAACAAAAAGACAACCATCCTACACATGAAGTAGATATCAAAAGACGTAGAATGGAAGATAATTTTCTTGCTCCCAGATGGAAGAACAGGGAATGACATAATAGAAAACCAATCATGAAATGAAATATTAGATGAGACATTAAGGATATAAATTAGGCAGAAAGTATATAAGAGCGACTGACCCCATTTTGAGTAATATGGGTGATATATTTACTTTAAGAAAAACAAACCAATACCACAATTCCACTGCTTGAACAAGTATGTTCATGATGTTTGAACAAACAAACAACAAAAGAAGAGAACAAGTATTTTCAGGAACGATACCTCAGGGGGTTCGAGATAACCTTCAGCAGTGGCTAGGCACTTATCTAAAGGAGGCAGAAGATCCAGAACCCGAGCATTAGACAGTGCATTCCATGCAGCAAGTCTTACAGAAACTTCCACATGACGGTGGAGGTACAGCGCGACTTGACGACCATATGGCAGATCACCATAGGATATTGCAGCAAACTGCTCGACAAAAGCTTCAATAAATGTTGAGTAACTATCATGAATTTCTGATCCAAATTTTAACAATCCCCATTTATTTGCGCTACCCATTTCAGGCTCATCTTTCAGAGTATGTCTAGTGCTTCTACTTATAATTTCTCGATCAAGAAGCTGTCCAAAGAGTTCTTGTAAAGCTTCATAAACATCTCTACTTCTCTGCTCTTCAATCACAGACAACCCAACAAGTAAGATCATGGACAAGGAGTGAAATTTCCAAATTAGTGACACATGTTGAGCAGGTGAAGTGATATCTGTGCATCCCGAATGAGACATTGCCTCCACGCCTAATAGAAAGAACATTCCAGCTTTAGCAACTTCAGATAGATCATCACGATCCTGAACAAGATTAATGACACCAGAAACTTTCTGATCTGTACTGTGCAAGCCATCCCCTAATGAACTGATTGGGCTGATGAACCAATGCATGGGAAGTGGCAGTCTCTGGTAAGCCCACTCCACAGTCAGATTATCACAAGGAGGATGTTCCTCTTTCTCATCTGACATGTCCATATCCTCATGAATGGTTTCAAGAGAAAAACTATTTATTTGATTTGCTTTATGCATGGTACTCTCGCTGCCTTCTATGGAACTTGCCTTTTTCTTTGCACACAACCATCTCTTTCTGAAATGGGAAGACAATAATTTGCTAATATGATGTAGGTCCTCTTCACTATACTCCCACGTCAGAGATCTCCTGCTAAGAGAAAAAAAGTGCTGAATACATATATTCAAGCACTTTAGAACAGGGACTTGAAACAGAAAGTCAAATGCCTTCTCCACAACAACCCTATCCCTTGGGCCAGCAGTCAAACAAGCTCCTAAGGCACCATTAACTCTATGCAAAACAATGGCTTGGCCCTCACTGAAGGCTATATGCTCAACCAACACCACTGGAACAGTTCCAAGCAAGTACACAAGAAGACCTGCATCTTTTTGTGCCAAAAGGACACGTGTTGACCAATATCCTCCACGAGAAGCACCCCATCCGACCCCAACTCCTGGAGCAGGACCTCCTCTTCCAAACGTCTCTATGGACGGGATTGAGTGCCATTCAGAAGCAATTACATTTAAAAGGACGTCAAGCACTTTCTGTAGATCAAGAAGAGAACCCTTGAGCATACCATCCTCAAGAATTTTCTCTTCTGCTGAGATGGAAAGTCCTTTTGTTGGAGGACTAGACATTCCAGCCTTGGCTAACTGAATCAAGCGATCAATTTCAACCATCAACTGCACAAATCCATGGAGACAGCACACAGAAGCCAAAGAGGTTCCACTTTCGCTTTTAAGTCTCAAATGAGACAACTTTTCAATGAACGATCCAACTCTTGCAGAATCTGTTCTGTTATCTATGCTGCCATTCAAAGAGCTAAAGAATCCTTGCCGAATAATCTCTAAACCAATTTTTGGTACAAATTGGAAGCCAAGGCAGTGACTTGCCATCATCAGAGCTATTTATTGCATTGTCTGGCCCCACTCTTTCAAGAACAACTGACAGCATGTGCATGACCGAAGAATAAACCCACAATAAGGACATCAGAGATTGAGTTCTCAGGTAATTTTTCTTTCCACTTTGCAACTCAAAGAACCAAGAGATGCAAGAATCATTCATCCATTCTATCCACTTTATTCCATGATCAACCATTGGGATAACATAACTCCAAGACCATGATTCAGTACCATCACCAGCACACTTTGTATTTTGATTGCCTGTATGTTTCTGTGAATGAAACTTTGGAAGTCTACAAGCTAAAGCTGCCAGAACAAGGTATGCCTCAATGGATATTGAAAGAAGTTCTCTCATGATATTATTCTCCGACAGTTTTTCCATGGAAGGTGGATTCAACCACAAGCACAAGGAATGAAAGATATCTGAGAAGAGTGAGATGCAATATCCATACTCTATGCAAGTCCTCCACAACCGCAATTGTTCAATCATCAGAGACGAGGAAAGTCTGCAGTGCTCTTTTCCCAGTTTAGTCCATTGGTCAAGCGAATAAGCAGGTTGATACAACTGCCATATCATGGCATGCACTGTTCCACTCCTTATAAGCTCGATGCAATACTTCCTATTAGATTGTGCCAATACCTTTCCAAAAGTAAACAGAAATGAGTTTCACTGGCTAAGGGACCAATTGTCCCATGAAAGATTAGACTAGTGCAAGATGCATACGAACTGATAACTCACCCTTAAGAGTGTAACAGATTTTATCTTGGAAGGCTGAATTTCCATACTGCTTTTCATGGAAAATCTGTGGACAACTATTTGGATGAGCCTTGGACAGTCCATGATAGCACATGAAGCAGTTGGTGAATGTCTTGCTATTGCAATTAGAATAGAGATCATCCGTTCTTCCAGAGCTTTGGTCGGATCTGTCTGAAACCATTCATTTGAAGACAAAATGATTTCTATACGAAGTAAACAGGTCAAAAACTGACACAACAGTTAGATCATGCTACCTCCAAGATATAACGAATTCTTGGCAGAATTGCCATCCTGACTAAACCTGCAATAAAATCTTGACCAGCAACCACAATATCGTCCTGAATAGTGCGCTTCCCTTCAGATTCATCATCAGCTGTTTCTTCCATAGGAAGAACGTTAGAGGATTTAGCACTGTACTTCCAAAACCCACCATGAAGCAAACCGCCATTAATTTCTGGTTTACTCCTAAACACTGGGGCAGTGTAGAGATACTTTCCGTGCATACTCATTCTCTAAAAGAACAACATATCAAACTTAAACTCAACCAAATGAAGAGTTACAACAATGATAAGCATCTCTGAAGAAAATTTTACCTCCAATTTGTCAAAGAAGTTCTCGTTTGAATCAGAGCTGAGTATGCACTCAACAACTCTCGCACATGCTAAAACTACAGAATTGTGGTTGTCATCAAGACACATCCTGCAAATACACAGCATTAAATTAAATCTTCAACTTTTTCAAATGGATGGATATGATATCAAAACCTAGAAATATAAAGCCTTTTGGGAGAAATAATCTTAATGTAGAATTTATCATCCAATGATGCTCAGAAAAGCAGTGTAACATTAGTTAGAAGCAGCTTAGACCATAACAAAGTGACCTCATTACTTAGATTCCCAAAAGTATCTGAAAATATAGAAAGGGATATTCAAGCACTAGTCAATCCCTATAAGCATTGCAAAGCAGTCCCATCACTGATTCAACATGTTGTGGAGTGTACCTATAACAGAAGAACTAATGCTCCAGTGAATAAGGTAGTTACAAACAAAAAAAAGAAGCAGTATTAACAATTTCCTCATTAGTGTAAACTCTTTTGAGGATATCAAGGAGCCCATGTCAGCGTTATGGCTTAGAATTATTTGTATATATAAGCTTAGCACAATAAAAGAAAATATGGAACTTCCAGTAACAATGCAAAAATCAAGGCCATGTCCACGGCTTATTGACTAACAATATGAAGGAAGGATGATGACAATACTTATGCAATAAAGATTACCTCAATGTTAAGACAAGTTCCGGTTCTGGGCCGAGTGCAAATGCCCAGACAGCCTCCCAATCCACTGAATCCTTATCAACATTAGAATATCCAGTAACAAGATCAACTTGATCCCGGCAAATATTGTGCATTGCCTTGTCAAGTACGGAAGCGAGAAGATGAAGTGCAAGGGCCCGTTGTCCCGGAACCTGAAGCATCAAATCATTATTTACCAAATATGCCAGAAGGTTTATGTAACTTAGCAGTAAAGGATCTGAACTTAAGAACAAACACTAATGAGAAAGCAAAAACTATCTGATTAGCTTCGATTCTATATAAGCTAAGCACTGATTTAAAAGGCAACTTACCACACTTCTTGTAAGTGCCACCGCTTCTTTGATAGTATAACCCGCAGCACCAGGGTCACCTTCAGTCCTCAAGAAGTCTCGCTCGGCAACATTATCAGCATTCTGCCTGTTCTGACCTGAAGTATAGTCCCGATAAGTGATATAATCACAGAAAATATATATAAATTGAGACATAACTTGAATTAACATTAAAGAATTCCTCTGATGCACACTTAGAACTCAAGCATAGAACATGCCATACTCTGATCCAACTAGATGAGAAAGCTAGACAAGAAGGTAAGTTATTGAATATACACTTCCAAAGAATTCAGCAAATGAAATCTGGGGAGCTAATCAGATTAAACTGCATATATTAACCCTATCACTCATTAATAAAGCTGTCTAGTGAGAATTGGTGCGGTGACACCAGAGATGCCACACCAGTCAGACATCACCCAGGTGTGGAAATCTGGGAACAGGAACATGTGGTTTTCAACCATAGGTTGACATAAGGGTAGGACCTACAATTGAAAAAAAAGGCGCTTATAAAGAAAGCTCATCCTACTTGTGTTTATTAAGGAACGAAAGCCAATCCCAAATTCTATAGTCATCATTTTAAATTAAAGTTCTTATACAGGTCAAAATCCATAGCAGCTCAAGACATTGCAGTCCCCAGCAACATTAGGTTTTGCTATTCAAATCAGTTGATGAAGATGCCCATGCTCCATTCTTGCACATTTCATTAAAAGAATAGGTCAAGCTAAACGAACCTAATCACTACATAGGAACGCACTAGTGTGACACCTTAACCTATATTGCCTTAGTTACTATATAGAGACTCATTGGTGTGACTAGCGCATGATCTAGCTAGATAAGTTGCTCCCATTATTAAGTTACTAGTGCATGTCAACCCCATTTGTAATGACTAATAAGATGTGAACTCATTGAAGAACTAGGTATCTTATTTTTGGAGAAGGAACCATCATCTCGACTCAAAAGGCGCCAAAAGAGACGCATAACAAGAGACACTAACTTGAAGTGATAATATTAGCAATTGACTTACCAGTCCCCACAACTGGGTCAATTTCACTTCGAATGACATTTCCCTCTAATGAAAATCGTAATTCTCGTACAGTCTCAACCCTATGAGTCCAAGCACTCCACAAACTGCCATCTCTTGGTCCAACATGCTGGATACCAGCATGATCCTGCTGACTTTGTTTATCTTTTACAGTCTCCGATGATACCAAATTAGATACTCCATCCCTCGTATTCCGTGATTCTGCATTCTGAAGAGACTGAGCCCCACTTAATGGACTACCCAGTGTTCCATCCATAGCTATCTGAGAGCCTGACAAGTTTTGCTTCTTGAATTTCTCTTGACCCCTTCTTTTTAGCAACTTGAGCAATGAAGGGTCCATCTTCTTCATAATCTCAGCCCGAGCTTCGGCAATTTCATCAGGAGACATACTCTGTAATCGGGCACGGTTCTCCGCATCAATTTGACTCTCAAGAGAAGAATGGCTATGCCCATCATCACTGACATTTGATCCAAACAAGGAGGCTGTAGGCGAGCTTGACAATTGATTTTCCTGCTCTCTAGAATGATCGAGAAACGAGGAACTTAACTCTTTTGCCTCGTCCAGCATTCTTACAGATTCATTGGTTGAAACTTTCACTGAACCAGTTCTACTGCTAGTATGCATAGACCCCAAATCTCCAAGTAAATTAGCAGCCTCAGCACTCTTGTCACCGTCAAGGGAACATCCCTGAACTTGAGCACCTTTACCTGTATAGCTCTGCAAACCAATCAATGCAGAAGTCTTACCATCTGTGATAGCCCCATATGTTTCATACACAGGCTCAAATTTTGATTGTGTTTTTGCATCTACTTCCATAGGAACTGCGCCACTTAAAGATGTATCATCTGCGAGGTTCGGCTTATCTTCACTTTTGATCACCTCTCTACCTCGCACTTCAGCCCCTGCGGATCCATGTTTTGTATTTTTACTACCAAAAGAGGAATCATTTCCAGCGACAAGCTCCCTCCAATATTGTAAGTTCAATTCCCTCTTCTCCTTTCTTTGCACTGGTCTAGCAAGAGCTGCGATCCGCTCAGAAGCAGCAAGCTTCCTATCTTCCTGAGCATCCTCCTCATGATCATCACTGTCATGATCTTCGTCCCATCTCGTGCTAACTGGACCCCAATGCTGCAGATTGACATTTCACTATCAACAAAAATAAAATAAAATAAAATACCAAGGAAGTTCCTTGTTCTATCAGTTCCCAAACAAATAAAAAAGACCCTCAAACTCAACCAATAACTCAATGCCATACCAGGATTTTACCTTCTTCGAGCTCCTACTCAAAACTAAAAAACTTCACCACTAACTTTACCACTACACATTCCAACCCGTCTGAAACACGTTCCAAACCTGCCCTTAAACCAATGGCTAGATTTACAAACCAAACACGAAACTGCCAACCTTAACACTCACCCATTTCCCTCGCTTCACCGAAGCAGGACTGGTGACCTGTCCCGAAACTCCGTGTAATGCTTCCATTACTCAATAAACCCAAGAAAGCAGACAAAGATTTTCAAATTCCCACCACCCAGAAGAAGCGCAAGAAGTTTCAGGAACTCACGGGGCCGTGAGAACGGTGCCGCGCGACCGGGAAGGGGAGGACGGTGGCCCTTGGAGGAGGGGTCGGGGCGGCGAGGGTCTTGGTCGCGGGGATGTCGGAGATGCCCTTCTCGACAATGCTCCCGATGAGTATTGAGGCGTCGTCCTCGTTGACTTGGGGCTTGATGGTCCCCGGTACCTTGCCGCGAGGTGGGATTTTCCGGCTTCCTAACCCGCCGCTCTTTCGCTTGTCCATGGCCGCCGCCGCCGCCGCCGCCGCCGCGTTGTTCTTGAGCGGCTTCGATGTCTTCTTCGAGCTCCAAACGAGCTCTGGCCGATTCTCGCCGGAGGTGGCGCTGGCTTGAGAGAAGAGGAAGCGCGGAGCCCTTTTCACCTGTGAAGAGGCAAGACTAGGTACGTTTGGTTCAGCATTTAGAAAGCTGGTTGAGAAAAGGAAAATGCAAGGTAGTTTGGCTTAAAAGAATATAGAGGAAATGTAAAGATTATTCAGTAAATTCTGTTTTAAAAAGTAACTTTGAAAAAAAAAAAAAATTATTTTGTAAAAAACACATTTGTAAAGCTCTTTTGATGATTAATTTAAATATTTTAAGTTTTAATTTGTTTAAAATTAAAAAATAATGTTTGTAATTTTTTAATTTATATGTGACAACAATATTAAATATGTTGTGTAGATAATTTTATTAAAATTAAAATTCTTTTTTTTTGCTAAAAAACATCAAATGGAAAAAATTTACATGCTCTTTTTCTTAAAAGAATATTTTCATTACAATAAAAATATGATAACATATGCTTTGAAAAAAGAAGCTCATTCTCCTTAAAAATTACAAATATCCTTAATTACTTCCTAATTTCATAATTATTTGATCACGTAAATGTACCATATCAGATGTTATATTATCATTTAAAGCATTACCCTCCTCATTTACATCATCAGAATTCGTTAATTTATAATCCAAATCCACTCTAGCAAAATGTGCATCATTCAGAGCATTTCTTTGTATATAATTGTACAAAGTCATTATTGCTATCACAATTTTCACTTGCTTTATATATGAATAACTTTAAAAGATGTCAACTTAAACTTATAAGTCAACATTTAGAGTGAAAAAGCAAATGTTTAATTGATAAGTTGTGCAGACATGAAAACAAAAAAAGAAACAGTCACACCACTTATCCACAAAAAAATAGAGCATGAATTATGAAACTAGCCGATATAAAATGTGAGGATCACTAGCCTAAATTGTAGCAGCAGAAGATAAACTCAATGGAAAACACATAGCTCATGTGTCATGCTTACTGTTAACAATCTGAATGAGGTAGCATTAACTTAATCATCTTCATTTAACAAGGATTGACTGTTATGGCGGACGAGCAATGCACAGAGACATTCATGAATAGCCATCAAACAGAGCAAGAGACCACGAGCTAGAATAAAAGGAATAGGATTCTAATCGATGGACATTTAAACGAGACAATCCTAAATTCTTTTACTGCATTTGGAAATATTTTCTAAAGCTGACGATGTGTGAGGAATGAGAGGAGCAAAGCAATAGCAACCAGAAGGCCCAAACATAAAAAACTCACCAAGAATAAATGGAGTCAAATATTAACAGTTGTTGAATATAACTGATACTGTAGGTGAACTCAATTTCGTTGGTCGATCAACTCTACAGCAGCAAATAATATAAGGATTCAGTGGAAGAACACCCAACAAAAGCAGTAAATAAAACAAAGAAAAATCTACCGATCGCAGAAAACTTAATTAAGTGGGCAAAAGTAGGAGTGTCAACGGTTCGATTTTTGAAAACCATTATAAAGAACATTCGAACCGAACCGAATACAAACCAAACCAAAATTTCGGTTCGGTTCGGTTTGATTTTTGGTTTTTGATTTTAGCTTTTGGTTTTTCGCCCCCTCCTTGGCCAGTAAACCTTCACCTCTCACCCTCTCTTTCAGCCATAACAACCAAGGCGTGGATTAGGGGCGGGTATTGCCCTGCGGAGCTCTGAACCTCAAAGAGTAAGGGGACTGATTTATAGTCCCTGTACTAAAAACGAACACCCACAAAGCAAGGGCCACACAAAGAAACTAACAAAACAGCGTGAAAATTCACAAAGCCATGTCTAATGACCAAAATACGCTAAGGACAGAACGAGAATCAAAGAAGACAATGTGAATCTGGTTCAGGCATTTCATCAAACAGGTGGGGTGCATCGACTAAAGCGTGAACGCCAACAAATTCGGGGACTCGGATTTGCATTCGGGTTCACAACAATCATCAAGCCAAGACTTAAAAAGGACCGGGCACAATCCGGCGGGACCAGAACTCGCGTGAGCCGAACCACGATGAATCCCAGTCCTGCGAGTCCGGAACGGGCCAAAACAGGGCAGAGAAAAAGGGGTCGGCGGTGCTCCCTACCAGTACCCGGCTCGGGTTGGCGAATGAGGGCGAGCTCGATAGAATGGACTACGTCCAGTCGCCTCGCACACCTCTGAGCCAGGATCCTCGGGAAATCGACATGGCCCGAAAGAAATAAATGAAAATAAAGCCGGGACCTACCGTGGGAAGCGGGAGTCGGGGTCGAAGGGGAAGGCGGAGCCGTTCACCCTGCCTTCGAGCTCGCACTGGACCTTCAGCTTCTGCTGAACTGATCTGGCGCCGTCCCCGTCCTTGTCGCCGTCCCTCAATCGGTCGCCGTCGCCGTCGCCGTCCCTGCCGCCGTCGCCGTCCCTGACGCCATCGCAGTCACAGTCGCCGTCGTCGTCACCGTCGCACCTTCAAGCTGACCAAGACAGAGGAGGGTAGAGGGGAGAAAATTAGAAATATGATTTGTTGGTTTAGTTAATGATTCTATTTTTTGTTCGGTTCGGTTCGGTTAACCGATGAAAAAAATTTCGATTTTTAATAAGAATTGAATTGAATGAAAACCAAACTGAAATTGAATCTTTTGGTTCGATTCGATTCGATTTTCGGTTGATTTCGATGCCCTAGCCAAAAGAATACCGAAACGCCGTGAATCTATGTTCTCATTTTGATTAAAAGCACACTCGCCAATATAATTTTCTCAACCCCTTACACCCCACAACAAACCCAGATGAGAAGAAGAATCAAGCAGAGGAAAGTCAATTGTTATTACGCAATCTACACAAATCTGCAGAAGCATCACAGGCGGACAGACTACCCAAATGATGACAACTTCTAGCCTTCTCAATGCCAACTTTCAACTTAAAGCTCATTGGAAAATAGTTGCCAAATACCTCAGGAGAGCATTCTCTCAATAGATCACAAGAGAAGAGAAAATGATTTAGAGATAAGAGAGAAGTGCTCGCTCAAAATTTTCTTTTGAGTTCGAAATAATTCTCCTGACATTTGGCCCCACTTTAGACACACGTAGCAACTTTAGTGTCTTTTCAATTTATTGAGCCAGCACAACTTATGTCGACTTTTTACAAGTTGACTGCTATAAGAACTTCTTTCCCTCATCACCTGTAACGCGAATTTTTCTTTTTTGGGAGCTAACAAAACTCCTCGTGAAATTTATCCTGACTATTAACGCTTGAATCCAGGCCTTGTGAAAGGACAAGAGAGCAAATGAATTGATGAACCAATCAAGCTCGGCGATATAAATCGAAATCTTCTTAATATACTCAACATCATTGATTATAATTTCATTTGCGCAATTGTCGCACCTCCATGGGTATATTCTGTTAATCACTTCGTAAAATAGATTTCGCAGAACTTTTGGATATGCCCAATGTGACTCCTAATGCACTGTGTACTGCTGATGAAATCATGAGCACCACACGTTTCCCCTTCATCAGAATTATCCTTTGCCATTTTTAGACATACTGAATTTCTTGAGAATATTACTGAATTTTGTCATTTTTAAATGCAATTTTATCCGTGTGACATGTGGAAAATAAGCATGGAAAGTCTCTGGACAGAAGTGCACTTTCCACCTGGGCACTCGAAGATATTTTACTTAAAGGCCACTGCAGATATTTGCATTGGCAACTTCAGCACAAGAATCACACACAAAAGATAACGAAAAGCTTCAAGCTCTTGTGCTCCTGACCAGCCATGGAGTCCTGCACGATCCTCCCGTTTTCTCGGAGCCTCTTGCTGATATCTCGGAGACACGACAGAGACGGAGCCTGTCCGGCTTCATTGCTCGTCAAGCGCCGGAGCTCTCAGCCCACTCGCATCCATTGCCAGAAGATGTACGTCCCCGGTAAGACGTTTCACATGCTCTCTCTATCTTTCTGCCCCTCTCTCTCTCTCGGTCGATCGATATTTGATATATTTGCATTGCAGGGTTCGGAGAAGGATCGCCGGAGAGGAAAGCTGCGAACCACCTGCACAAGTTCTTCACTTATATTGCCGTCCGGATCGTCAGCGCACAGCTGCAGGTTCTTTGCTTTTTATTTGCTTTACCAGCTCGAGGAATGAGAATTTTGAGTGGTGCTGGATAGTCTAATCAGTGAACTATGCCTGTTTATCGAATCGACCCTAATTTTTTGATGGATTAATGATGGTGTCGGACCAGTTCTAGGGTCGTAACAGCTACGAGTGTGTGTGCATGTTTGTGTCTGCTTGACCTTAGTGAGGATAATGCATCGATGAAGGTTGCCTGGATCTATCCAAGTTGATGTTTTTAAGGCAATTAAGAGCTTTCAAGAGCTATAAAACTATCGGAACTGCTGATTTCTATGTTTTCTCTGTTAAGTATACGTGCTAGGGTGTGCACTGTAAACAAAATCCGTCGTCATCACTGTCTTATTACGCAAAATATATGGCGACACTGATGAACATAGCCAATACACAGCACTGTTTCAATTTTACGAAGTGCCCATGTATATTTGGGGCAGTTTTATCTTTTACTGGTGATTTCCCAGTGCAGAGCTATAACCGGGAAGCATACGACGAGCTGACGGAGTTTTTGAGCCGACACTCTATAAACGACGGGGACAAATTCTGCGCCGACTTGATGAGGGAATCCCCAAGGCACCAGATCTTAGGTTAGTTTCTTCCTTATCCCTCTGGACTAATCCATCGAGGAAATTCATCTTCTCGCCGATGCTACTTAAACTCTATGAAACCGATGATTCCAACATCAAATGTAATATGTGCCTGTGTTTTGTTCTGTCCTGCTTATGATATTGAACTTGACTTGAGCTTTGGTTCTGGTGAACGATGGTCCTGTCTTCCGAACTGCGAAGCTTTGCGCATTTTAGAGGTATGTCGATCCACTTCTCTCTCTTCCTTCCTTTCCCTTTTCTATTTCGTTGTTTACAGCATCTACTTATGCAATTGGCTTACACAATGTTCCAGGTTCGATCAGCATATTGCAAGCAAGATTTCGAGTGGGATAACCTGAAACGACTAGCTTCCAAGGTAAAGGCGACTTTCTTCTTATGTACAGCTTTCCCATTTCGGAGGCTCATCGAATTCGATGATTCATGGGAGTGATGATTTTTCAATCTGCAGTTGATGGGTGAAGCTAACACAACGCTCATGAGGGAGTACGTGCTGGAAACCAGTCATGTGGAAACTGAGAGCGGGAAGTGATCAGTTTTCTGGTCCATTTCACCATGTGCTTTCGGGCCATACACACGGATCTGTTCTGTCACCATTGTACAATACTGTATAGCGATTTTCAACTACCGCATAGAAGGAGATCATTAGATGAAGATTCCTATGTAAAGAACTTTCCTTTCTCCTATGACGAGGTCCAACAGAGTTTATATTATGAAGAGATATCGATACCACCATTTCTCTACATATTTTGTCGAAAGTGAACTACTTCTGCTTCCGAGAAAGTAGATTGAATTAGTGCCTCAAGAGTGTCTGAAGTTTAAGGGATTGGTGTCTTCGTCGAAGAAACCGGTCGGTCCTAGTTAAAATTGAAAGGCTTGGAGGTTACTATTTTATCAAACCCCACACTTAAGACATCTTTTAAAATGGTACTTGTTAAGTACCTCAAGCTTCTTTGGATCTAACAACACATCTGATACCTAACAAAGCAATATGAAATCCAGGAAGGGTAGCCTCAGGCTCGTCGCTCATCTCCTGAGAGAATACCTATGCACTATGTTCCGTTTCATTGAGTTGGAAGATAGAGTTGGGGCGGGATCGACAACGTGTGAACTACAATGTACTATTATCTGTAGAAACTAGAAGTTCATGTCTCAATTTGAAAAGGATATGCTTCTACTTGGAAGAACCGTCCAAAGAAATGAAAGAGTACAATCTGTCATTGTTTTCTCAAAAGTAACAAGGCTACTTGCAAGAAGATTCTTCCCAATGTTGGATATTCCCAGATCTTTTTCAATCTCTTTATAATGACATTCCTTTTTTAGAAGGAAACATTTTCTCAAGAAATTTTCCGGTGCTCCCAAAGAACGTCATTTCGTCCACTGAAGTCAATTTAACTGGATAAGGTATTGTCTTCTCATATGCAATTAATATGATGTGTAGACTTTGTCCAATTGCTAGTGTCTCAAGAACAGACAGGACATTCATGAGATAATGAACATGAGGTCATTTCTAAAACCTCCATTAAAGATTTTAGTGCAATGAGAAATACTATAGAACACCTTGATTACTGTATTGCTTCCGGAGTTAAATGTTGCCACCATCGCCGTGAGTTGATTGTGATGAGCAATGCCCCTGCATAACTAAGCTCGCTCATGTTCTCCTTTGAATGTGCAAAAACAACTGCATTCTCATTGAAGAATACTTGGGCTACTATGTAACCTTCCCAGCTGCATTATTCATGCCTCTACTCCCTATAGACAAAAGTAGATCCACAAAATTAGTAGACAGGGAAGAGGAAAGCTTATAGTGCCAATCTCGAGCTCTCAGTGCTGATAAATGCATAGAGTTGTGATTGTCCAAGCAAAAAGAATACTACCTTTACATATTGAAGGATGTCATCTGAGGAATGTATTTGCCCTGTACTGAAATATGACTGAGCATATTCCTCAATGTTCTCCAGCCTGCAGTGGATAACTTCACATCATCTTCTCAAAATGAAGACCAAATAAAACGAACTGAACTCGACACATGACAACAAGTTGATATAAGCAAGCATGACCCTTTTTGATGTGTTTCACACTTCACCTGTTTCATCTGGACTGAGGAGAGCAATTGAGTTGAGTCAAGCCAACACGGTGGCAGGCTCAAAGCTTGACTCAACTCATGATCTAGAAGCTCAAAAGCTCAACTTGAGCTCAATCAAGTACTTTTTTTTCATGCTTTATCTCAACATAGTCGAGCATGACTCAGCTTGACTCGATTTTAAGTATATAAAACTCAAAATACTTTATTTTCCTGAGGTCATTCATACTCAACTTGGCTCGGAATACTAGCACCCATGGTTTTTATTTGTGCTTAATTATATTAACGGGTGAAATAATAATTACATAGCAAAATCAATGAGATACTCAATGAGGCTTGTGATCCAATTAAGTCAGGTATCTTTAAGCTTAAATTCGGCTCGACAAGCTATTTGAGCTACTCGAACTTGACTTGAGCTCAAAAAAAAAAAAAAAAAAAAAAGGAGCCAATCTTGAATAGGTGAAAAAGTCAAGCACGAGTAGCTCACAAGTAGCTTGAGTTGCTTGCACCCTTAGCATAGGCAAAATCTGGAGGGAAGCCTGGTTATATTATTCAGGTGCCAAGACAATGTCTCAGCTATGCTTCCTCATCCTTGAACCGTATATGACACAAAAACTTTCAGGGACATTGGTTTGAGATAATTACCTATACACATAGTTTACCATGATGCCAGCACTCTGATGCTGTCCTTTCTCCGACCGATCTGCCATCCAATTTATTCTTTCAACCATCTGCTCCCAATCGAGGAAAAAAATTAGGAAAGAGCAAGTTAATAGAAAATTTTGCATGTTTATATTTCTAGATCATTTAGAAGTTTTAACTTTTGTTACGAAAGATTTAAGTTTGAACAGTTTACCGCTCCATTTTGCAAGTGAAAATTGGCCACTGAGTCTAATGCTTTGCCTCTCTTTTCTCTTGCAAAAGGTACCTGCAGTCATTTGACCAAGTTTCATAAATTTTGTAGGCAAATGCCACTATTATCTGCACAGCAAATGAAATTGAATGGCAAATAATAGCACTTCACCCAACACCAGAACTTGACTCGTTGTTACATTTTGCAAATCACTATTGTTCAGCAATACTTGTGATCTTGTTTTCCACCATAAATTTGATTTTACTAACACGCCAGGCACATACTCAAGTTTGGAGAGAAAAAAATTTACCTGGCACAGAGCCGCATCAGAGGAGGCTCCAATACTGAAAGCATTTCAGGTGAGTTGGTCCATGTGTAGTCATTTGTGGTCAGCAAATTAAACATTACTTCCATGCCATTTGTCATTGCTTTGTATTCCCTGCAACCCAACCCAAAGAGTTGACCTTGTGATGCACAACAATTTATATGAACATAGAAGAGAAACAGACCAAGAACAGATATTTATCCTGAAAAGGACATTACCAATCATAATTCAGCAAAAAGATCTCAGATAAGCAACTAAAATGCTCACAAAACAACAAAGAAAACACTAAATAACTTTTATCAGGAACAGACCAAAACTAGCAACAACTATATCCATGAGAAAAAGAGATTTCTGTAGATCATACAACCCTCCCAAACATTAGTCCTTTACAACTAGCGCAGAGCTACAGTTGACTAATTAACTAAATATTGGCAATCAAGAGGCAGATAGTCACTTAACCATGGAGGAACTCCAAGGTTTAAATCTTCCTATTTTCTACTGTTGCATAACATGTCAAGTACTAAGTAAACGATGAATCGAAATCTTAACTAAAAAAAAAAAAATGATACTGCATCCTCAATCAATACCTGCTTAACTGCATAGACAATCGGTCCATCTTCTAGTCTAAAATCTCAAGTTCTGGGTCAATTTACCATTGTATAAAATGGTACTTATGGGACATAAATCATGAGATAAGCTCCTTGAAGCTGTTTTAAACATTAACAATCTATACTGAGGACCAACCCTTGTGTTACAAGAAAAATTGATGGATCAATTCCACACTTCCAAACACTACTTAAGGTAACTAGATGATGACAGAGACATGATGTTTCATCATCAATGCAAAATGATCAGAGGAAGCTCAAGAAGATTACACTCAAAGTTTCATGAACTGGGAATTGAGTGCACCAAAAGCTTATGACGTGATAAAGGAATAGGCTTACTCAGACAAGTTCAAGAGCGCCCTTTCCTCTTCCGGTTCAAGTATATTTTCCCAGAATGATGAGCCAGATTGATCAGATGATGTATGTGTGGCATCATCTGTTTCAGCCAGCTTTAACTGAGATGCCAACTTAGAGAGTAGCCATTGCATGTAGCCTGGGATTGGGCTGAGAGTAGCAAATACCTACATGGGAATAGTGATAAGCTTCACAAGGTAGTTCAAGAACATTTTGGGGGAAAAATCATAAAACTGAGCATCAAAGAGAGACAAAAGCTTTCAAGAAATTAAAGTTCTAAAATGAATGGTTAAGAATCATGATCTTTCTTTTTTGCTATTTTGAGGTTCATTAACAGTGGCACCATTCAGAGGAAATATAGAGAATGTAATATTTATTTATCTGATATGGACTGTAAGAAATTAGCTTAAAACTGCCTTCTGCAGGAATTTTTTTTATTTGCCAGTCCATTGAAGATAAGAAACAACTGATGTTGGCTACTCTTGACTGTCTAAATTAGAAAGTAAAATAATTACTCTTGATTATGGAATGGAGATGGTTTCTAAGCTTGTATCAAAGTGCATCAAAACCCCCATGCCATGATCTCTAATGCTATCTCATAAATAAATTCAGATGTGGCTCAAGTTCACCTAATTCAGTCTACTAACAAGCAACTCTACTCATGGCATTATACCCACTTCTTAAACTGTTGTACCAATCATGAGTACGAGATAATCATCCAATCTGTGAAGGACCTTCATTAACTTCATTTTGTAGTTTCTAACTATTACAATGAGATTTTGTGGGATTATTGCTAATTGCTCTAGGAGTTTGAGCTGTTGAAGGTGTGGTTTAGTGTTTAAATTTTCTATCACTCCTCCTCACACTTAGTGTGGTCTTTTTGACTAGTACTAAGCATGGAAATATTTCTAACAATTACAGACTAAGGTGAATTGGTAAATAACTTCTCACACAAAAGGTTGTAAAAGCCAGAGAGTTATGGAGGCGAAACAAACCAAGCAATTTCTTCATTTTGTCAGTATTGGGGCCCAAAAAAAAAAAAATTGATAGTAATTCTAATTTAAAAAATTACAGGTGAAGTATTCATGGAATTAATTGAGTGAACATTTAATCTCTAAACCAGTTAAACCCAAGTTAAAGAGTCTGAAAATGGGTAAGCTAGCTTAACATATAACAAAACCAGCTAACAAGTTATTCTACTTCTCAGTCTTACATATTGAAGAATAAGCAAACATTCACTCATTAAAAACATGTATCCAAGTTCTAACTGATACTGGAAATACTCACAGAAATTTGAGGCATTTCTCGTTTCACCAATGTGATGACCCGTTTAATAAGAAACTTTCCAAGGTTGATCCCTGCCAAACCAGGCTGCAATATTTCCAAGTACACATACTATTAGTCATGTAAAAGCATCTTTTGATTTCAGCCATAAAAACAGTAGATGCTAGTATAGTCATTGAAACACCATTGGTGTATTTCATCATATTCATGACTCGCATCTGCTTGGCCAATCCCCAGCACCAACAATTATACAAATGCTTTGGTCAAACTTATCTATTTCCAAACTTTTATCGTTTTATTAGCGCAAACTTGAAGCATGGTAGTTTACAGTTTAACTGAAAAGCCATAACTCCCCATAGCAGGTTCCAATTGCTAAATTCAGGCATCCAGATAGATCCAGATTACATGCTACAAAGGACAGTATTGAGCTAAACATGATCCAAAACTTGTAAGCAATCCACTAAATCCTGTTGATAGATATGGATATTGACAATCACGTGCTTTGTGATTTCTATATTTCATATAAGTGAAAACTAAGAAGCCAACCTGAGTTGATGATATAGAGTAAAACAATGCGCATGTTGCTTCATGTTCAAGTATGGGAGGATCATCCCATAAAACCTCCTGTCATCCAATCAAAGAGTTAAATATAGAGATCTCTAACAATAAGAAAATTCATATGATGTAAGACATGCCTGTATTGTCTGAGCCACAGTTTTCAAGAGTGCAACTTCAATGAATATGAGAGGTTCTCCTGCACAAGATCACATGCAGAAGCAATGACTTCAATATAGTAGAGAATTTGAGAGAGAGAGAGAGAGAGAGGAGGAGAAGGAGGAGGACAGATTCTCGATGAGATCACTCCAGTGTTCCTCACATCCAGAAACTCAAATTTCATGCATTTGTGGAAGTTATCTCATTTGAAGGTTGGAGATCATCAAAATGTAATGGAGATCATCAAAATGTAAGTAAGTAACGCTAAAATGCTTGGGAACAGAATGGGGCTCAGGGAAATATGAATTGCAACCAACCAATTAAGCAACCGAGCCACCCAAATAAATAAAATATCATTTGATGGTTGAATTGACAATCTTTGACTGTTAGAACACACACCAGTAAAACATGCCGTGAAGAGAGCTGCATTGTAATTACATTGAAATGTAGTCCAACAATGCAACTTCATATTCTATACTGCTGATTGGACATACTTAACAAGGGGATACCATAAAAGCACTAGCAAAGTAAATTCCAACTTATGAAATCATATATACTGTTCAGTGCTAGCTATAACTCTGTAACAGCAAGGAATATGAGAAAAAACACACAACTGGCAAATAAGTGCATTAAAAAGGATAAGCATTGATAGGCAGCATCGAATGTTGAAGATCTAACCAGGTATTGCTGGATGTAAATATCCAAAACAACGACGTCCCACACCTAACCGTCTCTTGAGATCTAGAAGATTGCTGATAGGATGCACAGCCTGCAGTGAAAAGGGGGAAAAAACTAGCAAAGGCTCTTAACTGTCACGCTCCAGAGGTAGGAAGAATAAGAGAACAAACCTCGTAGGCCACAATCTTTTCTAGCAAAGAAGCAGGATAATCCCATGTGATTTGATGAAGCTCCAAAGTAGCAGGACTAAGCCATGTGCCAAGCTTCTCCTTCAAATAGGAATCCAGTGCCCGCAGGGATGGTATATTTTCCTCTCTGTTTTTAAAAAAATTATATCAATCAAAATCAGATCTCCCAATTAGGGCCGGAACACTTGCCCTTTTTATGTAAATGTCTGAACTTCAGGATTAATTAGAAATTAGAAAATTTAAATGGTAAAAAGTGTTATTGTACTGCTCAATGCAGTACGAACATGCATAAAACAAGGTGAAAGAATCAACTTCACCAAAAAGTTAGAAGCTGTCCAGGCCATACATAACCAAATCATTTATATGATATGAACCATAACCTTACGCGAGAATCGACAAGATATCAGCTCGAAGGATGGACAAGAACTTCAACCCTCCAGGATGTGTGTTCAATCTCTCAAAAAGAACTTCATATGCTGGCTTAAGAGCATGTCTCAAATTTCTCTCTATACGATAGAAAGCAGAAAGCGAGCTTTCCTCAACAACATTACCCTCTTCAGCTGGATCAGCTAAAATGTCAAAGTTCGAAAACATCACTAATTTTCCAACAAGAGCACATACAAGAATGATGATTACTGATAGACGCATACAAACCAAATTGCTAACCTTTTGGAAGCTCAAGTCCAAGATACTGCTTTATCAATTCCCTCACTTGTGCTCTATTAAGATCATACTCTTTGGCAAGTGAAAGCAGCAACACCTTACGGCTTTCTTCAGAGAGGCTAAAATAACCCTACATTTTTCATATTTGACACTGTGAGAACCCGATAAGTATAACTGTCTATTGCCTCGCAAATTTGATTAACAATCAGTCAAACCACTCATCCCACCTCTGTGAAATCATTGAGCACATCATCCAAAACCTCTGTTTTGTTCATCGATATTGCCGAGTGCATCGACTCCTTCACAAGCTCAAACGGCCTGCCCATCAAATTAACAACACCATATGTCTTCATCCCAGGTTAAAGAACTCAACAACAACCAAAAACTAAATCTTGGGGTCCAAAAAGGGAGACTCAAAACCATTTCTTTGTCTTCTTTAAAAGTGGAGAATCAAAAGAAAACCTTTTATTTCGGCATGAGTAGTTCGTCTGTTCATTTCCATTCTCTGAAGCAGGTTCCATGCCACTTCCGCCAGATTGATTTGCTTGATTATCAGGCGCGACCCGGTTCACTTTCTCCTATTGGGTAATCGATTCAAAACAGAACAGCCTCATCATCTTCTCCAATCACCCGGAAACAAAAACAAAAGCAGAGAAAAAAAATTCAACTTTTCCCACAAACAGAGAGTCCCATGTCCAAAAATCAAGAAATGCAGCATCCTCACGGGTCAACGCAACAACTACTGAAACCGGAAATCCAGACACGCTCCAAGAAACATCAAGAGAACTTGGGAAGTGATTACAGCGAGAGGGGAGAGAAGGATCTTGCTGGGATCGCTGGGCCTCATCCTGGCTCTCATCAAAATGGCCAATCCCTTCTTGTTCATGCTTTTTCTGGGCGGTTCTTGATTCCCACTGCTGCTACACTAACATGTGGAAAAGGTCATATCTTGAACGGTTTGCTTCCATAACGAGCAAAGAATTCGACTTTTTCGGACAGAGCTTCTGTCTGTTCACCCGTCGTTTGCCACAACCGCCATCCGGATCCTTCGGTGAAGGAACTCTCTCTCCCCCTCTCTTCGTGGCGAAGTTCCCCTTTTCTTGGAAATTTTGCATTTTACTCCCGAATTTTGGGAAGTGTTGGACTTCGCACCCTCGATAGACCCGTTGTTAAACGGGTGGGTCGGGTCATAAATGGTTCGACCCATTTAACCCTTTCATGATCTATTTATTACAATCAAAACTTTTGATCCATACCCGACCCGACCCAACCCATACCCGACTCATTTAACGAAACTTAAGAAAACTTTTATATATATATATATATATATATATATATATATATATATATATATGTATATATATTTTAAAAATGGTATTCTTAAAATGATTTTATACAACACAAATTTAATGGACAATTTTTATAATTTTTAAAATAATTATTTTAAAAAAATCGAATTTAATTATTTTTTTATTTTTTAAAAATTAATTTTTTAATTATTTTTATTTTTAAGAATATAATATTTAATTCTTTTCTTTTCTTTTCTTTTTCTTCTTCTTCTTCTTTGGCCGACCACCACGACGCCCGGCGACCAGCTCACCCAGGCTCGCCAACGCCGACGAGCTTAAGGCTCGCTAGATCGGCGAGGCTCGAGCCTCGCCAAAAGTCGGCGAGGCCTCTACATCACCAGATCCGGCGAGCTCGAGGCTCGCCCGACGCCGGCAAGTTCAAGCCTCGCCCGGATTTGTCGAGCTCGCCCGACGCCGGTGAGCTCGAGGCTCGCCAAATCGACAAGGCCTCCTCCTTGCCGAGATCCGACGAGCTCGAGGCTCGCTGGCCGATCGCCGACCATCGCCGTGCCGACCACTAGAAGAAGGAAGAAGAAAGAAAAAGAAAAGAAAATTAAAATAAAAAATAATTATAATTTTGATTTTTTTAAAAATATATATTTTTGTAAAGTTAAAGAGGGAAGAGGGAGATTGTGTGATTTTAGTTGGTTCTAAATCCAACCCATTTAAAAACCACCCATCTTAAGTTTTTAATTATTAAATCAATTTAACTAGTTTCTTAAAAAACAAGTGACCCATATATGACTCATTTATGATTTTTTTTTTTTTTTTTGTCGGTCTCTACTCTAATCCTACTCTAACACTCACTCTCAGACTTGACTCATTTAAGACCCATTTTACCACCTCTACTCGAATGGAAAGTGCGACTTTTCATACCCGTTTATTAGTGGAATCATACCCACATTGAGTAATGACAATTGGTTTATTAAACTATTCATGATTTGTATTGCTATTGGGAGATATTGGAATCATACCCACTTTGAGCAATGACCACTAGTTTATTAAACTATTCATGTTTTGAATTGCTATTTAGAGATATTGCGACTACCGAATTTGCTGTGGATTGCCTATTTTCCCTAAACCCAAATATTTAATTCGTAAATTAGATCTACTCTTCATTAGCTTGGAAAAAAGATTGGATAGAATCAATATGGTAAAAAAGGTCGGTTGTCACATCAAATTACAAATATGCAAAGATGTACCATGGCTTGAGACAAAACTAATCTCAAATTCATGAAGAACGAATCCAATTGCCTTGCCAATTTCACCCTTTCTAAAGTTCACTCAATTGGAGATTAAGGGGTTGTTTGAAAATGTTTATGTTCCTTGGTTTTTGTGTTTTTTTCTTCCCGGAATAGGAAAAAAAAACATAAATCCTTTTAGTAACGTCAACTAATTTTTCTAATCTTCAGAATAAAAAAGTGACCAGAAAATAGATTTAGAATAAAAACAAAAAGCATCCTATTATTAGGAACAATTTTTCGGAATAAGTTATTTTTACTTTTTCTTTTTCTTTTCTTCTTCTTTACTGCCCCTCACCCCTCGCTACGCCCCCTGCTATCCAGCCGCCACTGCCGATTGGCCATCGCTCACCGACTACCGGCCAACCACCTACGCTTTCGTCAACCAACCGCCATTGCTCGTCAACCAACCGCCAATCGATTGCCGAGCAACCATCGTCACCAACCGCCGCCGCCGATCGGCCACCCTCTACCACCATTGCCACTCTTTGTCGCCCGTCGGCTAATAGCGGACCGTCGTCGGCCGGCAGCAATGTTGTCGGCCAATGAACAACAGTCGCCGATGGCCAGCAATGAAGAATAAGAAAAGAAAAGGAGAAAAAAATATTAAAAAATTAAAAGAAATGAAAATTTTGTGGATCATATTAAACATTTTTTTCATTCTAAGAATAAATTTTTGTATAATTACCAAATATGTTCTTGTATTTAAAAATTGTTAGGGGAATAGAAATAGAAAAATATTATTTCTTAAAAAATTATTTTACGAAATAAACGCATTCTACCAAAACGAATGTCGAGAGTCATGAAAAGATCAACGTTCACCTGACTCAATTTTTCATGATTTCAAATATTCTTATAAAATTCATTACCCATCATTGAACCATAAGAAAACAAACCATTTTCGCTCGTCCTCCACCAAATGGTGGTAAAATGCTTGCGTGCCTTTACATTCTTAGTTATCGAATCGCATCCACGGCATGTGCCATCATAGTACCATTGCATTATCATTACATAAGTTAACATGGTGTTTTTTAGGTATATATCCACTTAAGTGTCAAGCGATATATCGAAAGTTATAACAATCAAATAAGGACTTTTATTAAGAAATTACAATACTCGAGTCAATATTTTTCGCAAACGATGAAACTCAAATAGTAAAAATAATAAGCAATAAAAAAAATTTGTGACGCTTAAATAAACACCATTCCGAGATTTGTGCAAAGACTAGGCCAAGCCGTTGTCTTGCTTCCCCTCCTCGTCATTTCCGATCTCGTTGGCTTTGACCAGACTGTCTCAACGTGTCCGTTGCCCTGAGCAGACAATAAAGAACGCAGATTTTCAGACAACGAACGGAAGAAACCTGACCAGACCACGAACTCCCTCATCCTCCCACCTCCACTCAAAAACCAAACTGAAAACGAAAGATTCCTCATTTGGCAATTTGCCATCCTCAAATCACAGACGCATGCTGATGATGCTTTGATGCCAGATCCTTGTAACTCAAGACACCACCCCGCATCCACTTGCCATCTTGTCCTAGAAAAAAGACCCGGTTCATCGGGAAAGTCGAATCCTTGGAGCGTCAGCAAAGGACCCACTTGCTTCGATCAATCCCAGATCCAAAACTATGAGATGGGAAGGTCGAACGGAGAAGTCAATGATCAACCCGACGAAGAAAGCCAGCCCGGGTCGGCCGGCTTCCGGGGCGGCTCGCTCCGCCCCAGGTCCCCGAGGAGCGGCCCAGCCGAGCCCGGCAGGCCCCGGCCGAGCCGGTTCTCGAGCCCCGACCTCTCTTGCGATGGTGGGTCCTCGTTTTCTTGCGTAAAGATGAAAGCTTGGGAGTTCCTGTGGGGCCGTGATAAGGAGGTCTCCAGAACTCAGCAGAGGGTGAAGAGGAGGATGGCGAGAAGGTGGTACAAGAGAAGGGGGGTCGTTTTGGTGATTGGGTTGGTGGGTTGCTTTCTCTTGGTGAATTGGTGGATGCTCTTGAGCTTGCAAGATCAAAAGGTTGGCATTGAAGGTGGAGTTTCAGGGAATTCGTCTTCTGCAGTTTCATTTCATGTCAAGGTATGTCCTGCGGCAGCTGTTGAGATTCAATTCTTGGGAAGATTTTTTATTTGGTGGATTATATGCATAAGCATTCCGTGGTTGTGGAGCTTTTCATTAGAAGTGTCACTAAAAAGGGTATGCTGGGAAGATTTCAATGGAGTAGCTTTGACATCTTCCATGGATGAATTCTTCTCTAGACCTTGTAAATGGGCTGGCATTAATTATTGATCCATTGAGGGAAGTCGTACAACGAACGTAGGTCGCTATATTATTATGGTATTTGATTCTGCCAAGGTCCAGTGTTTTTGTCCAAGAATTTGCTTTTCATTTTGGTAAGCTGGCTAACAAACGTGGTCTTTTGATATGTAAGTATAATCCTACCAAATTAAAAAGTTATTGTAGTTGGAGGAAAGCCAATATTCCGAAAGTTCCTGGGAGTTTATTCTATATCGAAAATACTTTGTTTTGTTCAACAAAGTGGAGCTCACCTTAGTTTGGTAAAATATTATGTACTGAACCTTGTGCAGCTAAGATTTGCATCTAGATGGCAATATACAGAGACCAACGTTATAGTCTATTGATCCTGTTCACTTTTATCAGAAGGGAGGCATGAAAAGTGTCCGGAAACGAGTGAAGCCTTGGACAGGTGTGTATGGAAGGTTGCTGGCTTGGGCTGCCCATGCCTTGGCAGAGGTACAAATGCACTATCTTTATACTTTGTCAGTTTGGCCTTCGGGGAGTGGAGAGCTTAATCATCTGACGGTAGCTCTGTTGGTTCTGGGTTATGTCAAACAGGGTCATAAAAAACCTGAGCCAAAAGACTTATGGCAGGAGCCATTTGTTCCAGCTTCTGCATGGAAACCTTGTTCAGATCAACGTAACTGGAAACCTAGTGGTAAGCTCTCTCCCTCTCTCTCTCTCTTTGTGTGCGTGCATGTGTGTGCATGTCCATGCATGCATGCGCTTGTGTAGATACATTGGTTGTGTGTACTGAAATGGAGAGTTTGTAAATGTGGATGATGATGATGATGTCATCTTCTTTGTGTACATGGCAACAATTAGCGCATCATCATGAAAAAGAAAACTGTGAAAATGCTTGGGCCATCTACTATACATAGCTTTACTTCTACAGGTGGTAACAATGGATACATAATGGTCACTGCAAATGGTGGGTTGAACCAGCAGAGAGTAGCTGTAAGTAATGCCTCTGCTAAATTATAACACTACTTTAATTCCAGTGATGGCCAAAGTATAGCAGCTTGTGTCTTTTCTCTACTAAATTCTCAACTTGATTCTAAGCAGGTCTGTAATGCTGTTGCTATTGCAAGATTACTCAATGCAACTCTTGTTGTTCCACGATTTTTATACAGCAGTGTCTGGAAAGATGTTAGGTAACTTGCTACCACATCTTTCATTTATTCTTTGCAAGTTACTTTCCTTCAATCTACACATTCCTCTGTGATCATTGTGGTTAACAATTAGTTGAAACTGATAGTTTGGTTTAGATATTAATTCAAAGCCTTTACTATTTAGGTGACTATTCATTCTCAGTTTCTGTCGTCTTAGATTTTTCAAACAGGAACTCATCAAATTACCTGTTTCTTCTATATGATGTTATTTTCCCTTTTAGGAAAAAACTCTGTTGCAGTGAAACTGTAGTGGAGGGTACACATTATACAGATTGTCATCTAGTAGGGTGTCAAGATACTATGCTTCTGGTGTTGATTCATTGTTGATACCCACGGTGAATGTTGATCGTCTACGCTGTTAAGTCTGAAAGTTTATTAGGCTCAACATTTGCACAATATACATTTCTTGGTCAGATATTTGCTTCTCTATCCTTTATCTTTCTCATTGGAAAGTAACCCTTTAATTCCATTATAGTCAATTCAGCGATATCTATCAGGAGGAGCATTTTATTAACTACTTGACTCCTGATATTCGGATAGTGAAGGAGCTCCCTGAAGAGCTACAATCATTAGACTTGGAGGCAATTGGCAGCCTTGTGAGTTACTCACTTCAAAACAATGCCAGTGACTTTCTAATTAGCATTTAAGGCTTCATCCTTGGTGGTGCTAATTACGTGGACATTTTCCAGATTACAGATACTGACATCAGAAAGGAATCAAAACCGAGTTTTTATGTGAAGAATATTCTTCCTCTTCTGATCCAGAATAGAGTTGTCCATTTCCTTGGATTTGGAAATCGTCTAGCATTTGACCCCATACCATCTCAATTGCAGGTAATGATTTAAGCTTAGACAAAGTTATTGTAGCATGACCCTGTGAGGGATTTTAACATTCTCTTTAAAGTCATTCTTACTTTATTTTTTATTGTTTCCTTCTTTATGCTTGCTCTTTCTAATTGAGGAAACTTCATCTAGAGACTTCGTTGCAGATGTAATTTTCACGCTCTCCACTTCGTCCCAAAGATACAAGAAACCGGGGCTTTGCTTCTTCAGAGAGTACGACAGCGTCCGCAGCCTGGATTGCTAGATCATTATCTCATAGGTCCTTATACAGAGTCAATGCTGAAAGAAAAGGGAGGTCATTCTGGGAAAGCTTCTAAGTACCTTGCTCTGCACCTGAGGTTCGAGATCGACATGGTGGCTCATTCCCTGTGTGAATTTGGTGGAGGCGAAGAAGAGAGACAGGAATTGGAGGCATTCCGCAAAGTCCATTTCCCTGCATTGACTCTTTTAAAGAAGAGCTCGAAGTATGAGTTATTTTGCATCCTGCAGTAAATTTTTATTTTCTTCTGCTTTTTAGATGGCACATTCCTGGTTTTCTGTTTAGCGAAACAGTCTAGCATTTTCCTTCTGATAGAATGGCCATTTCTCATTGACTACTTAAATTGTTTGTCTGAGACAGGTTGCCTTCTCCTGCTGCCCTGAGGGAAGAAGGCTTGTGCCCTTTGACACCTGAAGAAGCGGTGCTTATGCTAGCCGCTCTTGGTTTTAAAAGAAAAACATACGTATATGTTGCTGGAGCGAATATGTATGGGGGGAGGTCGAGGTTGGTTGCTTTGAACAGCTTGTATCCTAATTTGGTCACCAAGGAGACTCTTCTTTCAGCAAGTGAACTGGAACCTTTTAAAAACTTTTCGTCTCAGGTATATAGTCTGTGGGAAGTAGTCGCCTCTAGCTTGATTTCATTAGCCTTCTCTACATGTTGTTTCTCTTTTCTGCATTTTCATGGGACGATTTGAGAAGCATGCAATGATTATGGACCATGCTCTATCGCAACTATTGCTAGTCTGATTGTCTGTTGCCTTTTCACGTAATAATTCAAATTTCTGCAGTTAGCTGCTTTGGACTTTATCGTCTGCACCGCAGCAGATGCCTTTGCCATGACGGACTCGGGGAGTCAGCTGTCATCCTTGGTCTCTGGTTACCGAATATATTACGGTGGAGGAAAGATGCCGACAATAAGGCCGAACAAGAGAAGACTCGCGGACATCTTTACGAAGAACAACACAATAGAATGGCGCGTGTTTGAACAGAGGGTGAGGAAAGCGGTGAGGCAAACTAAACATGTTCAAACGAGGCCAGTAGCAAGGAGCATTTACCGGTACCCGCGGTGCACGGAGTGTATGTGCTTTACCGAATAATATATCCAAGTAGGGTCTGTCGATCGTTAGTTGTTCATTGTTTTAACATTCTTTTTCACATGCTAATTCAATTGAATTTTGTAACAACCATAAGCAGTCATCAGATCAACCGAGGATTAACAGCTGATGAGAAAGTTCCTTAGAAAGATCTTCATACATTACATTTTTGGAGATGATAGCATTGTCATTATTCTTTCACCCCATAACAACCAACTTCTCTTGCCCAATTCATGCTATTATTTATGCAAACGAACCTCCTTTCTCTTTCTGATTTTCGACTTTATGCTTGATTCCTAATGACCTAAGGCCTGTTTCACGCTATATGGATTGTTCTGAGGATTTCTCAAGTAAGTGCATATATATTAGATAAGTAGTAGCCTCAGCTCATGTAAGGGTGGGGAGGAACAGCACCTACTTATTGAATAAGGCAAGTCCACAGCTGTTAAGGATGGAATTCAAGTGAATTAGCCTGAACTACCTCTTGGGCGGGTTTGCTCGCCCAGAAAACACAGGATTTCAACCACGAATCAATTTTATCATCATTTCCCCATAGTCAGCATCAAACATTAAAGGCTTCATTCGTTTCACAGAAAATGGCGTTTCGGAAAATATTTTCAGGAAAGTTTTCAGGAAAATGTAATTATTTTCCAGTGTTCGATGAAATTTGAAAATAAAGTGGAAAATATTTTTCACTGTTCGGTAAGGAAAATATTTTCCCCATATACTTTTTTTGTCATTTATGTTATTTTTTAAAATGGATTTTTAATTGTTTTTAATTTTAAAAATCTATTATTAATTTTTTTCTTTATTTTCCATCTCCTTCTTTCTTGGCCCGTCACTGGCCATGGCGACGGCCCACAACCGACCATCGGTGAGCCTCGAGCTTGCTGATGAGCACGAGGCTCGCCTCTCACCGGATTAGCGAGCGCAAGCGTCGAGCTTGAGGCTCGCTAGATCGACAAACGCGAGCTTGAGATCGATGATGACCTTGAGGTTCGCCAAGCGACGGTCGGCCAGCCAAAAAGAAGAAGATGGGAAACAAAGAAAAGAAAAAGGAAATTAAAAATAATTCGAATAAAAAAATAAAAGAAGAAGAAAAAAGGGAGGAAGAAGTGAGGAGTTATAGAGGTGTGAGATAAGAGAGATTCAGTAAGGAAAATATTTTTCACTTTTCAAAAATGGAAAACATTTTCTCTTAATTTAGAAGACTTTTTTCTTTTCATGGAAAATCTTTTTCCCAAAGAATTTATTTTTTGTAAAACGAACGTTGGAAAATCCGAAAATGTTTTTGAAAATTATTTTACGTAAACAAACGGAACGTAAGAATGTACCCATGTAGCAATTCATGGTTCTTTCGAGGGAAGCTGCCATTACTAGGATGAGCAACTGAAAAGTTCCATTCGTTTGATCCAGAAATTTGCATAAGAACAGCCGTTTGTAGACTTCAAATTCCTCTAAATGGTCTCCTCTTGTACACTTCAAATTCCTCTAAACGGTCTCCTCCCTTGTGATAAGGGCCTATGGACACAACCTCAGGATGCTAGGCCTTGTTGTTGATCCGACAAAGAGCCTGAGGAAGTCTAAACAACGAACCACGATTTGGGTTCAGATTCCTCATTGTTTGTACTCCTTTTCGTCGAATTTCATTCCTAACATTAGCCCGCCATTCTTTGATTATATCCTCCAAAGTCACCAGAGTCTGACCTTGCATCAGCATCAGGACCAGCTCTCTCCATGCCATTTTCTCCTTGTTCAACCGTATGGAGTCGATGAGAAGATTCTGCAACAGCAAACGCTTTCCCTTTGTCTGGTCTTGGTTCTTTGGGTGCTTGCTCCCTCGCTTTGTTCGCGGTAGGTAAAACATCTGTGTTTCTGGTGCCTGTCCCTCCATCTCTCTGAGCTCGGCACGAAGGATCGAGAATGAACACAGGAAGTGTGATATGATACCAACACAGCATGGAGGAACTAAAATGTGCAATCATAAGACCACGGTTGACCACTTCCAAGGATTTTCCTAGATGACTAGGACTCTCTCTGACCAACCCAGGTAGTCAGGACTTATTGAGAAAGTCTTCCTTGATGATCTATTGGAGTAATGCGTAGTGCCATTCTATCGAAATTTACCTTGGTAAGCATACTCCAAGTTCAGGATCTTCTAAGTTTCCGACAGCGGTGTGGCTCCATCCCCGCTCTGGCTACTGGGTCAGTGCCCATTCAACAAGTCATTTTCACACCGTTAGAAAAAAAGACGATTCCTCAATGGACAATTGGAGAAGAAATCAAGACATTCTCAACCTCAATACTTCCAACGGAGCCTGTTTTAATTTACTTCCTGTTTGATTGATTGGTGCTGTTACTCGAGCCTTTTAGTTTCGATCTTGGAAGTGGGATCTAATCTTAACTTACTTCTGTTAATTTAAGGAAGCAAAGAGCGATTACACCGAGGAACAGAACCAACAGAATATGCAAATAACATCACGCAACAAATTTGGCAATACTAGTGAGTTATTCTGAAATTCATCAGAGCCCCAAAAGTGTATACTGAGTCAACACAAGCAAGCCACAACGACATAACCGACACCCAGCATGTTCACCTCCTCGGTACTCTCGTTAGAGGCAGGGTCTAGAACTTTTGCATGACAACTGAATTGATAAGGCCTGCCTGCTCTATTGTCTGGTCGAGTTCAGTCAGGAGCTTGGGAGGAAATCCCATCATCTGCAGTTGGTAAGTCCTGGAAACCCCAGGTCTAGATGCATCAACGAAGGCACGGATGTCCCTGATAGTATGGTGGTGATTGAAACGTCCAATTATCCGGGTTCCATCCGCCAATCTAAGCTGAATCGAAGTTGATGGCATTGTCTCGTCCACAACCAGGCCCGCTGATGGGGCAGGAGCACTGTCAACAGAAGCAGAGGCGGTCTCGGGCGCTGCCATTGCAGGGGTAGAGCTGTTTCCTAGTGTTCTTCCAACACCCTGAAATGGAACGTGATGCTTTTCTGGTTCCTGCAAGACGATGCATGTTAACTCAATAATTACAGTCTGAATGGCCTAGATATAGTCTTATAGTGGTGGTACCAAGGGGGTTTTCTTAACGTGTACCAAAAGCAGAAATGATAAAAACACATGATTTCATGAAAAAGACCATTTAGTGTATTCTCTGGTATCAGCTAAGTATACCCCTCTATTAATATAAGGAAGGGACACACTGCAACAAGAACAGCAGTAGAGAAATTACTCACAGGGCACTTCTCATCCCTCCTTATGAGATTCACATGAACAGAGGATCTCCTGTCGGCAGGCTCGAGCTCTTTTGGACACTCAGACTTCCTAATGCTCTGCATGGAGAGAAATAAGACATGAACAATGCAGCAAAAGAAGAACTGGAAAAATAAATGAAATTCTAGCCAGGAGACAACTTTCTGTAAGATTAACAACATATTTGTTATCCAGATCCAGGAATAAAAATTCCCAAGAATCATACCAAGGCCTTTTGATTAGACCAAAAGAACGTCAGATACTCATCAAAATAGAACAAGAGTTTGGATTAAATTCCTGACAGAGTTATATAGTTGATCTCCACCAGCAGCATCAACAACAGAAGAACAAATTGGCCCAATAGATTTTTTTAACACCAACGCACTCTATTATGTATCAAGACTTCCGTAAGAACCAAGTACTCCACATCAATTCTTCATGTCTCTTTCCACTTGGAGGGAAATAAAAGGTGCAGTGCTCAAATTTCAATTAGTTTCATTGCCCGCCTAAACATGTTAAACTGAAAATACATCATAGATATTCACGCAACGAAATCTCTAGAGAACAAATTTCAGTTTTTGTTTTCAGTTCAAGTAAATATATCAGATCTTATACCTCAAGGAAAGCTGCATTTTCAGGATCATCCAATCTCCTTAGAGGGCCATCATTCACAGTGAACCCATTGCTCCAGAAAACAATATTGTGAATGACAGTCTCCGGTTGCTGAGGAGCTGTCGGCACTGTTTCTCCTGAAAGTAGTCGTCCAGTTCCAGTAAAGCTCCTTGAACTTGAAGATGGAAGCAGGTTGTCTATAGGACCTTCTACAGCACCCATTTGTCTAGCCTGATTAAAGATTGAATCCACATCATTGCCTTTTGAAGGATCTTGCACAAGCATCCCACTGCAAATTATAAATCATAAAGTGTCAGCCTTCAGCTGTGACAGTCAATAACATTGTGCTCTGACACAAGTGCCAAAGATTTCTTCAGACAACCCACTTGCTCAGTTATGGAAACTAACTGCTCAGTTATGACACCGCAAACAAAACCTGATTTATAAACAAAAAAAATCATGTCCTTCCGCAGGAGTAATACCACTGTAGAAACATCAGCACATAAATATAGAATTAATAAATAAATAAATCCAATATAAAAAAGCAGTTGATCAACACGTCAGCCCTTAAGTTTCCAGGTTGTTGCAGAGAAAAGTAGCTTGTACGTTCTCATGCATCCTTCATTTGTCCCTTAGCCAGAAGCAGCAATTACTGAAACCTTCAAGGAAATTCTCATCAATGACAACCTATGTTCCTGTCCTAAAATTTATATAAAAAAGACACCTATTCAATACTGTGGAATCCCAACCTCATTTTAAGGCTTCACGCTACATTTTTCTACAAGCCCAGTGCATTTGAGAATATAAAACCAGAATTAGCCCCCCAAGTACAGGTGTGGACTAAAAGATAAAAGCCCAGCAATTGTGACTTGGCATGTAAGTTCCCAATGAAACATGAAGTTAAGACTAATTTCACCCTTTTTTTCATAAACCAACGTAAAATGACCTAAGAAATCACCCCGCTACAGGTAGACACCATCCAGTATCTAATTACATGTGTACTCCCGATTACCTTGATGCTACTCCCCCTTAAAAGTGCTCCACTCTACATACCTGGACCCGTCATGCACCTAGCTTATTCCGATGTAGAAAATCTACGATGAGTACATCCATTTATGCTGCTGCATACAAACCCCAAATGCCGAAATCAACTCAAGAACCAAATTTTCTCCCAATAAACCAACCCATCGCCATCGCCACCATTACCACGCCATCATCGATCAAGGGATCCCTGTCAATCTGTAAATTTCAGTTTTTTTTTTCCCTTTCCACTAGCATCTAATTCATTGCCCAGTGGACACAAACGAAGTCGGAACACTCAAAAATCGACTTTTTCTCAATAGAATACCATAGACAAAATGCATAACATACTTCACGGAACGCCTCGAAAACAGAGATGAAAAACAAGAAGCTTTCAAGAAACAACAAAAATCCCAAGAAGCTTTCAAGAAACAACAAAAATCCCAATCTCCATCCTCAGTCAGAGCAAGCAAAGACCCATCGAAAACGATCGCTTCCCCTCGGCCGAACGCCTCGAGACGAATCTATCTAATCCAATCGGGGCAAACCGGAGGAGCGGAATCGAAACGCGAGAGAGAGAGAGAGAGAGAGAGAGAGATTAGGGTTTCGGCGGAGGAGGACCTCTTCTCGCCGCCGGTGTAGTACTCCTGGGGGTTGTCGGAGTCGCTGTCGGAGTCGGGCCCGGACCGGCGGTTCAGATCGGAGAGGGTGCGGATGCCGCCGGACCGGCTGCCGGAGGGCTTCGCCGGCTTCTTGTCGCGCGAGGCCATGTCGCCGCGCCGCCGCCGCCGTCGTCGTCGCCCGTCGGTCGCCGCTCGGTCCGATCGAATCAGCGCTTCGCAGAAGAGAGAGAAAGAAAGAGAGAGAGAAAGAGAGAGATTGGCGATTATTCTGATTCTCGTTAGCTTGTTGTTTCGGCATCTATTTAAAAATATTTTATTCAATTTAGCCAAAAAAGAGTATCTTACAATTATAATAATAAATTATCATATGTGATGTATTTAGAAGCTCGTGGGCTAATCTCAAAGCAAGTAATCCAGTCAAAATTCCACGTCAGCATGCTCCAAGAATTCCGACGGTCTATGCCACGTCAGCTTTTTTCATAGGCCCTTGCAATCATCTCCATAATCAATAAAAAGATTCGGTTACACAACTATTTCTAGGTGCACCTATCGTTCGGTTGATGTTAAATGTGCAGAAAGTTCGTTATACCGATAATGGATACAATATAAATCCTTATATTTGATGCCCCACAAACGTATTTGGGTATGAAATAATTTGAGACTATGACACTCTTTGTTGCATGGGCTCGATGAATGATTGACTAGTTTATTGATAGCTACCCATATATTCGGAAATTTTTAAAAAATGTAAATTTAGTGTACATATGTCAATTTAATTCTAAAATTTTTAATTTAATTGAAGTTAACCATAAATTTTTTTATAATTTATCAATATAATTCTTCTAATCAATTTTGATTAAAAATTGATAACGAAAACATCAATTATCCTATATAACATGACTAATCCTAACGTAAAAATTTTCTAAAAGTTCTCATGAATTTTTTTGAATATATATATATATATATTAATTTTATGTCATATATGTCCAATTTATCAATCACTGATTTGACTTCATTAATCATCTCATGCTCCCATTTTTGGTACAAGCCACATGACATTGGTCTCCACTACAGTAAAAAACTTATTTACAATTTTGCAACCGTATTCTACCTTCGTTTTTTTCCCTCAATCTTGGACCTTAATAACCGATTTATAATCTCCCAAGATTTCGGATTTTCTTTTAATACGGCTTTCTCTTTATTTCTTTTCATTTTAAACTATTTAAGCGTCGGTCGCTGACGTGGCACGCCGACGACGCGTGGACCAATGGGGGCCGACGAAAGTGGGAAACGCCTCTGGAAAGGAAAGGAAAGGAAAAGCAGAGGAAGGAGAAAAGCAATCGTCTTTTCAGCGTCGAACGGAGCGCGCGCACCACCTCCACTCCTTCCCCCTCCAATGGCCGATCCCTCCCCTCGCACCACACCGGACACCGGCGGCGGCGGCGGCGGCGGCGGCCTCGGGCACGCTGCCGACGCCGGGCACTTCTCCGGCGCGCACACCTCGAGCGAGGACTCCGGTGGCGGCGACTGGGGCAGCTCCTCCGACTCGGAGAGCTCCGGCGACGCGGCGGCGGCGGCCGCGGGCGTGGCGACGAGCTTCAGGCTGTTCTCGGAGTCGATGCTGAGGATGGAGCACGCCGAGGTGGAGATGGCCAAGGCCCGGGAGGCCCTGAGGGTGGAGGCGGAGCGGCGGCGGGCGGAGCTGGAGGGCGAGATGACCCGGATGCTGCTGCAGACGCAGCTGCAGGTCGCGGCGGCCGTGGCCGGGAAGGGCCACGGCGGCGGCGGCGGCGGCGGCGGGAGGAAGCGGAAGCGAGCCGAGGACGACGACCGGCCGTCAACCTCCACCAGGTAACGCACTAGTACCCCTTTGGCGCTTCCAGCGCGAGCTGTCGATTTCGCTGATCGCTGAATTCATGAATTTTCGTTCTTTTCGCCTTTCCGGGTGCTGTCGAAATGCAGGGAAGGAGCTCTCTTGCTCAGCTTGCTGCACTGTAATCTCTTCTTCTGAAGTGGGTAGACGCGCGTGGGATCTTCAGTTGCTGCTTTCATTCTCGTCTCTATGGTAAGCTACAAGATTCATTTCAAAAGTGTGCAAAAAGGATGTAACTTTGATGTTAGTTTTTCACGTACATGTTGATGTCTGCGAATCTTCACCATCAGTTGATGTTTATAAGATTCCGAAGTGCGCGCGTTTGCTGCCTCGGACAGGAATGACTGTAAATCCGCTTGTGGCCATGAGTAAACTAGATGTGATGCTTTTACAGTGGAAAGAGTCAGAATTAGGTGAGTTTGGACAAGAGAAGAATGTAAAAGAGTAAGCGACGCGTCCCGCCAATTGGAGGCAATGATGCCTCTTCAATTTAGCTTAGATCCAACTGGAATTTCTTGCGAGTCATGGGATCTCCAGCCCTCTCTTCCACGACGCTGAGCAACGCATTTCGTCGGCTTGTGGCACTCTCAATGTACTCTTGCAGAGGCGGGAGAAACCCCTCCTCATCCTTGTTTGCCTGCCTGCGAATTATCTGCAAATGTAACGAAAAATCAGAAAACCCTGATTGAGTTCGTTTTGTTTCCCACTCTATGGCTTAGGAAAAACTCGTCGTCCATGCGGACTAATACCTTTGAAGCCCATGATCTCTCTGCTTGTTGACACACATCTCTTATGTCCCTTCCAGACATCCTGGTTTAACAGAACATTCAGATTAGTTGGGCTTCACAGAAAAACATTTGGGAATGAATTAAAGGGCAGAAAGTAATAATCTCCAGTAGTACGGACCAGAATGCGAAAATAAAAAAAGAACGGTAGAATAAACGGATTCCCTGCTCTAAAGCACCAAAACAAGAAGTTGCTATGGAATATAGACTTTTAAGGGACTAACCCTTCAGTGACTTTAGCGAATTCAACCAACTCAGGTTCTGTCAAGTGCTTTGCATACTGAGCTGCTATTTCCTGGCGATTCCGTTGGTCAGGAAGGCCAAAGGTGATCATTGAATCAAACCGACTGGAAGAACATGAGTAGCGCGTGATTATCAAGTGACTGATCAACTCATAATTGGTGCTTTGCAGACACATGCACCTGCTTTACCTGATTAACGCAGGATCCAGGTCTTGCTTCCTATTTGTTGCGGCTATCACGACCACCTTCTTATCTTGTTCAAATCCATCGATCTACAAGAAGGGAAAACAATTTGCTGGGAGTCCTGCAATTGCTAGGAACGCTAAAGGCAGGTGTTGAGACAGCATATGACAGAATAGCACGGCAAAATGTATAAAGTGACAGAATAAAGGACCTTCGAGGTTACTAGCTTAAGCTAACTTGCAGAATTGACCTTATGATCAAGTGGCAAAGGACCAAGATGTTCTATCATTAATGTCTAGATTATTCATCTAAACAAGTCTGACAAGAATGGTGTTCTTGCAAATATAGGTTGATTACAACACCAACACAGATTTGTTTAGTCACATCTACATCATTGATCAAAAGTAGTATTCAGAAATGAAATTCACATAAGAGTGATATTCTTTCCACACTAGACAATATCAGATATCACAGATGCACGAAACCTAGGGAAACACCCTCTCCTACCTGTCGCAGCAATACTGATAAGATCCTTCTTGTAGCTTCATGCATTTCACTATCACGAGCAACAGCAAAAGAATCGACCTTCAAGGTACAAAGTTATCATAACTAGGAGCTCAACATATTCAACTGATAGGACAGAAACATTAGAACCAGCTCAATCGTATAAGATAAAGAAATGGATGAAGAGTTGTCGTATGTTGGACTCTATGATCTCTCCATGCTTGCTAGTTGTCTCTTACTACAAAGTATAACATGAACTCCCACAGAAATTTACTTCAGCAAGAAGAGCTTGCCTATCATCCAGACATACCTCATCTAGGAAAATGATAGCACCATTTGGTAACTCATTGGCAAGTGAAAACACTTGTCCCAACAATCTTTCGCTTTCACCATAGTACTTTGACATGACAATCTCCAGTGGTACATACAGTAATGGAACACCCTGCAAAGACATGTAGTAAGCATGTATCGCAATATTAATTCAATCAAAGCCAGTCCAAAGATCCCGCCACTATCACTAGAAGGAAAACAAAATTCGATCCCCAACATTCCATACCCTCTACAAAGAGCAGCTAGAATTAGAGCGAAAGCAACTCCAGCAACATAACTTCAAGAAATCAGTATTAGACACAATAAAATTAAAACTTCTCGCTTAACACTCCTCTTATAAGGCATACTACAACGAATGCACCCAACCATGCAGCACATATTATTAACTATTTAGCATAGTCATCATGAGGAGAGAAATATATCTATCGCTTGAGGGCAGTATTGAACACAACAGCCAATTAACTGAGAGCATGATGCAGAAAGCAAAAGCCATGTGTCACATAGATAAGATAGCAGCTATGAATGTCCTTATCAGCTGATGTGGTATCATACCGCTTGATTGGCGATAACACGAGCACATGATGTCTTCCCTGTACCTGGAATTGGACATGTACCATAGTTAAGCTTTGCCAGACTAATTTGTCATACTAAGCAAGGACAGAGAAACAAGATACACCAGTGCAATTTTTAACGAAAGTAATTTGTTCCAATGGAAGCAGCCTAAAATATTGCAGAAAGAGAATTGATGCGACTCAAGGTGAATTTTCAAAAACCCTCAAATTAAAGAAGTTCCCTATTTATAGGACTTTTACTAAGAATGTTGGAATAACTATGATAAATGAACAGAAAAAGCTTATTGCCACTCAGGCATAAAAAAGATACATGCTTAATAAAGCTCACTCTTCCTACCAAATTTAGGAGAGTTTTTATGTATTTTAATAACTCATGGAGCACTATTAGGAGAATTAACCCACTTATTAGCTCAAGTGCTGACATTAACAAGCATCATATGCTTTATTTAAGAGGAGGGGGGTGGGGGAGGGGGAATACAGTCTAAAAGGTCTTTTAATGTCAGTAAACTAAGGCAGCACCTATAAACGATCGGGAACTCAGCAGCTTCTCTAGCTTTTCCATTCATAAGTGACAATAACATCAACACTCGTCACATACAGAAGTTGTCAAAAGGAACTTGAGCAAATAAAAAAGAAAAAATTAGCCACGCTTTTATTATGGTCATTGCAACAGGCAGCAAATAACTGTTGTGCCAATTGTGCACTCTAGCATGATAATTACACATTGCCACACAGACACATCTTTATTAATTTAAAGTGAACTATCATTAATGCACACCAAGGGTTGCCAGCCCATGTAAAAAAAGAAGCTGGTTGATTTAACAATGTCAACTTTTCATGTAGCACCAAAATCTACTGTTCAACTCAACTGAGAGCGTGCATTATTAAAAAAAAAATCCAAAATCTGAGTAGAAGTTTATTCCTTGAAATGCTCTCTGCTCTTATCTTTTCAAGTGAAACCCTGGCCAATGTTCAATAACTACTCCAAGGCTCATACAATTGAAAAAAAAAAAATCCCAGAAAAAAGAAAAGAGATAGATCAGGGCCTTAGATGGTAAGTCTCCAAAAAAGTACGACTAGAAAGAGGTCAGTAAAATCATCGGCCATAACTGCTAGTTCACTTAAATTCTTTTGACTAACTAAATAATGAATAGTAGACAAACCTGGCGGACCCTCAAAGAGCACTGCTCGAGGCCTGTTTGACTCAAACTTGCGCCTTGTTCCACGAGCAATATCATCATACACCTCTGGACTATGTAAAGCCAGTAATATGGTGTCCTCTATCTCCCTTCAGGACATGCATGTGAAAGATACCGTACATAAGTATTAAATGTGGCCATGATGCTATCGAATGGTAAATGGAAAGGATGCAATAAATTCTGATAATACAAACATCAAATAGGGTTAAACCAGTATTCTTGCTGTGTAGTATAGAAGTCTTTTAGGTTACCTTTGACAAAATGATTCGATAATTTTTCCTCTAAAAACAAAAATAGATCACAAAACCTATGAATAAAGAAAATGCTGACAATCGACAAAAGCTGATAATAGTGCACTGTAGAATGAATAAGCTGTCCTCGACTTCCCAAGTCTGCATCCTCAATTATTACCTTAGATAATTCTGCACATCCACTTCTACACAAGTAAAAGTAGGACTGTGTCACCGCCTTCATTAAATTTCCAGAGAAGAGGCAAGTAGAAACAGCTAACTACATGGATTTTTAATCCATCTTTTACATGGCACACATCCATGCTGTTGCTGTGGGCTAAAGCAGAACAATTATGACACTAAATCTCTAAAATTAGTACGCTATTGCATTAGCAAAGCATTATCCAATACCTTTATAAATACAGCTCTTCAAATAGCCTCCCAATACGTACACAATAAGCTAACTGAAACTATATGAATGAGGTTTTATAAATGTAATACTTCACATACCGTTTTTGCTTTTCATACCCAGCAATGTTGTCCCATGATAACTTCTTGCTTTCAACATCAACAGGAGGTTCATCAATACCATAAATTATCACTCCCATTGACTGAAGACTAGTAATCGTCTTTTCTGGGGTTGTTTTCCTTTCGGTACCTTCCCTAGGTCTACTTTCTAAAGACTTATTACTCCCCAACTTTCTACCCGCCAATTGCAAGACAGACACAAAAGCTTCCAGCTCTTTCGGAGTCAAGCTTCCTGGCTTCATGAACTCAATTTCCTGCAAAAGTTCATGAGATAGATATTTTACTAGTTTTTCAGGAGCAGAACAAGAGGATCATGCTGAAAATATAAAGAAACAGTTCATGAGATGGATATTTTACAAGTTTTTCAGCTCCGACGCAAAATAATGAGGCAACTACGAAATTCATTAATGAGAAATGACAACTCACCGCTTTATCTGCAGTGATGAGAGAGTGAAATATAAGAATGCATAAATCATCCTCCCGTTTCTTTATATTTTCAGCACGATCCTCTTGTTCTGCTTCTCTTTGCCTTTCTGGAGGGTTGATCATTAGCTGCCAAGCGACTGCACTGGAAAAACAAGCACAAAGCATTCTTAAGTGAACTCGTTGCAGAACCATCAAACTTCCAAAGGAATACAAGGAATCAAAAGGAAACAATAAATGAACTGCCATCAGTGATGAGGATGAGAGTCGACCACTCAAAGGCAATCAACTTACCTGTCCCAACCACGCAACAGCACATCTGAACCACCACTGTGCTCCTCGGCCTTCACTCCAAGGTTGGAAACAAGGTTTGCAATTAGTTGGGATATTTCACATGCAGGAGGGACCTGAAACTTCAGTGTTACCTGCAGTACACAATAAATTTTTATTTAAGAGCTTCAAACCATGCAATAACGTTTAGATGGAATTTGGGTCCATGTAAAGCACAATGGAGGTGAGGGCAGCACATCCCACAGAGCAACAAGAACATGTAGTTTGGTAAATCATAAGTTGTGCCAATGACGCTAATTTTTTGTTTAATTAACGAATAATCTTATTTCTTGATAATTAGTTGAATTTACAAACACATATTCAAATGATGATGCATGCTATAGAGAGCCAAATCTCAAAGTAAAATTTTCAACTCAATTTCAATGAAATAGTACATGGTTGAATTTAACTTCAAATCCATGTATTCGAAGATAGGACAAAACCACGTATTCAAAGATAAGTCAAAATTATATTCTTCACGCTAGAAAATACAAAATATGTGTTTCCTATTGTCAAAATATGCTGAAAGACTTCATAAATCATTCATAAATATGCATTGCTTCATAAGTCATTCTACACCTTACTCCAACTTCTCCAAATTATACAAGATTAAGAACATTGATCCAAGGTCAACCATAAATCTTCTTCAGAAGTATCAATCAGTTCTATAGCCAATGATAAAAATCATGTCACACTCCTTCACGTCGGCCAGAATTTAATTCTTGAAGCCACGCTATAGAAAAGAGCCATCACTGTTACGCCATGAATAAAAAAAATTATTGTGAAGAAAATGTCCTACTGAATTAACCTTTTGACCTTTAACACCGACGGAAAACCTGGGGTAGGAACCATAATGCATTCCTTTACTTTTGAGCGACTCTTCAACACGCTGTCGCTCTGTCCTGGCAATTTCCTCCAGCTTTTCACTGACCGATGGTGACTCTGACTGCAATGGAGGACTCTCAACAGGCTGCACAAAGTGAAATTAGGTTCTGTACAATACTCAATAACAAAATTTACCCTATACTTTGGCAATTACATCAGGAACCTGGAATTCAAATCACAACTTAAACTTGATAAGATAGGTATCAACTTGGTAACAAGGCCAACTCTATATGTGTCAGCATAAGCAGGACACACTGATCTCTCCTAGCTCACTTATTCATAAATAAAATTTGTCCTTCCCATCAAAACATTTAAAGATCAAAGAACACGGTTTTTCAATTAAATTTCTAATCAGACCTTATCAGCATCTGCATATGCTACTTCCAGAGCTCCAGCTCCAAAGAGTCCAGCCAAGACAGCCGGCAATAGAAATTGTACTCCACGAACATCGGGCAGTAATTTAGCCTCCTGGATCTTACCCGTATCGAGATTAACAAGTTGCTCAAGTGCCCCTGCATTTGTCATTACAGACAGAGATATTCAATTCACCGATTGCAAAGACACGGAAAAACAAATCAAATAGATCTTTTCATGTCATCAGCCATGACAATTTACTCTTGGTTCATCAATTTATGCCCGACCCGAATCCACCAACGCAAGCATTCCTCATGATATAAGAAAGCTAATTCAGATTCAAGCAAGTCCTCCAGGAGCAAGCGCAGACACTAAACCGAGAAAAGAACACATCTTTCAAAAGAAACTAAGTAACACCACTCCGTCGCGCAAACACCAAACCGAAGCAACTCCAAGGCGATTTTTTGCTGCCGACCCATCGAAAGTCCGAACGAGCGAAATGGAAAGGACTCGTAAAAATACAAAAATTTTAACACTCTGCTCGATAACCACGAACGTTGCGTGTAAGTTCAGCAGAAGCGAACTTCAACAGCGAGAGCTAACGAGGACAACGAACGAGAAGACCAAACGGAGTGCTCAAAAAGCACTAATCCGCAGCTCTCACTCACTACAATTCACGCAAGCGCGCTCGTCGGCGGCTACGGCGGAGCAGACCGGACCAATCGAATCTGCGCCGTCGGGAGAAAGACACGCGGACGAGAGAGGAGGAGGAGGAGGAGGAGGCGGTGCGTTACGTGGTGCGAGCGGGGGAGCGAGGCGGCGCGATCGCGGCGGAGGCGGCGGCGCTAGGGTTCTGGAGGAGAGGGCGGAGCGGCGGCAGGAGCGAGCTGACGTCAGCAGCAGCTTCCTTGGGGCCGACATGGTGGTTGCTCGCTCACGCCGAGTCTCCGCCGGAGAAAAAATTCAGCCGGCGGAGAAGAGAGAGAGAGAGAGTGTATTTTCAGAGACGGTCCGGAAAGTACATTTTTGCAAGGGGCGAAAATGGAATTTGGGCTTTGCTGAGGAGATTCTATTAAGTATGGTAGAAAAAGTAGTCGCTATAATTGCACCCTTAATTGGCTCCTGACACATCCCGGAAGATTCAATGACGAAAGTGCTTCACACTCCACCACCCGCCGCGGTGGGCTTGGCTGAGAAACTCCATCGAGGATGTGCAGTGTTTAGTAACAAATGTAGCGATGAGTTGACGAAAGATAGGCTTTGAGACTTAGCGCGTGTCCCTAGTGGTTTACCTCCGACGCTTTGTGCGGAGTTCCGGGTCACCAAAAAAAAAAAAAGTGTTTCACACACCAAAAAAAAAAGTGTTTCACACTCCTAACCACCTGTTTATGCCAACCTTCCAACTTGAAGGAAGAGGTAGAGGGTTCAAATCCCCATCTTTTTAAGGGGTTGAGGTATAGGGAACGATTTAGTTTCAATTAGCCTTTCGCATGAGCGGCGTTTATGGTAGCGCCATAGCATTTATTATTATTATTATTATTATTATTATTTCTACTCTTTAAATAAGTTTCTAACTATTCAAACGCACTTTATAATTATACAAAATTTCTATTATCAGAATAAAAAAGAGTAAGAATGCATTTGTTATAATATTCAATTTTTCTTTTTTGTAACATAAAATTTCTTTTAATTTTTTAAAAAACAACGAGAATTCAAAATCAAAGGATGGCTCTGGATTTGCACGGTGCTGGCGCAATGCAACAATGGTATCCATGAAGATGACGGACTTGGATGAGAATTTGAGTGTTGGAGATGGACGGTAGCGGAAGCAGCTTGTTGGCGAAGTGACATGATTGCCACAAGGATCTCGATGGTGATGAGGGGATCCATGATCGTTGGCATTGTGATGAAAAGGCATTTGCTTGAGTAGAAAGTGAACTTTCAGATAATCCGAGCTTTTGAAACATAGTTCTCGAAGGAAATTGTATAGTATGCTCACGAATCTAACATAAACAGAATCGATCTGGCTCTTGCATGGATCTCCTTGAAAGGATTCACGAGTGATGTGTGCACTCTAGCCATCATCAGTTCAATGAAAGTTAGAAGTGGAAAGACAATGGAATTACTCTTTCCCAATTTTCGAACAACTGACTTGGTAACAACAAAATGGAATAGACTTGCATTGCACTCGAAATTTAAAACCTTATTGACATGGTGTTATATACATGATTATTCTAAATTTACCGTGGGCACATACGCCTTTGAAACGAGGATGAAACTTTTAAAAAGGAGATTATTAGCACAGACATGTCCACTCTCGCGACTGTCCAAAACTTTAGGCCGTGTTTGATAACCACAATAAAAATTGAGATATTATAAGTTTTATCGTGTCTTTTATGTTTGCCTACTTTCCAAAATAGGATAAATTCATTTGTTTTGCTAGAAAATAAATCACTTAGAAAATAATTTTCTAAAAAAGATCGTTTATACCACTTACATTCTTCATCCACGAAAATATTTAAACATAAATTTGTTGTCATTAATGCATAGTTGCATATTCCATTGACTAATCATTTCAAACAATCATTTTGACAAAAAATATTTTTCAAATTATACATTTTTTACAATTTTTCTTCAATAAATAAAAAGCCTCTTACATCTTGACCGATAACGTTTTTTCCAGAATTAATATGCAAATTTTCTAGAGTAGTGGAATTTGTAATTTTTTTTTTCCTTTTTCTTGAGAGTCAAATACCGATATGCAGTTTCCAGACATGATAAAATAAGAAAACATCCAACTTTATTACTACAATTCACCGAACAATAGATATGACGTACAAAAATCCTGTTTACATCTAGACGACCAAACACAGATTTATCTGTCTTCGTTTTGCCTTACCAGGAGACAATGGTCTTTATCGGCCATTGCCTGTCCACAGCTCATATTGCGCAATTCATCATTTCTAGGATTACACAATTGGCATCAATGTCTAACAATTCATATTCACCAACATTCTAAGCGTTACTAATTCACCTATTGATAATTTTTAGGTGATTCAAGAAATTACTACTACAAAATTACTCAGCACAATTAAAAAGAGTGATACTACCTACAGAAACGCTATCCAGTCTGACTCGGGATTTTACTCTTGAACAACCGATACCAACCATCCAACCATAAAAGATGATCACGAATAAAAGTCTTATTGGCAGCCCATGAGGCATCTCAATATCATCTACCCAGCATCGCCAAACGATCGATTTATTAGCTCAAATCATAATTTAGTTTCAGAGCTACAACATGAGCAACTAATAAGTAGTCACAAAGCAGAATGAGGCCGTGAATCTGAAATGAACACCTATAGATACCAAGTTGATGTGGAAAGCCTTTGTGCCATCATACTCGGATGATACTTCTAACCAACCTCTAAGTTCTACAAAAATCCAATACAACGAGAGAAACAAACATAAAAAGATCACGAGCTGAGCCAAGCAAAGTTTGAGTTTCTCCAGGAACTCGTTACCACGAGATTGTTCACTTATCTAAGCTTGAGCTCCAAGTTCCAACAAAAGGGTGTGGTTGACTGCATCTGATGCTGGGCCAATAAATTGAATAGGACCTGCAATGAAATGCAAGGAGGGAATATAACAAGAAGCTCATAGAAGGAAGGGAATGCACAACAACAGACCACAAAGAAATAGCAAACATGCATCAAACAGATCATACGTAGTGATGAACATTCTGAAAAGCCACACTAGTTATAAAAAGGAGAGAGAACCTACCAGGACTGATATATCTGTTCTTGATGGCCCACTCGTCCCGCATCGACGCAAACTTCTTGAATGGTGCACCTACATCAATAAAATATCCATTGCTTAGAAGATCCAGGTTTGTACTGTCAAATTTAGCGGGTGTACTGCATGCAGCAGTTTTTACCTTCAAGCTCCACCATTGCCTTCTTGATCACAGGCTTGAACTTACCTGGGATAAGATAAAAATTTCGGACTCAGCTTAAGATGTAAATTTAAGGGCATAGATACATACAATCATGCACACGTGTAAAGACAGACAGGAATAACTGTCATTTTTGTGAGACATAAACGAACCACCGGGATATTAGGATGGATAAATCAAAACTGAACCCCACTTAAAGATCCAGCCACGCTATCAACAGAACAGGGATAAACCTAGTCCACAGTCATTCTCCCCATTGCTTCCATGAAGCACGCAATTACTTAATAGGATGATCTAGCTTCAGAACCATTTAATTATTCAGTCTCAGAAAAGAGAATAAGTATCATCCTTCAAAGAATCTTAATAAATTAGTATACCATGTCTCCTCTCAACGTCCATCAATGATGTTAAAGCGGTTCCACCAACAGTCCACTCTGAAAGTGGGGCAGCTAAGTTTGCCACCTGAAGATATATTATGCTCGTGAGCTCTATCAGTTCCACAGATGATAAAGACCAGTCAACTGGAAATGAGGACCACTGTCAAGAATAAAGCGATCTTGGTTAGGGGAAAAAGACATACTGAAGATATCAACCCAGTTTTCCCACTCTGGAGGAGAGCTCCCGCTGCAAAACCCAAAGCATAGCAATACGTAGAGTCAAAGTTGGTTGGCAGACCACATCTGCCTTCATACCTGTAAAGCAATTAGTATGCATTAAATAAAGAGTAAAGGCAATATGGTCAAGGTCAAATGAAAATCCACCGAAAATAACTACAGGTTTCAAGTATTTTACAACCACCAGAAAAAGGGAACAATTATTTGATACCCTTCCTGAGTAGACCTTTCTAGTAAAACAACAAAAGAAATGTCAGATTTTCACAGACAAATCAGTATTACCCGAAAAAGTGGGATTGTCCTTTGAAGTTCCCCTTGTATGTACCTTCCTGCTTCCTCTTCTCCAATTCAGTTTCAACCATTTGAATGAGCATCTTCTCTGTCTCAATTTTAGCAACCTAAACAAAGAAACAGATAAGAATGATGACAGAACCCAAAGAAATTGAATATTAGGTGAAACGGTTCAAGATGATAACAATTACCTGTACATTTCCATGTGGATCTCTTTCAAGCATCAATTGTTCTTGAATTGCTTGAGGTAAAAATTCAAAGAGCTCCAAAGACTGAGTTGGGAGTTTCTTCTTCCAAAGCCCACCTTCATCCACGACATCATGAGCAAGAATTTCATTTAGTTCTGAAATAAGGTGCTGCACCTGCAAATAGTACAGTTCAATTAGTGTCTACCATGGATGTATCCTCACTAGTCACTTGACAGTCCTAAGAACTAATTTTTAAAAAGGTTTGCAAACTACATCTAGAAGAAGTACAAGTTTACCTCTGGAATGAAATCGATAAGGCCTTCTGGTATGAGTATGACTCCATAGTTGTAACCAAATTCCCCACGTTTACAGACAACATCAACGATGTAGTCAGTGACATTTTTAAGAGTCAGCTTCTTGGCAGCGACCTGCATCGAGTTGTAATTCATATGACTAGTCATTCAACAATTATGAGAATGATATTTCTACGAAAAGGCTTGTTACTAACACTTTCACTTAGTTATTGTACGAGTGACGTCCATATACAAGTGAACACTCAACTAAATTAGGCAAGATTAAGTTGGAAATTCAAGTGGAAGAAAACTAGGTAAAGCCTAAAGTCAGTATTAATCAAGAAATGGTCTATGACAAAAAGGACAAGCTACTCCAGCAATAAGCTAGAAATACAAAAAGTTGCCTCAGAATCATCAGCAAAAATTCAAGAGCATCCTAAGCATGGAGGAAACCAGAAAAGCTTCTTCTAGTGCACATAAATGTACTAAAGAAAAATGCCAAAAACGTTTCAGGACGGACGCCAGACCGATACACTCAATTACTGTGGTGCGCCATATATTGCTTTTCTTTTCAAGCATCACTGAGATGCCTAAAGCTGAAACTTTTTACCATAGGTGGATTATTATTGACAAAATCAGTGAACAAATGTATATATATATCAAATAGACAGAGAATTAAAGTGCAAGAGAACATAAAATAATTCCTTTTCCTCTCTTCTAGGCTACACAATTCCTATATCCAAGCAAAATGAAAGACTAAGAAAATTACCTCTTCTCCAATAATGGTGATATTAGGATGAGTTTGCAGAGCACATTCTAGAGTGATGTGAGAAGCTGCACGTCCCATTAGCCTCACAACTGCATATGCAAGCATAGGATAAGGAACAAGCAGATGAGAAAGGATCATGCAATGCATCATGTCTCCAACAAGCTATCACAGCATATTCAATTCTTAAATGAATGAATACAGCGGACGCATTTCTTTTGAGACGAGAGAACTTGAGGGAAGGAAACTGACAAGGAAAGCAAACAAGAATAGATTTGAGATTAGAGAGGACCACCATCAGCAATGAAATTGATCATGCAAAAGATGGAGAATTGTAGAAGTATTAGGCAAGCTGCATTGTTTAGACTGAGATAGGACCATAATTAGTAATAAATACAATCACACCTAGAGGAAAAAAAACAGCACTGCAGCACAAAAGTATTTCAGAAAATGTGAATTGCAATTTAGGAATGTCAAAAAAAGAAAGGATTTAGAAGATACATAATCGCCATCAGACCAGGAGGCAATTGTTAGGTTGAACAATGCAGCCTGAGAAGGAAAGCTGATGTTTTAAAAGATGAGATCCGATATAACTAAAACAACACAGAAGACCATAAGTGTTTGACATAACTGGTAGAAAGGGAGGTGTGTGAAAGTCTGGGGAGAGGTTGAAAAAGTTTGCGATGCTTTGCTTATAATTGCAAGGAAATCAGCAATATCCTAAAACATTAGAGTAACCATACGAATTTGACATCTCTTTTCGGATTGTTTTAACTTTAAAATAATTAGACATTTAAGCAGAACAAAAGTAAGATCTGCTTGAAGTGATTGATCTGACCTGCTTTCTTATATGTTGTTTGCAATGTCTAACAACTTTCCAAATACTAAAAATTGATGTTGTTTAAAGGAGGAGACCGAGCAAAGTAGAAATTTCAAGATCGATGACATAGTAGTATAGTAACTTATATTATAATTTATAACACTCAAATCAGGTACTAACAGTGGTAATATTTTCCGGTTGACCGAGCATCTACCATCACATTGCCAATCTGTTCAGAGTAGATCTGCATGAGAGACATAGACCACATGAGAAGCCTCTCCAAGATGGAATTACAATTATCTATTCTTGTTGCATCTCTATCAAAGCATCCCACATCAGCACAATCAGCATATAACATGATTAGAACAGTTCAAATATAAAACCAAATTAAGAACGAGGAGTTCAGCATCCCATAATTAGCTAAAGTTTACCTTGCAAGCAGTATCAAATCCAAAACTCACAGGAACCTCTTTGCATTTGAGATCACCATCAATGGTTTTGGGGCATCCAATTACTCGAGTTTTCATGTTTTTACTCCTGGATGTACCAATGCCATCAAAAGAATCAAAACAAAAAGTGATAAGAGTGCAAGCAGAGAATATCCCTATTATAGGCAATACAATTCCATAAAGTGATAACTACAAACATAATCATAGGGAAAATGTACCTGAAATTTTCAGCAAGGAGGCAAGCGTTTGTGTTTGAGTCATCTCCACCGATAACAACGAGGCCATCCAAGTCAAGTTTTTTGGCTGTTTCCTCGGCTTGTTTAAACTGAAAAAAGGTCAGATGTTGTCAGCCTCATCTTCTTGCATAAAATGGTAATCCTATTCAACCAAGAGAGAGAAAAGGAAGTGGACTCACCTGCTCTGGAGTTTCAATTTTGTCTCTCCCACTGCAGATCATGTCAAAGCCACCCTAATTGAAGCAAGAAGAAAATAATGTAAAGTGCTTAGCCAGCTTGCTCAAACATTCACTTAACAAACATGTGCACGCTGCAGTTTGACGATGCATTACTACGCAGTCAAAGTCTGATTACTTTGCAACCTACATTTTTAGATTTATGCACATAGCTTCCCGATGCACCAAAAAAAAAAAAAAAAAAAAAAAACAGAGCAGCCACCCAACTATTTGGTCCAAAGTTTTCTTGAAATCCCATGATTGAAATGAATAACTGGCACGTCATATCTCACAATGGATGCCATCATTTCCTTTGTACAATTAAACAGCCTCACCTGGTTTCTGTAAGGGTATATGTACTCAGGAGTGAGTTCCACATATTTGCACTTCATGATGCCAGCAGGACCACCCCGGAACCCATACAATGTGCTGCCTTTAGCGCGATCTTGCAAGTAATCTAGCACCAAATTTAAATTTTTTTTAAAAAATTGTCATTAAAGGTCCATCTTTAGAGGCACAATCATAACTTAATCAATCGCTTGAAAGAGGAATCACATAATAATCAACCAGAGCCTCATCATAATATTATCATGATTCTCACCGAAGATTCCAGCAATCACATTGTGCCCTCCGGGAGCCTGACCTCCGGACAACACCACTCCTATCTTCAACTTCTGGCCCGGTCCATCGGAGGCGGAATCACTGGGCACCACCATTGCCGACGGTTGCCCGAACACACACGGAAAGAGCTTCGCGATCTCCCCTGCAAAAACACCACCACCACCACGCACACTATCAAATCCCACCGCAAACGTAATCTCGATTCCGAACAGCGCTCAACTCAGCACCAAAAACTACATATCGTCAGTCCTCAAAATGCGAAGCGCACAGTATTCCCTCGACAAAATCACGCGCACGCAATCCGACAACGCGGATCAACAACTCCTCCAACGATCGCGAAGGCTCTACTCTACAGCCAAGCTAAAAACGCTTAACCGGATTCAACGGATGTGGCAAAGAGGGGCGGACCTGGATTGCCGGCGGCGGAGCTCGGGGGGCCGTCGACGACCTTGATGGGGCCCTTGAGCACGGACGGCAGGGGGAGGTCGTGGTCGATGCGGCTCGTCTGGACGTCGCTGTACACGGAGGCCACGCGGCCGGTGCCGGCCGGCTTCCGCCGCCGGCGGCAGCGGCGGCGGCGAGATCGCCGTTGTACACGAAGCTCGGCGACATCGGCGTTTCGGTTGTACCTAACGCTGAAAGACTGCGAGAGAGAGAGAGAGTGAGAGTGCGCGAGTGTGCGGAATCGGGCGATAAATCTTAAAAGCGCCACAGAGGGGCAAAATAGTCTTTTCAAGCTTCGGTGTCTCCGCCCCCGGGCGTAAGCGAGAGAAAGTTGGTTGCCCCCACGCTCGTCCGGGCGCGAGGGCAGTTTGGGGATTTCGCGGGGGAGATATTTGGACGGTTTGGTGCGCGTGCCGTTGGATGATGATGATGGAAGGGGTGCAATTCGCGGGATTTGTAGCACATAGATTTTCACATGCTGATCCTAAGGAAAATAAATAAATTAATTAGCACTTTTGATTAATCAATCGTTGAGAGATTCATGTGAATTTCGACATGATTACGTCACTGTTATAATATAAGGATCGATTGAAGCCGGACAAAAATTATTGCATGATGTGACATCGACAGTGAACTCGATCTCGTGGGAATTATTCATCACATCACTTGAAAATAAAGGGTTTTGTTGGTTTTAAGAGATTGGTATTGGAGTAATTCAGCTTGCCCATATGTTCTGTTTTTATCTAACAGGTCGGTTCTCCATGCTTGGGCAATGTCTACAACATCAATTCACTTGCTAATAAGGGTGGTTGGATGGGATCTATCTGTGCTTATTCTATTGCCATGGTTCATGGGGTCAGTTCAGATCTTGGTATGCGTGGTTCAGTGCTTACCTAACCTTCCCTCTTTGGGGTTGGTGTGGATTTGAGGCTTTGAGAAGCAATGAAGGGAATATCCCATGGGGATATTGTACCATAAAGATTTCTCTTTGAAAGAGGGTTAGCTTGTGGGTTAATTGCCTAATTGGACATCGATGATGCTTATTAATCAGATCTTTCTTATTGGAAAAAATCTGCCTTTTTATGGTGATAATTGGTGATGGGAAATATGTTGGGGATATTCTATAACTAAGGTCAGTTTGGGTGGGCCAATTCAAGTTGGGATGTTGTTTTTCCCCCTTTGTTGGGATCAGCCCAATGACAAGGACGTGTAATTTGGTTGTTGGTTACCTTGTGGAAATCACAAAGACCATAGAATTTCTTGATTTAAATTCATTAAATTCGATTTTGATGGTTTAGTTGAGATATCATGCCACAGTGGCTTTTGGGACATAGTTCTTGTGAATTATTTTTCTTTTTGTTTTAGCCCATTAGCATCTTGAATGGGAACATTGGGAAGACAAGAGTGTAGCATTGGGGCATTCTTCTCATTCAATTAAGGATGCGAGGATGCAAATGTCAAGGAGTTTTCACCATTAGTGGAAGGGTTGGATTACTAAAGACAGAAACAACTAATGAAACAGAAATCGAGTGAATTTGATCGAGGTGGATGGTCCCTAAATGTTTAGTGAACTTTACAATTACATTATTGAACTTCAATTTCAATTTCTATAAATTGAATTTGTGGCTTTTTGCAACGTTCTTTCACTAAACTTCTGTCAATTTGTTGAGGTGTTGACGGGATGACCATGTTATGATGTTTTGCATTGATATGCTCTGACCAAATTTTGGCCATTTTTTTGTACATGTTTGCCGCATCGGCACTTCGCCGGAAAAGTGGATCCTATTCCGGCTGAAGAGCACCAATTGTAAAGGATAGAAAAAGGTTTAGTGCATTAAGTGACTCTACTGTAACCTGATGGAAAATCCATCAAAGTACAGTAATGTCATCCTAAGTCTTTTATGTTTTTTCAAAGGTATAGCTTTGCTCTCGTTGTATCGCAATCTATCACTCATTCAAGACACGATGAAAAGATTAACATATAATAAGCCTTTTCATGATTGGCCCTGATATAGTAATCCTTTATTATCTTTGAAGGCGTACACTTGAAAGTTTTGTTCACACCAGTCTTCCTTAGAGTATAGCGTTTCACTTCTTATCAATAATCATTAACTTTTTTTAAAAAAAAAATCATATGAGGACCTAAAATAGGGACTTTTTTTTTTTTTTTTCAAAAAGTGAATTCTATTTCAAATAAAACTCTAAAGTAGCTAAATTAGTCTTAAATAAAAGTCTGACCTCGCCAATAGACATTTTTTTGTGAGTAGAACGGGGCGATATTATTCAAAATTCACAATTGGGTAAAAAATGAAGAGAATTCTCAAATTGAATTGGGATTGGGTCCTTCCATCAAATTTTCACGTTTCCTTCTTCCTCTCCCTCTGCTCCTCAAGCAAATCGCTCACGACCGAGATGATCAAGCTTGTTTGCAGGGGCAAAATTCCTAGACCAAATCACAAATAAAAAGAGCAACACTACTAGGGATGTTAACTAAGCACCATTGGATCCGAATGAGGCTTATTTCAACTTTGTCACTCAACAAAACTCCCCATGTGACTACTACTCAAACCCTAGGAGCTTCACTAATCCTATTGCTTCCAAATCAACCGCAACTTCCAGAAAAGCATTGCCACCAACCCCTAATCTACAAAGGGAATCAAGATACTTTGAGATTTGTCCACACCATCATCACAAATCCCAATTAACAATTCACACCCCCTCCATTCCCCTCCAAAAGCTCTTCCTCTCCCAACCACAGCTTCAACTCCTTTTAAAGGACATGTACCACAAGTTACCAACTCAAGACATAATCATTCCTAATGAGACCCACTTGCTAAGTTTGCTCATAAATGGTTGGTTCCTGCAAGAGTTTTCCTCAGTAGTTCCTCCTTCATGACTAAGAATGAGGAGGAGCTCAGGGCCATCCAAGAAGCAGAGGCCTCAGAGCAGAGGGTGTGAGTACCTGTGTTGCGGCTGCAGACTCAGCGTTTCCTCGTCGGAGGAGGATGACGAGAGCGACGGTCTGGACCGGGTCGGAGCAATCTCGAGCCTGGCACACGCCTTGGTTCAAGAGCGGCTTGACCAAATGATAAGAGAGAGGCAAGAGGCGAGGCGTGCAGAGCAAAGGAAGCGAAGAACGGGAAGGACCGAATTCATTTTGATAGTCGCTGTAGAGATGGAATCATATGATCCCGCGCAGGATTTCAAAGACTCCATGGTCCAGATGATAACGTCAACCGGAATTGTAGATGCGAAAGGCCTTCGGCGACTATTGGATTGGTACCTCTCTGTGAATTGTGAGGATAGTAGGGGAGTAATATTGGAGGCATTTTATGATGTTTGCTTTAACTTGTTTGTTAGGAAGTAAATGAAAATGATGGATTTTTGGATTGTCCAAGGGGAAGGCTCATGCCGTCAAGCCTGCATTCAAATCACATTTGCATGTAGAAATCTCTTGCTAAGCAAGAGAGGCATCCTGGTTCAAACACAAACTTAACCACCTGATCTTCATAAGGAAACTAGGGGATGCATGCAATGAAATCTGTAAGTATTCATCGTGGGAAACATGGTGAGGTCCGACAACATTAACTACTTGACAAATAGCCTTCGAATCGAACAAGATATAGCATGGCCGTTCGGTTCATAGAGAGGATCAACTCGATTCTAGTCTATCAAATATACATCTGTGATTCATTTAATACCATTGTGCCATAGAAAGATTATCAGTAAAAACATTGCACGGCTGCAGAAAGGAATCTTTGCACTTGTCTTAATCAGGGAAACAAAATTAAGATCAAGAAACCTTCGATCAGATTCAATCAGTTGATAGATCAAGAAACCTCATCTTCCTGGAGATGAATATTGTGCATGGGTATCTACTGAGGTTTGCAGACTGATAATTTGAGTTCGCGAGTAAATTTGAGTAGTCAGCGCTTGCCAGAGTTGAGGTCATTGATCCAAAGGAGAAAAACCATTGTTTGGTCCAAAATCAATTCATAACGAAAATTAGGTAACTGATGAAGTGGAGGAGGTAAGGCTTTGAAACAAAGAATTTTCTCTACGCTATCTAAAACTCCTTTTAACTTTCGAGAAGATAAATGATCAATAAAATCGATATGAGTTTCATAGATGAGCTAAACTTCAGTTCTCAACTACTACAAACCTCTATGAATCCTTAGCAGACTACGATCAGAGGACTTATTTCACACATAATATCATCAACATACACCACAGCTCAAACATAGATATACTCTCAACGAAGTATGTTGATCACTACAAGGAGTCTTCACTTATTAGTCAATTACAGCGACAACAAGGAGCTACCTTCCTTGATAAGAACAAAGATGCTTCCAGCATCTCCCCTCGAGATACGGAGTTCCTCATCCAGGTAGGTGGTGAGTAGCCACGACTCGGCATTGCTGTTCGAGAGGGAGAATTTGATGGGTGGTTGGCTGGAGATGGTCTTTGCAACAGAGGAAGCAGTGTCTTGAACAGAGTTGATCAAACCTTTGAAAGGAGCAAGGTCAATCCTTTGTCCTAGGAAGTCAACATTCTCCGGTAAGACAATTGAGTCGGTGAGCCGCGGAGTTCCAATGATGCCTTCTTCGAACTTGATCTGAAATAACAGAGGAGAATGCATGACTGCTGTCTCTGCATGTAGGTGGGTAAGAAACATATAGAACAAGGAAGATCCGACTCCTGATAGTTAATGATGTTGACTCTCCAGGATTTTTCGCCAGCTCTTTATGTATTAGCCGTCTATCTTTTCAGAGAAAATTTCACATTGTGCTATTGTACTTTCACTCTTCTTCTAATCAGGTCCCTCTGACATTGAATCTAATCAAATTCAACTGACATGGCTGCTGGACATCACCAGTATGATGCAGATAAAATATGCAGATGCTCATGTGGATAAAATTCAGCCGCACAACCAAGTGGACATTCAATATTGGAAAAATTTAGTCCACACAACACTACAACGTCATCCGATGGCTACGTCAGCTGCATTTGGCTGGATTTGGTGCCAAGGAACTTGATTAGAAAATTTGCGAAAAGAGAATAAATTGATTAGATGAATTACTAGAAAAAGGACTTATCAGTAAAAGCATCAAAATACAGGGCCGAAAAGTAGAATTTATCCATTTTTCATTCACATGTTTTGTCTTTTGTTCTCATTTGGCTGACATTTATATAGCAAAAGTAGTACTCCATCAATCCGGCATCCAATTTTACTCATATGGCATTGAAGAAAGCAATTTTCTCAGTTCCTTAATTTTCTTTAGCAAATAACTATTGAAACCCTCAAATCAAATGACCCTTAGAGTTGTAACAGAGAGAATAACATTTAGGAACCAAGAATGAACCTGCACGCGCTTGGGGCTTCGGACTTCAAATTTGGCATTGGTGCTAAAAGAAGTCGTAGCCAGTGGGCCAGAAAACAGGACAGAGTTCTGGACAGTGAAATTCTCCGAATCAATGGTCTGAGATATCTCCTCCACCTTCACCAATGGCAAGGTACCCCGTGCCAACAATGGGAATAATTGCACAAAAGAGGTGTACCTGAAACCACATAATTTAGTTGAATTCACAATATAACAAAATGCACTTTGAGAGAACTGCATAGTGTCTATATGCACAATGAAGATGAATGGGCACTCTAGGAAACAGCTAATATGAGGTACAAGCTCAAAGAGGAAAATTGGAGAAATAATAGTAGATCCTTTGGAAAACTTTGGGAAACAGCAGAAGACAAATGGAATAAGCACAAAGCAATGAATAATTATATGTGTAAACAAACATGCAAACTTATCTCTGCAAGCATGCACTTTAGGTCCTCAGACATGGAACCAACTGCACATGATACCGGCTAGTAGATCAATTACTTTAGACTACTCTGACAAACTTTCATGGAGCTTATACCACTGTTACCACAGAACCAGAATATGATTTTACTCTCGGTTCATCATTTAGATTCATGAAAGAAAGTATAGCAAGCAACTCAAGCAAAGTCTGCAACTTGGAACAGTTTCTAAATACTCCGTCCTTGTCAGTAGTCGTCATCAATATAAGGTACATATTCCTAATGAAATCTCCATCATGAAGAAAAGTTTGAGCTACATAAACCGAGTCAGCAATCTTAAAAGACATCTCACCTGGAAAGCACAATAAAAGCACTATACTCAAGCTGAGATAATGGTGTTCAACAAAGCAGCAGATGTAAGTATCAACTATAGTGGCCACACTGAGATGAAACGAATGACACTTTAAGGAAAGATATTGGGCACTTGGATCTTGCTAGAGATATGAATGGTTCTAGAAAAAAGAACTGTTGAAAGAGGATCATGTAACCGACCTCCTATAGAGGAAAAAGCTCGTGTGTTACTGTCATAGAGTAGCTCCATGGCATAAGCATAATAGTGTTACCATGCTAAGATTTGATTGAGATTTTATTTACAGCTAAGCTAAGCAGTTAAATTTCATCATAACCCAAACAACCAAACACAATTCCAAACATGATGGCCCAATTTAGTCAATTCGCTAGTCTCATGGTACATGAACCTAATATGATGTGGTACCCATTCTGGTCCTTTTAAACTGTAACGACCCGGGCCTGTGATATTGTCCCACTGTGTGATATTGTCCACTTTGGACACTGAGTCCTCACGGCTTTAAAAGGCATCACACAGGTTAAGGGGCCAAGCCATTATAAACTGGCCCTAGACTCCCCCCCTAAGCAAGCAATGTGGGACAAGAGAGGAGGCTGTCACACTCTCCACCTCCTCGCTATGGCCCCACGGGCGTCAGAACAGCATTCGAGCTGTGGTCCCACACGCGGTCGGAGTCGGCTCTGATACCACTTGTAACGACCCGGGCCCACTGTGTGATATTATCCGCTTTGGACACTGAGTCATCACAGCTTTAAAACACGTCACACAGGTTAAGGGGCCCAAGCCATTATAAACTGGCCCTAGACTCCCCCCCTAAGCGATGTGGGACAAGAGAGGAGGCTGTCACATAAACAGTACAAACCAATAATTTGTACTAGTAGATAGTGACTCAACACCTTCTAGTTTTACACGCTGGGGTCACTTGTCCTGCTACTTCTAGCAAATGCTTGTCGAATTGATGTCTACACATGGCATGTGAAACTAAAGCCACGCCGAATTGTCAAACTTCTTCCCAATTATTCATCACAGATCACATGATCAACCTGATAGTTCTATCATATGCAGGCAAATCATACTCCTTGAATTCACATTCAATGTTTCCTCTGAAATCTTCCTCCAAGGTTCAATTGAGTACCAACGCACAGTTAATTCAGTTAATGCAGCTCCTGGTTAAGCTAAAAGAAAGGACTGACCGTGATCAAGAAACACGTTCTCCATGTAACTCCAAACGAAAGCAAGAAATTCACCAGTTGATTGCCACTCATCAACCAATCCAATCCAACGAAAACCCGAAAAAATAAAAAATAAAAATAAAAACACGGAAACTTACGCAAGAATCCACTTCCCGTTGAGCTTCGTCAGAGCCTCCGTCGGAGCCGGAGTCGGGTTCTTCGCCTCGAGCTGCGTGATCAGCTCCACGATCTCCGCCCTCGTCTCGCTCGTCGCCCTCAGCCCGCGGTCCGTCCCGTAGAACGAATCCACCAGCTCCTTCTTCAGCGCGGCGATCTCCGGCACCTCCTTCAGCGGCTCCGGCTCCTCCGGCTCCGCCACCGCCACCGCAGCCCCGCCGCCGCCGGTCCCACTCATCGGCTCCTCCTCCCCCTTCTCGGGCACCCCTTCGTCGCCGTCCTCAGCTGCCCTGACCCGGAACACGGGTCGGACGAGGCGACCGGGGTTGCCGTTCCGGATTCTTGAACCGCAGGCGATCCTGGAGGCGATTCCGTGGTTGGCGACGGCGAGGACCGAAGGCTTGGGGGAGAAACGGTGCTGGGTAGGGCTCGACGAGAGGGAAGCGCATGGAAAATGGATGAGCTGCGAGACGGTGGACATTTTCGGACCAAGAATCGGATTCCGACGGTTCTTGATTTCCCGGCGAGAAACAGGGGAGGTTTCTTGTTGAACAGAGAACAGGGGAAGGTTTCTGCGGACAGAGCAAGGCCCGGAACGAGGAACCAACGATGCGCTTTCGTTCCGAACTCGAGTTGCAAGAAGACGAATCGAATGAAACGACAGAAGTGACCGACGACAATCGGAGACTTGGAGGATTCGAGGTTCGAGTGATGCAAGACTCCGTTTTTAAATCACTGCCAAAATGAGGTTTTGGCATCTCCGGCGGAAAGGCGATTTTGCCCCTGAGTCAGCACTCTGTTTTTTTCCATCTCTTAATTTGGTATTAATTAAAATGGGAATCACCCTTGATTTGGGAACAATAGATATGTTAATTATTCTCAATCGGGAGTCGTGCTCAGGGTCAAATACAATGTATCTTTGATTAGTCTAGAAGCCTACACTGGATTATAGCTCACGAAGTGTTTTATTAATTCATGAGATTGGTAGTAATGGAAATGTCAATCGCTCTCGATTTGGTAATGATGGAAATGTTAATCCGCTCTTAATTTGGCACTCATGCTGTCAAGGGTAGTGTATCTTCAATTGGTAGGAATATGTAGATAAGGATGCTATCTCTATTGAACGAATAAGCCTATTGTGACTCTTAACACTATGGACTAATTATGTCTCTCATTAACTCACGGGATAAGAAAATAAATTGTCAAAGAATGAGTTAATGACTTGATCGACATGATGTTGTATTTCATTGTATATAAAGAAGTGAACCTCCATCGCGTGTGAATTGATCAATGCCGGAAGAAGCATCATATCAATCTATACGGATCCAAGATTTGAAAGAAGCCATGAAATGTTATTTGATGAATCAAGAGACTATGAATTTGATGCTCGGATACATTGTTATGCATTTCACATTCCCAATTAAATTGTCACATTTTGTCTTTGAGATCTACTCTTTGCAATATTCATGAGACAATTTATATAAGTCATATTTAGGTGCAGTTCTAATACTACCCCGAAACCCTTTTTTTGTTTATAAAAGACTCATCAATTTTCATTATAGTTTCAAATTTGCCCCGTGTTCAAAAATCGATATTGTTTTTTATTTTCTAAGTCATTAATATAAAGAGGCTATTGTTATCTTGTACCAAAATGAAGGTGTTGGTGAAGATACATGTCATGATAATGAACCCTCAACTGGCTCTAATGTTTATAATTTTGAAGAAATCGACAGCGATTTTTAGGAGTAAAGACGGGTTTGGGGTTATAGTGAAAATTTGCGATTTTTTTAGGGAAAAAAGTTCATATTACAATTGGGATTATAGAATTGAAATTGGATATAAGATTGAACATTGTTTTTATATGGGAATTAAGCCCAAATCAGACACCTTTGTTGGGGGAGATGGTCCAGCTGAAAACCAAATTGAGAAGCGCATTGCGCCTCCAAAGAAGCTGCCACAAATCATCATGGGCTTAATTTATGTGGAGGGTGTTTTGGTCATTGCGAATAAGGTAAGGCCCGCGCAAATCAGTGGAGATCCACGTGAGGCTGACACGTGGACTCTCGAGCTAGCAAAAAGAATAAAGACCATCTTTTATGAGAGGTTGGGAATTGACTTCGTAGTTCTGAATGAATCCCGCAAATAATGCCTTTGGCATGACCATGAATTCTGGAACTTTTCAGGGCTCACATGAATTCTAAGGACAACCGGTTCAATTCCCGGTTTGACCAACCTAGAACAGGTTCTACCCGAGAACCTATTCAAACCAATTCAACTATATACATCGATTTTAGAGTTTCTTTTGGAGAAAGTATATTTCTATACTTACCGAGAATCGAATCAGGATTTTCTCACATTAATGAATAACATAATCACTTGACCAGTGTATGCTTTTGTAGTGCAATGATGCACCTTTATCTTTTATTACAAGAGTTTGATTTTTCATCCAAAAAAAAAAAACAAATGAACTTATTCTCTAAAAGAATGGGGAATTGAATTGAGAATCGGCAGTTCCTAGTTTCAATTTCTTGGAACCTAGAGTTGCATGGTCAATTTCTAGGTTGTAGGTTGGGAATTGATTAGCCCTATTTAATATATAGATGATCCCACAAAAAAAGGACTTCATATTATATAAAAAAATTGTATAGTAGTTCAAGAGTTTTATTATCTAGAGAAATAAGAAAATATATTATTTGCAAGCGTTGGTCCTGTCGGAGAAGGAGAAATCCAAGTTGGAAACTTCCTATGTGAACAAGCCATAGTTTTCATCGACGATAAAGGGATACTCCTATCAATTAAATTAAATGCTTGTCCACCACGTGTCAAATTATAATTGAACCTGACGTGGCTAAGCTACCGGTTTCAAGCGGATGAAGATTTACATAGATATTACAAAATAATGCTTGCTTACATATAGTTGAAAGCTCCTGTTATTTTTTCTATCTATTGTTAATTGCCCACTTACTTTTGACCTTAATTAAGCTTGTTTGTTCGGCCCATCGTTTTGACACAATTTTCAGCTGATTAGGTTTTGCATTGTCCTGATTAGGGGTGCAGGCCCGAAACCCGAAGCCTACATGTTCACCCTGAAAACCAACCTTAGAATTTATCACATTTGATTCCGTGTTCTAGACGAGAACTAGGTTCTTTTTTTCTTTTTTCTTTTTGTTTTTTTGCTTCATTTTTTAAAGAAAAAACTTAGAAAAATAGTAATTATAGCAAAAAATATGAGCAAGAAAAATTTTAAAGTAAAATATTGATACAAAACAAATAAAAATATAAAGCAACAAGGAAGTTAAATTCATTTAAGAAAGATAAATCATTTTATATCCAAGTAGGATAATATGTTGGTTGGTTGAGTCTCGTTATTCATTATGAGGGTCGAGTTCGAAAGCCGCGATTCTTAGAGTTATAAGTGGGGGCCCATAATGTTGGGGTCTTGTGTCTTTAAGTCTCCCCCGAGATATAGGGCTCGGCCATTCGGTGCAGTCCGGGCACGGGGGCCATGGTGGAGTTCTCGGTTATAAAAAAAAAAAAATTTTATTCCAATTTCATATAAAAGGCTCTAACCTAAAATTGGACCCATTTCTATGGTCGATTCAATCCGGTTCCTAGGTAGAACTAGTTCTCTAGTCCCAATCATGCAAAATATCTCGAGATGATCGTGGCTTGAGTAAGTAGTTTCGGGCTCTGTCCTGATCTGCTCGGACTTGCCAATTTCCCTAAGTAATTTCTCTTTTGGAATAAAAAAGAAAAAAAGTAATTGAACGGCCTTGGGTTTGAACACTAGAGGGTTGATCTTTAAGCCCAACAAGACAATTTGGGCGGACATGAAATGTTTCATAAAGGCCTGTTCCGAGTTCACATGATAGGCCTATGAACAGGCGAGAGTTCTTTTCTTCTTCTTTGGGCCGGTCTGCATGGAGAATTCTTTTGACAAAGCAAGGTTAGTGCTCAATTGGGCCTTGAGCTTTTTGTCGCTTATCTTTGTTGTCAACGATAATCTGGGTTAGAGGCGATCGGTTTCAAATGAGGTCGGTTCTTGGACTCAGGAAGATCATGTGACCTCCATTTTCAAAAGATTGAAATTGAAAACCAAATTGGTTGATCCGAGAACTACTGATTATATTGTTATTTATAGAAATATCATCCCACGTTGCATGACTATTGGGTTTGTATACGTTTTATAGATGTGTGGACTTCCTCACTTATCGATTTAAGTTTTTTGATTGAACATTTTAACATGGTATCAAAGCCAGGTTCTATACCGATTTATTTTGTGTGAGTGTTCACTTCATCCATGTGTCATTCGTAATCTAGCTTGCACGTACATCTATGAAAATTATATGTTTTTTATATGCATGTGGTCCCTCACCATATATTAGCTCAAAAGATTATTTGTTCATGTTGAAAATCATGATTTGAATCTTAATGGGTGGAAAAGTATTTTCTGAAAAATTATCCAAATCAATTTAAAATTAGTTCAAGAACCAAATCGATTCTCCTTGAACTTGGCCTTATGCTCAACACATATTAGCTCAAAAGATTATTTGTTCATGTTGAAAATCATGGTTCGAATCTTAATGGGTGGAAATGAATTTTTCTAAAAAATAGTCCAAAATCAATTTAAAAATCAGCTCAAGAGCCAAACCATTCTCCTTGAAACCAGTCTTTTTTTTCTTTTCTTTTTGTCTATATTATTTTAACTCCAACTCACTTTTAAACTTTTACTTTGCTTATTTATAGAGTGTGGAAGTTAAATTTTCCATATGAAACTAAACATTTCCCATCCTAACCCGTGAAAATGTGAAGAGAATTGAACTCTATTTTCCCCTTCTCGTTGGCCATTAGGCAACCCCTAGTGGCTCTTGAAACTAACCTAAACTAGTTAGTTTAGATTAAATCCTAAACTGAATCGGATTCGATGCTCATCCTAATTCTTGAATGCTAAACATTGAAAAATCGTTTTGCAATTTGGAAGCATACACCCCCCATATCTTTCAAAATTGTCAAACCCAATCGAGCTCCACATACGAATTGACTAATCTTCCGGATTTAACATGCCGTGCCGAGCTTCACACAATGAAACCCACCATGGAAACCTCTCCTACATACACAATTCCCCTTCGCGTTTCTCGAGTCAATTCCAAATTCGCATCTTTTGGACCAAACCAAAGAAAAAGGCAACGAAAAGGACCAGACACCAACCCTCGATCCCCAATCATTGATTCCCCAAAAAAATGTGATCGCATCATATCCTTCTTCAGCCAGCCGTTGGGCGGAGGGATTCCTTTGACCAAAGGGCCAAAGGGCCAAAGCGGCAAGCCATTTCGAAATTGAAAATTGGGAGCGAAGACCACGGAGGAGGAGGAATATGATACGCCATGTGGCCCGTCATGATCTGATAGGGGTCACGTCAACTTCGGTAGGTCCAGCTTTCTTCTTGTTCTCCCTTTCTTTTTCTAAAGTTAAAGGGTTCGAGGGATTGCGTACTTTGGTTCAGTCCCAGCGCTTCCCTTTGGCTCTAATCCCAACACCAAATAGTCTCTCTATCCTAATCATTTGTTGTTATCCTCATTAACTGACGCTCGACTGCCTAATTGAGTTTTTTTATTTTATTTTATTATATAGATGCAGACATTATTGAGTCAAGTTCAACTAGATGGATGGTGGAGAAAGATTGAGTGTGTAGATTTACGGAGTTGGATAGATGGTATAGTAGAGGCACCGGTTTATTAATCAAGGAAAAAGAATATGAAGATATCAATTAAAATTACAAGCTGATTTTTGGATACCTTAGAAATAAGGGATTGACAACTTTTGTAATATAATGAGCTCTTCATTTATTATTTTCCGTTATCATGTTATTTCCTTACAAAGTGTAAATTTTGCAATATCTATAAATAATGAAAATCATCTCGGCAATTGTACATTGAGATCAAGAATCAAACACCTTTATTCTTTCAGGTGTATGTGCAATGAATAATTGATTCAAACTATTTTGAGTGTATAGCACTAAAGTTGACATCGCTTGTGAGGATGGTTTGATTTCGCCACAGATAGGGGTGATTATCGAGTTTGGTTCAATTGAGAATCGGCTGTGATCATTATGATTTGAACAATGGTCCCCTTTGTAAAGAAATTAGTTTTCTTATTGGATTGATGCAATTTTTAAATTTTATGACAAACTTGGTGACGAAACGTTTCAAATGTGATGAGTTTCACAAATAGATTTTTGCTTGATACAAAAAGCGAAAGAAATGTGATGAGTTTCACAAATAGATTCGAGGATCAGGAATTGCTTGATACAAAAGCTGAGCGATTCAATTCCCCATTTCGGTTCTTCAAAATTGGGAATCACAAAATTGGTTTTTAATTATAGTTTGAGAATCAAGTCATCATGGAATTACTCAGCTGCCAATGAAAGAGGTTCCTAATAAGATTCTAAATTCGTTGATTTTCACACTCAGATTTCAAGTCAATCAAAGTTTAAGGTTTTGAACATAAACTTAAACTAATGATGATGGGGGGTGGACATACAAGATACAGGTAGGAACTCACTTGTGGACCATCGACTCAAGTGAGTGGACCATCGACTCAACTTGACTTGATTACATATAAATGATTCTTCAGGTTAAAACAATACTAAGATAGGACAACTATAACTGAATTTTTTGCTTTGTGATTTCCTAATTTTACTTATCACATTCGCACAAGCATGATGCATATGTATCATTCATAAGGGAAAGAAACACTTATTGATTTAATCTCCAATTATATCCACACCTCAACGGTTATATCAATACACACCACTTAAAATCTCTATGATTCTAGGTTTTCTTATAAGGTACCGATCGATCCAACTTTCGCTGCTCCGATCATGTGCTGGTATTGTCTTAATGAAGCAAAAAACCTTCTGGATTTCACTAAGAGTTGTATGTAAGGTATACACTAATGACCTTAGAACGATGTTGCTTCGGGTATGAAAACCCTCAAATGTACGAAACGACCTTAGTAGACAAAGAAAACCTAGCTGACTGCACATGTGTGCAGAAATATATAAATTCACAATTTTGATATTAGACAAAAGCAACTAGTTGACATTGCAAGATAATTAGGGTTTTGCCAAGTTCCGTGCAAGGGTCAACTAGCATAATTGGCTACTAAGTCATATGTAAACAAGCAACCATACCCTTCATTTCAAAGATGTCCTTTAATTTTTTTAAATTCTTTATCCCCTCTAATAAATTGATCTCCTCATTCATTAATTTATTCATATATGAATTTCAAATATTATGAATAAATTTTTATTATTTTTTTATTATTTTCTTTCATAGTGATGTCAATGTTCTTATGAAACCATTAAATAAGCAAACACCCAAATAATTATTGATGGGGAAAATGACATAGATGACCCTTAAATTTTGCTCCAATATAAAATATGGTCCTTAAACTTTTTATTTGTTTAATGTGATTCTTGAACTTTATCTTAATGTGCAACATCATCTCTAAACTTTTAAATTGTTCAATATAATTCATGCACTTTTGGTGTAAGTTCAATTTGACCTATGACCTATATGAAAATATTTAATATGTTTGGGGATAATATTGAATATTTGCATATAATCCATGAACCAAATTGAACATGTATAAAAAACTCACGAATCACATTGAATAAATTACAAATTTACGAATCATACTACATATCAGGATAAATTTAAAAATCACGTTGCACATGAGGTCAAAATTCACCAACCATTCGTTACTACCTGCTTCTTAATACATATGAACATCTCCATAAGCCTGGTTAATTTTCTTCGAATAACGAAAATGGAACTCCGCGAGCCGAAACTCTTTTGAAATAAAGAGGAGGGGGGGAGCGGCCTGGGAAAAGCGAAACGGGCGGCTCCGATTCCACAGTCCACATGCAAACCCGTAGGGGAGGGCGCCACGTGGCGAGACCCCTCTCGATTCCAGAGCCGGCTTCGATGGCTGGCTGGCCCTTTTGACCTCGTTCTCGGCCGGCGAAAGCTCGCGCCTTTCGACCGCCTCCGGGGGGAACGAAGGCGTGGCCGAGGACGCGAGGAAGAAAGCGAGAGGAGGGGAGAAGAACGCCAAGGCGGAAGCGTACAAAAGAGAGCAGCTGACTCGGTGCAGTGCGTGCTCAGGAAAGGGCGGAGAGAGAGAGAGAGAGAGAGAGAGAACAAGAACGAGGTCAACAGCTTTGTTGTTTACGTTTTTGATGCCTGAAGCTGAGCTCAATGGCAATGGCAGCTGAGCTCATCCCTCGCTCCACGACAAACCGGCAGGAGATGAAACCGATTTATAAAGGAGCTCTTTTTCTCTCTCTCTAGCTTGCTCTGCTCTGCCCTGCGCTTCTGTTTTGTCCTTTCTTTCTCTCTCTTCCAGCTTTTCATTCTCCCCTCCTCGAAACAAAGCTTCTCTCTCTCTCTCTCGAATTAAACCAGAGGTGGGTTCTGCGGCTGCGCTCTGTTCCGCTCCGTTCGGCGTCGTGTCATTTCTTGAAGGAGCTCACGAGACTTCCGCCACCACCACCGTAAGCCCCTCTTAATTTCCCTCACAATCTTTGCACTGGTTTTTGGGTTTTTCTTTTGAGGCACATTTATGTCTTCCTCGAGAGATTTTTATCTTACTCTCGTTTGTCCCATTTGGAGAAGAAGAGATTCGTTCCTCTTTTTTTGGCGTTTTTTTATGTGTTTCGGCTTCTGGGCGTGTGCCGAAATGAACCAGCTCGTGGCGATGTTGCAGGAACCGGTCCTCGGCCTGCTGAGGGGAGGGGGAATGGACGGCTTCGATCGGAGGAGGAGGCGGAAGAGAAGCCTGAAGGAGCGGCTCGGGTTGAAAGCCATGGCCTGCTGCGGCGGCCCGATATGGGGCATCCGGTCCGCCGCCATCAGCGTCCGCGATGACGACGAGGGCGACACCGAGATCCACCACCAGCTGCCGCAAGAACCGCTGCCCCCGCTCAGCCCAGACCCCACGAGCGTATCGGGTCCGGAACCGGCCTACGACCCGATCGACCGGGCCCTCGACCCGGGCTGCGGCGTGCCCGAGGCGCAGCCGGCCGGCTCGCCCATGAACCTCGCGGCGGCGCTGGCGGCGGAGCGGCAGTACAGGGCGACGCGGGAGCCGGAGGCGGGGGACGCGGCTGGCGGGGCGAGGGCCCGGACGGCAGAGCCGGGGACCCCGCTGCGGGTGTCGCTGATGAGGCTGCTGGAGGAGGCGGACGGCGGGGAGGGCGAGGGGGCGAACGGCGGCGGCGGCGGCGGCAGCGGCGGCGGGGGTGGCGGGGAGCGACGCGGTGTGCTGCGTGTGCATGGGGCGGAAGAAGGGGCGGCGTTTATCCCGTGCGGGCATACCTACTGTAGGGTGTGCTCCCGGGAGCTGTGGTTGAACCGAGGGAGCTGTCCCCTCTGCAACCGCCCGATCCTCGAGATCCTCGACATCTTCTGAATCCGACGGTCCCCCACGCGCCTCTGTGTTCGCGACGCGTCAAATTTGGGCGGGGGTTTTTTTTTTTTTTTTTTTTTACCTTTTTCTATTTTCAATTCTATTGATTTCAGCAAAAGTGCCAAAGAAAAGGAAAAAAAAAAAAAAAAGAATTTAGAGGCCAAAAAGACATGAATGCTTTGTGGGTGAATTTGGCGTTACAACCTTAGACCTTGGTTGGACCAATCCCCGCCGGCTTCTTCGTGGGAAGGAAATGTATTAGCCATGTAATCTGACCCATGTTGAAATTATACAATTGAATTGGATTGAAGTGATTGGAATTGTCGAGAAAATATGTCTAATTTTCGGGTTTTCGATGGATAAAAGAAGCTCGATTTCAATTCGCAAACGATGTGTCGTTATAAGACATATTAGCTCGCAATAGAGTAATCCCTTGTAAATTCTTTGATCCGTCCATAAGTTGGATATGGAAAATAGATTGGGTAACTAGGCAAAAGCCTAACTCAATAGATTGTATCGTACTTTTGAACCAAAAAAAAGAAAAGGGATTGTCTTGATATGGATAGGTATTTGAATGCCACTTTTCAAGATTCTAGAGAGCTTTGAGTATAGAGGACACTTTTTGGGTACCAAATCATTTCATTTCACATTCAATTCCTCAGCCATAGAGGATAGTTATAGGGATCCATAGGCAGAAAATTTCACATTCAATTCCTAGCCGCCGAGGATAGTTATAGCGGCCCATAGGCATAAGATGTACGACTCTGCCTAATCATGTGATTAGTGTGAATTTGGATGGGGACAAGTCAATGGTCAAATAATTTAATCCTGTTTGATGTACGACGGCCAAATTCTAGAGCTTGGACCACGTTTTAGCCAGAACCTCTAATCTAATTCCGTGATCAACTAAGAATTTTGAGTTGAAAAGTAAACAAAGTTTATCTCATAATCTATAGTCAAGATGTCATATGAAATTCTAGGTATTAAATATGATTTGGAGCATGCGTATGACCTTTATTTATTTATTTTTTCAATAACAAATGATGTTCGGCATCGTGAAAGCCAAGAAGCACAAAGAATAAACAATATTATATAAGTAGAGGCGAGCAATTAGGCCGGTCTAATCAGCAACCAAACCAAATTGGCTTTTCTTCTTCTTCTTCTTCTTAATATAATTTATATATATATATATATTTTATAAAGATAAATATGTTGGAGATTGATTTTGAGCTTGAGAACGTGAAAGTCAATCAATACTGTAACCAATATACTTCAAATTATTACACGGTATGTTTTCCTAGAATAATATATTACTTAAAATTTGTTTTCTTAAGAGGCATGTCGGTTCCCAGATTGACTTTAATGATGCTTGGCTCGGTTCCAAACTAGTTCATCAGTTTGATTTTTTGTTTCAAACTCACGAACCGACTTTTACGGGATAGGTTTGAGGTTCCATACAAAATATCTACTTGCCTCGAACTGATTACTATCCATATACAACACACACCCGATTATCTTTTTTGGAGTCGATTAGTGGATGAGAATAGATAGAATTAAGTGTGACAATTAGGATTAAAATGTTTGTGTTTGTACTCTTTTTGTTCACTTCAAATCCGAGGTCTTGTTCGAGTTAAAATATCTGACTCTTGAATCCTTTAAACCTTGGTCACTTGTCAGAAAACTATGTGGGTAGATTGCACTTGACTTCGACTCATACGATAAGGACATTTCCAACATCTGTACTTCGTTAATGGATAACAATTATGCATGATGAAGTCCAGAGATTTGTGGGCTGAGTAGGCCCGTGAAGGGTCTTGTGAAATTTCCGTAGGCCCAAATGGCCGGGTCAGATGGGGCCTGGCCTATGACCAGCTCATGGGTTATACCTAAGCTCACTCGTGACCCGGAAACACCTATAATCTTATATGTGAGAATATTTAGGACAAACCCTCGAAGGGTATCGCTTACTTAAGCCCGCCCATCATAAAAATCATGTGAATAAGTCGAGTCGGGCCAGCCTCGATAAGTCAAAAAAAAAATTCTGTTGAAGCCCGTCCAAGCCATTTAAAGTATCCCATAGCGATTATCTTATTAACTCAGTTGAACGTTTGAGACATATTTGTACTTTAACAACGGTTTAATAATCTTTCTAAATATGGGAAGATTGCCATGCTATTGCAGCATATCCTTCAGGTTGATGAGTCAGGAGAACAACAGCTTGAATGACTTCCTGACTTTTAGCAATCATAAAATAATTAGCTAGGTTAACCTCCTTTAGATCATGAAATCATGCTGCTGATCATCTTATTATCGATGACATTGGCCACCACCTAAGTCTATAAGAAACCTTGAATTGAGGGAATCTAGACAATTTAATATAACCAAGCGTATTGATTCAGTGACAAATGATTAACAAGCAAAACATTTCACATATGTGTTCAAAGGCGAAACAATCGCTTGTAGATGAAATTCACAGGAAAGCTCTCTCGATGCATTACAGAAAGTCATCAAAAGACGACTACCTTCCATTTAAGCATGACAGAAACACTCCCTAAACCCTAGGTGACCCAAGATTAACCCTAAGCAGCATTAATGAAAACTGCAGATAAAAGAGAATTAACAAACAAAATGAGGTTGAATATGTCTGCTGTTCTACTCATATATTGGTTAAAGGAATTGGATGTTCTTCAATTTGAGACTCGCGTATCTTCAAAGAAACAAAATCTACAACTTCGTGCATTGGCAATCAAGCAGTCCCGGTCCTAGCATGGACCATGGCCATTATTTCGTAGGCAGGTGACCACAGATCACCAAAGAACACATGAAAGGCCAAATAGATGGAAAAACTCAAGAACCGGGTCCGGCTTGCCTTGATGCACAGAACCTTGAACTCGATCCAACTTGGTGAAACGACACTGCCAAGTCGAAGAGATGTGGAGATGCGTGTTGTTTCTATGTGTTAGCGACATTCACGCCTTGATGTATTACCTCTCATTTAATCTAAGTCGTCCCATCGCTTATTCTTTCGACTAAGGGAAATGTCGAGATGATCATAATCTCGTTGATGTAACCTAAAGACAGTGGGAGAAAAGAAGCATGCGTTTTAATGGTCCATGAATAGCCCTTTCATTTAGGAAACAAGGACCACTAAAATGCGTAACTTAATTGAAAGTTAGTTTCTGCGACGATGTTTTTCTAGTTCCTCTTTTGGCTAGTTATATAGAAAGATGGCAAATCATCTCAAAGAAACTTATTATATAGAAAATAATCTCTATGGGATACAACAAATTTCAAATGAGTGTTCAGATTAGTGAGATGAATAGAAAAATTAACCTGTGTAAAGTTAATTGAAGACTTTGGTTCAGCGCAAAACCCGCACCACTGTTTGGAAACATGCAAAAGCATGCAAATTGAAGACTTCCACTAGAACGTGGCTGTCACGCCCCAACCTGCTCTGGACGTGCAACATCCCTTGCTATCATCATTCACTTAGGCCATTTGTTTGCGACGTCTTAGGAGGTGTCGCCAACCCATTTGCTTTATCAACGATGTATGCAATTAGAAGCATAGACAAATCACTAACCAGCAAACATGGATAGTTTAAAATACGTATATATATGCATCCATAACATGATCACATCTTATGATCTATCAACAATCGAACCAAAACACACAAGCTTCTTCAGCACACCCTATGCCACATCATGTACATTCAAAAAGCGCGGCTACGTCCATCTCTAAAAAGGGTTCTGGGGTAAGCCTAACACTTCTAGTACTATAAGGGTGACTCCAAAAAGTGTTGTACCCCTACTGCCTCTAACTCGCTAAGGGCTCCATAATTCAGGGCTCGGGCTTGACGATTTTATCAGGGTTGATCTTTGGATTGGATATAGCCCCATTGAGTATGTCCACATCCATAGCATCCCAGCTAATACCCCTCTGATCCTCCAGCACCTGGGTGTCCATCGAAACCACGAATGGGTTTGTGAACGTAGTCTCCTATCCAAATATACCATGCTACAAAACGGTGAGCTACCAAGTTAGGAGTCCCTCATCAAGCTAGAGAGTCCTGATGTAGCGCGTATAAAGTGCATTGGTCCCCTTAATAAGATAATTAGTCATATCCTGACTATACTCAACGAGGAGCCCGAACCTGATCTGACAAAAATGCTCAGACATTCCTAGGGTCTGCAAATATTTAACAAATAATAGCGAGATAAACTTAATGACTGAACTTTCTAGGCCTCGTGTAGGAAAGTCATTCACCTCAGACCTAGCCTAAACATGCAAGTTATTTGTTGATGGCAGATCAATAGTAAAACCCTTACTTTGCCTTAACTAATGACACAGATAGTTATCTCAATCCCTCAAAGCCATCATTAAACACATAGACAACTGAAACGTTTCGAACAAGATGTAACGAGGTTAAAGAAACAAAATTCCATATTGAAGACAATGTTGGTTATGTCGTGGGTGTTCATAATGATTCTAGGAAATATATTATTTCGAAATATGAAAATGAATGATGTAATGAGCTTGCCGTAAGATGTGTCGGTGTCGTTTGTATTAAGTTGTTTTAGTAGATGTCATGTATCTGTCCACATGAAGTTCGAACATAATTGAAGCGCAAGTTTTTTGCAATTTCCTTTGGTTTGTTTACAATCTTATTCTCAACATCCACATTAAAGATATATAATTTCCGTTGTTATGACTTGCGATTATAATGAAAGAAGTGTTGACACCTAAATTTTGGCGACCCAGTCATTTACTTATTACATCAAAAATAAGGGATTAATTTTTAACCTATAAAAAATTGCATAACATATAATTTTAGGAGCATTTCTTTTTATTACATCTGCAATTGATTGGCCATGGAGGATTTTCGAATTTCAGAGAGACACACGAGAGAGAGAGAGAGTAGAGCATACGCAAGGAATCTTGACCAGCTCTTGGCTGAGATGCTCCTTCACGCATCCGCCCCTTCCACGGCCAAACTTGGGGTCGTGCTTCTGTCTCCATCACCGCCACATCGTGTTGCTGCCCTGGTGAGATGTCGACGGCGGCCAAGCTGCTCCCTGCATACGTGCCACCTGAGAAGTCAACCGAGTTTGAGCTATTGCACCCAACCGCGTTGCTACTTTGGTTTCGTTGTTGCTACGCACTGGCGCTATTGCTCCCTGGCCCGCTGGCGCTGATCCTCCACTGATGAACGCTGCCTGATGCTACCCCTCTGTGAAGGGATCGCTGCCTCATCGAGTCGGCAATCTTATTGTGTTTTTATTTTGCAGCAACTCTCCCTTTTGCCGTTCTAGTCTTCTTGTGGCTGCCCCCTGCTGTGCTGGTCATCCTCGTTGACTTTGCCAAGCTGAATCAGCGAAGCATTAGCCACCACTCTAAACTAGCTATTGCTTATTGAGCGAGACACCATCCTTGAGTAGCATGTCATCTTGAGCTGCCGCTCGTGAGTCATTCCGTTGTCCTTGTGCTATCACGTTGAGCCTCTATCGTGATTCACGAGCCGTTGTTCGAAGGCCAAATTTGGAAGCAAATATTTGGGATAGGTAAGAATTTTGTCTATGTTAATTTCCGAAAATTTTGTTTTCTTATTTGATATACTCATTGGTGCACGTGATGAAATTCCCAATATGCCATGATATTCGCAACACGATTAGCCTTTTAAATTGGGAAATCTTCCTAATTTCGCAACGTACATATGATTGACGGTCCGATTTCACGCTCGAAATACGACCCGCAATCGTACAGAAAAATCACCGATCCGATCTCACGCTCGAGATACGATTCGTGATTTTATTTAAAAATTGGCCAATCCGATCTCAAGCGCGAGATACGATTCGTCAATTTATTTCCCAAAATTAAATGGACGTGGATGATGTCTTGCTTGATTTGGTGCCATGTTGTTCTTGATGCCTTATTTGTTTGCTCCCGTAAAAGAAAAAATATTTGAGTTAAGATTAGATGCATGTTAGGATATTACTTATTTTAGGTTATTTTGCATGTCTAAAATAGGAAATTTATTTATTTCGAATTTCTTAAATAAAAATACCAAAAAACATAAATTTAGGATGTTAGATTTTTGTTTCACTAGTTTAAATTGCATGTTTAATTATTTGGCAATTATTAATTTCGAAATTAAAAAAGGAAGAAGGAAAAAACAACAAAAAAAAATCATCATGCATATGTCATGTAGAGTTAGGGTACATTTTGCACGTCATTGCATATTAGAATAAAAATTGCACTTAGTTTAATTCTAGATAATATTTTTCTTAATTTATTTTAAGTTTAGATCGATTTTTTTTTTTAGATAGATTGCATTTTAGGATTATTTAGGTTAAGATAATGTTTTAGTTTAAATTAGGATTTGGCTTAACATAATTCCTAATATAAATTAAATAGGATCTTAATCTAATTAGGTAATTTTCACATTTCACCAAATTTCAAATTTCATGAAAAATACAAAAAATGTCATAGGTTAAATTAGTTTTATTATTTAGGATAAAATGCATTCTTTTAGGAAAAAGAAAAAATGCCATATGCACGTCACTAGGGTTAGATTCATTGAGATGCATGTCATTTAGTATTTTTGCTAGTCCATTTAATATTGCATTGCATATTGCATGATTTTCATTAATTAAGTGAAAACAAAAAAAGAAGTTGCGTGTTAATTAGAAACCATATCTAGGGTTGTTGATGTAGATTTTAATTTAACATTGCAGATGCTTTCGTTGCTCGGAGGTAAGTTGTTGCAATTTATTTATTGTTTATTTGGGTGTTAAATTGGTGGTTTCTGCACGCGCGTGATCGCTTCACATGTTAGAAAAATAGATTTAAAATCAATTTAAGCTGCTTGCAAAAACATTTTTTCAAAATAAAAGAAATGGTACCGAAATGGCGTTAGAGAAATCTAGCGTAACTAAGTCCCCGTACCCAAATCTCTGGTTCGTAGGAGTAAAGTAAATCTCCCGTTACTTTACTTGGGTTTCTAATCGACCCACCAAAAATAGATTAGTGGCGACTCCTAATTGAAAATCAATTGCATGTTAAAAACTTGAACCTAAGTCGCGAATTAGTATGGGCTTGGGAGAGCCCGAGTTAAGTCTAGGCTTAACAATCCATTAGCCAAACCTTAGGTGGTTCACACCCGAAAAATTGGTCGCGACAAGAAGTACTCATCCATTGAGTATAAAAGAGCAAATGATGGCATGCACAATCTCATTACTTTATGAACAAATAGCAGCTATACATTATTCAAGTAAAAAACAGATGAACAAACCCATTTTATTACAATAAGAGGGTTTAAAAACATATCATCTCACTGATCCCAACTGTTATACAAATAGCCATCTAAGACAAATAAAAAAGATACATCCACAACCCTATTTCATCGATGCCATCATCAATGAAAAGAACAAATGGATTAACACCATTTCACTGAACTCATTATCACAAAAGATACTACCACAACATGTCAAAACTAAACATCCCAAAATCTTGTCACTTTTGTCTCTTCGAGTAACTTTTAACGCTTGTGCTCTTGACCTTAGTAGGATGATCCATACTAGTAGAGCCACTGGCACTGGCACTTGCATTTTTACTTGTGTCTTTGAATCTGCAAAGAGTATATTCTTTTAAAATATTATTGTCGAAACAAGCACAACATAATAAAAATGGAAGTACTAACTGGAATTTTTTGCCTTGAAAATTGTATTTGTGAAGATGTAGACCCAGTCTTCTTAATTGGACAAGTTGAATTATTGTGTCTCGTCTTCGAGCAAGTTCAACATGTCATTTTCATTCTTATTCTCGACATCCTAGTTCCACTTACCACCTCACCTTCCTCCCTTGATCTTTTTTGTTTACGTTTATTGCACTTCACCCTGCTTGGAAGTGGTTTAGGTAGCTCTCTGTGAGTATTTTTCCAAAATCTCTCTTCTTGAATTGGCATCATCATGTTTTCATACGCAGCTAAGAACTTGGCCTTCATATGATATTCATCAACATAGTTATTGCAGAAATGGCATGAGGACAAGGGATGTTAGTATGTTGCCATTTTCTACAAGAGTAATCTCTCTTAAACATATCCACTATATATTTGTCACATTTATCCTTTACCTCATATTCAACATCACCATTCCACATCACTTGACAGTATGTTGCACTAACTCTATTTTCTTCTAATTTTCTTGTGATTTTTGGATCACAATCTCTTTTCCACTTAGCACATGCATCCCTTTGTGTATGCATCTTTGTTATTACATTATGCGCATTTCCTCCAACATATTATCTATGGACTTACACCTAGCATGTATAATTCTTTCATTGAATGCCTCACATAAATTATTATCAACAATGTCACATTTCACATTAGTAATGAAAAAAAGCCTTACACCGTTGTTTTAGCTCTGTTTGCACTAGGTCATGATATGTATTGAGACTACTTTTTTTCAATGCCTAAGAGTGTTCATCATACTCCGTCCTAGTACTGCTCTTAGCACACTACCAAAATAGCCTTTGCATTTGTATTCCTTTATGTTTCTTGCCCCAATTGGCATAGATGTGTCTAGCACACATCCTATGTTCAGTTGCAAGCAACAAATCAGCCACAGCTCCTATAAGGCCTTGCAAAAGATGATTGCAATGTAAAACATATGTTATAAATGTAACTATCTAAGAAGATAACAAATAAAAATTAAATAAAAAACTTACCTTTTGTTTGTCACTAATTATGACTTAACCTCATCCATATGTGTCAAAAATATTAAGATCATACATCAAATTTCTTAAGAACCACGTCCAGGTGTCGCTATTCTCAACTTTGACAACCGCCCAAGTAATTGGGAACATCTGATCATTTGCATCTCTTCTAATAGCATACAAGATTTGACCTTGATAAATTCCTTTCAAAAAACAACCATCTAACCATACAATTTACCTACATCCACTAAGGAACCTTTTTTTACAAGCACCAAAGTAGATGTACATTCTTTCAAACAATGCCTTAGATTGTATATCTAGCATTTCAACTTTCAATGTAATAGTACTCCTAGGATTTTTCTCCCAAACTCCTCTGCATAATCCCACAATTTTGCATATTCCTTCTTATAGTTTCCCATCAACACTTTATAAGTAGACAACTTAGCCTTCGTACATTGAACTATGCTTACATCTAAATCCAACTGTTTCTTGATTAACTCATTGAAAGCGATATTTTTAATAGTTGACATTGCTTTTATTGTAGGAAGATAATTATTTGCCAACTAAAAAGTTGATACCCTCCTATTTTTAAAACAAATGCTATAAGTATACTCTGAATATAAGGTCTTGACATGAAATGATCCAGTACGGGCATTAATAGAGCCATAAATCTTCCAAGGACAACGCTCATTAACACATTTTGCTATAATAAACTTCTTATGATTCTTTATAAATTTTATCTTTCTACGTTCGGTTATTGAATACTTTGTCAAAGTATCTTTGAATTGTCCACTACTATCAAATGTCATAGCCACGGTAAACACATGCATGACACAATTAGGATTATATCTTGGAAACCTACTTCTCTTTTTAGTAAAATATGTCATCCATAATATCACTCTCTATGTCAATATAATCACAATGATCAACTAAGTCATTAGGATCTAAGTCACCCTCGTGCTCAACAACCATCTCATTAGCTAAATCAATATCATCACAAGCATCCACACTAATACCCTGACCAACACCCTCACTTGGACTAGTACCCTCACCCTCACCCACACCTTAACGACCCCTTTGACCAACACCCTCACTTGGGCAAGCACCCTCACCTTCACGTACACCTTCACCACCCCCGTGACCAATACACTCACTCGTACTAGCCCTCTCACCCTTGCCCACACCCACACCCACACTAACCCCTTGATCATCACCCTCAGCTGCCTCATTGATTACAAAATTTTCTCCATATATCTCAATTAACCCACGATGCAAATAACTGAAAAGTAAATCAATGACACTGCTTTCATTTCATATATATCTCAACCCATCTTTTAGAGGCTTTCCAGGAAACTTAAAATAAATTTTTTCAAATTTACAATTTGCCCAATTCTCAATATCTCTAATGAAGCTTTCATAGCTCCTTGAACCAATATCAATTTTTACCAAATCAATCTTACCTCCAACATATTCAAGCATTGGGCGACGGCAAAAATTTCCACCATGGAAAAGGTAAGTCCATGCCGACTTGTTGCTCATCTCAACCCTACAAGAAAAAACACAATATATGTTGTAAGAAGCCACATAATGGTGATTTTAACATGAGTGACCCAAAGTGCTACAAATATATGAAGAGTTTGACTTGAGCATAAGTTTAAAATCCTTTCCGTCTCATAATTACAAGTAAAATTTCTTTCTAATTTACGATAATTAACTAGGTCAGTTAATATCTAGTACCTATGATACAAGAGCTCAAGGTGAATAGTAGGGTATAATCAGTGTGCTTTCAAGTTAGATATTTGGTTGTATATCTACTTGAAGCCGATGCCAAAAATCTCGGGGCTAATAAAAGAAATTTTTCTACCATAGTATATGTGATCTTGTTTTTTCCGTAACTAATGAAGGAGAAACAAGACCATGATGCTAGGTTCTTTGTGTATTAGATAGGAGCATTAGAGCATCTCATGCATTTAGTTGGTTCTTCTAGCAGGTCAATGTACTACAAGCAGCATAGCTCACAAGGCTTGTTACGCCCCGAACTCCGAGGCACGTGAACAACCTGTCATGGTCATGTAAATGCGACATTCCCAGGTAGTGTCGCCGACCCCATTCAAATGAAGAAGGGGGGTCGGTTCCGATGGTTTCCTTTCAACTTTTCCCTCTCTCTCTCTCTCTTCCAAGTTCAAATGAAGAAGATGATGGGGACAAGGGGGAAGTGACATCCCACCTTTCCAAGAGCTCATCCCCACCATCCACTTGTCACCACCCTAGCCAATCTTGCCCCACCCCATGACATCACTTGTGATGTCACATTCCACTAACTCTATCCTCCCACAACCTTAGTCCAATAGGTTCAATTTCATTTTCCGCCGGGGCATAGAATCTTGTGAGCTAATTTCTTCAATTCCATTTAATCCTCTTCCAATTGAGTCCAATTAAAGTCCATAAATTAATCCAATGTTCCTAATAAGATTTGTGACACACCATGACTCCCAATCTCAGAATTCGATCTCAATTTCACGGTTAATTTCACATTAGCACGATACTAGCGCACCCTGATCTACCGGGTAGCTTTTAGAAATTTTTATGCATTTGACTTGTGGTTGATCAATTCAAGCCACAATGTACATCTTTGACACATTGGCGACCATCGGTTGTCGGGGTAATATCAAAGTTTCAAATACGGGCACATGGTACCCAATCGACAGAAAAGTCGGTCTAGTGCCGATCGACAAGAATTGTGTGATCTGGTGGAATCATCCACATCTGATCACATGCCTCTGTCGAGCCGACCTATTTCCGATTTCTAATCGATTTTTATTTGTGCCGTAATGACCCTTGCAGATTATCTCGGTCGAAAAGTCGCTTCCTGATCAAATTCTCGAGTCTGATGCATTAGAATCTGTAAACGGCTTCACCTGATAGATTAGTTTTCACATGAGTGGCCGACTCAAGGAAAGGAACCATATGCGTGCCAACGAAATGCCCGTCTCAATTTATTGAAAATAGAATTGGAAAATCGGGATGTCACAACTCTTTCCCTCTTATAAAAATTTCGTCCTCGAAATTTAAATCATTACACATCTGAAACAAAAAGGTGAGGGTACAATTCTCTCATCGAATCTTCGGTTTCCAAGTTGCTCTTTCAGTGCCGTGGTGTTGCTAGACCACTTTGACTAACGGGATGGTCTTGGTCCGCAAAACCTGCTCCTTGCGGTCCACGATCTGAATTGGGCTTTCAACGTACGACACCCTGTCATCCACGTCTAATTCCTCAAAATTTAGAACGTGTGCCGGATCAGGTTCATACTTCCTTAACATCGACACGTGAAAGACGTCATGCACTTGTGCCAACCTCGGTGGTAGTGCAAGACGATACGCTAGAGCCCCTATTCTTTCCAAAATCTCAAAGGGACCTACGTACCTCGGACTCAGTTTCCCCTTTTTGCTAAAGCGGGAAGTACCTCTCATCGGTGACACCTTCAGAAAGACGTGCTCACCAACTTGGAACTCCAATGGCCTTCGACACTTATCGGCATAACTTTTCTGACGGCTCTGAGCGGTTTTTAATCTGTTTCTGATGACTACAACTGCCTCCACTGACTGCTAAACCAACTCTGGACTGGTGATCTTCCTTTCCCCAACTTCATTCCAACACACTGGCGTTCTGCATGCTCTGCCATACAACGCTTCATAAGGAGCCATCTGAATACTTTGCTGATAATTGTTGTTGTAGGCAAACTCGACCAGATGAAGCTGTTCTTCCTAGCTCCCTTTGAAGTCCAAGACGCAAGCTCGTAGCATGTCCTCAAGAGTCTGAATTGTCCTCTCAGACTGGCCATCAGTCTGCGGATAATAGGCCGTACTGTACTGCAGTTTCGTTCCTAAAGCGGATTGCAAGCTCTTCCAAAAAGGGGTGGTGAACCTCGGGTCTCTGTCTGAAGTAATTGTAACCGGCACTCCATGCATACGAACTATCTGACGTACATACAGATCTGCGAGTCTATCCAAACTCAAGTCCCTTCGAACCGCAATGAAGTGAGCTGACTTTGTCAGCCCGTCGACTATTACCCAAATTGAGTCATTTCCTCTCTGGCTCTTCGGTAGTCCCGTCATGAAGTCCATCGTGATATGCTCCCATTTCCATTCTGGGATCTCGAGGGGTTGCAGAAGTCCTCCCGGTTTGTAATGCTGAGCTTTCACTTGCTGACACGTCAAACACTTGGCGACATGCTTGGCGATGTCCGCTTTCATGCCACACCACTAGTAGTGTTGACGCAGATTCTGATACATCTTGGTACTACCAGGATGAATGCTGTAACTACTACGATGCGCTTTTGATAAAATCTCCTCTCTAAGCTCCACATCATCAGGTACAACCAATCGTCCTTGGAACCTCAACGTTCCATCTTCAGAAATCTGGAAGTCAGCCTTCCTCTTCTCGGTATCCTCTTGCAGGATCTTCTGAACATCCGGATCCGTCTGCTAAAGTGTTCTGATTTTGACCTGCACTTCCGGCTCAATTCTAAGGGTGGCCATAAGATTTGAAAGGTGGCCTACCTCGAATTTGAAATCTGAATCTCATGCTCTCTCAATTCGACCCCATTCCTTGAGTACCATCTGAGCCACTGAAGACTTTCTACTCAGTGCATCGGCGACCTTATTCACCTTTCCCGGGTGATACAAAATCTCACAGTCATAGTCCTTTAAGAGCTCCATCCATCGACGCTGTCTTATATTCAACTTTTTCTGAGAGAATAAGTACTTGAGACTCTGATGGTCAGTGAAGATCTGGAATCTTTCTCTGCACAGATAATGCCTCCAAATCTTCAGGGCAAAGATGATTGCTGCAAGTTCTAAGTCATGCGTCGGATAATTCAACTCGTGAGGTCTCAACTGACGGGACGCATATGCAACAACCCTACCATGCTGCATCAATACGTAACCCAATCCTTTAAACGACACATCACTGTAGATCTCAAACCCTCCCGGACCAGATGGAATTGTAAGCACAGGTGCGTTAGTTAGCTTCTACTTAAGCTCTTGTAAATTATTCTTGCACTTATCCGTCCACACAAATTTTTCTTCCTTCTTCAGCAATCTCGTCATCGGCGATGCTAGCCCGGAAAACCCTTCTACAAACCGTCTGTAATACCCTGCTAAACCCAGAAAACTTCTAATCTTTGTCACTGTCGTCGGTCTCGGCCAGTTGATCACTGCTTCAATCTTGGCTGGATCCACTGAGATTCCCTCTTCGGAGATGACATGACCTAGGAAAGCCACACGAGTTAGCCAAAACTCGCATTTACTAAACTTGGCGTACAGCTCGTGATCTCTCAAAGTCTGAAGCACTATCCTTAAGTGCCTTTCATGATCCTCAGTACTCCTTGAATACACCAGAATGTCGTCGATGAAAACAATTACAAACTGATCTAAGTACTCTCTGAACACCCGATTCATCAGGTTCATGAAAGCAGCTAGGGCGTTTGTCAACCCAAACGGCATTACAGTAAACTCATAATGGCCGTATCGGGTGCGAAACGCCAACTTCGGTATGTCTTCCTTCTTGATCCTTAACTGATGATACCCTGTCCTCAAGTCGATCTTAGAAAATATCGACGCTCCTTGAAGCTGATCAAACAAGTCATCAATCCTCGGCAATGGATACTTGTTCTTAATCGTCACCTGATTGAGTTGACGATAGTTGATGCACAAGCGCAATGAACCATCATTTTTCTTCATCGAGCAGAACTGGTGCTCCCCAAGGGGATGCACTAGGACGAATGAATCCTCTATCCAATAACTCTTGCATCTGCACCTTCAGTTCCTTAAGTTCTGACAAGGCCATTCGGTAAGGAGCTTTAGAGATTGGCTCGATCCTGGGGGCTAACTCAATCACAAACTTTATCTCTCTCTCTGGCGGTAAACCCGGTAACTCTTTCGGGAACACGTCTAGGAACTCTTGCACCACTGCGATATCTTCGATCTTCAACTCCTCCACTGTTGTGTCCACAACAGTCGCCAGGTAACCTTGGCAACCCTTGCCTAGCAAGCGAGTTGCTTCGAGCGATGAGATTAAGGAAACCGAGGGTCCTCCTCGACTCCTAATAAATTCGAAACTCTCACTCCCTAACAGGTTAAGGCGAATGCCTTGCGATAACGGTCCATTTTAGCTCGTTGCTTGGTGAGCCAGTCCATACCAATTATCACATCAAAATCAAACATGGCTAGGACTATCAAGTCTATCCTCCCCTCTCGCTCACCAATCATTAACTTGCACCCAAGACAACCCACTGTAGCTAACACCTTATCCTTCAACGGCATAGATACGCTAATCACAGACTCCAACAACTCAGGAATTAATTCTACCAACTTAACATATCTTTTAGCTATAAATGAATGAGAAGCTCTAGGATCAAATAAAGCATAAGCAGGTTGGTCGTTCAGTAAAACTATACCTGTGATCACATTAGGCGCATCCTCCACGTGTCCTCTGGTGATCACATGAGCCTTTCCTTGAGCTGGAGGTCGGTTCAATCCACCCTGCGGCATGATCTGCGACGCGACTCCTCTGTTCTGACCCAACGGTGGCGGGAGCCGCAATTGACACTGTCCCATCTGATTCCTGGGGCAATTCCTGGATATATGACCTTGCTGGCCACATTCATAACAGGCTGTCCTAGAGGGACACGGGGCTGAACCATGTCGTCTTCCACATGAACGACACACTCCATGATGGTTCGACGATGGCTTCCCTATTCCACCCTTCCTGTTGAGTGGAACATGATATCTTCCTCCAGACATCGGCCTCTTCCCAAACCGATTACCTTCTCTGTTCGAATTAAACCGGGATCCAGATGCGGCGGCTCTCTCATTATGGTCTTTCTCAATCAGCTGGACCCGCTTATAAAGGTCCTTGTACTCCTTTAAATCTAATGGTACCAAAAAGCTCCTCACCTCCGGCCGGAACCCATTTCTAAACCTTCGAGCTCGGTCTGCCGGTATCTTAACTAACTTAGGGACATACTGCGACAGTTCAGCAAACTTCACTTCATACTGATCGATTGTCATTATACCTTGACGAAGGCACTGGAACTCCGCCATCTTCAACTCTCTAGCACAATCAGAAAAGTACTTCTCATTGAAAACCTTGAGAAATGCATTCCACTCTGGAGCTACACCCTCAGGGAACACTATCCCTTTATTAGCCTTCCACCATGTGGCTGCGATCCCCCTCAACTGATAGGCTGCCAGTACGACCTTCTTTGCTTCGGTGCACATCAGTAACTCAAAGGCATTCTCTAGCTCCTGAACCCATAGTGCTGCAGCTTCGGGATCTCCCGCTCCCGTGAACGTTGACGGATTCAACCTCAGAAAATGTTGTACCAACTTTTGCCTAGGCCTCCCAGCGGCCACATTCTTAGGTGGAATTTCATCAGGTTCCACTTCAGGTTCGACGACTAGTACGGCGGCAACAGGTACGGCAGTAGCAGCATTGGTGGCATTAGCGGTGGCAGCAACATTGGCGGCATTAGCAGCATTGGTGGCAGCGGCGATAGCGGCGGCTGAAGCGGCGGCCTGCTGGTCTAGTCTGTCACCCATCAACTCAAGCATCTGCATGATTCCAACAAACCTCGGATCCTCAGGGGCTATTGCATCATCTGGAGGCGACGCTGCACCATTTGCACTAGCCTTAGCCTGCGCTCTTCCCAAGGCACCTCGGGCACCGACCCTCATCGGCGACACACCCCGAAACACGGGGCCTACTGCTCTCTTCCTAGCAGCTCTTGGCACTCGATCACTCATGCTACAGGCTCAATATAGATGCCTATTTGCAAATTCCAATACCACATTAGAATCTGAGTGACCTCACAACAAGTTAACAAACAACTAACAATCACGTGCATCAGTATAATAAAAGCTTTTCCTACCAACTATCCCATGACTCCCACGTACCTTATCACTCCATACATGAACCATGCTCTGATACCACTTAAACGGGATTGTCACGTCCCGAACCCCTAGGCACGTGAACAACCTGTCATGGTCATGTAAATGCGACATTTTCAGGTAGTGTCGCCGACCCCATTCAATTATTATGCGCATGCGGAACGTATTAAGAAACCCCTGACAAAACTTACGAGATAGGACAGCAGGAAAAATCAATTCAAAATCAAACCAACATACTTTCATATATCAACATTCTAGGATTTACATACACCAACAGGATCCAGAGACTATATGCACCAAAAATGGGTCAGGGTTTATGCACATAAAAAATGGTTAGTCTACACAACATGGATCGGTCCACCAAAAAGAGGAACAGTCCTATAACTACTAGTCGGACTCGTTCGACGATCCCACATCCTCAGGTTCTGCCACCCAAGAGACCGGAGGCGATGCGTTGACCACTCTATCGTCAGGGAGATCCGCCACGCCTTCACCCAAAATGGCGTCCATCACAGCTAGCGGAATGTCCATGCTATCTAGTGGGCGAACCCTAACGCCATCGGCCCCAGAACGAAACCATGCCCTAAACCTATGTGGCACCCTAACATCCACGGTCTCCTGAATCCATATAGTGGTCCTGATCAGCTCGTAGACCCAATGGCTCCCAGGATCAGGAGAGCTGTGCACCTGCTCGATGATCTGCACTGGGATGCCATTCTTTTCCGGAGGTACTGCCATCTACGGCCCTGTAATATTTTTCCTACAACGGGGTGAGACATTGTCTCAGCAAGTTCACCCCTCCAAAACCCCTATTAGAAAGAAAATACGCCCCAAAGTGGTCTAGCCACACAGTACAGAAGACTTACCTCGCCTCCTTGCCTTCCTGCAGATTAGTACAATTCATATCACTCAATCACAGGTAATAATAGGAACTTAAACCATTGGAACACAATCATTTCACTTAATTCGCAATCACAACAAGCGTTCCAATTATTATTCACTGCCACACAAGAGCATAGCCTACTCGCAGTTCGGCTATCTACTGACGTATAGCCAAGCATTGCCTCCCCACCTTGGAGTGCGGCTTTGTCAGTACATCGACGGCGTTCCCGAAGGAGCATGGGCCCAGAATCAACTGCGACCCGCATCCGTTGTATGGGGCATCCCATATAGGGGCAATTCCAGCTCAATAGCTCAAAACAATTCCTCTTAATTATCATACAATAACTCATAATCAACCCAAGGCACTTTGCACATCACTCACATACCCCAATTACAATATTAATCTTTAAAAATCCAATTTCGATGCCAAACCCGACCTTTGAGATTTTCTAAATAAAATCCATATTTTCCACAATCAACACTCAATTTGCATTAACCATTCATCAATTTCAAATTCTAAATATACAGCGACAATCGGCACGAAATTCTGAGCAATTAGGATCAAAAATAAAATAATTTTTTATTATTATTATTATTATTATTATTATTATTATTTTAAATTTTCGGAATATAATATATTATTAAATAATCCAATAATTTCGAAACATTTATTTAAATCATAAACAAATCCCTTTAAGTCACATCAAGGCTTATATTAAAATAAGCCTACTTAACCTTTAAACTAAACATACTTTATCTTAATTAATCACCTTAATCTAATCCACATCTAAATAAACTAATTTAACAATTTAATCTCAATCAACCTAAGCTAAGCACACTTAAGGCATCATTAACCCACTAATCAAGGTTTAGTGAGCTAAACTCACCGGAATCGCTTTCCGACGAGTCTTCGGCGAAGAGCACGACGATGCCGACGACAAGCCTACACGGATCAACACTAAATGAGAACCAAAAGGTGGCCAAATCGAGCTTGGAAGGGCCGGATCTCGCTGGAACTTCTAGCCACTGACCAAGCTTGGAGGAAGGCGGCATGGCGGTCGGTTGGGTGCGAAACCGGCGGAAGGGAGAGGCGGCAGCTCGAGTAACGACCGGCGGTGGCTCGGGCGGAGGAACGGCGGCGACGGAGGCTTCGGCGAGATGCTGCAACGTCGAGTAGCAGCTACGGGATGGCGGATGACGGCTGGAACTCGCGGGTGAAGGCGGAGCAGCTTGCACGCGGGACAGCGTGCGGTCGTGCGCGGACGAGCGGCGACGGCGAGCTCCGGTGGCGAACGGCGAGCGGCGGTGATCGAGCAGGCGAAGGGCGGACGAAGGGGGGGTCGGTTCCGATGGTTTCCTTTTAGCTTTTTCCTCTCTCTCTCTCTCTCTTCCAAGTTCAAATGAAGAAGATGATGGGGACAAGGGGGAAGTGACATCCCACCTTTCCAAGAGCTCATCCCCACCATCCACTTGTCACCACCCTAGCCAATCTTGCCCCACCCCATGACATCACTTGTGATGTCACATTCCACTAACTCTATCCTCCCACAATCTTAGTCCAATAGGTTCAATTTCATTTTTTTGGGCATAGAATCTTGTGAGCTAATTTCTTCAATTCCATTTAATCCTCTTCCAATTGAGTCCAATTAAAGTCCATAAATTAATTTAATGTTCCTAATAAGATTTGTGACACACTATGACTCCCAATCTCAGATTTCGATCTCAATTTCACGGTTAATTTTACCTTGGCACGATACTAGCGCATCCTGATCTACCGATCTACCGGGTAGCTTTTAGAAATTTTTATGCATTTGACATGTGGTTGATCAATTCAAGCCACAATGTACATCTTTGACACATTGGCGACTTTCGGTTGTCGGGGTAATCTTAAGGTTTCAAATACGAGCACAGGGTATCCAATCGACAGAAAAGTCGGTCCAGTGCCGATCGACAAGAGTTGTGCGATCTGGTGGAATCACCCATACTTGATCACATGCCTCTGTCAAGCCGACCTATCTCCGATCTCTAATCGATTTTTATTTGTGCCGTAATGACCCTTGCAGATTATCTCGGTCGAAAGGTCGCTTCCTAATCAAATTCTCGAGTCTGATGCATTAGAATCTCTTAACGGCTTCACATGATAGACTAGTTTTCACATGAGTGGTCGACTCAAGGAAATGAACTATATGCGTGCCAACGAAATGCCTGTCTCAATTTATTGAAAATAGAATTAGAAAATCGGGATATCACAAATTTTAAAATGTTACTTCATATTATCTCAATTCTTTCCTGCCGTCACTTCCATGGATATTGTTGGTTTTCTCTTGTCTTTTGGCTTTTTAGGATATTTGACATTAGTTTCATTGTTTAGGCGGCTAAAGAGTGAACTTCCGTGCTTGAGCTTTGAAGTTAGTTTGCTTAGCATCGCTCATCTACTTTCAATTTAAAACTGAATAGTTGGTTTGTTCAATGCACGTGAAGAAATAAGATAATTTGCGAACACGACAAAGACAAAAACATAGACAAAACGTAGTTTAGGACCACAATAATATACCTTTTGACTGATCTTGACATATCTTGATTGACTTCACGACCACCCACCACGTAGCTCACCACTTACCGACAACACAATCAAATCGGGACCACCTCACCTGCTTTTGTTTGCTGTAGACGAATGAATCGGGTCAACTTGTGAGCAAAGTCGGTTTTCGGGTCTTCGAGTCTTCTCAATTCGGGCGAGTAGCAACAAACAATGGCGTTGAGTGAAAGGGGGCTTGATTCACGAAGGATATTGATGGAAGAGCGACTTGGGTTGAGGAAATCGCAAGACGAGATCGAATCGACTAAAAGTTTGCAAGAATTTCGGAGGAGATCTCACTAGGGTTTTTTAGATGGTTTGGGGAAGAAGCAAGGAGCAGTCGTAGGACTCCTTTAGCCAACCCCACGCCCTTTTCTTTTCTAGCTTTTGTTTCTGGCTTTTATTTGACGTTTTGCTCTCCGGTGCCATGTTAGCGCTGGCAACGCCAACTAGTGCTGACTAAGATGCCACATTAGACTTTTTCGATTATACAAGGCCAGATGGACTGAACTGGAACAAAAGCAAAAGGTTTAGGAGCAAATTGGCCAAAAATAAAAATTTAAGACTGAATTGACACAATTACAATAGATTTAGGACTCTTTTGGTAATTTTCCCTATAACACCTGAGGCAGAACAAAAGGTTTCGGGTCCTAGGTGTTTTCCAAGTTGTACTAGGCATAAATGCTTAAAAGAGTAAATTTGAGAGAGTGGACTAGGTGTCCAAACTCATTGTGGGTGGGTTTTTGATCTAAAACATTTATCTTTAACGCAACTATTGTGGGTGACAATAAATTGTACCATTCATGTGCTTTTGAAGATTCGAGGGTGTAATTCTCGATGGTTGGTTGAATAGTTAAGTGTTGGTTAGGATCCAACATATCTCGTGTTTAAATCATAGCGTCACCCAACTCATGTTAATCTTGGTGGCCACGCCACTACCCTATGGCAGAAGAACAGCCCAAGTGCCATAACTTGGCACGGGAGGACATTTAAGTGCCATAACTTCAAAATGGTACACTTGAGTGCCAGTTTCGAAGTTAAATGGAACACTTAAGTGCCACTCTGGCGAAAATCTGGCCGAATGGCTTACGTGGCAATTTTCTGGCGATTTTGGTCCAAAACGGCGTCGTTTTGCACGCTGACGTGGCGAGAAAATGCAAAAACGACGTCATTTTTGTGTCGACGTGTAAATAATAATATAAAAATTAATTAAATTATATTTAAATTTAATTTTATTTAAAATATTCAAAAATTAAAAAAAAAGAAAAATTAAAAAATTAAAAAAAAGGGGGAGGTCGAAGGGGGCGATTGAGGGTTGAGCCCTCATGTTGCCACCCCCCCCGCCGTCGCCGAGAAGGGCCGGCGATGGAGGGGGAGGGTGGTGGGGTTGCCGGCCCCCCAATCGGCGGCAAGGGCCGCGAGCGCCGGATTGCGGCGAGGGCCACAACCCTTGCCCTAGATTTGGGCGAGGGCTCGTAGGCCCTTGTCGCTGGTCGGCCGGCCTCGCCGGCCCTCGGCCTAGGGATCGGCGACCTCGGCCGACCCTCCCCACTTCGTCGCCGGCCCTTCCTAGCGGCGGGGGAGGTGGCTACGGCCCGCGAGCCCTTGCCCCGGATCCGGGTGCGGGCGTGACCCTCACCCCGGATCCGGGGGAGGGCTCGCGTGGGGCGAGGGTCGCGGGCCCTCGCCGCCTCCCCCGCCGCCGGGAAGGGCCGGCGACGGAGTGGGGAGGGTCGGATGGGGTTGCCGGGCCCCGGCCAGGGCTGCGAGGGCCCGCGAGCCCTCGCCGCCGATCGGCCGGGGCCGGTGACCCCGGCCGACCCTCCCCCTCCGTCGTCGGCCCTTCCGGCGACGGCGGGAGGCGGCGGCGGCGAGGGCTAGCCCTCGGCGGCCCCGTTTGACCTTCCCCTTTTTTTTTAAATATTTTAAATAAAATTAAGTTTAAATATAATTTAATTAATTTTTATATTATTATTTACACGTCAGACACGAAACGGCATCGTTTTTGCATTTTCTCGCCACGTCAGCGTGCAAAACGACGCCGTTTTGGACCAAAATCGCCGTAAAATTGCCACGTCAACCATTTGACCGGATTTTCGCCGGAATGACACTCAAGTGTTCCATTTTACTCCGATATTAGCACTTAAGTGTACCATTTCAATGTTATGGCACTTAAGTATCCCTCCGTGACAAGTTATGGCACTTCAGGTGTCCCAACCTCCTACCCTATAGGTGAAGGCTTACCTGATGCACTTGAACGGGACAGTTTCTGTGTATTTGTGGGGATCAATTGAGTTGCAAGGTCGGATACCTATTATATATTAATAAAGAGATTAAAAAAGATTTGTGAGTTGTCAACATTAATTGAAAGTATTATTTGAAAGACAAGAAAAGAAACATGTCGAAAACTAAAGCAAAAGCCAAATGGACACTCTAAAAGTTTCATCGTGGATAAGCATGTAAGCTACGCAGTGAGAAATGGGAGACATTGTGAACAATGGGGCGCACGAAAAAAGGGCAGAGCGAACACGATTCGGAGAGAGTACGAAACAGATGTCTCGGGTGTTCCGTGCAAGGAATGTCTTTGAAGTATATGACTCTTTTAGGCCTCTGTGGGTCGTGCGGGACGTGCATCGATGTGTTCATCATGTCCTACTATAAAGACAGAACAAAGAAGACATGTTCTACTGTTGTCTGGGTTCTCCAGTAATCATCACGCTAGACTCAGCATTCTGATACAACAGTTGCTTCCATTGTCCCTTTGCTTTAATCTGAAGTTGATGCACTGGTGTTCCCGGAACGATGAGAGTGTTGGTTGGCTGTAGTCGCTCTTTCACGCCTATCTTTTAATGCATTCGTTATTCGATTGAGATCACCCATATGTGATTTCGAGATTTATTGAGCGATTGATATGAAAAACATATCCTGAGATTCACATTCGAGTACTAAAGGTCATGTGTGCAATCGTTTACTCCAAAAAATTAAAGTATTAGATTGATGGAAACTATACCCCCATGAAGCCTCGGAGAGAAGTGTTTTGAGATATTTTCAACACCCTATCTCATGCGTAAATTGGACCTAAGATGGCATGTGAAATTATCGTAGGGAAAGCCACGCATGCAAAATATATAGGGGTGAAATTGGCTTTAATACCACTAAATGGGCAGCCTAAACCTAGGCCTATCATCAGCATGATATCATTCAATTTGGTTGTGACTTCACTTGTGCTGGCATGTATTTAAAATGAACCAAACTAATTTGACATGACACGGAACTTATCTATTTGAGTCACATCCTATATCTATCCGTGGACTAAAGAACATCATATCTGACACTTAGCATGCGCGCCCCTACTGTCAGAGCGTGGTAGAAGGCCCATAAAAGACACTCTCCCTCACGCAAAGGTTGATTTGATGACAAGGGCCTTGGCCATGCAAACCGGATGCATGTGGACGTTTCTTTTTTAGGCTTGCTGCACATGAATAAAGGCAAATTCATAAATAAATGAAAGGGATTATTTGGAACCGAACGTAAATCCTTTAACTCTGATGGCAATCTAAAGTTAGATGCACAACTTTTTAATCCAAATGTTTCAGCTATTAGGTGGAAATGACTCTAGATGTAAGATCTTTTGAAATTTCATAGACAAGCTATCTAAGATTCTTTAACAAAAATCGTGCTGGTATAATGACATACCAATTTGGGAGATCGATGCCCAATATTCCTAATAATACTTTAATCAGGTGTACAAGCGCAGAGAACAGGCTATTTAGAGGAGGGCTGAGCTTGTTTGTGTTTGTAAGTGCTGATTTGATCGTTGGTTTTGGAGAGTCTGACAAATCAGTGACAAGATTCGTTTCTATCATGTGCGATAAAGCGAAAAGGAAGAACCAAGAAAAGAAAGTGGCCAAGCTCACTCCTGAGACCTGAGAATCTGGAATTAACAATGCTCAAGGGCTTGCCACAGAAGATGCACAACTTGCGCAAGAAGATGATGGAAGACCTCTCACTCAGATCCTATTCTGAGCGGTAAAACGATCGCAAGATTTAACTTTTAAGATAGGAGAGATCTAAAACTCGATTTCTACTTGACGAACAGCTAAGTTATATAGCTCAACGCTTTTTTTTTTTTGCTTGAGAGTCTTGTGGTAATATGTTGGTTAAACACGATTACTCCTATTGTATAACCTACTTAACGCTATCTATTATTTGTTCTATCACACTAATTCAACCATCGATTAGTCTGAAATTCCCATGATGCTGAATTACAGTCTCGTTACTTATTTGTGGCGCAAGATTGAACTTTTTTCGATCCCCGCGCTTGAAGGTGCATAAAGTATCCCATGTCGACTTTCTTGTCAACTTAATACAATGTTCAAGGCGTATTTTAACTTCAAACCTTGGTTTATTAACCTTTACGGGGGTTGATTTTCCAACACGGCCAATTCTAACTTCTTGCAAATTAATAGATCGGATGCGTACACTTAACACTACGAGGATCACAACCTTACACGCATGAATGAGGCCGGCATGAGGGCTGCATGATAGCAACAACAACGAGCACAACAACATGAGAAGAACAACCCTAAATGTGCCATGTGCATACCAACTACTTCAGTTCGACTTCAAGCTCGACATTGAAGAACAGTGATTTTAATTCCCTCCGACAATCTTGGCGTGTTTGACCGCAACCTAATAGCTAGAGGAGTGCTCCTGGTGGCGCCACGTGGCTGGGCTGGAAATAACAACTGTTAGAGAGAGAAGGAGAAAAAATTGTCATGTCATTTGAGCGTGGACGTTGCTTTCTGAGTGTCGAAGTGTCTTCCGCAGAACATTAACATCAACATGAACTTCCTGGATTAGGAGCATACGAGTCAGATGCTTATCTAGTGGAGATAAAATTTCATTCTATAATTACTATTTTTGTCTTTCTTTTGGCTACTAAGTGAAAACCTAAATTCTTTTTGGAGATCAGTAGTAAGATTGCCTTTTCTTCTCGTATTTTTGGTCTTTCTATGTTTAGACAGATGACCGAGTAGTTCCTGTAGCAGTTGCTCTCTTCGACACCTAACTTTGTGCCCAATTTCCTTGACTAAAGGAGGAAGATGTCACTAGGACACCGGCCATTAAAGTTTCTGCCTCTTGACATGATGAAATTTGTAAAGTCGGAAAGCTTTCGGCATTAGATTGTGAATGGACTCAAATGGAGAATTATCATCAAGAAATGTCATCATTATCATCATATTTGAAGAGCATTACCTGGATTGACGAATCATTGGTTGTCCAAAATCAATAAAAAAAACCAGACTTATAGCAGCATCATTGCTGTTGCCTCTATACGATTTGTACCGGATCCTATGAATTGATTTCCATATATCCATTCTGTTCTCGATGATTGATTTGAATGGAAAAAAAAAAGTTGGTGTTCCAAGAACATCTAGAATCTTATCTAATATATTCTTGGCTCAATTTTTATCTTCTTTTGGGAAGGATGGAGCAGTTGATATTGGATCCACCACATCCTCATGGCACATGGCAAAGTGTGGGAAACAAGGCATGTGCCCAAAGCACCCGAGAGAGAGAGAGGACCATGCTCAGGAGAGATACATGCATGTTCCCCGTTTCATTGTCTTGGGATCTCCTTCTCCTAAAGACAAAATAACTTTAGCTTTCCAAATATGGGAAGATGGCCATGCTCTGCAGCATATTCTTTAGATGCGATCAGTCAAGAGAACAGGAGTTGAGTTGGCTAATTTGTACAGGCTCAGTATTTGTAACATTTCTGAGCTCAATTGCATGAAATCATGCTGCTGATCATTTGCGTCGGCATTGCCGTGACCTAAGTCCATAAGAAAACCTTGGATGGAAGGAATCGGCGTAACCTAATATGACTGAGCGTACATACACAGCAGAAACGATTAACAAATCCAAATAGATTATCTCACAAACACACAGAAACGATTAACAACGAGCAAAAGTCATCACAACCTGTCTACCTTCCATCAAGCATGACAAAAGCACTCCCTAAACCCTAGGTAACCCAAGATTGGCCTCTAACAGCATAAATAGAAAACTGGTAATGAAAGACAAATTACAACTAGGAACTAAAACATTGAAGAGAGTGGGCCTTAAAATAGAAAAATGGTTAGAAAACCCGTGCAAACAATGGATTTTGAGGTTGAAAATTACATGAAACTGAGGTATCCAGTTTAGCCATGGCCTAGCACTGTGACCAAGCTTCCTTCGTCCATCCGTCCCGTAACACCTCCCATTTCAAAAGTTACGGCTTATTTATCAAGCACTACAAACTCTTTAACCCAACCATTATGGGTTAATTCTGAAAAAATTGGAAGATAATGTTGACAATAAATGGTGCCATTCATGTGCTTTTGAAGATTTGAGGGTGTTAATTCCCGATGGTTGATCGAGCGGTTAAGCATTTGGTCAAGATCCCAACGGATCCTAAATTTAAATCATAGCTTCACCCAGCTCATGTTGACCTTGATGGTCATGCCTGCCAACTTGTGGGTGAAAGTTTACCCAATTTACATGGACGGGATGGTTCGTGTGTATTACTGAAAGTACTTTTTGAAAGGCAAAAAAGGAAACATGTCGAGGGCTGAAGCAAAAGCCAAATGGACACTCTAGAAGTTCCATCGTGGATAAGCATGTAAGCTACGCAATCAGAAATGGGAGACATTGAAAAATGTGGCGCGCAGAAAAAGAACAGAGCGTACACGATTCGGAGTTAGTCCAAAACAGATGTTTCGGGTGTTACGTGCAAGGAATGCCTTTGAAGTATACGCAAAAAGCTGCTCTCTTTTAGGCCTTGGTGGGTCATGTCGGACGTGCATCTATGTGTTCATCAAGTCCAACTTTAAGGACAAAGAACAAAGAAGACACGCTTCTACTGTTGTCTAGGTTCTCTAGTAACTATCTTGCTGGAATCAGCATTCTGATACAACAGTCGCTTCCAATGTCCCTTTGCTTTTGTCTGATGTTGATTATGCACTGGTGTTCCTGAAACGGTAAGTGTTCAAGGGTAGGGCTATGTCTCTCTCTTGCAACTATCTTTGAGTGCATTCGTTATTCGATTGTGATCACCCATGTGCGATTCCGAAACCCATTGAGCAATTTGTTGATTTGAACAGCATATCTTAAGGTTCGCATTCGAATATTGAAAGTTGTATGCAAAACCATCTACTTTAAAAGCCTGAAATATCAGGCAGAGGAGATGATATATAAGCCCTAGTGAAACCTCCTAGAAAAATGTTATGAAATGCTTTCAACATACTCTCTCCCACGTGCAAACTAGTCCAGTAAGTGGAACTTACGTATGGGCAGCTGCACATGCAAATAAATTGGGGGGCAATCTAGCTGTGGTACTAACAAATGGGCAGCCTTATCTGGACCTACCGTCATTATCATATTATATGCCTTAGTTGTGGCTCATCTACACCATCACAGTTTTAAAATGCCTCTGAGTTAATTTGACATTGCATGGAAATTATCTATTAGTGTCACAACACCATATTTACGCAATGTGGGAATGCCCCCCCTTGCTCGGACACCATTGTAGTGAGGCATTCCATTCAAAAAGCTTGAATTATAAAATGCGGTGGTGAATACGATTTAAATCTTACCACTCACTCCTTCCCAGGCGAAGGTCAATTTGATGACAAAGGTTTTCGGCAATGGCATAATATCATGGCAAAAGAAGAAGAAAAGAAGAAGAAAGTGGTCAAGCTCAAGCCCTGGAATTATGCCGAGGGCTGACCCCAGAAGAGAAACAAATTGCGCGAAAGATTATCTAGACCTCTCACTCAATCCAATTTGGAGAATGCTGTATTCAACCCGAATGGGATGGTCAATGTGTTAAAACGATTGAGATATTTGGTTTTGAAATAAGAGGGATCTAGATCTCGATTTCAACTTGCGCCAACCAGGTTGCAAAAAAAAAGTACTACAACTTTTGACTATGACCTTCAAAATTTTATTTCTGGAATGGTTATATGTTCTATAATATTATTCCTATTCTCAATTATTATGAAGTAACTGTTGTGTTGAACTATATATATATAATATAAATTTATATATTTATTTATTTATTTTGTAACTCTGCTTGTGTAGGAAAGTGTACTAAAGTATCTCGTGGCTATTATCTAATCAACTTGGTTGAACATTTCAGACATACTTGTACTTCAAACGACGGATTAGTAATCTTTTCATGTACGTTGATTTTTACTGTGATCAATTCCGATTTCTTGCGATTGAATAGATCATATGCATGTGCGTAACATCAATCACAACCTTACATGCATGGACGGAGCTGGAACGAGGGCCACACGACAAGGACAACATGAGAAGAAACAGCCCTAAATATGACAATGACAAATGATTAACAAGCGACACGTTTTACAGATGTGCTCATAGACGAAATAATCGCTTGTAGACGATATTCACGAGAAAGCTCTCTCGATGCATAAAGTCATCGAAAGCCGACTACCTTCCATTTAAGCATGACAGAAACACTCCCTGAACCCCAGGTGACCCTAAGCAGCGTTAACGAAAACTGGTGATAAAAGAGAATTAACAAACAAAATGAGGTTGAATATGTCTGGTGTTCTACTCATATATTGGTCAGAGGAATTGGATGTTCTTCAATTTGAGGCTCGCCTATCCTCAAAGAAACAAAATCTACAACTTCGTGCATTGGCAATCAAGCAGTCCCCGGTCTTAAGATGGGCCAGGGCCATTATTTCATAGGCAGTTGCCTCGATGCACAAAACATTGAAGTCGATCCAACTTGGTGAAACGATGGTGCCAAGTCAAAGAGACGTGGGCATGCATGTCGTTTCTATCTGCTAGCGACATTCACGCCTTGATGTATTACGTCTCGTTTGATCTAAGTCATCCCATCACGGATTCTTTTGACTAAGGGAAATGTCAGGTTGATCATATCTCGTTGATGTAACCTAAAGACAGTGGGAGAAAAGAAGCACGCATTCTAATGGTCCATGAATAGCCCTTTCATTTATGAAAGAAGGACCACCAAAATGCGTGACTTAATTGGGAGTCGGTTTCTGCAGCGATGTTTTCCTAATTCCTCTTTTGGCTAGTTATATAGAAAGATCACAAATCATCTCGAAGAACCTTGTTATATAGAATTTAATTTCTGTGGGATACAACAAATTTCAAATGAGTGTTCTGATTAGCGAGATGGATAGAACAATTAACCTGCGTAAGGTTAAGGTTAATTGAAGACTTTTGTTCAGTGCAAAACCCTAACCACTATTTAGAAAATGCAAAAGCAAGCAAATTGAAGACTTCCACTAGAACGTGGCCAACCATACGAAGACTTCTGAATGAGAACATCCTAGTGAACTGCATCATATTGTCCTCACTTCTTGTGGGATAGCACGTGTGGTCGGATGGGCAATCGATCTAGATCCTTTGACGATCATTAGAGATTGAAAATCACACCTCACAAGCAAAAGAAAGCTCATGGAGACTGCTCTTAAAGTAGATACGGATGTAGGTGCATCAAGACTCTAGGGTTTGGGAATCATCTGCATCAATTGATTGATTGATTATTAGAGTTCAATTTGTTCTTTCCTTTTTGGCCCCCAGATCGCGGCTTAATTTGGCACAAAGGGGGCCGCTTGTCACAACTTACAACAGATGTTTCTAGTTGTCGGAGAAGGAAAAAATATGGCTATCGTATCAATAGGTGTTTGACTATTCATATTTTTAGTTTTTGTGAGTAACTAGAAATAGCATCTCTCATGTCCACGACTCCAAAGGAAGATTAACGGGTAAAAATTTAATACGGATGTAACGTAATGAAATAGAGCCACTTTGAGGTTATTTATGAATGAGTCTTGAGATATATATATTTTTTTTATAAAAAAACCCTCGACAATCTTAATTTTACCCTAATATCTGAAATTGAGAGCAATCGGATATCAAGAATCTTGATGAGGACTTCGATTTGGAGACCTTCAAAGTTTTACGTATTAGTTTTCACCCCTCAATTAGGCTGAGTTGAGTTAGTGATATGACAATTTAGAAACGTGATAAATTAGACTGTCGGGATATCGATAAATTCCAATTCTTGGGTTAAGAATCAATTGGGGATGAATATGACTAACTAAAGGTGGTTTCTCTTTTTTCAATAGAGAAGGTTGACCTATAACCTCTTCGCATTTCTCATAATTTTTTTAGAATTGCATCGGCACGTATAGAGTTTTAACCATCAAATGGATATAGATTTCCAAGCAGCAGAGACCCTGATAATGGCTCAAAATGGATACGTGGGGTGTACATGGGTTCGACAACCGGCCATTTTCTCTGTCGGCAGTAAGCCTAGTGGGGGATCCATTGATGGAAAGTTATCACGTTGTGCGAGTTGCGTGGACAAACCCTAATCCAGGGTAATTTTGCGATATGACCCCACTTTAGGGGGTCTTTTAGCATTTTTCCTCGATATGCATGATTCTGAAAAATAAGTGAGAGATTGAAACGCAATTTATAGTATGATCAACTACGATCTCAAATAGATTGTTTTAAATAGTTAACAACCTCAAATGACATGGAAATGCATTTCTTGTAGGGAAAAAAAAAAAAAAAATCTCAAACTACACCAATTATAACACATTTACCATAAACCTTTTTTTTTTGTAATATCATAAACTCTAAATTATGCTCATTGTGATACATTTACCTTAAACTTTTTCTGGTGAAATAAAAAGACTCTAAACTTATACTTATATGACGCATTTATTATCCATCAAAATTCTATTAGATAATTTTTCAACCAAAGCAATGCCGTTTTTATTTTAATTAAGCCACATAGATAACATGTTAACCTTGTTTGCTTTATGATGTCTATGTAGGCAGATTTTTAATGGTTTTCATTATTATAACTTTAACATAGAGTAAATGTGTCGTACATGTATAAATTTTGAATTTTTGTGTTATATATAAAAGTTTAGCTTTGAGCATAATTTAAGGGTTTTTTTTTTTTTTTTTTTGCGACTTTTGCCATTTCTTGTAAAATGATCTACTACAATCTACTCTTTAATTTTATTTTTATTTTTTTTGTCATTCTTTCCAGAATATTGCACATCAGAACAATGAAAATCTTTTCTCAGATCCACAATGATTAAAACAATTGTCCTTCCCCATTTCTTTCACTGGCCATCACATCTTTCTTCCTACTTTCTTTTTCTACCTTTTTGATGATTTTCTGCTTGCCATGCGTTGGTTTTTTCTTTTACCGAGTGTGCTTTTCCTCGATGTTGTAGTTGGTCATCAGTCCTCACCATGGAAATCCCATGCAAGGAAATTCAGAAATCACAAGGGCACAATGATTGGATCAAACCGGCTAGGGACCTCCATTGATGATGATGATGACAGCATTTATATCGAGGATGTTACGTTGCTCAATTATTGTCCCCATTTTCATAGAGTGGGGATGAAGACAGAGAGCTTTCATGGACACATCTCTTCAATTGATTTCTAACCATTTTAGCACAGATGATCGTACGTGCAAGTAAAGTTTCAGCAAATAGAATCACCGTTTTGCAAGAGGCGTGCGGAAATCACTCTCTCGAAACAATAATGCTCGAGGAATTCAACTAAGACCTTTCAAATCATTGTGTCTTGCGAATAGACACAATTATTAGATAAGACAAAAAGTTAATTTCTGACAGATATATTTATCTAATAAAGTTAACATAGGCCCCTTTTATAACCCAATGAAGCGTCGAAAGTTAAAAATCGAGCACTTTAATGAGATTAAGCTTGTTTGATAATCTTCAACAGAATTGACTTGAATAATTGAATCAAGTAAAAATCCACTTAACCCAGTATGGTAAGGAATGCATTACTTAATAAGAATAATTGAAGGTAATTTGAATCCATCCAAGTATGTCGTTTTTCAAAGTTCGGTAATACACTAATAACATTCAACTATCGATTTTCAATTACTATCAAACAAACTTTTAATTCCTATTTTCATTACTTAAGATTGTCAAAACTTAAATAGTAGAGATGAAAAATAATTTAATCACAACTTTTCTTTAATTTTGAATAAATAAAAGAACCTATCCAATGCACTAATATTCACTTAAGAGCCCATGCCTTCAAAAGACACTTATAATAGTGCTCTCTTAGACCACTCAATTTCCTTCTATTCTTTCTTAAGAAGCATTGACACTCTCCGGGAGCTTTCGTGTTGTGTCCGACACGTTCTGACACACGAGTCCAAAATTCCGACATGCGATTCCAACACGCATTGGGTCAATTTTAAAAATTTCAATATTTGAGGGGTCAAAATGTAAATATATAAAAATAACAAAAATAGGTAACCAAAAAGCCAAACTAATCATTTCCTTTCTCCTCCCTCCATCGTAGCAGAAGGTAAAGCGCCAATCCCTTCTGGCTATCCTCCGTTGTCTTCCCCCACCTCCTTGCTGTTGCAGTCGCCGTCGTTGCCGACCTTCTTCACCCCATTGAAGGAGCTCGACAAGCTATGCGATCGGCTGCCGCTGCTGTTAAGCTCCAACCAACTAATCCTCAACAACGAGGAGGTGGAAATGAGGCATTGCAAATGCTAAGCCTACAGTCGCCTCGTATATAAAAGTGCACTAATTAAAAAAAGTTTGATGTTAATATTCACAACAAAAATAAAAGTTTGTGAATATTTGAATGGGTTAAGAAGTCATTCTAAAATTATATGAGATTATTACTTTATTAGTCATCATTCTTTTGACATGATAATACAATCCCATCTTACTTATTATGGTTTTCTATTTTTATTTTATTTTATTAAATAAGGTACTATAATGATTAATGACTTAATGAAGATCCTACTCGAGTTTCTCCATACAAGAATAAGAAGATCGACCAAAAAAGACTAAAATGCTTTAGGAAATACTTTCCTAACATGGATAAGCACAACAAAGTGAATCTGGAAGTATTTAAATTTATTTTAGGCTCTCTCTTTTTATTATTATTTATTTATTTGTGAATTTAAATGATAATTTGTCATTTATATATAAAATTATATATTTAATATATAACGTATCCCAACGTGTCGGAATACTCTACTTTTTAAAAAATGATATGTCGGCATGGCGTGTCGCGTGTCGTATCGTATTAGATAGATTATTTATATACATAACTCTTTTCCAAACAAGCACATCGCAAACTCTTCTAACATTACATCTTTGAATTTAATCTTATAAGAAAAATTGCACCTTCGTAAAGGGATTTAAGGACATATACACATTAAATCATAAGTTTATAAATAAGATTTTTACATTAATGATGTACTTCTAAAGAAAAGGCTTCGAGAGTGAAAAACATCATCTTGTTCTTTTCTTAATTAATCATGAATTGCCATTTTGACTAACTGATAAATGAAAAAAAAAAAAAAAAAAAAATAGTAGCCGCTCCCTCGGAAGTCAATTTCCATTTGAACTTGATGTCAGAAACCAATTTTTAAAAATCCCCGGGAGGTCACGGGGGCGGAGTCATGTGGGCTGTCATGAAAACGTAAATCTCACCTCGCAAGCAATTTGAAATATCTGCCTAAGGGTAAAACCTGAAAGTTGGCATCAATAGAAGGCAAATTGTGCGTCCATGTAAAGATTTTTATGTTTCCATTCAACTGCTCAAAGAGATATCAAGATACGAAAAAGGTGGAAAAATGAATTGGGAATTTCTATAGAATTTGATGTATCATAATGAAGATTACATCGAATTATTTGTATGAGATGATTGTCTAAAGTAAAATATATTAATTAAGATATGCACAATCAAAAAAAGTTACATGCACAACCTTAATAAAAAACAAAAAAATCCCTAGACAATAATACTAATTGTTCTTGATCCATTCCTAGTAGGGGTGTGCATGGTTTCAAGGTAGAACCTAGAACCTGAGAACCGGACCAAGAGAGACCTTGGAACTTGAGAACCACACCATGAGAGAGAGAGAGAGAGAGAGAGAGAGAGCAATGGAGTCATTCCTAGTAGGGGGTGAGCATGGTTCCAGGGTAGAACCTAGAACCTGAGAACCGGACCAGCATGAACCTATAGGTTCTAGGTTCCAAGGGAGCAATGGAGTCATTCTCAGTAGGGGTGAGCATGGTTCTAGGGTAAAACTTGGAACTTGAGAATCGGATCGGCATGAACCTATAGGTTCTAGGTTCCCAGGTATGCAAGGTAGGTTCCGGGTTTCAAAAAATGAGGAATCTCTTTTCAATGGGTAGGTTCCAGGTTCTTAGTTTGAGGAACCTAGAACATGTAACCTATAATTTGGAACAAGTTTTAATATTTTCTTGATCCATGTCTCCGTGCAATCTTCCGATATTCCATGATGTTCGATGATGAGCGTATAATCTTGAAGCACTAGTCCAAGTTTCCATTTAATGGTTAAGATTTTTACTTTGTTAATGTTCATATTTTTCGTGTATTTAAACATAAGTTATGATTAGTGAATTGTAATCGTTCAAATAATAATATAAGTGGAACTTGAGTAGACCTTAGAACCTATGACATGATAGGTTCCAAGTTCTAGGATATGTAAGATAGGTTTTAGGTTCCAAAAATTTAAGAACTTATTTCACCGGATAGGTTCCAAGTTTCAGATGGAACCCGTACGTAACTTGAAATTGTTCACCCCTACTTTTATTTAGTTGAATTCCTTGCCAACAATTCATTTTCTTTTGTTGATAGTTTTGTACATTTTGTAGTCTCTTTGATTAATGACAAGCCTGTTTATTATTATTGCATTCATTTTCATTTTGTTTAACTAAAAAAAAAAGAACCTATTGGATTTTGGAACCGACCCTGGAACTTGTGACGGGGTAGGTTCCAAGTTTCAGGTTCCTGATGGGTAGGTTTTAGGTTCTAAAAAATGAGGAATCTGTATCCAATGGTAGGTTTCAGGTTTTAGACGGAACTTGTAAGGAACTTGGAACCGCTCACTCATAATTCCCAATGATTAATCTGGAGAAGCTGAATGGTAAGGAGAGAGGAACCACCATGGCCAAGATCAAAGATGCTTGTAAAAATTGGGGCTTCTTTGAGGTATTTAAGCATTCATTACACAACCCATTAAGTCAATTACAGAAATTATTTCATTAAGACAGAACTGTGTTTTTTGGGCTGGTGTATAACAATCGTATGTGCTATGATGCTGTGCAGTTGGTGAACCAAGGGATATCACATCAACTGTTGGACAATGTGGAGAGGCTGAACAAGGAGCATTACAAGAAGTGCATGTAGCAAAAGTTCAAGTAGATGGTGGCAAGCAAAGGCCTCGAGGCCACTCAGTCCGAGATCGACGACATCGACTGGGAGAGCACCTTCCGTGTCCGCCATCTCCTAGTCTCTAACATCTCTGAAATCCCCGATCTCAAAGAAGATTACTGGTGATCAATCATTGAGCATTTCTTTTAATCATGCCTACGTGTCATTTAACATTGCTCGCTTTGTTAAGGCACAACGATGTGAACTATGCGACTATTGAGGAACCTCTTTAGTCCTTTTGACTTTTCCCACATATTTGGACATTCTAATAGTCATCTAACAAAATGTCGAAAATTCAAGCTCTAATTTCGAATGGCACACTCTCTCTTGGGCCTGCATATCGTTTACCTCACTTGGATGAGAGTCTGGATCGGTCCACTCTCTAGAAATTTTCAAGCCGCTAGGGTATATGCTTACTCGATTATGAGTCTGCTTCACACCATACATGCTTAAGAAAGAAAGAGCAAGACAACACATCATGATTCTCCTATCTGCAGCTGAGTTGGATAGATTCAGCTCATCATATCTAACTAAGGCCCCACTGTGATTGCGCACTTACTTTTTTTTTTTTTCCAACTTTTGCCAATATATTGAAATTATTTCTTGGTTGTCCATAGGGCTATCAAATTCAATGGATTGTTCTTAGCACGTCTACTGTACAAACTATGCCCCAGATCAATTGATTTGTCGTTCGCTTAGGATTAACTTCGTGCGTTACAAGTGGAGTGGTAAATCCCATGTCAGGCAAATGTCACGATGTACCGTTTTTCCATCGCCTCAAAATGAGCAGTAGTCCTCAACTTTCTCGTGCACTTTTGGAGTACTTTACTTTAGCCTAAAATTATGGTGTCTAGGGACGAATTCTTAATCACATGGAACGACATGTGATCACAATAGGTGTGGCAAGTCAAACTCTCTCCTTTTTGTCTTTAAGTCAAGAAATCGACTCCGTTGTGATTCACACTTTCATTCCACTCCGACCAAAATTTGGCCAAATTGCTGACATGGCAATTTTCCGGCAAATTGAGTGCAAAATGGTGTCGTTTTGCTTGCTGACGTAACGACAAAATGCAAAAACGACGTCGTTTTGTGTCGATGTGTAAATAATTAATATAAAAATTAATTAAATTAAATTTAAACTTAATTTTATTTAAAATATTCTAAAAAATAAAAACCTAAAATTAAAAAACCTAAAGGGGAGGAGGGGGAGCCGAAGGGGGCGGCTGAGGGCTCGGCCCTCGCCACGGCCGTCGCCCTCCCGCCGCCGTCGGAGGGGGAAGGGTCGGCCGGGGTTGCCGGCCCGGCCGTGGCCCGGCGACCCGGCCGATGCTCCCCACCGTTGCCGGCCCTTCCCGGCGACGGCGGGGAGGTGGCGAGGGCTCGTGACCCTCGCCCAGATTTGGGGCGAGGGTCGTGGCCCTCGCCTAGATCCAGCGAGGGCTTGCGGGCCCTCGCCACCGGTCGGGTGGGGGCCGACGACCCAGCCGACCCTCTCCCCTCCGTTGCCGACCCTTCCGGCGGCGGTGGCAAGGGCTTAGTCCTCGGCCGCCCCCTTCAACTCTCCCTCCCTCCCCCCCCCCCCATTTTTTTTTAAATTTTAGGTTTTTAATTTTTTAAGTTTTTTAATTTTTAGGTTTTTTAATTTTAAGTTTTTTAATTTTTAGAATATTTTAAATAAAATTAAGTTTTAATTTAATTTAATTAATTTTTATATTAATTATTTACACATCAGCACACAAAACGACGTCATTTTTGTATTTTATGGCTACGTCAGCGAGCAAAACGACGCTGTTTTGCACCCAACTTGCTGGAAAATTGCCAAGTCAACAATTTAGCCGGATTTTGGCTGGAGTGGCACTTAAGTGTTCCACTTTACTCCGAAACTGGCACTTAAGTGTACCTTTCCGAAGTTTTGGCACTTAAGTATCCCTCCTCGCCAAGTTTTGGCACTCCAGGTGTGCCAAAACTCCATTTCGCGCAGCCTAACCTAAGTATTCTCCAAGTGTTGGCAAAGAAAAGGTCTTCACTTAGTGAGTAGCAAAACACTTCCAATATACAACAAAGCAAAATCCACTTGATAATAGACCCCCTCCCCTCCCCCCCAGAAAAAAAGGAGGAGGAGGAGAAGAGAGACACCCAAAATAAGGTCTATCACCCGGATTTGATTTACCCAGACTCACGATCAGGTTTGGTATGAATGAAAATATGATGCTATTTTCAAAACAGTTGAGACAGAATAAAAGGTTTTAAGTCCTAGGTGTTTACCGACCAAAAAAAAAAAAAGTCCTAGGTGTTTTCCAAGTTTTGCTGGTCTTAAGAACTAAAAAGAGTGAGTTTGAGAGAGTGGATTAGTTGTCTCAACTCATTGTGGGTGGGTTTTTTTTATATAAAACATTTATCTTTAACCCCACCATTGTGGGTGAATTTTGAAAACCATTAGAAGTTAATGGTGACAATAAATGGTACCATTCAAGTGCTTTTGAAAATTGAGGGTGTTAATTCTCAATGGCTGAATGTGTAGTTAAGTGTTTGGTTAAGATCCAACATATCCCGTGTTTAAATCATAGCGTCGCCCACCTCATGTTAACTTTGGTGGCCACGCCCACTACCCTATAGGTAAAGGCTTACTCAATGCACTTGGACAGGGCGGTTTCTGTAGATTTATAGGGATGAATTGAGTTGCAAGGTCCGGATACCTACTATTAAAAAGAAGAAGAAGAAGAAGAAGAAGAAGAAAGAGTAAAAAAGATATGTAAGTTGTCAACATTAATTGAAAGTATTATTTGAAAAGGAAAAGAAAAACATGTTGTAAGCTAAAGCAAAAGCCGAATGAACCCTCTAAAAGCTTCATGGTGGATAAGCATGTAAGCTACCCAGTCAGAAAAGGGACACATTGTGAACAATGTGGCACACGAAAAAAAGGGCTGAGCGAACACGATTCGGAGAGAGTACGAAACAGAGTTTTCAGGTGTTACGTGTAAGGAATGCCTTTGAAGTATATGTAAAAAGCTCTCTTTTAGGCCTCTGTGGGTCGTGCGGGACGTGCATCGATGTGTTCGTCAAATTCAACTTTAAGGACAAAGAACAAAGAAGACAGGCTTCTACTGTTGTCTGGGTTCTCTAGTAACCATCGTGCTGGACTCAGCATTCTGATACAACAGTTGCTTCCATTCTCCCTTTGCTTTTATCGATGTTGATGCACTGGAATTCCTGGAACAATGAGAGTGTTCGAAAGCTGGCTATGGTCTCTCTTTCGCACCTATCTTTGAATGCATTCGTTATTCGTTTGAGGTCACGGGCATGCGATTCCGAGATACAATGAGCGATTGATATGAATAAATTATGTTTAGATTCGCATTCAAGTACTACAAGCCCTTATCTCATGTGTAAATTGGACCAAGGATGGCACGTGGAACTACTGCATGGGGAGCCACGCATGAAAAATATATGGGATGAAATTGGCTCTGATACCACTAAATGGGCGGCCTAAACCTGGGCTATCATCTACTTGATATTGTTTGTATCGGTTGTGACCATACTCGCTCCAGCACATCTTTAAAACGAACCAAGCTAATTTAAGATTGCACGGAACTTATTTATTTGAGTCACAATCCCATATCCAGCTATGTGGACTAAGAGAAATTATATCTGACAACTTAGCATGCCCACCCTGACTCTCACACCGTCGTAATAGCCCCATCAAAAAGCTTATAAGGTGAGGAATATGTTTCAATTTTAATATTCTCCCTCACGTGAAGGTTGATTCGATGACAAAGGCCTTGGCCATGCAAAGCTAATGCATGTGGACGTTTCTTTTCTAAGTTTACTGCGCATGATAAAAAGCGAATCCATTATAGATGAAAGGGCATTTGGAACAGAACTTAAAGCCTTTAACTCCAATAGCAACTTCAGTTATATTCACAACTTTTATATCCAAATGTTTAAGCTATTAGGTGGAAATGACACTAGATATAAGTTCCTTTGAAATTTCACAGACAAGCTATCTGAGATTTCTTAACAAAAATAATGTAGGTGTGATGACATACCAATTTGAGTAGATCGATGCCAATATTCCTAATAATACTTTAATCAGGGTACAAACGTAGAGAACCGGCTATTTAGAGGAGGGATTCATCTCTATCATGTGGGATAAAGCCAAAAGAAAACCAAAAAAAAAGTGGCCAAGCTCAGGATTGTAACTCTTTAAGACATGAGAATCTGGAATTAACAATGCCCAAGGGCTTGCTACAGAAGAGGCACAGCTGGCGCAAGAAGATGATGGAAGACCTCTCACTCGGATCCTATTTGGAGAATTCGGGTTCGACCCGAATGGAATGGTCCGAGTGGTCAAACGATCACGGCCTTTCGCTTTAAAAATCGAAAAATCTGGAACTCGATTTCTACTTCACAAACAGCTACGTCATATATAGTTCGACACTTTTTTTCTTTTTGTCGAGTGCCTTGCGGTTTGTATTTTGGTAAAAACGATTAATCATATTGTATCACCTACTAAACACGATCTAATTATGGAATGGCTATTTGTTCTATCACACTAATTCAACTTTCAATTAGTCTGAAATTACCACGATGCTGAAATTACCCTCTCGTGACTTATTTGTAGCACAAGATCAAATTTTTTTTCAATGCTCACACTTGAAAGTGCATAAAGTATCTCATGTCGACTTTCTTGTCAACCTAATACAATGTTCAAGACATATTTTAACTTCAAACTACGGTTTAATAGCTTTTGCGGGCGTTGACTTTCCAACCCCATCGGTTCTAGCTTCTTACAATTAAATGGATCGGTTGCATACACGTTACATTGTGTGGATCGCAACCTTACATGCACGAATGGGGCCAGCACGAGGGCTACACGACAATGACAACATGAGAAGAACAACCCTTAATATGATCGGTGCGTGCCAACTACTTCGGTTCGACTTCAATCTCGACAGAATTAAAAAGAGCAGTGATTTTAATTCCCTCCGACAATCTTGGCACGTTTGACCGTAACCTAATCTCGAGAGGAGTGCTCCAGGTGGTGCCACGTGGCAGGGCTGCAAATAACAACTGTTAGAGAGAGAAGGGAGAAAAAAAAATATCATGTCCTTCAAACGGGGAGCTTGCTTTCGAAGTGTCAAAGAGTCCCCCACAGAAAATTAGCACCAATATCAACTTCCTGGATCAGGACGGTACAAGTAAGACGCTTATCTAGTGGAGATAAAATTTCATTCTATAATGAATACTGTTGTCTTTCTTTTGGCTGCTGAGTGAGAACCTGAATTCTTTTTGGAGATCCGTTTTTATTTTGTTAGATAATATAGTAAGATTGCCTTTTCTTGTTGTCTTTGTGGTCTTTCTATGTTTAGACAGATGACTGAATGGTGGCCGTGGCAGTCGCTCTCTTCGCCACCTAACTTTGTGCCCAAAGTTTAATCCTAAAGTTTGATTTTGATTCCCTCAATCTTTCCTCGACTGAAGAAGGAAGATGTCACTGGGACTCCCCCCATTAAAGTATCCGCCTCTTGACATGACGAAATTGTTATAAAGCTTTCGGCGTTAGATTGTGAATGCACTCGAATGGAAAATTATCGTCAAGAAATGTCATCATTATCATCACATTTGAAGAGCATTAACTGGAGTCGTAAATCATTGCTTGTCCAAAATCAATCAAAAACCAGACTTATAGCAGCATCATTGTTGTTACCTCTATACGATTTGTACCGGATCCTATGAATTGGTTTCCATATACGATAATCCATTCTGTTCTCGATGATTGATTTGAATGGGAGAAAAGAAAAAAAAAAAGGTCGTGTTCCAAGAACATTTAGGATCTTATCTAATTTATTCATGACTCGGTTTTTATCTTCTTTTGGGAAGGATTGGGCAGTTGAAATGGGATCCACCACATGCTCATGGCACATGGCAAAGTGTGGGAAACAATGCAAGTGGCCAAAGTGAGAGAGAGAGAGAGAGAGAGGGAGGGAGGGAGGGAGGACCATACTCAGGAGAGAAACATGCATGTTCCTTGTTTCATTGTCTTAGGATCTCTTTCTCCTAAAGACAAGATAACTTTAGTTTTCCAAAAGAGGGAAGATTGCCATGCTGTGCAGCACATGCTTCAGATGCGATTAGCCAAGAGAACAGGAGTAAACTAGTTTGTTCAAGCTAAGTATTTCCAACTTTTCTGAGCTCAATTGCATGAAATCATGCTGCTGGTCATTTGCATTTTGATGGATTGCCGTGACCTAAGTCCATAAGAAAACCTTGGATGGACAGAATCGGCGTAACCTAATACGACTGAGCATACAAACACAGCAGAAATAATTAATAAATCCAAATAGATTATCTCACAAACACGCAAAAGTGATTAACAACAAGCAAGAGTCATCACAACCTGTATACCTTCCATCAAGCATGACAAAAGCACTCCTTAAACCCTAGGTAACCCAAGATTGGCCACTAACAGCATGAAGGGAAAACTGGTAATAAAAGACAAATTACAACTAGGAACTGAAACAATGAAGAGAGTGGGCCTAAAAATAGAAAAATGGTTTGAAAACCCATGGAAACTAGGGGTGAGCATCGGTTTAGGATCAATCTTGGACCGACCTTGGACCAACCCAACCCTACCGGTCCTAGATTAATTCCCAAGAGGACTAGGTTGGTCCTTGATCTTGGGATACTTGGACCAGTATTATGTTTAACCCAAACAAACCTTGACTGTATATATTATATATAATGTATCTAAAATATATTATATACATTATATATCTAATGTTATTATTTATAATTTTTTCAAATAAAGAAAGACCTAAGTCAAATGACGTCAACAACACTAAATGGTTCCTTAGTGAGGAGTCCCAGTGATTTCATTGATCTTCAATAGCTTAGACTTTTAATGTTTTTTCCGGCGTCAACAGCCGTAATCAACAAATGAGGAAAATGTCTTAGTGTGGAGTCCTCATAGCGTCCAAAACAGTGTAAACAACTCCTCACGGCATCCTCCTCTAGTACTTGTTCTTTGATGTCTTTTTTGTCCTCTTAATCTTCAATTTTGTCAAAATCGAAATAAACAACTTTTCCACTCACTGCTCAACACTCACCCCGCTCGTTTCCGGTTGCTCGTGCCGCTCACCACTCGACGCTCGCCTCTCGTGCTGGTCACCTCTCTTTGTTGACCTCGCTCGTTGCCAAACCCATTAGATTAGTCCGATCCTTAGTCACCTTTTTAGGGAGTACAAAAAATGAAACAAAAAAATTATCAGTTGATTCTGAATTGACCATAGAACCGAACCGAATCCATTGGGTTGGTCCAATCCTTGGTCTCAGAGTTGACCCTAAAACCTGATTGAACCCATTGGGTCAGTCCGGTTTTCATTCTCAAGCTCAATAGGGTTGGTCCTAGATTCCAAAAATTGAGGATTAATACTATGCGGACTGATCCTAGGGTTAGGAGGTGGACATGCCCAAGCTGGACCATGCTCACCCCGAAAACAATGGATTTTGAGGTTGAAAATTACATGAAACTGGGTATCCTGTTCAGCCAAGGCATATCACCGTGACCAAGCTTCCTTCGGACATGCGTCCCGTAACTCCTCCCATATTAAAAGTTACGGCCTATTTATCAAGCACTACAAACTCTTGTCCTAGACCTGCGCTATGGTCCTCTACTTGTTTCAAGGCCTTAGAAAGTTTTCAATAATCACGTCGGCATCACCAGTCAAATATTGAGGCGAAAAGCTTAAGGAGATGAATTGAGTTAATTCAACCCTTTAGATCGAGAGGATTCATTGAACTTAGTGGTTAAAGGAATTGGATAATCTTTATTTGTACAACATGGGATAAGTTGCGGCATTGCAATTTGAGCTTCACGTGTGGCCAAAGAAATAAAATCTACAACTTCGTGTATAGGCAGTCCACAAGTCCAAGGTCTTAAGATGGACCACTGCCTTTATTTCCAAAGCAGGTGACCACAAATCACCAAAGAAAGCATGAAAGGCCTCGATGCACAGAACCTTGAACTTGAACCAAACTTTGGTAAAACGACACCACAAATTTGAAGAGATGTGAACGTGAAGCACACCTTGATGGGTTACATCTTATTTGACCTAAGTCGTCCCTTTACATAGTTGCCATTTGCGAAACCAGTCAACGAAGGGAATTATTGGGACGATCATAATCTTCTTGATGTAACATAAAGACAATAAGGTTGACTCCATTCACCCTTTGACCCATTTAATGGTCCATGAATAGCCCATTCATTTAGCCAAGAGGCACAATTCCATGGGGTGTCACTTTCTATAGCGATGTTCTACCAATTCCTCTTTTGGTTAGTAATGTAGAAAGACAACAAAGTATTCCTAAGAACCGTATCGTAGGAGTATGAGCCTTGAGAAAGCCTTGCATCTCATTAATGTGCCACAGCGAACCTCTTTATTGTCCATTGATGGTTATATGACCACCCTTTTGCCCTTACTAGTGATTTGACGTCGTTGCACCGAAATCCTTCCGACCCTGGAAATCATCGCCGAGATTTCCGATCAAGATCAAACGTTAAATGTATTACTAGGAAACTTGATTTGTATTAGATACAACGAATCTCAAATTAGTGTTCAAATAAGTGGGATCTATAGAATGTTTAATCCGTCTAAGCGCCAATATAAAGTCATGACGGGAATAGGTTTAGTAACATTTTTTAGTAGACATAGTCTTGCTTAGAGATAGCTGACTCACTCGACGCTTTTGTTTAGTGAAAACCCTATCCACTGACTAGTGACATGCAAAAGCACGCAAATTGAGGACTTCTACTAGAAAGGGGCCAACCGAGGGGAGACTTCTCAGTAAGAACAACCTAGTGAAGTGTATTATGCTGTCCTTACTTCTTGTAGGATAGCACGTGTGGTTGGATAGGCAATCGAACTAGATCCTTTGACAATCATTAGAGATCGAAAGTTGCTGCTCACATGCAAAGAAAGCTCATAGAGAATGCTCTTAAAGTAGAAATAAATGTAGGTTCATCAAGACTCTAGAGTTTAGGAATCATGAGCATTGATTAATTGATTATCATAGTTTAAAATGCTTCTTTTTCTGGCTCCATGATGGTGTCTTAATTTGGGGAGAAGGAAAAAGTAATCACTGCTATAGGGATAGATGTTTCATTTTGTATATTTTTATTTGTGTGAGTAACTAGAAATGATATCTCTTCAGTCAAGGACGCCAAAGTGATATGAAATGGATGAAAATGAGATATAGATAGAATACTATGAAATAGAGCCACTTTGAAGTTCCCTAGGAAATGATACATGGACTAGATCTTTAGTAAATAACATCGGACAAGCTTGTATTTTCTGTTTATATCTGAAATGGAGAGCAATTGAATCTCGAGAATCTTGATTAGGACTTCAGATTGGAGACCTTTTAAATTATAAATAGTAGTTTTTTTCCCTTCAATTTGACCAAGTTGACTTTAGCAATACAATAATTTAGAAACGTGGTAAATTGAGCTGCATGGTGCTAAGTTCAATGATACAATCTAGAAGAGGTGAATGGGTTGATTTAGAAAGTAAACAAATTTTTGAGAAGTATCAAGTTAAATTTGATAGATGCAAGAACAATTTAATAATATTTGACATATACATTTCTATTCAAATATATATAGGCAAAAATAAGCAAATAGACTACCTTGCACATGGATATATAATGATTTGACCTATAACCAAGTCTATGTCCATTCTCCATCACTAATAGCCACAACATTGGCTCGAATCCGCTAATAATCTTAAGAGAGTTATAATATAGCAATAGTTGTTTCCATCACATGATCGATCACGCTATAAAAATGCATGACTACTTTCACACTCATACACTTCTCTAATTCCAAATTACAAAAGCAACGAGGACTGTACAATAGAGAGAATCACGAACAGATAATGGCACAATTTGCACAAAGGAAAGAGAAGTTGATGATAACAGAGTAAGCTTTCTCAATTTCTGCCGACCCCTTCAACTTGCGTCGATGATCGTCCTTCATAGACACACCTTCTCCAGCATAACTGTTGGAGAGTCCTCAGATGGATCAAGTAGCCGTTGGGCGTCGATAGGAGCAAGCATCGATGTCCGGGTTGCCCAAACAATCTGTTTTTATTGGTAAAAGCAAGGCTTCTTAGAATGGAGTCTGTTGCCATTGTCCATCAACTATTTCTACGATTGCTAGACCGAAATTGGCAAAAATTGTTCCGACTCATCTCTAGTCCTCTTGTCATGAATTTCCAACCTTGATAATGGCTATTTTCCTTCCATTCAACGGTCATGTTGTGGTAAATAAGTGACCCTCACCTTCCAGATCATCGATAGAGGCATGATACAATGCTCTTCATCACTTTATAAAGGGAGCTACCTTTATCAATTACTCGATGATGTTGTCCAAGCAATTTCTTGGAAATTGACTCGTGATTTGCTATCTACTAGTCTTTCAAGCTATATCACCTTCCACGACTCTACTCAGATGTTCACCTTCTCATGGTCCTTCCAAGCATATTAGTGATCATAGTTCCACCCAACTGTTGACATATCCATGATATCTCCAAGTCATTCCTTTTAACTTGTTTACCTTCTATCATGTCCATCTAGCTTGTAGATACCTTAGTGATTAATATCTTGTTCACCGTATATCAAGGTATTCACACTTTGTAGACATCCTTAGGAAATCAATGACACAATCATAGTCTTCTAGAAATCATCATCCGCTGATATTAAAAAACATCTAAACTTTAAAATATATAATTTTGGTATCATCTAAATCTCAGAGGGACGTTTACTCAGCACATGGAAATCCAATTTTCTATACTTAAGAATCATTTGAGAATGGATATGACTCACTAAAGATGGTAAAGAGGTTTTATCTAATCATTTTCGCTTTTCCTTTAAATTAAATAAAAACTGCATTGACATGTGTAGAGTTTTAACTATTGGATAAGCATAGATTTTTGAGAAACAAGAACCTTGAAAATGGTATGAAATGTAAACATGAGGTGCACTCATGAGAGTAAGGGGTCCATTGATGCATAGTTATCCCTTTTGAGGGGTTGTGTGAGGGGTTGTGTGGGACAAAACTAGTTTGGGGTTACATTGCGAAAATTACTCCACTTCAGAGATTTATTTGTTGAGATTTTCCTGAAATTTTTCCTAAATCTATAAAATTGTGAAAAAATGAATGAGTGATCAAAATGCATTTCATTATATGATAAAATACAATATCAAGTAGATTGACTTAAGTAGTTAATAACCTCTAATAATCTTGAGATGCATATCTTCATAATAATAATTATTATTATTATTTTATATTTTCTCCACAAAATTGCGCATCACCAAAACAATAAAAATCCTTGATTAGATCCACAATGATTAAAAGAGTTGTCCTTCCCCATTTATTTCACCGGCCATTACACCTTTCTTCCTACTTTCTTGGTTCACTCTTTGATGATTTTCTGCTTGGCATGCGTTGGTTTTCTTTTTGCTGTGTATGTCTGTGATGTTATAGTTGGTCATCAGTCATCACCATAGAAATCCCATGGAATCGAAAGAGCAAAATGATTGGATCAAACTGGTGGGACCTCCTTTTGATGATGATGATGATGGCATTGTATCCGGGATGTTGTGGAGCTCAATTATTGTCCCCACTTTCACAAAGTGGGGATGAAGACAAAGATTTTCATAGACACGTCTCATCAATAGATTCTCAACCATTTTAGTAAAAATTATCGTTACCAATGTAAAAAAATCACTTGTTGAAAAATTGTTCCGAGCTTCAGGGATAGTCTATAATATATATATAGAAACAAAAATGGCCCAATCTTCTTTAAAAAGTCCTGCTTTTTATGCGAGTTTCAATTCTGACCCAACCTTTTTCTATATCATAAAAAAACCACCTTTCAGTCGGTACCCGAATTTCACCACCCTCAAGTTTCAATCACATGCATGTGGAGTGAAACATTGAATTTTCCAAGACATTATAAGACAGAACTTGACGGTGGCAAATTTGAATACTGAGTGAAAGTTTTTTTTTTCATGAGACAACAGAAAAATCGGATCATAATTGGAACCCGATCTAAAGTTTATATTTTTTTCATGAGACAAATAACTATTTGGGCTAGACTGAAGTAGATTTTATAGATGAGACAAGAAAAATTTTAGGTCAACATTGGAATCCGACCTAAAATTAACACCTTTAAAAATATATAAAGCTATCCGTTTTGAGGTTTTCAGAAAAAGATACAGAAACAAGAACTGTCGTTTGTTAAGAACTGTGTGAATTCACTTCTTTAAAGGGATAATCTTCAAAATTACAACTTAACCTTTCAGAATATATACGTTTAAAGTGGTGGAGCACAAGAGAGATCTAAGCCATGCATCCATGCAGACACATCAGTCAGACACCTGTTCATGAAAATCGACCCCTGTAACAGTGAAGCTATGAATCGCTGTCATGAAAACGTACATATCTAGCTGGTTGGTTCCTTCCCAATTAATTGGGTCGTACTCAGCAACTTATAACCCTAATCACAAATAGGCTGCTGCATGGTTCCCCCTGAAATTTCTTGTACCGCGTGTCATGACCTGAGCAACACTTACAATGTATCTCGCCTCACATGCAATTTGACATATCTGTTCAAGTGCAAAACTTGAAAGTTTACATTAATGGAAAGCAAGTTGAGGGTCTAGATGTAATTTCTTTATAATTGATGTATCATGTACATATATGTAAAGTCACTACATATCCATCTGAAAGTTAAAAATGACAAATAAATGGACCACTTACATACCTTTATTTCCTAGTGAAAACCCCACAATGAAAAGATCAAAGGACTCCTTGCAAACTCATTTTAGCCTATGGTTTAGGGTTTGAGGCAGCCTGGTCCTTAGTTGGGTTTTGAGTGTGTTGGGTGGATACGGGAATTTGGGGTTTGGGATTCAGTATTTTTGGAAAGAAAATGGCATTTTAGTAAATAAAGATATCAGGATAATTGATGTGAAAGTGCAAGGCGGTGGAATTCAAGATTCATCCTATTGGGGTGTGGTTCATGTAATGGAATGATTTGTTGGATATAGGTCTAGTTTGAGGATGAATTAAAATAAACTTTGTATCTTAATTTCTTTTTCTCTAGTGTACCTAATCTTAACACATCCACCTGTTTGCAAAGACTTCCAATTGAAATCATAATCCAAGTCAAGATGGTTACTGAGAAAGCAGCTCCATAGATCCTATTTTCACAGCATCCAAGCAGAGGAAATAAATACATGTATATAGGTGGCTAGTGCATGGGTAAAGGAAAGAATTTGCAATTTTTCTTTTTTGGCCATGGCCATCAAGAAAGAGCAAGATTAGAAGTGGAGTGAAGTTGCATCAGAATGGGACCCAAGAAACCAACTCAACAAAGAAGATGACTCAACAGTGCCTCGGAGACCCAATATGGTGGGGGTCCATCACATGAGATGTGAACACATTCATGCTCCACGAGTTCAATTGCTTCTTTTAACTTAGATTTGGGCTTATAACTTTTGCTTTTTCATTTTATTCTGCCAATTACTGGAGCACCCATTTTCTTAGTTCCTTCCTTGTTGATCACACTTTTAGTGCCTATAAATATCACCCCCATCTCACTCCACCTCTCCAAACTACACAAGAGTCATCACGCAGAGAGAGAGAGAGAGAGAGAGAGAGAGAGAGAGAGAGAGATGGAGTCGTTCCCTGTGATTGATCTGGAGAAGCTGAATGGTGAAGAGAGAGGAGCCACCATGGCCAAGATCAAAGATGCCTGTGAAAATTGGGGCTTCTTTGAGGTAATTAAGCTTTTATTACACTACCCATAAGAGAACATTAGACGAACTATTTCATTAAGACAAACTGTGTTTTGAGTGATGGTGGATCACAATCGTTTCCTTGTGCTGATTTTATCTTCATACTGTGAAGTTGGTGAACCATGGGATATCACACCAGCTGATGGACGGTGTGGAGAGGCTGACCAAGGAGCACTACGCGAAGTGCATGGAGCACAAGTTCAAGCAGATGGTGGCGAGCAAAGGCCTCGAGGCCGCTCAGTCCGAGGTCGATGACATCGACTGGGAGAGCACCTTCCACCTCCGCCATCTCCCAGTCTCTAACATCTCTGAGGTCCCCGATCTCGAAGACGATCACCGGTGATTAATCACTGAACGTTTCTTTTTAATTGTTCCTTGATGTCTTTACCATTGCTCATTTTGGTAAGACATAATTTATATAATGATATCTCTGAGTCCTTCCAACTTTTCCCACATATTTGGACATTCAAACAGCCATTTAACATGATATCGAAGGCTCAAGCTCAGATTTTTGCTGGGGACCAGTCCCTGTGGTTATGGTCTATTTCGTGCACGAAACGCCCTCCAATATTAAAGATCTATACTTCATCACATCTTTACTTGTGTTGGGAAAATTTTTTTATCTTGATTTCATCTGTACTCTTTATTAGCAGATGTATGGACCAAACGCCTTCTACACGCAATGTACGAAATAAAAATCAGTACCGACCCACGTCCGCACAATTATAGTATTTTGAGACTAATGATATGACCTCATTTGTGATCATAATCAACAGGAAGGCGATGAAGCAATTTGCACTAGAGTTGGAGAAGCTAGCTGAACTGCTCCTGGACCTGCTCTGTGAGAATCTTGGCTTGGAAAAAGGTTACTTGAAGAGAGCCTTTTATGGTTCTAAAGGCCCGACCTTCGGCACCAAGGTGAGCAACTACCCTCCCTGCCCGAAACCGGACCTTATCAAGGGGCTCCGGGCCCACACAGACGCTGGCGGCATCATCCTCCTCTTCCAGGATGAAAAGGTCAGCGGCCTCCAGCTCCTCAAGGACGGGCAGTGGGTTGACGTCCCTCCGATGCGTCACTCGATCGTCATCAACTTAGGCGACCAGCTCGAGGTATGTCTACTCTAACCCATTAATAGTTGAGATGCTCGTAATTTGAGGTCACAAATCAACCTGATCACTCGGCAAAAATATAGGTCATTACGAATGGCAAGTATAAGAGCATCGAGCACCGCGTGATCGCCCAGACTGATGGGAACCGGATGTCCATCGCGTCGTTCTACAACCCCGGGAGCGATGCGGTCATATGCCCCGCACCAGAGTTGGTGGGGAAAGAAGAGAAGGGCCAGGTGTACCCCAAGTTTGTGTTTGAGGACTACATGAAGCTCTATGCGGGGCTCAAGTTCCAGGCCAAGGAGCCGAGGTTTAAGGCCATGAAGACCATGGAATCATCCACCAATCTGGGTCCAATTGCAACTGTTTGAGCTTATGCAGCAGTGGATTAAGAGAGATGTCTCTTTCCTATTTTCTTAAGTAAGTCTTTTTGGGTTTGAAGATCAGTGCATGGTTGTGTATTTGCTTCGTCGAGTCTTGTACTTCAGCTTGCCTAGACATAACATAAGAATAAGGTTTTCTAAGATGTTGCCAAACTCGAAACTTGCCTTCTCCTAAGCGACCAAATCTCATGCGCATCTCAATGTAATCGCATCGCTTAAGGAAGTTGGTTTTCCACTTACGATGGATGTAATACCTGAACATCTCACGATGAACATTTATGCCGAGTGCTCAACTTCACATAAAGATACGCTTAAGAAAACAAGAACGAGATAAGAAATCACGATCCTCCTATTTGCAACTGGGATTCAGCTTGTCACATCTAACCAAAACCGCGCTAGTTTCATTCCCGAGTGCCCGACTTTACACGAAGATATGCTTTTGTCGGACTGTCACTACGCCAAGCGACGAAGCAAGTAACCGGATTTCACTCGGCACGCTGCTTTGAGTAAAAGAATCTCCATGTCGTGAGCAAAGATTGAACAGAACGGAATCTTCCCCTTTTTCATCATTGGATTGACAAGTTGAGCCAAGTCTTGTCAGCGGCCTCCCCGAAAGCTTTGCCCAGGATTTTGCCTGATTTGGGTCCCTATTTGGGTCTTTCCGCAAAAGCCGAGCGAACCGGCTTTGATTCAAGTTGGAAGAGGAAATTGTTGATATGATCCGTCCACTTACTTCCGCCATTGCCATGGCATCACTTGTCATGCCCCAGCAGATACTGCAATTCGTGCTGGGCCAAAAAAATGGTGTTCTAGCTGAAATAATTCAATGAGCAGAATCATAGGCCGAGTTATATTTTGCCAAGATGACAAACATCTCATTGCTAACGAGTCAGTCCATTTAGAGAACTAGTCATTCTCATTGTAACATGGGCTGAAAATAAAAAACAAAAGTAAAAATAGGTTCTTAGGTAGAGTCAGGAACCAGATTGAAAAGACTATGGTAGGTTCTAGGGCAACAAGAGTAATCCAAGTTCCAAAATTTAGACAACCGCTCTAATAGAGTAGATTAGGACCAACTCACTCTAGAACCAACCGCCCTTGAATAATGTATGTGGAGTCAACCACATGCGTATCAAGGAAAAAGCAAGAGAATTACAAGAAAGGAACCATCAGTCACCGTGACCAACATCCGTCACCAAACAATCAACCACTTATAATCTCTTCCTGTCTCTTCTTCACTTCACCACTCAGAAGTTACGGAATTCATTGTGAAATTCCTTAGAAGAACTCCATAGGTCGGTGAGGCTTTGGCAACCTCGGGCAAGGCTCGAGCCTCACCCAAGTCACCGAATCAGGTTGAGCTCGAGCTTGCTAGCATGGGGCAAGCTCAACCTCGTCGGAATCTGGTGAGCTCGAGGCTCACTGACCTATGGCGAGGCTCGAGCTCACTTGTAGCCGGTCGCCAATTGTGGCCGACGATCGACTAATGAAGAAGAAGAAGAAAAAGAAAGAAAGAAAAAGGAAATTGAAAAGTAGAAGTCCATTGTATGAGTTGAGAAAACTTTGTGTTAAGTTACCCACTTAATATCAAAAATGGGTTAGACTTTCTGACCCATTCTCAACCCATATAACTCAAATAAATAAATAAATTTTGGACTCATTTTAGTTCGGTCCCTATATCTTTATAACCCACGTGTAATCTATTACTATAAAATATGAGTCAAAAAGTGGGTCGTTGACCCATTTTGCCTCCCTTACTTACTGAAAAGTCTCAGGTTTGCAAGGGTGTCCGCGTGAGAGGCGGCGCTCACATGGTGCAACACAAATTGAGCGCGATTCGGGAAAGTGACAACACATTGCACCACTTAAATAAAAGTTGGCTACAATTCATGTCCATCATCTCTGTTCAAAATTAGCTTGCGGCGGGGCATTTTACCCCAAAATTCCACACGTGAAACTCGGCGCGAGAGGGGCATCCGCGTAGACCCGAGTGCAAGCATGCTACATCCGTCGAAAATTACGGCCAATCTTCAACGAAAAAGAGGGTCTCAAACAGTCTAAATTTACGGGAACTAATATTGTATGGACTGGATGCACAAACATGATATACATATTGTATAAATCATCAAATCCTTTTAAATTTCGTATTTGAGATAAGTGATTTCAAATTCCTTATAGGTTTCACCTAGAACCTAAAATCTAAAACCTAACTCGGTCCAATTCTTGGTTCCCATCTGATTCCCAATTTGGTTGGTTCCTAAAAAAATGGAATCAGGAACCAGGCACATTGAAATCTGAAACTGAACCGGTTTCCATCACTTTGGTTCCCTGACTCCCAATTGAGCTTTGCTCTCTCCTATCCCATGTCAAACATACTGGGAATCCACCAAGTTCAACTGGGAGACGATGGATTCCGGGGGCACCATGGCGCTCGGACCATGGCGTGCGACAAACACCTCCTGGGCTCTCTAAACAAACATGAACTCGACTCAAACGGGCCCAATTCGATCACCGCAACAAGGCCCAATAAAATGAGGCCCAACAAAGAAAGGGTATTTAAGTCATTTCGCTTGCGGCCATCCCTTATCGTTCTAGGGTTTGCTTCGTGACGGCTCGCTCCGCCTCCGAGCCTTCTTCCTCTGTGTGTAGTTATAGCCTGCCCTTCGGGCGTCGGTGTACACCAGCTTCGCATCTTAGAGAGCTTCTCCCTCCATGGAGAAACTAGGGTTTTCTCTCTTTCTCTATCTGGATCGCATGTCTACTTTTTCATTGCTGTGAACCTTGTCCATGCTTCTGGCGCTGTGGAAATGTTTTCGCGTTTTTCGATTCTTGTGCGTCTCTGAAACCCTCTGCGTTCCTGCTCATGGAAATGAGAACCCGCGGTGGGAAAGCTCTTCTTCTTTCCCATCGCGGAGAGAACTTGGGAGGGGAAATGAATTCGAAAGTGGCCGAGAAATCGTTTCATCCGCCATTAGTTAATCTTCGGTTGGCGGTATGATTGTTGCTCGTCTACACTGCGCTTCGATTTTTGTTCTTGAATTCTGTGGGGAATAAGATTTTGACTGCAGAAGAGGTGTTACCATCCGTTTGTTTCTTTGCCTTCATTAGCTCTGTTGATTTCTTGGGTATGTTTCTTTTTGTCTGGCTTGATTCGGTCTTCGTTCGGACACTGCTGTTGGGTCGGATCGACTTCCGGAACTGCCTCTTTGAGTAGCCGTGTCGAGACCCATGTTCGACAATTGGCTTAGTTAGGAGGCAAACATGAACCTGGAGGACCAGAGGATCTCTGGTCTTCCTTTGGCTAAGGCCTCTTGAGGGGACTCTGCTTGCGATTGTCCCCTAAACCTCAGATTCGATTGTCCCTTTGGCTAAGGCCTCTTGAGGAGACTCTCTTGCTGCTAAACCCAGATCGATTGTCCTCCAAGCAGCCTCGGACATTCGACCCAACAGCAAATGTGTTTGCACTTTTGATAGATTGTTGGTAATTTTCTGAAATGTGATGCATTGGACTTGGGAGCAAGTTTGTTGTCTATGGAGTGGAGTGTGTATTGCCTTCGAATAACCAGAGGGTGAAATCAATGTAAACGCCCTCTGGTTCAGACAGAGGCTGAAACTAAAATGGGAATCAGTTTGAGGGTGAGGAACGGTTTCCCGATTGTTCTTTACCTAGATAGCTTCCCACATCGCTTGCTTTTGCTCGGTTTTGTTTGTTTTGGGGCCTTTTTTTTTTTTTTTTTTTTTTTTTTTTTGGTAGACCAGGGAACCTCCGCTCGCCGCTTCGCGGTGGTGGAGAAACCCTGGGGGCTGCGAAGCGGGAGGACCCACCACCCCCGACAATCGCTTGCGCTTGCTCGGTTTTGTTTGTTTCGGGTCTTGATACCTAAATTTTTGCCCAAAAATCATTTGTGAAAAATAAGAATTTATTTTTTCCGTAAAAATGTTTATTATCAAATTCTTGCATATAGATTACCTAGGCATTTTGTGTAGTTCTTAAATGCATTTATTTTTCTTAAAAAATAAAATAAAAAAAATAAATAAAGAAATAAAGAAGAGGTAGGAGGAAAAAAAAATTAGAGTTGATGATCTGAATGTGGCTAGCCAAGCCTTGTGGGTCAATTGAAATTAAAACAGCAAGTTGGGGTCAAAATGTAATTTTTGTAAGTTGAGGGATCAATTTGTAAATTTTACAAAATTTCGCCCAATTCTTAAATCATCATTTTGGCCCTGAATTAAATTGAAATTAAACTTGGGTCAGGTTGAATTAACCAAATCGGGCCAAAAGGATCAAATTGCATTGAGTTAAGCATTCCTAAGTAAGAAAATTACCATCATTGAGAGAGAATTTTGCAGAATTGGGTGGGGACAATTATGAAGACGGGTCAAGATCTTAAATTACTATACATAAACTTGCTAATCGATAAAAAATCACAACTAAATTGACATGATTTAATCTCAATTCGAAGTTGTTAAGTAAGCAATTTGGTGGCCCCACCATATCCTATTCAAGCCCCCGATCAACCTAATCTCTGCATGTGATGGAAGATCATAATTAGTAGTGTAAGTGAACAAAAATTGGCTAGGGATGAGCTGCTAAAGGCATGTGAAAATCGTAGCAAAATCCACAAAGTTTGTGAACTAGCTCAATTGGCAAGCGTAGTAGGTTGGGCAAAGACCAACCAAAAGATGGTTTAATCCAGTAGATAAGATCTCTGAGCTGGGGCATGAAAAGTAAAAGACAAGAAGTATGAAAGGAAGCTCACATTTGTTCTCCAAAGACATTCTTACGAGCAATTCAAGAAAAGCAAAATCTAGAAATTCCAAACCAACCCTTGTAGAGCAAAGTGAAATTTTCACAAATCTATAGTCAAAATTAGCAAAAACCTTCAACTAGAGGGTGAAACGTCACTAAAAAATCTTTCCAACCATAGATTGCACATCCCAAATGGAGATTGAGGCCCACAAAGAAGTACCCTCCTAGTAGACCAAAAAAGTCCGAAAATTTTTCTTTAGTGTTAAGTCCATGTTAGTCACGGGTGAGGGAAAGTGAGTGTTTTTGAGAAAAATGAAAAGTAAATGACAAAAACCATGACTTGTAAACTAAATTAGAATACATATAATTCGGTTTGGTTTAAATTGGTCAACAAAAGAGATCATCGAGTTTGGTTTTAAGCACCAACAAAAACCTTCCTTGTCGATTCTTTTTTTGTAGATCTAATTTTCTAATTTGAATGAGCTAATTTCCACACATTTTCAGAGGGTAATAACTTGGCTTTCTCGGCTAAGATACACTTGCAAAAGAAACTACGAAGTAAGTTAAGAATCCTAGATGTATTTTTGTTCAAGTTTGGACATGTTTTAATCATGAAAAATCAAGAGAAAAACCACCAAAAAACTGATTTCTGATGCTGGAAATTTTCCAGGTGTTTGAAGCCTCTTCAAGAGCCGTACATGTTTGACTTGCTACTTCCATTTGCATGCGTTTTCTATTGATGAATGTTATATAGGAGTATAAATGATGCTAAGATCAGCGTGTTTTGATCTTTAAAATTCCTTGTGAATCATAAGATCGTTTACAACTTAAGCCAAAAAACCAAACCTATTCACATTAATTCATGGCTGGTCAGTATGGACCATGTGTGTATGCTTCTTAGAGAGGTTGTTTTGATGCGTTAGATTGATCATTCTCTATGATGTTTATTGCATTTGAAAGTCTATGTTACCTACTTTCATTAAGATGAAGTAATGTTTCCCATCGATCTTGTATGTAATGATGAGTGTCGAGGCTTGAATATGGATGGGCATGCAACATGTTTGCTTGACTTAGGTTCAAACCTGAATTTGCAAAATCAGCTCAAACTCACATATTTGAAGTTGATTTCAACTTGGTTCGTGTGATTTAAGCTATGATTTCTATCTAATCTAGCTCTTTGCATGTGGTAGTATGACTTTGATATTTAAATTCCATATGAAATTACTTATGGGTTGAGGTTGAAAACCACAAACATGGTTCAAGGAAGCTACTTGGGATGGTTTAATGCACAACAAATGTTTGACGAAATGCCCAAACCAAGTTTTGATCTTGAGACGATTGATTTGAGCTAAGTTATTGTAATAATTACGTACTAGGTTAAATCAGGCATAGATTGGTTTAGGGAATTATTTAAAAAAAAAAAAAAATTGAAAATTTAAAAAAATATAAAAAAGTTGGGTAATATCAAATTATGGCAGAAATGACATCTATGAAATTTTCTAATTTTAAAAGGCCACTTTCCTGATTTAATGTTATTTTGGTATTTTATAATTATTTCTGTAAATAATCTATTTTACATAGACTAAAATTATCTAGAGTGGCTTCATGCATCTAGGATAATTTCATGCATATTTATATTTCAATTTAGCTCACGGGGGTCTTATCTTAGGGCGTGATAATAAAGCCAAGTAATATTATTTGCCCTACTTTGGGTTATCCTATTCTGCATTTACTTTCAAATCATTCAATTTCTTGGATGTTTACTTTTCGCATTGATTTTCAATAATTTGAATATAAATTTCTTTTCTAAATTATGTTATACATTAAGGAAAACAACTCCACAAAAATATTTGCATGGACACTCAACAGCTTTGATAAGGATAATTATTGGTAATCAAGATTGAGTGGCCATTTAGATAAATAACCTTCCAAGTTATGGTACCATATAGGCACTAATAGAAATAATGACGCAAACAAGTCCATGATCCTAGAAATTTCTGGTTGCATAGGAATCGAGACAACATTCTTATGTCTCAATTGGTTTTTAACCAACCTCAGTAGGCTAGTGACGACTCCTAAAAATACTTAGATTATTAAGAACTAAAATACAAAATCAATATCGCGCGAAAGTATGGGCTTGGGAAAGTCCGCGCCTAATATAGAGCCATTGGCCCACCACCTTAGGTAATACTCCTAAACCTCTTCCTTTTCTCTCGACGGAAAAAAGAGAGGTTGAAATACAGGGAAATGTTGGTGTCTTCCCATATGTATGGCGAGAATTAAAAAATTAGTTGGATACTGATCTCAACCATACAAAATAGAAAAATAATTTGTGTGTCTATTATGGGAACACATTATCTTTTTCTTGGATTATTTTGTTGCATTACTTGATTCCGATGATGCTTTGGATTATCACATCAAAAGTTGCTTTAGCAAGATTACTAAGATTTTAAGTTAGATTTCTTCTGATAAGCCGTATTTTCGGGTAGGAATTGTGACATCCCGATTTTCCAATTCTACTTTCAATAAATTAAGACCGGCATTTCGTTGGCATGCATATAGTCTTTTTCCTTGAGTCGGCCACTCATGTGAAAACTAATCTATCAAGTGAAGCCGTTAAGAAATTCTAATGCATCAGACTCGAGAATTTGATCAGGAAGCGATCTTTCGACCGAGCTAATCTGCAAGGGTCATCACGGCACAATTAAAAATCGATTAGAGATCGGAGATAAGTCGACTCAACAGAGGCATGTGATTAGGTGTAGGTGATTCCGCTATATCGCACAATTCTTGTCGATCGGCATTATACCAATTTTTCTCTCGATTGAGTACTCTATGTCCGTATTTGAAACCTTGAGATTAACTCGACAACCGAAAGCCGCCAATGTTTCAAAGATGTACACTGTGGCTTGAGATGATCAACCACAGATCAAATGCATAAAAATCTCTAAAGGCTACTCGGTAGGTTGGGCCGTGCTAGTATCGTGCCAAAGTGAAATTAACCGTGGAATTGAGATCGAATTTAGAAATTGAAAGTTTGGGTGTGTCACAAATCATTTTAGGAATATTGACTCATCTTCGGAAGATTTTTCATGCAAGCCGAGTTTTTCAGCAAAATAATCAGAGAATGGCTAATTTGGCTCGAGAAATTAGTAGGCCCGCGTTTGGTCGCGCTTTTGGGACTTAAGTTGGTTTTACGGACAAGTGAAAATGTGAATTGAAGTGCGGTGACATTGAATTAATTTTATAGACTTTAATTGAACTTAGTTGGAAGAGAATCGATTGGAAATTAAAGACTTTGATGTACAAAGAATTGGACCCCGGCGGAAATTGATTTGGACCCATTGAAATAGGTTGTAGAGGAAATAAGTTAGTGGATGATGACATCATGGGGTGATGTCATGGTGGGTGGCCAATTGGTGGAGATCTTGACAAGTGGAGGGTGGATTTAATCCCTAAAAGATAAAGGGCCCCACCACTTCATCTTCAAGCTTGAGAAGAGAGAGAAAGAGGGGGGAGGGAGAGCTGTGATCGGTTCAACCAGCCCAACACCGCCCCCTTCGCCCACTTGCACGCTCATCCGCCGGAGGCTTCACCGTCGCCGTTCGTCCGCGCCGCTCCTTCGCCGTTGCGCCCAGTCGCAAGTCCAGCCGTTGCTCCACCGTTGTCTCGCATTCTCTGGCCGTCCACCTCGCCATTCGACAGCCACCGAACCGCCTGGAAGTCAACCGAGCCGCCCCTTGCCCATACGAGCACCACACGCCCACCAGTTCGCCATCACTAGCAAGCCGAAGCTAACAGCTCGCCCGTTGGCCTGCGGCCGTCATTCCCCGCTGCTCGTGCATCCAGCACCATCGTCCACCTCCGTCTTTGGTCGCCAGCCACCATCGAAGCCAGCAAAGCACCGCCGGAGCCTTCGACAATGACTGTCTGAGCTGTCGCCCTACATCTCCGCCAATTTTGCGCCCGACCAACCACCGTTTCCCCTTCCTTCGGCTCCAAATCAGTAGCTACAGAAATGGGTATGGCAACGGGTGTTTGGCTCGTTTTGGTCGGCTTTCCGACCCCGGATGCTTGGCCCACTTTGAAGGAAGTTGTTCCCTTCGGCGTCCTCGTCGTTTTGGTCCGCTTTCGTTAATCAGGTGAGTTTAGCTCACTAAATATTGATTAGACGGTTAATGATGCCCTAAGTGTGCTTAGTCTAAGTTAAGTAAATTTAGGTGGTTAGATTAATTTATTTGGTTGATGATTAGATTATGGTGTTTAATTAAGTTAAAGTGTGTTTAGTTTAAAGTGAAGTATGTTTATATTAATATAAGCTTTGATGTGACTTAAATGAATTATTTATTTATTTATTTAAGTATTCGAAATTATTAAATAATTTAATAATATATATTTAGTCGAAATTATTAAAAATATTAATATTTAAATTAGTTTCGGAATAAAATTAATTATTTAATAAATTCCAAAAATTATTTCGGGACCTTATTTTCTCGTAATTTTACGCTGATCGTTCTTTGTGTATTCGAATTTTGAAATTGATGGTTGGATATTATAAATTGAGTGTGGATCGTGAAAGATGGGGATATTATTATTTAATTAATTTTCGGAATAAATTTAATTATTTTATAAATTCTGAAAATTATTTTGGAATCTTATTTTCTCGAATTTCGTCTTGATCATTTGTTGTGCATTTAGAATTTGAATTTGATGAATGGATGTAGCAAATTGAGTATTGATTGTGATAAATAGGGATTTTATTCATAAAAACCCAAGTGTCGGGTTTTGATGCAAAAATTGGATTTTAATGATTATATTAAGTAGTGGAGTTTGACAAAGTGAGATATCAGCTTTCTGGTTCGAAATTAGCGTGCCCCCACACATGTGAGTAATTTCTGGAATATTTTTAATATGAAGAAAAATGATCAGGATCACTATTTTATGTGGAAGTATTGAGTGAAATGCAAAGTGTCCTGAGGCCGAGTATAATTTGGCTGTGTGATAATTAATAGGAATCGTCCTAGGCTGTTGAGTCGGACTTGCCCCTATATGGGATGCCCACGCGATGGATCTTTGGTCGTAGAGAGGTGGGCCGATTTGGACCGATGCTCCTTTGGGAATGCCGTCGACGTAGTGACGAAGCCGTGCTCCAAGGGGGGAGACGATGCTCCTTTGGGAATGCCGTCGACATAGTGACGAAGCCACGCTCCAAGGAGGGAGGCGATGCCTGGCATTAATGTTAGAAGATAGCCGAACTGCGAGTAGGCTATGCCCTTGTGTGGCAGTGAATAATAATTGGAATGTGTGCTAAGTGCGATTGTGATTTATATGAAAGTAATGGTGTTCCAATTGTTTGAATTATTATTACTACCTGAGATTGTGTGATACAAATTGTGCTAACCTGCAGGAAGGAATTGAGGCGAGGTAAGTTCTCTGTGTGATGTGGTTAGGCCACCCTTTGGCGTATTTTCTTTTTAATAGGGGTTTAGGGGGTTGAACTTATTGAGACACTGTCCCATCCCAGTTTGGGGATTACAAATTCAGGTCCTTGGTGGACAGAGCGGTTAGATAACTTTGGTTGGCCTTGAGGAGTTGCAGAGGTGAAATTATAAGGATTGGAGAACGTGTCCTGCTAGTTGGTTTTAGGATAATTCCCTTTTGTCGAGCTGATCTATTTTGTAGACAGTCCAGTGTTGTATTTAAACCCTTTGTGTTTGTAAAAGAGTGTTCGGTATTGCGATTGATTGCCTACTTTTCTATCCCAAGTTAAAATGTAGTTAGGGGATTTGTTTCGTTTCCGCATGCGTAATAAAATGAATGGGTCGGCGACGTATCCTGGGATGTCGCATATTTGATCATGTTAAAAAAAGAATAATTAATTATCTCATATAATTTTAGAATTTACTTATGATTTAAAGCATTTCCCAAGTAATGAAATGGAGCGTTGCTCCTCGCTCAACATCCATAAGAATTATATGAATCACATCATAAAGCCTTTTCACGTATATATAGCTTTCTTCACTTTTTCAATCATTAAACCCCACGTATCATAAATAAAGAGAAGATAAGGCTTTATCAGCATCACAAATTCTAGGTATGTTATAAATAAGAGCCGTGAGAGAAAATATATAAGCAATTGAAATCCACCAAAAATCATTCAACATCTGCTTCTTGATAAACTTAGCCTTCTTTTGATTATCATCTCAATAGATATTTTATTCATTACAAATCATCATGTTTTCAAGACCACTTTTTATTAATTTGAATCTCCAAAGCATCATAATCATTGAAGCAAAACATATGTTCACTACGAAAAAGCAACTTCAAGTTAAATATAGCGTCATCTGCAAAAAATAAATGGGTCAGAGTAGGACACCATCTGTTCAGCTGGATGCCCTTGAGGTTTCCCATTTGGAGAGCTTGATGGATGAGTGTTGACATGACATTCGCCATAAGGATGAAAAGATAGGGTGATAGAGGGTCTTCCTGTTAAATGCATCGCGTTGGGTGGAAGTAATTCAGTTTTTTTTTTTTTTTGGTAAGGTAAATGGTATTATAGCTTTGAACAAATATACAAGAAAACTCGACTGGCTCCTAATCTTGCACTCTCGATACAATGCAGGGAGAGTGGAAGGGAGCACAATCAAGAAACAGGAAAAGAAGAACAACACGGACTAAACAGAGCAAGGACCGAAGGTCCAGGAGAGACAACAAAGAGCTAAGACTAGCAAAGACCCTCCGCTGCCAGAAGAGAAGCCGACACCCGGATACCGAAGAGGCGGGATGTTGAAGGACGCCGATCTAAGTATGTTCCTGTCAATCGCTGAAGATGGCTGGGTGGAAGCCCCAACTCCGCTGGAGACGTCTATTCCTCGGGATATCAGGGATATTAGAAAAACTTGCAGCTTTGTCCTTCACACTTTTGATAATGTGATTTTTGATTGAAGTAAGGACGACCGACTCTCCACGAAAGATAACGGCATTCATTTTCTTCCAAATGATATAGCACATAGCAGCAAAAGAATGTCGTGCTATAATGTGAAAAAATTCTTTGCTTTTGAGGAACCGCATAGCCGAGAGGAGGTTATCCTTCCAAGGCCTAGGACGCGGGAGGAAGATTGCAGCGAGTGGCCCAAAAGTAAGCGACATAAGCCGTTAGATGGCAATCAAAAAATAAGTGGTCAGTGGAGTCAGGGACCTCATTGCAAAAAGTAATTCAGTTGTTCCCCATTAAATTTTACACTTATGGAGACTGTAGTGATGCACTACATTACCCATTGTACCCAAGTAGAATGGAATCCCAACCTGAGTAGATAATCTTTGAGGAAATCTCACTCAATACGGCCATACACCTTTTTCATGTCCATCTTGACAACCGCTTGAAATTTTCGCTTTCTAGTTCTTGTCTTGATCTGATGAACACCTCCTGTACAATTAAAATATTGTCCTGGATTTGGCAGTCGCTCACAAAAGCACTTTGTTCCATAGATATCAGGTCAGGAAGGAAAGGTTTTAATCGGTTGGCAAGCACCTTGGATATTATTTTGTAAGCATAATTACAAAGACTAATGAGTCGGTATTGGTCTAGACATTCCGAGTTAGGGACTTTCGGTATGAGTGAAATAATGGTTCTATTCAGTTCCGAGGACATCAATCTAGATTGGAAAAATTGCTGCACCGATAAGTAATCTTCATCTTGTAAGATGTCCTAGTGGTTTTGATAAAAAATACCGTTGAATCCATCAGGACTCGGAGCTTGAGTTTTCCCCAGCTGGAAAGTGGCTGTTTGAACTTCACTTGCGGGTGACTATTGTAGTTAGTTTAGCATTCATATCATTAGTAACAACACACTCACATTTGTCAAGAATCAGCCCATAGTTGCGATAGCCCTTTGTTTTGTAGAGTTTGGGAAAGAATTCCATCATCATTTCCTTTAGAAGGTGATCATCTCTAACCCATCGTTGATTGTCGCCTTGTAGCATCTTGATTTTGTTCCTTTGTCTTCGCTAGATGGTAGTGGCATGAAAAAACTTAGTATTTTTATTGCCCCACCTTAGCCCAATTTATCCTAGAGCGCATAGCCCAATATTGTTCCTCTTGCTACCAAGCATTGTGGAGCTTTTCTTTCAACTTGGTGACGAGTTATTTGTCATAGAGGCTATGTGTTTGATTTGTTAGAGATTGTAGTTGCTACTGTAAAGTTGCAATCTGATCGTTTGCTTTAGAGAAAGTGACTCTACTCCAATCCAATAGAGCCCAACTGACCTTTTTCAATTTGTATGGCAGGTTGTATCCATTTGTTGTAGCTGAGGACCAAGCCTTTGCTATGATATCTCGGCAAGCCTGATCTTGCAACCAATAAGCTTCAAATTTGAAGGTATTCCTTTTTCTATACGGCTTTGCATCAGTAGTTAGCAACAAAGGGCTGTGGTCTGAACCCACTGCTAGTAAAGCGAACACTTCGGCCCCAGGGAAAGTGATCCGCTACTTCCGGTTGCAAAGAACCATGTCCAATCTTTCTTTAACCAAGTCATCCCCTTCTCGGTTGTTCATTCAAGTAAAAGCGCATCCCTTGCTTTCTATATCCATCAGGGCGCAATCATGTAGAACTTCTCTAAAGGACTACATACGATAAGAATCAGGTGACCGTTTACCTACTTTCTCCCAGTGGTAGGTTATTTCATTAAAGTCCCCTACGCAAACCCAAGTAAAGAGTTGGAGGAGACGATTCGTCGGAGAGCTGTCCATAGAGTTGGCGCAATTGAAGAGTTGCCGGTGCATGTAAATAGGTCAGTCGCATTGGTATGCCTCTCCTTGTATCTGTACATATGGTGTCTATTAAGTATGGAGTAGCTAAATCCGCCCGTAGAGATATATTAGATTGCCAAAACATGGCCGAACCTCTAGCCATGCCCACTCGGTTGATTATATGAGAGTTAGGAAACTTAAATCATCACTGAATTCTTGAAAGCAATGTCTTTCTATTCTTTGTTTCCATCAAAAAAATCACATCGAGGCTTTTCTTTGGCCACTAGGGCCTTTAGGGCATGAACTATCAGGGAAGAGCCCAGTCCCTGACAGTTCCAACATAAGAGTTTCAATTTTTTAAAAGGTATAGAATTGGACAAGATGGTGTTAATTTGTGTATTGAGTAGGTAATAGATCAATTCACATGAGGGGAGGAGGGGTTTGATGGAGTAAGGATATGAAAGCTTTACAAAGAATAGGGTTGATGGGTGAGTAGGGTTCTGATGATTCTATCGAACGGGGATTTGGGTGTTAGGAAGAAATTAGGCTATGTTTGATCGTCCGAATTTCTAATCGGGATAAGACCGAATAGGATAGGATATAAAACCAAGGGACTTTTTTTATATTTTTATATCATGTCAATTGTTTTGTGAATCACAGTGTTAAAGTCAAATATATTTACATCATATCATGTGCATTTTTTAAATATAAACGGCACATCATTATAAAGGTATATAAATGAACTTAATTTTTTTTTTTTACCCTAGAACTACCGTACTAAAACCAAAGCAGGCGGTGGCAACGTAAATCAAGGGAGCACTAACGCGGGGAGGACCTCTCACGGCACTCCACTTAGTGAACCTAAATGTTCATAAATGGAGACGGTGAAAATCTTTCGTAACACTATTCTTAATTTATTTTATTTTATTTTTCCTATTTTTTATATTATTTTCTTTATTATTTCTTTTTTCCCCTTTCATCATTCTTTAATAAAAATTTATTAAATAGTAAACTGTACTAACATACCTAAAATACAAAATACCTAAAATATATAATAAATATAAATATTTAATTTATAGATTGAATGCTTATTATAAGATAGTTTTAAAATTGAATATATTAATTAAAAATATTTTTATTTTTTTTCTTAAATTAGAATTCAAATATTATTTATATTGAAATATAATTTCAATTTTGTTAATTTAATAAGTTTGTTATTTGAGAAAAATAAATTTTCTATTATAAATATTAAAAATTATATCCACATTTATCTCATATGAAATAATTTTATCCAGTCTATATCCCCTTATATCCAATATCATATCCAAATTTTATCCCAAACAAATGCAGCTTTAGGATTTAAGGATAGGTGGGATTTTCTTAAAGCTATCACTAGTGGGATAGAGGTGAGCTCCCTCGAGAAAGCAAGATTACATGCAAGTGACTTGAAAGAATATGATCTTTTGATCTGTTTTAATCTCATCACGTTCAACCTTCTTGTACAGATACTCGATCAGTGAATTGAACAGAGGTCAGAAAGACATTCAATCCGAGAAGGAAAAGATCATGTTGATCCGTGGTTTTATTATTTTTCTTTCTAACTACACTGCATTGATATTTTTATTCTCCAAAAAAATAATGGTATTGTTTTTCTTTTATTTTTCCCCCTTAATTATGCTTGGACAAGTGAAAATACACAATCGGCTCCGAGGTTGACTCCGCTCAAAAGGGTTCAGCCCAACCCAACACCAGTGACTTGACTAAGATCATGCCGGCTCTTCTTTCTTCGTGGTCAGTCAACACAACCCCGCTGTAGCATGGCCCATGTGATCCACGAGGATTTCTAAGTCCAGATTCCCTTGGAAACCGTGCCTTGACTTGACTTGGCTCATGCAGCTTTTCTTCCCTTGATTCCAGACAACATCAAGCATGGAAAAAAGCGCACGTTGTGATACACGAGGGTTCCTTAGTCAAGATTCTCGTGGAAAACCGTGCCGACGAGGACGGACCCATTAATGTCTCGGCCTGTGGAATCTGGACCGAGAAAATGCAAAACAAAGGTAGTGGCAGGCTAGTCGTACAAGCATACCCCACTTGTAACGTGCGCACCGGAGCAGATTTCCATGGAAAAAGGACATAATTGTAGGGCCCTCGATGACTTAAAATGTGGTCTCAACGCAATTCGACCTGTAGTGGAAGTACGATGATAAGTCAACTACAAGTCTTCTGGTGCTCCCCAACCTGTTTAATTGCAATGGGCAAGATGTGAAAGGCAAAAGAACTCTAAACTTGTACACGAGAAGGAACCGCAATTTCATTGCACGCACCTGCATGCGCCCCTGCATATACGTCTGACAAGATAGAGCAAATAAGATACATTCTCGTGCCAGTGCCGGATGGAACAGGCTGGAAATTACCGGTATCTAAGTACATTCAAACCACAACATGCATTCAGAGTACACTCCAGAGAGCATCAGATCCTGCTTCGCCTAGGGTGATTACAATGCAGACCTTGGATGATCCTTCCCCCATACGCTTTGATATGAAATCCAACACTCCACAAACAACAATACAGCCTATATAATTAACATTACAGAACCCAGCATAACCAACTCCGCAGATCGCATAAAATGAGGTGCCCAAGCTCCCATTCCAACAGGAGCAAATTTAAGGGAAAACAAATATTCACCTTCAATCTTCAATCTGTCCATACGAAACTCTACTATTCAGTGACATACTGATTGCTTAAGCGATGATGGCTCGGAAGCATCACCTCAAAAACGAGCTCCGTTGTCAACTTGGCAGCAAAAGAAAGATCCCACATAAGTTGAGGTCATATGGGGAATATTTCCTTGGAGAAGAACTAGCTCCTGATTTGTCAGGAAAAAACTCTCAACTCTCATTCCACAACATGGCACGACATTCACCACTCACAGGCTCGTAGGGTGCCTTCAACCCATTAGGTACGGACGGTTTAACAGTCGTTGTAGAACAATGCTTCATAAGGGGACTCTTTCCTTGGAGAACTACCACCTCCCAATTCATCAGAAAAAACCTTCCCAATAATCAACAACATTGCATGACATTCCTCACTCTCAGGCAATTGAAGTGCCCTCAACCCACTGGATATGGAATGTTTAACAGAGCTTGCTGTAGAACAATGCTTCACATGGATTTGGGTTGAACTAGGTTCGAGTGGCTGGACCAAAATAGATGCTCCGTTCTAATAGTGTTCCGGGCACTACTATAAAAAATGGCTGCAGCAACTTTCTTGTGCGGTATATTGCCACCAAACTGTATCAACAGCAAACTTCCTTGCATAACATACCAAGATGACAATAGTCGGCAGTCACTTTTAAACCAGAAGTAGGTATCTTCCCTCTCCATGTAATACTATTCGATCTATAACCCTGACCAGATATCAAATGATGATACAAAGCTTCTTCAGCTGCTAATGCCAGTATCATACGCTATGGTTACCCATGCTTTTCTCCACAAAGCTTACATGCCACCTTTTCCTCTTGGAAGACAAGCATTGGAGCAGCTTATTTTTATTTTGGCACTTTGAGCAATGAAAGCCTGCAAGCATATCCTATTAGCATGAATGGAACCTTCCCTCACCCATTGTGATTTGCTCTCGGGTTCCACAAAAATGTCATTTTCAGGATAAGGCTCTGCTCATCCACTCTACATCAACTCGTGACAATCAGTATTAACAAAAATCTTTTGAGAGGGACCTATAATCCATCCATTTGGAGCACACTTTTAACCCCAAACCTTGCCACTACTGCAGTTGATTGTGACTTTCAATTGGGGAATGTTTAAAGTATTCTTGGGGAGAATGTTACAGAACACAAATGTCACATTCCTTCTCCAGCTTAACATCCCTGTAGAGTTTTAGAACATCAATTTTTCATAGGAGTGTCGATAATAATGTCAAAGGCAAGCTAGCCGATTGGAATTTCCGATACAAGAGTAACTGTCAGTTCAAGTATAAACACTCGTCTGTATGATTCGAGATGGGCCAAGTGAGTGAGTAAGCAATAGTTCAGGGGAAGGCTGAGCTTAGATGACTATACTAAGGGGTGAATGAGTCATTCAGAGCCTAACTGCCACACAGTTCGTGATCTCAAGTGTCTGCTTGTGACAACTGTTATTAGGTCGAGTTGTAGAGAGCATGGTTGAGAGAGTTGGAAGTGGTTGAGAGAAAGTCGGAAACAGATGTTACCACTATTGTTGTAGTTGGAGAAAAGGCTCAAGAGGATAGCCATGTGCCAAGAGGACTCAATTGAGGGAGGTCATGTCCTCCTCTAACAAAAATCTCACCAAGGTCAAGGACTTGAAGGAGCAGATCAATGGGATCAACTTATTATATCATAGTCAAGGTCCTTAGCTTCAATTTCAAGTTGTATGATTCTTGTCAGCGGGCTTAGTAGGTTTCCTTAATTGTGCTAATTAGTTCTTCTTTGCGTTACTTCTGTTGACAGCAAAAAAGTATTCTCTACTTACTGGAGGGGTATGTTGCGCAGGTCGGATAGTTATTTTTATCCATCTTTTTTTCTCTTTTTTTTGCCAAACCTTTCCCAATGATACGTTGCTCCATATTGTCGAAAGTTGAGCCACGAATCTAAATACTGAGGCAAAAAACTTAACTTCTACTGCATTCCCTTCGCTGAGTAGTTTGTGACACCTGGAAAAACCAATTGGCAGTCATGGCAAGACCTCGGACACATAAAAAAGCATGTAGCAATTGTTTTTCAGATATGTTTCACTTATTAAAGGACACTCTTACACACATAGGATATATCATGAATTGGAAGGAAAACAAATCTCCTATGTTGAAAGTTTCAAGAACTACTAAATGCGTCACTCTTTTAGAAATAGTTTTAAGTAATAATTTAGTAACCTTATGCCGTTTATGATGATGGGCTAGCAAATTAAAGCCATTGCATTTGTAAACCAGTCATCACAAATCCCACAAGGAATTTGGCAGGTGGGAGGTTCGAACCCTACCTATGTATTATGGGGATTAGATTTAGGTTCTAGGATCAGATCCAGAGAGAGCCCAAGAAAGACATGGTAAATTAAAGTAACAGATGGAAATTTTATTGTTCAGGGCATAGCATAAGAAAGCAAAGATACACTATTGCAACCAGAAAAAGTGAAAAAGTTTCATCTATGACAAGTTGGTAAGGTTATCCACAAATATCAACGTCTTTAGGCAAACATACACATGCTGCAAAGTTATATTTGCATCTTAAAGAAGTTCAGAAACAAAAAGCCACTGACACTGACATTGTTTCAATGCAAGTATGGCAAGGATGCATCAACGACTTCAAACATACGTGAAAGTATAAACAATACAAAACACAATATATAGCAAGTTAAAAAAGGCATAACAAAAGGTGAAAGAGAGGGCATAAACAAATGACAGGAAAACTCGACTATAGAATCCTTCAAGATCTCCGTCCTACTAGTTAGCTATAACTTTGCTCATGTCTCATTCCTTCATGACCAAGTCATATCGATGGGACAAGACAGCATGTGTTATCATTAGATGGTCTATCTAGAAAATAAAACCCCTATCTGATGCTTAAGTAAATTACTTAGATACAATAACTGTTTGCCTCCCTCTAAAACAAGACGTTTTTGCTTAAAAAATTGACAACACAATTGGAGCGATATTCTCTCAATTAAAGTCCAACTTATAAAAAAAAAATCATGCTCGATAGAATTTGTAAAGCGAAGTCATTTATCAGGGTAATCACAGTTCATAGAGATAACTCACCCCCTTGCACAACTATGTCTCGATTGAGATTAGAGAACAAGCTTGAAGCCCACCGAGAGGAAGTCATCCCTGTACAGGAGGAAGGCAGTTTCTAATCAACTAAACGATCAAGAACAGTAGTAAAGATGAGAGGTGCAAGTAAACCAAGTCACCAAATATTTACCAGAGACATTTTGTTACAGATTCTATATATAAGTGAAAGCAGACGAGGCAGACTCACAATTAAATCTATCATTAAGCAACCATAATGGTACGATGGATGGAACGTAATCAGAATAAATCAACATAAATCTTTGTCCCTCAACTTTGGCAGTCTTAAAGCTAACACATCGAATGGAACAATAATTGCGACAAGGGGAACTTCATTCCTATTTATCAGTACAAATTAGAGCAACGGAAAACTTTTTTTTTTTTTTAGCTGTTTTAGATCTTAAATAGATGTTCTCTAACCTATTGTTTCCATAGAAACCTTTGTGAATGTGTTTTCTTCATATGCATCATACATAGACTCCTCTTATATAACATAAATTCTCATTTCAAACTGTTTTTTTTTTTTTTGGTAAGGAATTTCAAACCGTTTTATGTTTTCTTTTATCAGTAAAAACATAAATGAAAAGAAATAAAGGAGCGCACAACTGTTTTGTTTTGTGAAACATAATTTGGCACGTAGTCTTCGATTCCAAGTTCCCAATTCCCAGATTAGTTCCCCATAGTTCTCAATCATCTACTCTACTCTATTCTTTGTCCATATTTTCAAATTGATTTAGATCACACAACCACCCAAAAGTTATCACGTCCAGAAATAGGGAGAAATAGGGAGGATTTGATTATCCATCACATCAATTGAACAACTCAGCCATGGACAAGTTTCCTTCGCTTCCTCTTTTTCACAAAGCAGAGGAAGAAGCAGAACAAGCAACCCACTATACCAATCAGTTCGGTCTATGAGGGAGAAATCTTAACACAAAAGGACTTGCTACTTTTCACAAAATACTTACCTCTTGTTCCTATTCTTAATCTCTTCCTCTTGTTGCTGCCTCTTCTTGGTGTATCCTCCATAATCATCGACCGAAACAAGGGTTCTCAAACAAATTTCTGCTTCAAAGGAATTTGGCATGCCGTTTATATCAACCCTCTCGATGTCCTTAGTCTGTAGATCATACAAAATGAGATTCTTACTGTCCTGTCTTACCAAAACTTGACGACCATTCTTGGCGTAAGCCAACGGCCGGACAAACCCAAGAGGCCTCGCAACTTCAGGTTGTGGTATCGAGAACAACTTATCCCATGAATCTCTCAATCCATACTCTCTCATAATCCACACATCGACACCCATGTGGTTCCGGTTAATGCTAAGGCAGAGACACCCACCCAGGACGGACAAATCCATGTCAAGCTTATTATCGATACCTTCAGGCTGGTCCACCACCTTAAAATCCTCGATTCGAAAATCAAAAGCCACCAGCAGATTCGCCGAATCCGACACCAGCTCCCGAGTCATTATCCAGTGCAGATGGCCGCACACGAAAACCCCCATCTTGCGCGGATAAACGAGGGAGTACGGCATATCCTTGAGCCGCCTCCAAGCGTTATCCTTCAAGCTGTAGATACTAACTTCCGACTCGATCGGCTCCGTCACGAGCTGGACCAGCCTGACCAGCACGTAATCGTCTTGCCTCTCGTCGTACCCGAACCCGTAGACGCAGACGGAGAAAACCGAGGAGCGCCGCACCTCGACGGCGGAGTAGGGCAGGAACTTGTGCTTCCGCGTGGCGGGGTTCCACACGACGACGTCGTCGGCGGCATTGGAGATGCAGAGCAGGCCGTTGCAGGACCCGAGGACGCGGATCTGGTCGCTGTAGCACATGAGCGGGTAGTTCATCTCGGCGACGCCGTCGTGGCGGAGGAGGGAGGTGAGGTCGATGCAGTAGAGGCTGGAGGAGTGGCGGAAGAAGAGGGTGAGGTTGGCGGTGGACTCGAAGGAGCGGGCGAGGTGGGAGCGGACGAACTCGGGGCTGTCGATGATGTAGCGCCACCGCTTGGAGACGGAGCGGCACCGGAGCAGCGACTCGACGGGGAGGCGGTCCAGGATCTCGGTCACCAGCTCGCCCGGCAGATCGCCCGCGAGTTCCGCCATGAATGCTCAGAGGCCCTAACTGCTCTACGCCTCGAAGGAGGGAAAAGGATGCGAACTTTTTCGTGGTTCAGGAGAATCGATGCGGGGGATCGGGGAGGAACAGGTTCGATTCGGGAGCATCGGTGCGAGATCGAGCGCTCACCTTTTCTGCTGCTGCTTCCTGCTTTGTTCTTGCTTCTGGTTCACCTTCCTTCTTCGTCTTCTTCCTTCTTCTTGACAGGAGATAGATAGAGAAAATAGAGATAGAGAGGGAGAGAGAGGGAGAGAGAGAGAGAGAGAGAGGGTACGGGTTGGGTGGGAGATGTGCGGTTGGGAGAAGGCGACCTGGCATCCGTTCCGCAACCTGGCTTTTGTATACGGTGTGCATGCTGACAGCTTGCATCTTAACTGCCAGAGGTTCCTCGCCAAGCTTTTTTTTATTTTTCCCTTTTCACTTTAGAAAAAATTGATACAAATATTTTACCAAAAAAAAAGGGGTTAATACCCTTAAAAACCAAAAACTGCTATATTTGTGACAATTTTATTCCAAACTATTTTTTTGACCACCAAAAACTCCAAACTGATATACATTTGATAAATTTACCCCACACTGATACACTTGTAACAAATTTACCTCTGTTAGTTTTCGTTAAATTTTATTGTCAAATTATTAAATTAAATGACACGTTATAATTGACTAGTATACCAATTTGGGATTTTACGATCCATTTGTCAAAGTTTACAATTTTTATGATTTTTTTGGTGGTATTAATCCAATTTAGCGAATGGTATATTTGTCACAAATTTATCAATTTTGGGGTTTTTTGCGGTCGAATAAATTAGTTTGGGGTAAATTTGTCATAAATGTCCAATTTAGGGTTTTTTTTTATGATCGTCGAGTAATTTGTCGCGGGTGTCTTAGTTTTGGGTTTTAATGATCAAAAAAATAGTTTGGGGTAAATTTGTCTTTGAAGTGTCTAGGTTTGGGATTTTTCGGGTATTAACCCAAAAAAAGAAAATTGATACAAATAATACATCAATTTTAACTTAACATACAATTTATTTAATACGATTCCTGAATTTTAACTTAATGTATAATATATTCACGAATTTTTTTATATATTTAATGTGATTTCTATATTTTTAGTATATGTTCAGAGTATGGCGTTTGGTAATTGATTCTTGAAACCTAAAAGGTTGCCAAGCTTGCAGCAGGATTTTCACCTGCCTCAACTTACTCCAAGCGCGAGTGGCTATTATATCAGCCTACTCGGTGGTAGCCAGAACTGAAGTCTTGACATGATGTTTACTTTCATTATCGTGAGACTCCTTAATTCCTCCCCAATTTTTGTCTTCCTAAGGAGGGAAAAATAGGAAACGACATTGCGGGATCTCCCATCCCATGAAAGATTTTCGGCGTATTTCTTCCACATGAGCTTTTTAAGGATTTGCTCATGTCATGGTTCTCAGCATGTTCAAGCTTTTTCTTTTCTTCAATTGATATAAATGATCCCTCAATTTTGACTTAACGTACAATTTGTTCAATACAATTTGTTCAATACAATTTCTGAATTTAAACTCAATATAGTCCTTATACTTTTGGTCTATGTTCAATGTGGTCTCTGCACTATATAGTTGAAAAAATTCAATGGTATCCTATTAAGTTTATATATATATAATTTAAGGACTAAATTGAACATGTATAAAAAGTTCATGGATCACAAAAGTTCATTAATCAAATTGCATATTAGGTTAAAGTCCAAAAATCATACTAAACGAATTAAAAGTTGGGGAGCTAAAATTCATATATTATTTGTGCAATTTTTTCTTTCTTTTATTATCGCAAAAAATCTCGAACCAACCCCCGCGATGGACGCAGTGGTTCGCGCCCTGCCCCTTCATCCGGGAGAGGAGAGATTCGAAACTCCGCGCCCTCATTGCATGACTAAAGTGAAGTGCTGTGAGAGGTGAGCTCTCGTGCTAGTGCTCTCCTAATTTACATCGTCGACTATACCTTGGTTCAAGGTCAACCAAAAAAAAAAAATCTCGAGCCATGTGCTCGTGAATTTGTATATTATGAGCTAATAGACCAAAGAAAAGTTCCAAACCGATCCACTCGATGATAATTTTTGACCATCTATCAGCTTCATCCAAAATGCTGCTGACGTGGAAATCCACGCAACAAACTACTGGGGCGGTCGGATCTAGAGGCGGACTTGAAGTGCAAATTCGGAATAAATGAGTCTCATGTACGAAGGCGTTTCGAGGGATTCAGATCTGAGGAGGAGAGCCCGGAACGCGGCCGGTAAAGCCTGCTGATATTACTAATTTGGCCTCAGTTTATGTTATCAAAACTTCGGCACCAGTATCGTGTCGTGTTGTGTCGTGTCTCTAGAGTATTAGTCTAAGGTCTCGCGTGTGCAAATTTTACGGATTTTGGGTTTTCCAAGGACTCGCATGCGTGCCCGCATGTGCTACCGTGCTGATTAGATCTGACGGGGTTGTTGGACTGACACGATTTTAGGACGGCGACAATTAATGCCTTCTTCTTTTCTTTTCTTTTTTGGGAACGGTAGGTTTGAGTTGGTTCAATCTCGTACTAATGAACTTGACAAAAAAAAAGAAAAAAGAATCTCGTACTAATGAAATCTTGACCTTTACTGAAGAAAAAACTTGACCGTGACAACTAATCCTTCGGTTCTTAATTTCATGTCGATGCGTCTCATGTAAGTCTTCTTTATTGACGATTAGTCCTCAAGGTAGGAAGGGCCAATGTATAATTAATTACTGTTGGCATCATTTTCTATGATCATTAGTCGCAAATCATCATCCAAGTGCGCAACTAATTTCGCAAATCTCGCCCCCAAAGTTGAATTTTTCTAAATTATATTATGTGTCACTGTCATTGATGTCAAAAGTATTTATTTCGCGATGACATTAATGTCAAGAAAAAACGTTGGGGTACATATCAATAAAACTCACGTGATTTGTCTATGTCAATCTTGAAAGTTAGCTCATTTTGGCATCTCTTGAAACTATTTGTTCAATTTTATTTTATTTTTATATCGAGAATTCAGCCTAGCTCATTTTACAGGAGCACAACACCGACTATACTTTGGGGGAGACTAGTCCAACAATCCACTAACCAGGGTCCCTGCTTAAGTCACGAAATTGCTCTTAGAATTGTGGTGGACTGAGGTTAGGAGGCTGGGCCTCAACCAGCCAGCGTAACCATTTGTGGGTGGGTCTATTTGTTTAAACTTTGAGTTTAACATTTATGATTATTTATAGTATCATCTCTAAACTTTTACTTTCTTTAATATAGTTTTTAAATTTTTTATAAATATTCAAGTTAGTGTTCAAATTATATAAAAATATCAAATATTATCTTTTCACAAATTTAAGTTCATGAACAATATCAACATTTTCGTTTCTTATAATTCATGAAATGCTAGCTTTGAAACTCTTGGCGTTTCTGCCGTGGCAAGACGTGTGTGGTGATAAGACGCGTGTAAACTGAACATGTACAAAAATATTAAGGATTACACTGAATAAATTAAAAGTTAGGAAATGACATTGAATATTAAACTAAAATTCGAGACCATATTTAATAAATAAAAAAATCGGGGTCAGTAATGCAAAATTCAATTAAAATTTATGGATTATTCGTCATTTTCTTCGTACAGAAAGGAAAGCAATATCTGCCTTGTTATTTCCGCCAAAGAGCTGTCACGGGTGCCTTGGGAGCACCTTTTGCATTTATTAGGCGACAAGCATTGGTGGTGCCAAGGCGGCAACATCTTTGGAAGCTATAAATGCTAGATTACAAAACCGAAATTGATTAAGTAAATATACGTATATGCATACGTATGCATGCGTATATGTATGCATATACGTATATGTATGTATATTAAAAGAGATGGACTTAGCGCCGTGTAAGAGGAAATAAACTTCGAACGTTTAGCAATTTAGATATGGGTTTTAAGTGGCATGCTTGTCAATTTAAAATCTTCATAGATAATAAGTGATGTGAACGATGTCTAAATCTGTCTCGATATTTCGTAGATCTGAAGCCATGCGGACCGCCTTTTTCTGATTTTTTTTCAAGTTTGAAAAGGACAGCGTTATGATCAGATCTACACGCAGACCACATTTTGTGGATCGAAAGGAACGAATAGATGCAAAGAAGGAGAAGACAAAAAACAATGGGCGGCGAATTTCAAGGGGAGATCCGAAATCATCGACGTTTGGAAAGCGTGATTCCAATGCAAAGTTGAAGGAACAAGGGACCGCCCATGCTCCCAATCGAATATGTGCAATGTCTGAAAATAATACATAGTATAGATCTATGAAAATTAGATCTCTCTATTTGACAAAAAAGAAGAAGAAGCAGCAATTAGATCTCTTTTTTTGACCAATGTGCCCACCCGCCCCTAGAGACGGGTTCGAACCTTTGACCGGGGCACTTGTCGTGCTTTTCATAAAAAATCCAACGGCGGCAATTTAACAACTACACCAAATGAAAATCACAAATGACATCATACCAAAAAGTCAGACCAAGAATTCTGAAAAACTATTAAATGATTGCGTGATTTAATGCTAAATTATCTGATAGCAATGTCGACATTTAGGTAAAGCATCGACTGGTTGGAAACTGACCCAATCACCACCTAATTCTTTTTGTGCAAAGAACCTAATTTTTCCGGGGTCCATAACATCTTTTCTGTCAATCAAAAGCTAATATAAAAGTAAAAAAAAATCTCATATCAATACTGACCCACGATATATTTCGTCCGATTATATACTTAATTGCAGTCCGTCGCATTATTTGGCCCGGCATGCGACAATCTTTCGCGTCACCCCTTACGATCCCATCTTCCGCCCCTAGAAAGGCTTATTGGTCTCAACCTTTATATTATAAAACTTCATCGAGAAGAGAGGAACTCGATGCTTTGTACGATGCACAATCTCTTTTTGCCCTCGACAGTTCCGCTGCTCAGCAGCGAGATTCGGTGGCAAGTTTGCCCCAAGCCAGAAGTCACGTGATTACATGTGGGGTCACGTGCTTCGTGAAGTGCAGATCACAGGAAAATCCAACTTGGAGAAGTGCTCCCTCATCAGAACAGAGGCCGCACTACGAATGGGGAAGGGCAAAAGCTTGGGGGAGGTGAGGGTGATCCCCCACCAATGTCTAATCTCTTCAGAGAGTGGTCCTTCAACTTGCACATAAAAAAACCCATTCAACCTGCACCTCGAATCATGATATGTCGCCATCATGCGGAAGATGCGTGGAAAGGTCGCATTCGCGGGCCCCCACCATGAGTAGAGATTTACCTGACACCCGTGTCTACACAACTATGATAGGATTGAGAAAAAGGTTTGGACCTAAGCAAGTCCTTACAGATGGATGAACCTCCTGGGGTAGGAGGCCCTGTGTTGTCCTCCGTATTATCCTCCGTATTTCCTCTCAGGAAATTTAGGGACCTCTTAGTGGAGAAGGTAGACTCCACTTCAGGGCTTGCTCTGGCTATCGCCGGGTAAGATGGTATAGTAGCCACCCGCGACTGGGTGACGGAGGGTGGGTAAAATGCCCTACTGCGTGGAGGGGTCGCATTCGTGGGCCCCCCACCATGAGTAGAGCTTTACCTGATGCCCGTGTCTACACGACAACTATGATAGGATTGAGAAAAGGTTCAGAGTGAATTACACGAAACACCACTACTACTACTCAAGATAAAGTTCAACCACTCATCCATGCTATGAACATCTACTTTGCATCCTCTTCTGCTCTCAGAAGGCAACAACTATGATACCCAATTTTTGATACTGCGGTGGTTGGTTGCTAGTGATGACTCGAAAGCCGGCCCATGCGTGGTCCTTTCCAGCAAAAGAAAATGAGATTGGCAAGTGCTACACAGCTCAAAATGCCCAACTAACCCAACTAATGCCATGATCTCTGGTCGAAATGAGAAGCTGACATATCAACTAACATAGTCAGTGACTGATGAACAAATGGAAAAGATAATACACAGAGAGCAGTTAACAACAACGTTCGCATTGCAGCCCGTTCTACTCCCAGATATCCACCCAATAGTTCCCAAAAATTAAAATTTTCTACTTTGCACACTAACCTACCCTGAAGACAGTGTTGAAAGTATTAAAGATAGGAAACATACTGTGACTCGACTTCACTAACTCGGACACTCCTTTTGAACCCATGATAGTTGGCAGCAACAGCTGGAAATATCAACATCATCATCTTTTTAAACACGAAAATGACAATGGCGAGTGCTTCAAGCTCGAGATATCGAACAACTCTATAAATCTCTGATCCGATACTCTAGCTTTCGTGCCAGCAAACCTCTGGTACTCATCAAAGATAGAAGACAGACACCACCTCTGTAACTTTCTTAGGCATCCCACAAGACAACCAGTTCGGTGCTGCAAGCCATTGATGAGCAGATCGTTGGTCAACATGGGCTAATACCTCAATCTTCAAGAAAATAATGGGTAAAGAGGAAACAAGGGGTACCTTCCCACGTTTGCAGTGGATTAAGACAGGGTGGTTCCTTACATCTGCGACCACAAGGAAAGAACCAAATACTTGAGCAAATGTCCAACAGGCAAGCTAACCATGCATAATGTGAAGTCACGTCATATATTTAGTTATACCAAGGAGTACTTTCAGTGCTTCACGAATTGCTTCATCTGGAATATTGATGAAAGGTTCCTGTACAGAATAACATTGATCAATTATAAGAACTGTTACATTATGTTAGGACATTCTTGGACCAAATATATCATTTTATTCGAAATAAAATGCAATTTTTCTACTACAGCCATGTATATCTATATACTAATCATCTCATGAGGACTTAAAATGTTGACGTAGATTAGAAAAACGTGAAAGCTATAATGTACATATCTTGTAGAAGATTCAGAAAAGAGCTTTGTTGTTTATTTTTCTCTTCTTTTTGCTGGAGCAAGAGAATTTTACTACTTCAATAAATGAAGTAGCATGAATCTGCTACAATATACAGTAACAAGCTGCATCGTCTGACCAGAAATTATTGTTTGATACCCCCTAATCACAATCTTCAGTTCTCTTAGCTCAATAGCTTGTTACAAACCAAAATTATTTGCTGTCCAATTTCCCAACACCCTGCAATGATGCAACTTGCATTTTATATATTTATTTTTTATTATCTAATATTGTCCACCTGTTTCACATCTCAGATTCTCAACACTAGTGAGGTCCCATGGCAGGGGTTGGTTCAACCTAATATTAGCACCATCTGTAGTTCCAGCTGGTATGAGAAGGACTCATAAAAAGCAAGGTCATCCATAAATTGAAACACAGGAAAGCCATGTGTATCTGCCACTAAAAGAGATTTTATCACACCCCAAGCAAGTGCAAATTACAGAAAGCAATTGAAGCAATTTACTTCGTATTCTCGAGTCTTGTGAACACTTCTGATATGAATGCATCCACTTGACATGGATTCAAATTCCTAGCAGCAAAACACAAGTCACGGGACATTTGTTTAGGAGGCACAGAAGAACAGGATTATCATTGTCTGGCAAGAAGATTGATTACGATTCTATGACCAGTAAGATCCTTCGAAGCATGACACCACTGATATCAGATGCACTCAAAGTGTCCGAGGTGCAAGAAAACGAGCAGTACTGGTTTCTTATGAAAGCACACCTGCTCAACAATGCTTAAGGCCATTATTCTTCGCCTTGATACATCAGAGGCTGAGGGCTACCAACAGCTAGCCCAGCATCCATCTTTGAATAGTCAGGATGGGCAGTTTATTTTTTGGCAGCTTCAATGGAGGCAGGATGATTCACAGATAAAGTATTTTGTTGTCATCTCTGCTGTCTACCCTTTTCTTTTTGCAAAGAGATATGGGCAATAATTTAAAATTACCCAGTAGCCGTCCTATCTTAAAAAGTTGATTGCATAGCACATGATCATGTGAGTAAACAGCCACGAGTAGATTATTTTCCATACGAACACAAGTCAAGGACAAAAGCAGCTCATGCTTAAAAAGTAGCCTCTAACGTGGCATAAGATAGTCTATGATAGTAAACCGCATTAAGTGAAGGTTAGACTATCCTCGCTCCATGCAACATGCAAGCAGAAGCATTAAGAAGACTCTGCAGCTAATTCATTGACAAAAACCCACGGACCACACCATTTAAAAATAAAAATAAAAATTTGAAGCATATCTCAGCATCGCATCAAGTAACCAAACCTCATAGTCATTTGAAAAAGGGAAAAAGGGTATCTCCAAAATTGCGACATCACTTTGCTAGATTTGAATAAGAATCCCATACAAAGCGATACGAAAGAAGCCATTTATCGTCAACAACCACAGATTCCAACGGTTATGACTTCTATCCCCAATCGCCAATTCACACCCAACGATTAAATTCCGATTCCGTCACCCGAGAAAAGGAAAGAACGAAGGGCCGCTCCAGAGCATTTACCTTGCAATTCTCGATCCCGAATTGGAAAAGCCGAATCCCATTGGCCGCCAGGAACTCGCTGTTCGCCTCCTGATAAGGCTCGGGGCACAGACATCTGCAACAATCCCGCAAAACCCACAACCACAATCAGGCCCACATTCAAGACACACACGGAAACGACCGAGCGCAAACCGCCCCCGAAGAAACAGCCGCCGCCGGCGACGTCGCCGCAGCACTCACATGACGGACCGGAGCCCGAGCGACTGCAAGAAGCTGAAGTTGGCGCCGTCGGGGAAACCCGACCTGAACACGCCGCCGTCGACCATCGCGAAGTTGAGCGGCGGCACGAACAGCTCGTCCCCGTCCCTCTCCCTCTCCGCCTCCCCCCCGTTCGCCGCCACCGCCGCCGCGGCAGCGCCGCCGTTGGGGGCGTCGAGCTTCATGGGCATTTCGCGCCAAAAAGGGAAATTTAAAACGGGAGGTCGGAATCGAGGAGCCGATCGCCGGTGGGCAAAAGTTCGATTTCCCGGAATTCGATTCCCGGAATCGGGAATCGGGGATCGGGATCTTCGAGCGGAGAAAGGCGTCTGGAATTTAGGGATTCGATAGGCGAAAGGAGATGTTGTTTCGGGCCTGATCCGTTTGACCTTTTATTTTCTACGCGGAAGCCGGGCTCGCGCGCTTTTGGCGTGGGCAGCAAGGAAGACGCAAGGAAAGAGCGTCGAAATTTTCTTGCTAAAATTGGGGGAGGAGAGGACGACCCGGCAACCCGGGCCCCTCCTCGAAAGAGATTTCGAGGCAAGTCACGAGCGAATCTTTGATCAATTTGAATTTTCGGGCATTTGTTGTCCCTAAATTTTTGGCACATTGGTGGGGCTTTCGTGGGAAGATTTGGAAACCCAACCCCTTTCTCTCGAAGGAAGTCGAGCCAAGTCACGAATGAATTTTAGATCAATTTGTATTTTCGAGCGTTTGAATATCTCTAAATTTTTGACCAAGTCGATGGGGGCTTCTGTGGTGGGTCCGTTCATGTAAGGAACAGGGGAGGGCGGCTTTCGATTGAACATTCCTGTGATGAGTGTGAAGCCCTCTAGGTGAATTCTATGGATCATAACGCAAATGGTTTTGAGCTTTTGGTTTGATGTGTCGTATGATCCATAGTCTTTTATTATTGGACTTTAACTCAATGTACATGTTCTGTTAGGTCCTTAAATTATATAAAAATATTTAATAGTATTCTTGCGTTAATTCAAGTGCAGGATAATGTCGAATATTTTCATATAGTCTTGGGATTATATTAAATATGCACTAAAATTCTAAAGATCACATTGAACAAATTAGAAATTAAGAGACCGCATTGCATATCGAATCAAATTCAAAGATGATTTGAGTTATTTTCTTTGGGTCATAGGGATAATTGCTCAGAGTACCCTTCCTCACCCTTTTACTTAGAGGGTGCATGACAACCATTCTGTTCCAGAAATAATTTATGGAACAGAAATAGATTTTTCTAATTCTATTTCTATAAGAGTTTCTAAGCAAAAATAACCGTTTGATAACGAGACAAAATTTCTACTATAAAAATAGAAAGTCGTTTGATAACGACACAAAATTTCTTCCTTTCCGGGTCGTCGGCTGGCGACCGCCGGCGGCGACCAACAGCCGGTGGCGGCGGCCGGCAATCGCATGGGCGGCCGGCGATCAACGGCGGTGGCGGCAACCGGCGGCGACCGACGACCGCACGGGCGGCCGGCGATCGACGGCGGCAGTGGTGACGGCGGCGACCGGTAAGTGGCGGCGAGCGACGGTGGCGATTGATGACCGACGGCCGGTGGCTAACGGCAAGCGGTGGCGGCGGTGGCGGCGATGGCGGCGACCGCAAAGAACCCAAGCAATGGGGCGGCTAGCTTGGTGGCGACCGGCGGTGGGTGGCGGCGGGGGTCGGCGGCCGATGGCGGGCGGCAGCAAGCGGCAACCGGCGGAGGAGGAGGAGGAGGCAAGACGTCGTAGAGGAGATGAGAGTTACCGAAATTAGGGTTTGTGAGAGAAATTATTTCGATTTGTTTTGAGAAATAGAGAAGTAGATTTTTTCTATTTCTAATTTCTCTTCCAAATCATTTCGGAATAGAAATCTTAGAAATAGAAAAACGGAATAAGTTTATCAAACGGGTTTTCTCTTCCGAAATAGTGCGGAACAGAAAACTATTTTACGGAACATAAATTTTGGTTATCATGCGCCCCTTATAAAAAAAGAAAAGAAAAATTGCTAAATTGGGGAAAGCGAAAGGGGAAAAGGGGACGAGAAGTACATGAATTTGTCCTAAACTTTAGTTGACAGATGATGCGGCGTATAGTAAAAAATGGTCCCAAGGACAATTCCTGGAAACTTAGGAAATTGATAGATTAATCTGATTGGAATTTGACGGGTGGAGAGACTAGTTTTTCTTAATTAACGATGTCGATTCGGGGAAAGTGAGACGAAAGCGGCACTATAGACAACTCAAGCAGGTCCCCCAATTTTTAATATGGCTGGTGGCTGGCTTTGAAAGTGAAGTTTGAGAACCGAATATTCCTTAACTCAGTTTGGTTTTGATTGTCTCGGCACCGAACTGAACTGAAAATTTTATAATGGAATTGGATCGGTATAATGGTTTGATGTGTCATATGATCCATAGTATTTTATTATTGAACTTTAACTCAATGTACATGTTCCGTCAGGTCCTTAAATTATATAAAAATATTCAATATTGTTCTTACGTTAATTCAAGTGTTGGACAATGTCGAATATTTTCATATAGTCTTGGGACTACATTGAATATGCACTAAAAGCCTGAAGATCACACTGAACAAATTAGAAATTAAGAGACCGCATTGCACATCGAATCAAATTCAAAGATCATTTGAGTTATTTTCTTTGAGGCATAGGGATAATTGCTCAGAGTACCCTTCCTCGCCCTTTTACTTATAAAAAAAGAGAAGAAAAATTGCTAAATCGGGGGAAGCGAAAGGGGAAAAGGGGACGAGAAGTACATGAATTTGTCCTAAACTTTAGTTGACGGACGATGCGGCGTATAGTAAAAAATGGTCCCGAGGACAATTCCTGGAAACTTAGGAAATTGATAGATTAATCTGATTGGAATTTGACGGGTGGAGAGGCTAGCTGTTCTTAATTAACGATGTCGATTCGGTGAAAGTGGGACGAAAGCGGCACTATAGAAAACTCAAGCAGGTCCATCAATATTTAATATGGCCGGTGGCTGGCTTTGAAAGTGAAGTTTGAGAACCGAATATTCCTTAACTCAGTTTGGTTTTGATTGTCTCGGCACCGAATTGAACCGAAAAATTTATAATTGAATTGGATCAGTATAATGGTCTAGAAAAATTTGAACTCAAAAGCTCACGTTATGATATTATGTGAAATTTTATGGGGCCGCTGTTGATTATTTTAATAAACTTAAACTATTAGATGAATGATTTAAGTTTTTAGAATAATTTGGAGCAGTCTCACAAAATCTCACATTCTATCGGTTAATAGATTTCGAATATGTTCAGTTCAATTTTATTGAGTCGACATAAAAACAATTGTTATCATTGAGAGAGTGCAAAATCCCTTTGCTTGGTTATGACCAAGGCTGCTTGTCCGGCAAATGGGTATCGTGCCTACGAATGTGAAAGCTCCGAGCTCATCTTCCAACTCCATTACGTGCATGAGCTGCTGAGGAGGAAATTTCGGCCATGCTAGTGAAGCCCGCTGTCCTGAGGGGCGAGCCGCTGCGACATGGTTGTGCCTTTGTAGCTACTTGGCCATCGAGCAAATCAATTCTGAAGTGGCTAATAGTATTATCTAGTGGGTGTGAATATGTGATTTTAAAAAACTTGACAAATAAATGCTAGAGTCAAGTGGATATGGGTGTGACTATGAGAAAGAAAGTATTGATATGAACAAATTCTAATAGTACTTAAGAGAGTCGTTATGAACATGATCAAATTCTAGTGGTACTTAGATTGTTGAGTGTGGTGTTTCTATTGAGTAATAAATAAATATAATCAGAGAGATAGAAGACTTTGCACAGAGTGCTTTATAGTGATTTAGCTTTGTGTAGACCTATATCTACTCTCCCACACCGATAGCTTTGTGGATTCTAATAGTAAATTAATAAGAAATTATGGTAGTAAGTGCTGCTTATTCTCAAGCTTTTCTCCTTAAGGTTGTATTGCCTATATACAAGTTGATATGACTCATTATCTTGCACCAAAGTCTTTGCCAACATTTTTCAAATGATTATATTTGTAATCTCACTAAAAACAATGAAACAATGTGAAGCTCTTTTGAACTTTGGAATTGTTAATCGTAGATTGCTGTCTCTTCATTGTGTTCGTCTTCTTTAGTACTCATTGACATCCAAAACATCCCGTGGGATAATTTTCATGAGGATCAATCTCCAAACTAGTGGTTGGACAATTGATAAGAAGATTAGGATAGACTTTGAGATGGAACAATCAAAGAACCCATCAATTTAATCGTCAATACAGTTAAATTTTAGTTTCCATACGTGGAGTTCCTCAATTAAGGAAAGAATTTTGTCTTTGGGACGATTTTCAATCAATTAAGATATTTTGCATGATTAATTATATCACAAATATAATCTTAAGATAGAAATCAAAATCAATATCTTCTAAAATTGGAATCCATACCAAATCATAAAAGTTATCAAGGGACGAGATGAATTATCTGAAAGTAATAGTTTTGAAGTTTGTGATAAGATTGTCGCTGTAGGTAGAGTAAGTGGTCTCTTGATAGTTAGCCATTGTAGTACTCTCATAATATTCAACGCTTATTAAGATTCAAGTGCAAATTATGCTAATATCCATGCGGTTGCTTGCAAATATCCAGTGTTTGCCTCGCTGATATTCAAATGTAATCCCTTGAAATATCCATGCAGTAGCTTAGTTGACATCCACTAAGTAGCATGGTTGATATTCACATAGTCCACCTATTAATATCCATGCAGTATGTTGCTTCTTGGATATGATCAACTTTTCTTGTCAAGATAATTTAACAATGATAGTGATGTAGATTCCATAGACATAACATCTTGCTATCAACAATGCTACTTAGTGGATGTCAACTAAGCTACTGCGTGGAAAGAATTTTGTCTTTGGGACGATTTTCAATCAATTAAGATATTTTGCATGATTAATTATATCACAAATATAGTCTTAAGATAGAAATTAAATCAATATCTTCTAAAATTGGAATCCATACCAAATCATAAAAGTTATCAAGGGATGAGATGAATTATCTGAAAGTAATAGTTTTGAAGTCTGTGATAAGATTGTCGTTGTAGGTAGAGTAAGTGGTCTCTTGATATTTAGCCATTGTAGTACTCTCATAATATTCAACGCTTACTAAGATTCAAGTGCAAATTATGCTAATATGCGGTTGCTTGCAAATATCCAGTGTTTGTGTGACGACCTAGACCCGGGATAGTACGGAGGGATGGACTGAGATCGCCTTGGCAGTACGCGGGTGAGGCTAAGGGCATGTCTCCCGTCCCACATAGCTTAGGGGGGGGAGTCCTGGGTTAGTTTATAAAGGCTTGGGTTCCTTTAATTTATATAACGCGCTTTAAAGCTGTGAGGACTTAGTCTCCAAAGCGGACAATATTATACAGTGGGACCTGGGTCGTTACAGTTTGCCTCGCCCTTGAAATATCCACGTAGTAGCTTAGTTGACATCCACTAAGTAGCATTGTTGATATTCACATAGTCCACCTATTAATATCCATGCAGTATGTTGCTTCTTGGATACAATCAACTTTTCTTGTCAAGATAATTTAACAACGATAGTGATGTAGATTCCATTGACATAACATCTTGCTATCAACAATGCTACTTAGTGGATGTCAACTAAGCTATTGCGTGGAAAGAATTTTGTCTTTGGGATGATTTTTGATCAATTAAGATATTTTGCATGATTAATTATATCACAAATATAATCTTAAGATAGAAATTAAATCAATATCTTCTAAAATTGGAATCCATACCAAATCATAAAAGTTATCAAGGGATGAGATGAATTATCTGAAAGTAATAGTTTTGAAGTTCGTGATAAGATTGTCGCTATAGATAGAGTAAGTGGTCTCTTGATATTTAGCCATTGTAGTACTCTCATAATATTCAACGCTTACTAATATTCAAGTGCAAATTATGCTAATATCCATGCAATTGCTTGCAAAAATCCAGTGTTTGCCTTGTTGATTTTCAAATGTAATCCTTGAAATATCCTCGCAGTAGCTTAGTTGACATCCACTAAGTAGCATTGTTGATATTCACATAGTCCACTTATTAAAATCCATGCGGTACGTTGCTTCTTGGATATGATCAACTTTCTTGTCAAGATAATTTAACAATGATAATGATGTAGATTCCATAGACATAACATCTTGCTATCAACGTGAACTTTCCATTCCTCTAGACTCATTTATGTAGGTCCATCGGTCATAAAAAATCTTTCTAGCATGAGCATATCTTAAAGCATAAACGCTTCTTACGTTTATCACGATCACCATAGATCATGAATAGTTTCGTCGACAATAAAATATATTAGGAGATTTAGTCAACAGATTCGAATGTGAATCGTGCACGAGATGGCAACAAATTCTGGTGGCTCGTGTTTCCGGGACTAGGCCTACCTCGCCCTGAAAGTGGCTTTGGCAATGGTTTGTTTATGTCTTGAGTAGGTGGACGGATTGGGACCTGTCGAAGTGATCGTGGCGTGTCGTGTTTTTCTACGTCGGTGGATCATGCGTCGACAACGATCGATCGGTGAGAAGCACGGATGATCCGTGTGAATCACGAGTTGCACGGACGGTCGACACCTTTCCTAAAAGGGTCCTTTGCTTTTCCCGCATGATTTCCGTTTGGATATGCCGAAAAAGTTTCTGGATCCGGATACGGCTCGATGGGGCCACCCGTATGCTACTGTTTTGCTTTCTTCGTCTTCTCTTGAGCCGAACTGCTTACGCACCTCGCGATTGAAAGGGCAAATACGTCGAAGTCACAAATGGAGACAACAGACAAGGAACTACTGCAGGCCCCGTCGAATTCGGCCCGGCCCAGCCCATATTAGAGCGTATCGCTTCACTAATGGATATGGACCGGACCGGACCCGCTACTTATCACTTTCGAACCACCAAGTATCTTAAGCAGAAGCCACGGGAATCGGCGGGGGCCGGAATTAAGGGTGGTCCGGACCCCCACGGTTATCATTACCCCATTTTACTGTTGGGTTGATTCCGAGAACATAAGCAGTTTAAGGACTTGCCACATAAGTTTCGTTTGGATATGCCGAAAAAGTTTCTGGATCTGGATACGGCTCGATGGGGCCACCCATATGCTACTGTTTTGCTTTCTTCGTCTTCTCTCGAGCCGAACTGCTTACGCACCTCGTGATTGAAAGGGCAAATACGTCGAAGTCACTAATGGAGACAACAAACAAGGAAGTACTGCAGGCCCCGTCGAATTCGACCCGGCCCAGCCCATATTAGAGCGTATCGCTTCACTAATGATGATGATTAACCAGACATTTTTGGGAAGCTAGGAACAGTTCTCCTCTATTCAAAACAGAAGTTAGAGACTTAACATTAAAATCATGTTCCAGCGTTTATTTGATGCCTAACAGTTCAGCATAACATGCTGCGCGACCTTCATGATTCAATCCTATTATTTTCTTCGTTAAGCTGATCATTCAGGCCGCAAAGACGAGTACCTTGACCGTTCCCTGACTACTTGTGGCTGGGCTATCGTTCTTCCAATGCCAGCACAAGTAAAATACGAACTTTGCATCCTCATCGGTCTCATTCCTGTCAGAAGAAGCGAACGAGTGCCGAGCAGCAGGATTGGCGATGACCTTTGTGGAAACTCCGACGATATGACTATGAGAGATGGGCCATCACCAATATCTCCGACAATCTACGATGACGATGCATATGTATAACCGGTGGAGCTTCCAAATGTCTTACTTCCCGGTTGTGTATAGTATCAAGATGTTCTTTCTCGAGCATGTTCTAAGGCAAATGTCAAGTCAAGTTAACAAGCTCAACTTAACTCAAAAGTGCACAAGGTTCGTTGATCTGTCCAGAATTTCATGTCTTAAAGTGGAAAATCCATTGGTTAAATCATAGACTGAGAAAAGCAGATACGGACCGCGGCATGAATGCTAGATCCTGGATTGTACTTGACAGAACAAATATTTGCTTGCGAATGAATGTTAAAAACACTTGCTTCCTGCTTTATGCACCATGTCTTGACAGTCAATTCAACAGACTAGATATGACCTTACACCATAACTGAAATAGCCCTGGGAAGTGAGATGAATTTAGAGCTTAATACGTTTTCACATCTCCCGTTGTAAGTAACTGCGCTAACCAGCAAATAAATCCCAAATATATGAAGGGAAATAACAAAAATCGACTCTTTAATTTAGGCTATTTGACCTTCTTCTCTTCCAAGACCGACCGTGATTTTCAATGGAAAAGTGTGCATGCATCCGGTTCTAGGCCAGTGCTCCTCCTACTCCGAGTTCTAATTACGAATTTCAGGTTTCAACCATTTTTCACTGTACAAAATGTCACGATGGAAAGTAAAAAGGCAAGCTAATATAAACCAAGATGATATCCTTGTAACTATTGCCAAGTGATATACATGAACATAAGGAAATGGAGGGGTAAAAAAGTGAGTATGGTCATCAGTTACCTGAATTGGGTTCAGTTTATGTTGCGCAATCTCTTCTATGAGAATGACCAGTTTTTCTTAAACGGACGGACTTGTTAGCAGTGAGATGTTGTGATTTTGGCATCATAACTCTGCCTATTATTCTCCTCATTGAATTATTTCAGCTGCCTATTATGAGTTTTGACCCGGCACAAATTGCAGGATCTGCTAGCCCAAGCCTTGCTATGTCATGGCAATGGTGGAAGTGGTTGGATTGATCATATCAGTCTTCCAACTTGAATCAAGGCCGGTTCATTAGGCTTTTGCTTAGGTAAAGTCCTGAGGAAAGCTTTCCGGTAGACAGGTTGATGCTGATCAGCTCCAATATTAGTACTCCAAAGCTATAAACATCTGATTTTTCAGAAAGTATCCCACCCATGGCATACTCCAGAGACATGTAGCCGCTGTATGGCTTGGACATGTTATATTCGTACATAGGATGCCATACTCCTGATAAAGGTATACAGATCATACATGTGAAGGGTTCATGATATCCGGTTCAAACAAAGAATCATAGACTCTACGATGATTGCATGAGAGGTCAGAAAATTGGAGGGTGATACTTCCAACTCGACAAGTACTGTTTTTCTCGTACCTTTTAGCATTTGTATTTCAGCGCCGGTCTACAATTACCTCGGAGCGAGCTGACTTATTGGACCATTGGATGTACATGGAGGAGTTTTCTCGGTCATATTAGAGGACAAAAGTAGGAAAATGCACTAGAGGAAAGGTGAGTGCATTATACGTCTAATCTGCTGTCTAGGTGACAAATTGCCTCATGAGTAACTACTCTTAGGTGGGACGATAGAAAGCTTACGGTGTCCCAACAACTTTGTGAGTATTAACCGAATCTTGAGTGCCTTCGAATATCTGTGCCAGCCCAAAATCTGCAATCTTGGGATTCATCTTTTCATCCAAGAGAATGTTGCTCTCTTTCAAAACTTGATGTATGACCCTGGGGCAAGAATTGCGTTGGAGGGAGAGCAGCCCTCTTGTGACCCTGAGGATAATGCGGAAGCATATGGCCCAGCTAAGTTTTGGCTTCTCTGTTGAATCTAAACAAGGTAACGAACGGAAACAATGTCTAGTTTCAGTACCATATTTTGTTGAAAATGGAAATTAGTTCTTCAGAGAGTGAGACAAACCAGAAAGAAAGGAGTCCAAGCTCTTGTTCGGCAAGTATTCATACACTATTATCTTTTCTTCTCCTTCTCTGCAGTAACCGACAAGTCTCACCAGATTTCGGTGTCGAAGTTTGGATATTAGAAGGATCTCATTCTTGAACTCTGCTATGCCTTAGCCTGAGCTGCTCGAAAGTCTCTTCACAGCTATCTCCTTATCATCATTGAGCTTTCCCTGTTTCCAAATGAACATAGCCATCAGATCTTGGTCGACCTCTGTATTTCCCTCGGAGAAGGCTTATTTTTACCTTATAAACGGGGCAAACCGTCCCTGCCCAAGTTTGTTTTTCGCATTGAAGTTGTCTGTCGCAAGGAGTATGCTGTCAAAATCATACACCAGCAATTCAGATGCGTCACCTTGCTTCATTCGCTCTTTCCATGCAAATTCTGTTAGCAGTTCCTCTGATTTGTTGGCTGTTGCCAATGACTTAAGCAGTCTTGGGATTGTCATTTTCCTAGAACTCCCTTTCTTTTTTCGCTCAGAGAAGGCTTATTTTTATATAGGATAGGGGGTGTGTGACAATGATCCTGGATCACATAATTTGGCGATTGGCCATCTCCAAGACAAAAAGGTCCATAGGAAGACTTTCCTGCTCTCCTTTTCTTTTTCCACTTCTTAATCAAAACTTTGATGGAAAAGTTACTGGAACTGCAAGGAGGGAGTATCATAAATTGGACAGAACACTCAAAATGACTCGACATCTCGGAGCAAATCAAGAATATGCTTTGACATCAGAATGGTATCAATTTTGACAACCAAAATGAATGCGCAGTCATACCAATTCCATGGCGAAGAACACTCAAAGTATTCATATTCATATCGAGATTATCTTGATGCATACAGACTTTCTGAATTTTTGTGCCTCCGTGCACACATAAAACTCTTCTAAAAGAGCGATGGCAACTGGGAGCCCCTCACTGTCTCTATGTTTACATCATATATCAACGTAATAGTGCAACGACAGATTAGTTATTCAAGCAGATAATTTGACAAACACTCAATTCCGGGAAAGTTGAATTGGTCAGAGACAATGCATATGAGAGTTTTATCTTCCTTCAGCCATAGTAATGGTGATGGAATTCCTGGACCAAATGTTTTCTTCTTGTGATTGGACTTCATGAGTCGTTGAGCGTTGAAATGTAAATGCTGGTTGCTTTGGCTGTGGAAGATCAGACTGCCCACTTAGCATTAGAACCACAGCTGACGTGTCGGGTCTATCTGTGGCATGTTCCTGCACACAGAGAAGTCCTAATTGAATGCATCTCATCACTTCTGACAGCGAAAATGCGTCAGCAATGGCTTCATCCATTAGGGCCAATCCTCTGCCTTCACACCACAAATGCCATACCTGTAAGCTAGGGGTGTCAACGGTTCGGTTCGGTTTGGTTTTTCAAAAAAACCGAACCGAACCGAACCGTTAGAAATAACTTCCGAACCGAACCGAATAAGAACCGAACCGAATAAGAACCGAACCGAAATTTCAGTTCGGTTCGGTTCGGTTCGGTTCGGTTTTCGGTTTTCGGTTTTCGGTTTTTGATTTTTAACTTTTGGTTTTTGGTTTTCGGTTTTTTGGTTACTTTGTTCGTCGACGAACCACACGACGACCTTCTTGGCAACGCCCGTAAGGCATAAGCTGAATAGGTAAGCTCGCCCCTGCTCTTGCCCTGTTTTGGGTGCGCCGGGCCGGAGCTCCTGGCCGTCCGGCTCCCGTGAGCTCCGGCCGGCGTCGCCCCGTGTTTTGTTTCCGATGTCTTCCTCGTCACGTGTCGAGAGTCCCAGTGTGGGTCGAGCTTCAGTTGACCCAAAAATCCCTCGTTATAGTAGCGCGCCCCAATTGTTTGATATAATGCCCGAACTAGATCTGAAAGTTTGTGTGGGGAATATTCGTTCTCGTTGTGTTGTTTTGTCTGTGGCTGTTGTTGCACCTTTCTTTGATCGAGCAAACGGAGGCAAGCGTCGCTGAGGCGTGGTTTTCGGATGGTAGGGGTGTGTCGAAACCTTAGATTGGGTCTCTGTTTGGGTGTTCTGGGCAAAATTTGGCTTCCACCGTGAAGAGGCCAGCGAGGGCATGGGGGTTCCGGCGACGGCCGAGGTTGTCGGCCGTGACTCACCGAGCACCAGGTGTGGTCGGACGTGGAGGTCGGGGCGCCGGTAATGCTTCTCGGCTTGTCTAGGCGGTGGGTCTTGATGGAGGCTCGAGCGTGGAAGATAAGCTGCTGTTGGGAGATGAGTCCATCGTGGACTCAAGGCTGGTGAGGGGCTCATCGTAGCGGTGGCGATGGTTCGGGCAGGAGGGCTGCAGGCAAGTGTTCGGTGAGGAGAGAGAGGGGAATCGTCGAGGAAGAAGTAACCGAACCGAAATAAGGTTTTAGAATTTTATCGGTTTATCGGTTCGGTTTGGTTCGGTTAACCGATAAAAAACCGAACCGATAAAAAAACTTCGGTTTTTAATGAGAACCGAAAACCGAACCGAACCGAACCGAAAAAACCGAATTTTTCGGTTCGGTTCGGTTCGGTTTTCGGTTCGGTTCGGTTTTCGGGACGGTTTTTGACACCCCTACCTGTAACAACCGGTTGATTTTTAGATTGTCCCAGGGATTACCGATGATTGAAACCTGAATGGAGATATTAGTTTGAAGTTAGATCTGATGCTTACATAGGTCAGGAGATTGAGATGCTGTCCATGGTAATCTAAACTTGTGTTCTTCTTGCTGCTGATAAGCTCCAATATCAGTACGCCAAAGCTATAAACATCAGATTTTTCAGAAAATATCCCACCCATGGCATATTCGGGAGACATGTAACCCCTGTATGACTTGGACATGTTATGTTCTCATACTAGGATGCCATCATCATAATAAAGGTATAAAAACTTATACAAATGGAAGGTTCACGAAATACAGTTCAATCAAAAATTCAGACTCAAGGACGATGGCATGAGAGGTCAGAAACCAAATCAACTAGTACTGCCTTTCTAATACCTTTTAGCATTTGCATTATAGAACTGGTTTATAATTATCTATGAACAAACTTGTTGAGAAAACTTCCCAATATGTTTTGAAGATTGACAAAACCTTAAGGATTCCTGATTCATATGACAATCATTTTGAGGTGCTCTCACCTAACGAAGAACTCTACTTATGGAAACCCAACGCCTGTTGTATGGGCAATGGAATCATAAGAAGATTCTAATCTTGTGATCCAAGTAGCAATCAGATCTTCTCATATCATTTAGGTCCAACGGGTGGATTGGATGAATGATCCTTAGTCCAATGGTCAGCTTGGAAATTGAGGAGTATAAAAGGAGATCATGGTGCTAAAAGAAAACAAGATTTGAAGTCTATAATTCTAAAGTTCAAAGAGAGCCTTGACATTTTCATACTCGTCTCTCTGAGTTGAAATTGTAATCTCCGAGAGGCTGTCATTTAGAGTGACTATGTGAGATTAGAAGATACGATCACACATTCTGGAGAGTACTCAGACTCTGTAATCTCTGATTGATTCTCTATTGAAATCCAGCCAATAGGCTATCGGAATGAGAGAGTGGATGTTAGCTTACTATAAGCCGAACTACTATAACTGTTGCCACTATAACTGTCATGTGCAATATATTCTATCCCTTAACCTCTCTTTCATTTTGATTGATATTTTATTGCACATAGTAGTTCTGATCCCTGCGTAGTCTTCATCAAATGTTGTTCTTTCACAATATTGAACTTCATTGTTTTAAATTCTGCTTTAATTGTGCATAACCACATATTCATCCCCTCAAAGTGATAGTACTAGCCACCTCATAACTGGCTTATTGGAACCATTGGATGTAAATGAAAGAATTTTCTTGGTCATATTAAAAGACAATAGTAGGAACATGCATGAAGGGAAAGGTGAGCACATTAAACTGCTAATCTGCTGTCTAGGTGACAAATTGCCTCATGAGTAAGTACTCTTAAGACTGATGATAGAATGCTTACAGTGTCCCCACAACTTTGTGAGTATTTACGAAAACTTGAGTGCCTTCAAACATCCGCGCTAGCCCAAAATCTGAAATCTTGGGATTCATTTTTTCGTCCAAGAGAATGTTGCTCACTTTCAAATCTCGATGTATGACCCTGAGGCATGAATCGCGGTGGAGGTAGAGCAGCCCTCTTGCAATGCCCTGGATAATGTGGAAGCGGATGCCCCAGCTGAGTTTTGCCTTCTCTTTTGAATCTAAACAAGGTGGTAAACAGAAACAATATCTAGTTTCAGTACCGTATTTTGTTGAAAGCAGAAATAAGTTCTTCAGAGAGTGAGACAAACCGAAAAGAAAGGCGTCCAAGCTCCTGTTCGGCAAGTACTCATACACTAGTATCCTTTCTTCTCCTTCAGTGCAGTAACCAACAAGTCTCACCAGATTTCGGTGTTGAAGTTTGGATATCAGGAGGATCTCATTCTTGAACTCTGCAATGCCTTGGCCTGAGCTGCTCAAAAGTCTTTTCACAGCTATGTCCTTACCATCGTTCAGCTTTCCCTGTTTTCAAACGAACATAACTATCAGATCTTGGATAATCTCTGGATTTCCCTCGGTAAAGGCTTTTTCTTTACCTTATAAACAGGGCCAAACCCTCCCTGCCCGAGTTTGTTCTTCATGTTGAAGTTGTTCGTTGCAAGGAGTATGCTGTCCAAATCATAAACCATTAAATCCGATGCATCACCTTGCTTCATTTGCTCTTTCCATGCAGTTTCCCTCAGCAATTCCTCTGATCTGTTGGCTGTGGCCTTTGAATTAAGGACTCTTGGGATTGTCATTTTCCTAAATTTCCCTGCAATTTTACAAACAAAACAAAGACGACTGATAATAAGCGTGAGAACATGAGAAGCAAGTGTTTCTATTGTAGTGATTGCCAAGCTTCTGAAGCCATTGCTTTACCAATGATACAAGATTCTTACATCTCGGTTAACATGAAATCACACTTAAAACAGCCATAAACTGCACGTCTTTTATTACCTCTCCACTTGAAAAGACCACACACTGAAATGCCAGCTCCGAATAACATGATGCCAGAAATAGTACTTAAGCTGATGATGAGTTTTGTCTTCGTAGGTACACCTAAACTGGGAAAGTACATTATAAGAACCACAGGCAGTGCAAGATTAAACGCAAATTAATTCAACCTTTCCAACCTTTATCCACATCCACAAGTCGAATAAATAGATCTCTGCCTTCTCTGGAGAATTGCTGAGTATCTATGAGGTTTTTAAACCAAGTCATACATCCTACAGTATCCACATAAGAAAAGGCCAAGCACGAGCAGTTTCCTAGGCACCGACTTCGACATCCTTCTGCATCAGCTATGTTTGACAAATAATCAGCAGAATCAGGCAATTTCATATGTTTCATTTGCCAGAACACATCTTTTTCCACAGTCGTCATAGCTGCTGCATGTGCGGATTTCTGACAATTCAATTTCATTTTCCTAACGCACCCTCCGGTCCAGTTTCCTCTGTTCCACTCTTCATCTGACCTTGGTTTAAACCCTTTTAAGCAGCTGCATATAGGTGAACTAAACGTGTCGCAAACTCCAAAAGGACCACATGTTCCATAAATTTCACAGCGGTTAGTTCGTGATGCTTCCCAAATGTTTGACCATCCATCGCCCCAACGAACAGACTCCATAGATCCTTCTGATGAGATGAACATATATCCAAAGGAGTTGTTGTAATTATTGCGGGAATAATATGTTGTTCCCTGGTCGACACTTTGCTGGAGCTCATAGCCACTCAGGTATGCGTTGCTCATGGTCGGTATTCCATTAAACTTGGATTTATCCCACTGTCCGCTTCTCCAGTATGGACTTGATCCATTCCAAGCGAAAAGCTGAGGCGGTGTCTCCGATGTCACTCCAAGGACAAAGCTTCCGGGCGATGGATTATCTTCACCTTTCCAGGAAATCAAGTATTTTTTCTCTCCTGTTTTCACATTTACTCCGATCTTCATGTTTGGCAGGAGGGTGTCGGTTGGCTCATCAAAGCTTTCCCACATTTCATTCTCATTCCCGTCTTGAAGAACAAGGTTTCCAAAGTCTGAAAGCACTGCTGCAGAATAATTAGACTTCACCATGACATTTGTAGACCAGACAGTATTTTGTTGCCCATCAAGAAGCTTCAGATTTCCATCTCCGCCAATTATTAAACTCGCAGATTGATCTTTGTGTCCGAGTGGCTTGTCCCTGTTGGCCACCCAGACAACTTTGGAGAAAGTCGTGTTCTTGTACCATATTCCTACGTACTGCTTTTCCGATCCATTAGGCACGAAGAACCCGAGCTCAAAGATTTTACGAGGAGAGACAAGGGTTTGGTTCTGAATGAGTGACCTTGATGAAGTTATATTGTAAATTGTGCTGCTTTGAAGTGCTTGAAACATGGAGCAGACGAGCAAAGAATACACAAGTACACAGTCGTAAGAACAATGATGAACAAATTCAGGAAGCATTTTTGATAATTGCCCGGGAAAATTTCACCAGTTATAGGCAGATCGAAAATGATAAAAATGGGATTACTGTGAGCCAAGCTTACAGTGCTAGATCCTCTGTGTAAGTGCACTCACAAAATGCCAATATTCCTTCGGGATAGTGGTATTTAATGACCAGGAGAGTTTCGTTTGGCGATAGTAAAATGGTTTGAGTCGGAACTGTAGCTCCCAACAGCAATCATTTTTGAAAGTATAGCCTCCATGGCCCGCCATGGTTGGGCTTTTCTTCTCCATTTCTCCAAAGTTGACGCGGTTTCATAGGTAATATTTAGATCTTACTGAACCAATAGAAGTATTTGTGGCTTCTTTTCCTTTTTCCCTATAAATGACAGGATATCGAGACATTCTAGGAGATTGAATTCATCTGCTGAACTCGAATGCATCCATTCTTTCTATTGTATACAAGAATAGAGTAATGACCGGCTATATGGTATGTTGAAACATGTCTCGAATTTGAGCTTATTGAATAATTTTAGTCTAAATAAATTAGACCGGCCGTTCTCATGATTCCGTGGGATTTCTCCTTCGGTCCAACTACTCCTGATTGCATTTATGTTCAGCCATAATTGTGAAAAGAAGATGGTTGTGCATGGATTCCATTTTGCATTTATTTTTCTGCATGGGTAGGAGATAAAGAAAGTGGGAAGAGTTGGTGACGGTTGTTTTGGCTGGTGTTCTTGTGTTTGTTCTGGTTCTTTTTTCTTGACTCCCTTTCCACTCATTCTGCTTTTGCACTATGGGTGAAAGTTTTTGCGCCGTTTTTGTATAGCTAACTCTCCTTTAATATATTCTTATCTTTACCAAAAAAAAAAAAAAAAGAAAGTGGGAAGAGTTGGTGACGAGATTTTTGTACATTTACCCTTTTCTCAATATATTTATTATTTTTTATCCAAAAAAAAGAAAGAAAGCGGGAACAGCGTGCATGTTTTATTCAACTCTGTCAAGCTGGGCCACGCAATATTTGACAAAACAAAAAGGAGAACAATCATTAGGCCCTAGTTTTTTTTTTTTTTTTTTTTTTTCTCAAATCATTAGGCCCTAGTTGAGTTGGAAAAGCAAAGCATGTGCATGGAATTCCTGTTGACTTCTTTGTTTCAGCCACACACAGCAAAAAATGAAAGGATTTTTGCACACTTGTACTATGAACGCATTTGAGTATTCACAACATGGCACGTGATACTCGTCCTAAGTTTACAAAGCTAAAACCCGTGATGATAATTATTATAAGTTTTTTCATGTGCATGGAATTCCTGTTGACTTCTTTGTTTCAGCCACACAAAGCAAAAAATGAAAGGACTTTTTGCACACTTGTACTATGAACGCATTTGAGTATTCACAACATGGCACGTGATACTCGTCCTAAGTTTACAAAGCTAAAACCCGTGATGATAATTATTATAAGTTTTTTATTTTTATTTTTGAATTTTTTCTTTTCCTTTTTTTGCCCTTTTTTCAAGGTCGGTCAAGATCACCGGCTACCCTTGCCAGTTGCAAAGGCCTCGTTCGGGTGAGAACCACCGGTGACCCTCGCTGGCCTAAAAAAAGGAAAACAAAAACAAAATTCAAAATTAAAAAATTAAAAAAAATCAACGTTGGATGGGAAATTAATTAAAAAAATCATGTTGGATAATTTGCACGAAATGACACTCAAATGATCGATTTTACTTTGATATACAAGTTAAGTAATTGAACAAAAAGTTATAACACTCAAATAAGCGACGTACGGAATTTATGGTAGTTGTGTTATTTTTCTCCCGAAAATTTCTAAGAACTTACACTCACAGAAAGGAAAGCCATCGCTCTCCCTCGTTGCTATGACTTTGTTTGTATGCTTCAAGTTTTTTCTTCTCCGAAAGTTGGTTCTTCCATATTCAAATTGCTTTTATTTTGGGTTGGGTTAACCATGATCATTTACAAATTTTGCGCTGGTTGCGCTTGAGTCAAGTAAGGTTAACTTGGAGTTAAAAGCTCATTCCGGTCATTTGACAACTGTCATTCTTTCTTTCGTATTTTCATTTGGGAAAAATAACGTAAATAACCTATGAACTTTGGTCTAATTGGCTTGAACTTTAAATTTGCTCAATATAATCTCTAAATTTTGATCAAATATTTAATGTGCTCGATTAACTTTTAAACATTAAACAAATTAAAGGTCTAGGGATGACGTTGCACATGGAGCCTAAGTTCAAGGATCACAATATATAAATTAAAAGTTCAAGGATGACTTTACACATTGAAACAAGTTTGGGACTATTTGTGCAATTATCCCATTCATTTAATTTGAAATTGACTTGTAGATTGTCACAGCCTTATAGCAACAAGAGGCATCATCTGAAATATGTATAAAAATCTCAGTAGAATTTTACCATGGTAATGATAAAATACCAATTAAGAAGAAAATTGATGAAATCCTATTCTTCAACGCTTGGCAAGAGTCCAAACACGAAAATATTGGATGATGATTTTAACAAGATGGCCTCGTCCACGTGGGACAAGATCCCAAAATGAGTAGTCTAAATAACCGACACAAACTTATGAACATTTGGAGATCGGTTTTAGCTTATACATGACTCAACAAGGCTTCGCCATCTAATTTTGGACTTAGGATATACTATGACATCTCTGGATTAATTTACTTAAGGTATTGTCCGTTTTGGCCCGTCCCATACCGAACCTCACAGTTTTGCCATTTGACGTACAGGTAGGCACTTTCCCAAGAGATCACCCATCTTGGTAGTGCCCTAGCCTAGGCTTGATTAACTTTGGAGTTCCAAAGCAAAGCTTGTTGTTACGTCAAAAACCGTATTCGTGAGTTAATTTTAGTTTTCACATATATATTCCAAAATTGCGCTCCCTCTATTCCGCGCACAGTTTGGTTAATGATGATGATTAACCAAACATTTTTTGGAAGCTAGGAACAATTCTCCTCTATTCAAAACAGAAGTTAGAGACTTAACATTAAAATCATGTTCCAGCGTTTATTTGATGCCTAACAGTTCAACATAACATGCCGCGCAACCTTCATGATTCAATCCTATTATTTTCTTCGTTAAGCTGATCATTCAGGCCGCAAAGACGAGTACCTTGACCATTCCCTGACTGCTTGCGGCTGCGCTATGTTCTTCCAATGCCGTCACAAATAAAATATGAACTCGCATCCTCATCGGTCTCATTCCTGTCAGAAGAAGCGAACGAGTGCTGAGCAGCAGGATTGGCGATGACCTTTGTGGAAACACCGACGATGTGACTATGAGAGATGAGCCATCACCAATATCTCCGACAATCTACGATGACGATGCATATGTTTAACCGGTGGAGCTTCCAAATGTCTTACTTCCCGGTTGTGTATAGTATCAAGATGTTCTTTCTCGAGCATGTTTTAAGGTAAATGTCAAGTCAAGTTAACAAGCTCAACTTAACTCAAAAGTGCACAGGGTTCGTTGATCTGTCCAGAATTTCATGTCTTAAAGTGGAAAATCCATTGGTTAAATCATAGACTGAGAAAAGCAGATACGGGCCGCAGCATGAATGCTAGATCCTGGATTGTACTTGACAGAATAAATATTTTCTTGCAAATGAATGTTAAAAACACTTGCTTCCTGCTTTATGCACCATGTCTTGACAGTCAATTCAACAGACTAGATATGACCTTACACCATAACTGAAATAGCCCTGGGAAGTGAGATGAATTTAGAGCTTAATACATTTTCACATCTCCCGTTGCAAGTAACTGCGCTAACCAGAAAATAAATCCCAAATATATGAAGGGAAATAACCAAGCTCGACTCTTTAATTTAGGCTATTTGACCTTCTTCTCTTTCGAGACCGACCGTGATTTTCAATGGAAAAGTGTGCATGCATCTGGTTCTAGGCGAGTGCTCCTCCTACTCCGAGTTCTAATTACGAATTTCAGGTTTCAACCATTTTTCACTGTACAAAATGTCACGATGGAAAGTAAAAAGGCAAGCTAATACAAACCAAAATGATATCCTTGTAACTATTGCCAAGTGATATACATGAACATAAGGAAATGGAGGGGTAAAAAAGTGAGTATGGTCATCAGTTACCTGAATTGGGTTCAGTTTATGTTGCGCAATCTCTTCTATGAGAATGACCAGTTTTTCTTAAACGGACGGACTTGCTAGCAGTGAGATGTTGTGATTTTGGCATCATAGCTCTGCCTATTATTCTCCTCATTGAATTGTTTCAGCTGCCTATTATGAGTTTTGACCCGGCACAAATTGCAGGATCTGCTAGCCCAAGCCTTGCTATGTCATGGCAATGGTATGGCAATGGTGGAAGTGGTTGGATTGATCGTATCAGTCTTCCAACTTGAATCAAGGCCGGTTCATTAGGCTTTTGCTTAGGAAAAGTCCTGAGGAAAGCTTTCCGGTAGACAGGTTGATGCTGATCAGCTCCAATATCAGTACTCCAAAGCTATAAACATCTGATTTTTGAGAAAATATCCCATCCATGGCATACTCCAGAGACATGTAGCCGCTGTATGGCTTGGACATGTTATATTTGTACATAGGATGCCATACTCATGATAAAGGTATACAGATCATACATGTGAAGGGTTCACGATATCTGGTTCAAACAAAGAATCATAGAATCTAGGATGAGTGCACGAGAGGTCAGAAAATTGGAGGTTGATACTTCCAACTTGACAAGTACTGTTTTTCTCGTACCTTTTAGCATTTGTATTTCAGCGCTGGTCTACAATTACCTCGGAGCGAGCTGACTTATTGGATCATTGGATGTACATGGAGGAGTTTTCTCGGTCATATTAGAGGACAAAAGTAGGAACATGCACGAGGGGAAAGGTGAGCGCATTATACGGCTAATCTGCTGTTTAGGTGACAAATTGCCTCATGAGTAACTACTCTTAAGGGGACGATAGAAAGCTTATAGTGTCCCAACAACTTTGTGAGTATTAACCAAATCTTGAGTGCCTTCAAATATTGCCCAATATCTGAAATCTTGGGATTCATCTTTTCATCCAAGAGAATGTTGCTCTCTTTCAAAACTTGATGTATGACCCTGAGGCAAGAATTGCGTCGGAGGTAAAACAGCCCTCTTGTGACCCCGAAAATAATGCGGAAGCATATGGCCCAGCTAAGTTTTGGTTCTCTGTTGAATCTAAACAAGGTAGCGAACAGAAATAATATCTAGTTTCAGTACCATATTTTGTTGAAAATGGAAATTAGTTCTTCAGAGAGTGAGACAAACCAGAAAGAAAGGCATCCAAGCTCTTGTTTGGCAAGTACTCATACACTATTATATTTTCTTCTTCTGTGCAGTAACCGACAAGTCTCACCAGATTTCGGTGTTGAAGTCTGGATATTAGAAGGATCTCATTCTTGAACTCTGCTATGCCTTGGCCTGAGCTGCTCGAAAGTCTCTTCACAGCTATCTCCTTACCATCATTCAGCTTTCCCTGTTTCCAAATGAACATAGCTATCAGATCTTGGTTGATCTCTGTATTTCCCTCGGAGAAGGCTTATTTTTACCTTATAAACGGGGCAAACCATCCCTGCCCAAGTTCGTTTTTCACATTGAAGTTGTCTGTCGCAAGGAGTACGCTGTCAAAGTCATACACCAGCAATTCAGATGCGTCACCTTGCTTCATTCGCTCTTTCCGTGCAAATTCTGTTAGCAGTTCCTCTGATTTGTTGGCTGTCGCCAATGACTTAAGCAGTCTTGGGATTGTCATTTTCCTAAAACTCCCTTTCTTTTTTCGGTCAAAGAAGGCTTCTTTTTATATAGGATAGTGGGTGTGCGACAATGATCCTGGATCACATAATTTGGCTATTGACCATCTCCAAGACCAAAAGGTCCATAGGAAGACTTTCCTGCTCTCCTTTTCTTTTTCCACTTCTTAATCAAAACTTGATGGAAAAATTACTGGAACTGCAAGGAGGGAGTATCATCAATTGGACAGGACACTCAAAATGACATCGACTTCTCAGAGCAAATCAAGAATATGCTTTGACATCAGAATGGTATCAATTTTGACAACCAAAATGAATGTGCAGTCACATACCAATTCCACAGTGTAGAACACTCAAAGTATTCATATTCATATTGAGATTATCTTGATGCATACAGACTTTCTGAATTTTTGTGCCTCCGTGCACACATAAAACTCTTCTAATAGAGCGATGGCAACTGGGAGCCCCTCACTGTCTCTATGTTTACATCATATATCAACGTAATAGTGCAACGACAGATTAGTTATTCAAGCAGATACTTTGACAAACACTCAATTCCGGGAAAGTTGAATTGGTCAGAGACAATGCATATGAGAGTTTTATCTTCCTTCAGCCATAGTAATGGTGATGGAATTCCTGGACCAAATGTTTTCTTCTTGTGATCGGACTTCATGAGTCGTTGAGCGTTGAAATGTAAATGCTGGTTGCTTTGGCTGTGGAAGATCAGACTGCCCACTTAGCATTAGAACCACAGCTGACATGTCAGGTCTATCTGTGGCATGTTCCTGCACACAGAGAAGCCCTAATTGAATGCATCTCATCACTTCTGACAGCGAAAATGCGTCAGCAATGGCTTCATCCATCAGGGCCAATCCTCTGCCTTCACACCACAAATGCCATACCTGTAACAACCGGTTGATTTTTAGATTGTCCCAGGGATTACCGATGATTGAAACCTGAATGGAGATATTAGTTTGAAGTTAGATCTGATGCTTACATGGGTCAGGAGATTGAGATGCTGTCCATGGTAATCTAAACTTGTGTTCTTCCTGCTGCTGATAAGCTCCAATATCAGTACTCCAAAGCTATAAACATCAGATTTTTCAGAAAATATCCCACCCATGGCATATTCGGGAGACATGTAACCCCTGTATGACTTGGACATGTTATGTTCTCATACTAGGATGCCATCATCATAATAAAGGTATAAAAACTCATACAAATGGAAGGTTCACGAAATACAGTTCAGACAAAAAATCAGACTCAAGGACGATGGCATGAGAGGTCAGAAACCAAATCGACTAGTACTGCCTTTCTAATACCTTTTAGCATTTGCATTACAGAACTGGTTTATAATTATCTATGAACAAACTTGTTGAGAAAACTTCCCAATATGTTTTGAAGATTGACAAAACCTTAAGGATTCCTGATTCATATGAGAATCATTTTGAGGCGCTCTTACCTAACGAAGAACTCTACTTAAGGAAACCCAACGTCTGTTGTATGGGCAATGGAATCATAAGAAGATTCCAATCTTGTGATAGCAATCAAATCTTCTCATATCATTTAGGTCCAACGGGTGGATTGGATGAATGATCCTCAGTCCAACGGTCAGCTTGGAAATTGAAGAGTATAAAAGGAGATCATGGTGCTAAAAGAAAACAAGATTTGAAGTCTATAATTCTAAAGTTCAAAGAGAGCCTCGACATTTTCATACTTGTCTCTCTGAGTTGAAATTGTAATCTCTAAGAGGCTGTCGTTTAGAGTGACTATGTGAGATTAGAAGATACAATCACACATTCTGGAGAGTACTCAGACTCTGTAATCTCTAATTGATTCTCTAGTGAAATCCAACCAATAGGCTATCGGAAATTCGGAATGAGAGAGTGGATGTTAGCTTACTATAAGCCAAACTACTATAACTGTTGCCACTATAACTGTCATGTGCAATATATTCTCGCCCTTAACCTCTCTTTCATTTTGATTGATATTTTATTGCACACAGTAGTTCTGATCCCTGCGTAGTTTTCATCAAATGTTGTTCTTTCAAAATATGGAACTTCATTATTTTAAATTCCACTTTAATTGTGCATAATCACATATTCATCCCCTCAAGGTGATAGTACTAGCCACCTCATAACTGGCTTATTGGAACCATTGGATGTAAATGGAGAATTTTCTTGGTCATATTAAAGGACAATAGTAGGAACATGCATGAAGGGAAAGGTGAGCACATTAAACTGCTAATCTACTGTCTAGGTGACAAATTGCCTCATGAGTAAGTACTTTTAAGACTGATGATAGAATGCTTACAGTGTCCCCACAACTTTGTGAGTATTTAAGAAAACTTGAGTGCCTTCAAACATCCGCGCTAGCCCAAAATCTGAAATCTTAGGATTCATTTTTTCGTCCAAGAGAATGTTGCTCACTTTCAAATCTCGATGTATGACCCTGAGGCATGAATCGCGGTGGAGGTAGAGCAGCCCTCTTGCAATGCCCTGGATAATGTCGAAGCGGATGCCCCATCTGAGTTTCGCCTTCTCTTTTGAATCTAAACAAGGTGGCAAACAGAAACAATATCTAGTTTCAGTACCGTATTTTGTTGAAAGCAAAAAAGTTCTTCAGAGAGTGAGACAAACCGAAAAGAAAGACGTCCAAGCTCTTGTTTGGCAAGTACTCATACACTAGTATCTTTTCTTCTCCTTCAGTGCAGTAACCAACAAGTCTCACCAGATTTCGGTGTTGAAGTTTGGATATCAGGAGGATCTCATTCTTGAACTCTGCAATGCCTTGGCCTGAGCTGCTCAAAAGTCTTTTCACAGCTATGTCCTTACCATCGTTCAGCTTTCCCTGTTTTCAAACGAACATAACTATCAGATCTTGGATAATCTCTGGATTTCCCTCGGCAAAGGCTTTTTCTTTACCTTATAAACAAGGCCAAACCCTCCCTGCCCAAGTTTGTTCTTCATGTTGAAGTTGTTTGTTGCAAGGAGTATGCTGTCCAAATCATAAACCATTAATTCCGATGCATCACCTTGTTTCATTTGCTCTTTCCATGCAGTTTCCCTCAGCAATTCCTCTGATCTGTTGGCTGTGGCCTTTGAATTAAGGACCCTTGGGATTGTCATTTTCCTAAATTTCCCTGCAATTTTACAAACAAAACAAAAACGACTGATAATAAGCGTGAGAACATGAGAAGCAACAGTGTTTCTATTGTAGTGATTGCCAAGCTTCTGAAGCCATTGCTTTACCAATGATACAAGATTCTTACGTCTCGGTTAACATGAAATCACACTTAAAACAGCCATAAACTGCACGTCTTTTATTACCTCTCCACTTGAAAAGACCACACACTGAAATGCCAGCTCCAAATAACATGATGCCAGAAATAGTACTTAGGCTGATGATGAGTTTTGTCTTCGTAGGTACACCTGAACTGGGAAAATACATTATAAGAACCACTGGCAGTGCAAGATTAAACGCAAATTAATTCAACCTTTCCAACCTTTGTCCACATCCACAAGTCGAAAAAATAGATCTTTGCCTTCTCTAGAGAATTGCTGAGTATCTATGAGGTTTTTACACCAAGCCATACATCCTACAGCATCCACATAAGAAAAGGCCAAGCACGAGCAGTTTCCCAGGCACCAACTTTGACATCCTTCTGCATCAGCTATGTTTGACAAATAATCAGCAGAATCAGGCAATTTCATATGTTTCATTTGCCAGAACACGTCTTTTTCCACAGTCGTCATAGCTGCTGCACGTGTGGATTTCTGACAATTCAATTCCATTTTCCGAACGCACCCTCCAGTCCAGTTTCCTCTGTTCCACTCTTCATCTGACCTGGGTTTAAACCCTTTTAAGCAACTGCATAAAGTTGAACTAAACGTGTCGCAAACTCCAAAAGGACCGCATGTTCCATAAATTTCACACCGGTTGGTTCGTGATACTTCCCAGTTTATTGACCATCCGTCGCCCCAACGAAAAGACTCTATAGATCCTTCTGAAGAGATGAAACTATATCCAATGAAGGAGTTGTTGTAATTATTGCGGGAATAATACGTTGTTCCCTGGTCGATATTTTGCTGGAGCTCATAGCCACTCAGATATGTGTTGCTCATGGTCGGCATTCCATTAAACTTGGATTTATCCCACTGTCCGCTTCTCCAGTATGGGCTTGATCCATTCCAAGCGAAAAGCTGAGGCGGTGTCTCCGATGTCACTCCAAGGACAAAGCTTCCGGGCGATGGATCATCTTCACCTTTCCAGGAAATCAAGTATTTTTTCTTTCCTGTTTTCACGTTTACTCCGATCTTCATGTTTGGTAGGAGAGTGTCGGTTGGCTCATCAAAGCTTTCCCACATTTCATTTGCATTCCCGTCCTGAAGAACAAGGTTTCCAAAGTCTGAAAGCACTGCTGCAGAATAATTAGACTTCGCCATGACATTTGTAGACCAGACAGTATTTTGTTGCCCATCAAGAAGCTTCAGATTTCCATCTCCGCTAATTATCAAACTCGCAGATTGATCTTTGTGTCCAAGTGGCTTGTCCCTGTTGGCCACCCAGACAACTTTGGAGAAAGTCGTGTTCTTGCACCATATTCCTACGTACTGCTTTTCTGATCCATTAGGCGCAAAGAACCCGAGCTCGAAGATTTTACTAGGAGAGACAAGGGTTTGATTCTGAATGAGTGGCCTTGATGCAGTTATATTGTAAATTGTGCTGCTTTGAAGTGCTTGAAACAGCGAGCAGACGAGCAAAGAATACACAAATACACAATCATAAGAACAATGATGAACAAATTCAAGAAACATTTGTGAAAATGCCCTGGGAAATTTCACCTGTTATAGGCAGATCGAAAAGGATAAAAATGGGATTACTGTGAGCCAAGCTTACAGTGCTTAGATCCTCTGTGTAAGTGCACTCACAAAATGCCAATATTCCTTCGGGATAGTGGTATTTAATGACCAGAAGAGTTTCGTTTGGCAATAGTAAAATGGCTTGAGTGGGAACTGGGGCTCCCAACAGCAATCATTTTTCAAAGTATAGCCTCCATGACCCGCTAAGGTTGGGCTTTTCTTCTCCCATTCTCCAAAGTTGACGCGGTTTCACAGGTAATATTTAGATCTTACTGAACCAATAGAAGTATTTGTGGCTTCTTTTCCTTTTTCCTTATAAATGACGGAATATCGAGACATTCAGGATTTAGGAGATTGAATTCATCTGCTGAATTTGAATGTATCCATTCTTCCTGTTGTATATAAGAATAGGGTGATGACTGGCTATATGACATGTTAAAATATATTTTGAGTTTGAACTCATTGAATAATATTTAGTCTAAATAAATTAGATTGGTCGATCTCGTGATTCTGTGGGACTTCTCCTTCGGTCCAGCTACTCACGATTGCATTTTTTTTTTTTTTTTTGGTAAAAGGTAAGAGAATCCCGATTGCATTTTTGTTCAGCCGCAATTGTAAAAAGAAGAAGATTGCGTATGGATTTCATTTTGCATCTGTTTCTTGCATGTGTAGGAGACAAAGAAAGCGAGAAGAACGTGCATGTTTTATTCAACTTTGTCAAGCTGGGCCACACAATATTTGACAAAACAAAAAGGAGAACAATCATGAGTTTAGTAGAACGCACATCAACACGTGACGAGTGACGTGATGCGACGATGCGACAACACGACACGCCGACACGTCGTTTCTCTAAAAATAAAAATTTCGATATGTTATGTATTAAATATATATTTTTATATATACATGGTGAATTATTATTTTATGATTATTTTAATCAAATTAATTTGATTTAAATTTACAAATAAATAAATAATAAAAAAGAGCTGAAAATGAATTTACATTAAAAGCGTTAATCCATTATTTGTTAATATCATTCATTGTTTTAATTTAACAAATTCAACTCCGCTCCAATAATTCATAAAATTTAAAGGGAAAAAAACAAGCGATCACATTCTAGACTCTAGTGTCAAAGTGTGTTGAAAGAAAAGAGAAAAAATAAACTTGGGGAATGAATTGTATGTCATGAGAAGTGAGAGTCGGAAGAGAAGAAAAGACTATGTTTTTCTTGTTTTCCCATTTATTATTATTATTTTTTATTTTCTTACATATTTACATTTTGACTTATCATTTATTGAAAATTTTTAAAATTGACCCGTGCATGTCGGAATTCCGAACTCACAAGTCGAAATTTCCAACTCGCATGTCGGATAGTATCGAGAGAGTTGATCAAGTATCGAAAAATCCAACACATGTTGATCGAGTGTTCAAAAGTATTGAAGAGTGTCGGAAAGTGTCAACTATGTGTCGGAGTGTTCAATACGACACGAAGGTTCTTGAAGAGTGTCGGTGCTTCCTAGATCATGAGACCCTAATTGAGTCGAAAAGCAAAGCATGTGCATGGAATTCCGGATGACTTCTTTGCTTCAGCCACACAAAACAAAAAATGAAAGGACTTTTTGCACACTTGTAATATGAATGCATTTGAGTGCCATATTCACAACATGGCACGTGATATTCATCCTAAGCTGACAAAGCTAAAAACCCATGATGATAATTATTATAATTTTTAAAATTTTTAAATTTCTTTTTTCTTTTCCTTTTTTGCTTTTTTTTCAAGGCCAATGAGGTTCACCGACAACCCTTGCCAACCCTTGCCAGCTATGAAGGCCTCACCCAAACTAGGCAAGGGCCATCGTTGACCCTCGTTGGCCCTAAAAAAAGGAAAACAAAAACAAAAACAAAATTCAAAATTAAAAAATTAAAAAATCTAAAAATTAAAAATCCATGTGGGATGGGAAATTAATAAAAAAATCCATGTTTGATGATTTGTAGGAAATTACATTCAAATGATCGATTTTACTCTAATATATAACTTAAGTGAGCAAACAAAACGTTATGGTACTTAAATGAGTGACGTATGAAAGTTGTGACATCGTGTTATTTTCTCCTAAAAATTGGTAAGGACTTACACTCACAGAAAGGAAAACCATCGCTTTCCCTCGTTGCTCTGACCTTGTCTGTATGCTTCAAGTTTTTTCTTCTCCTGAAGTTGGTTTTTCCACATTCAAATTGCTTCTATTGTGGGTTGGGTTGACCATTGATCATTTACAAATTTTGCGCTGATTGCGCTTGGGTCAAGTAAGGTTAACTTGGAGTTAAAAGTTCATTTTGGTTACTTTGACAACTGTCCTTTCTTTCATATTTTCATTGGGGGAAAATCAGGAACTTCGGTGTAATGGCAATGTCATTCTTGAACTTTTAATTTATTCAATATAGTCTCTAATTTTGATCTAATATTCAGTATGCTCCATAAACTTTTAAACATTAAATAAATCAAAAGTTTAGGGATGACGTTGCACATTGAGCCTAAATTCAATGATCAAATTATACAAATTAAAAGTTTTAGGATGACTTTGCACATTAAATCAAAGTTCAGAGACTATTTGTGCAATTATCCCATTCATTTAATTTGAAATTGACTTGTAGATTGTCACAGCCTTGCAGCAACAAGAGGCATAATCTAAAATATGTATGAAAATCTCAGTAGAATCGTACCATTGTAATGATGATATTACCCATTAAGAAGAAAATTGATGAACTCCTATCGTTCGATGCTTGGCAAGAGTCAAAACACGAAAATATTGGAGGATGATTGTAATAAGATGGCCTAGTCCACGTGGGACAAGCTCCCAAAATGAGTAGTCTAAATAACAGCACAAACTCGTGAACATTTGGAGATGGGTGTTAGCTTATATATGACTCAACAAGGCTTCTCCCATCTAATTTTGGACTTGGGATATACCGTGACATCCTGGATTAACTCACTCAAGGTATTATCTACTTTGACCCGTCCCATACCAAGCCTCACAATTTTATCATTTGGCATATAGATAGACACTTTCCCAAGAGATCACCCATCTTGATAGTACTCTAACCTAGGCTCGCCTAACTTTGGAGTTCCAAAGCAAAGCTTGTCGTTACGTAAAAAGTCGCATCAATGAGTTAATTTTAGTTTATATATATGTTTATATATATTTATATATATTCTAGAATCGCTTTCTCTCTGTTCAGTGCATAGTTCGGTTCATTCCTGCCCCATTTGCTATCCTAGAAGCCTACTAAGAGTCGCTCCTTGTCCAAGTCATATAGCCCAGGCAACCACTCCCCACCCTCCTCAAACTAGGTCGTTATAGGCCCGCCAGCTTTTGCCTGAGTAATCCTCGAACCACACACCTATTGGAGAGGGTCCTACTATAATACCATATTGTGACATCCCTAGATTAACTTACTCGAGGTATTGTCTGCTTTGGCCTATCCCATACCGAGTCTCATGGTTTTGTCCATTGGCATATAAATGGGCAGCCCTCTTGTATGGCCCAGTGAAGTTTTGCCTTCTCTGTTGAATCGAACAAGGTAGCAAACAGAAACAATATCTAGTTTCAGTACCATATTTTGTTGAAAATGGAAATTACTTCTTCAGAGAGTGAGACAAACCAGAAAGAAAGGCGTCCTGGCTCTTGTTCGGCAAGTACTCATACACTATTATCTTTTCTTCTCCTTCTGTGCAGTAACCGACAAGTCTCACCAGATTTCGGTGTTGCAGTTTGGATATTAGAAGGATCTCATTCTTGAACTCTGCTATGCCTTGGCCTGAGCTGCTCGAAAGTCTCTTCACAGCTATCTCCTTACCATCATTCAACTTTCCCTGTTTCCAAATGAACATAGCTGTCAGATCTTGGTTGATCTCTGTATTTCCCTCGGAGAAGGCTTATTTTTACCTTATAAACGGGGCAAACCATCCCTGCCCAAGTTCGTTTTTCACATTGAAGTTGTCTGTCGCATGGAATACGCTGTCAAAATCATACACCAGCAATTCAGATGCGTCACCTTGCTTCATTCGCTCTTTCCATGCAAATTCTGTTAGCAGTTCCTCTGATTTGTTGGCTGTCGCCAATGACTGAAGCAGTCTTGGGATTGTCATTTTCCTAAAACTCCCTTTCTTTTTTCGCTCAAAGAAGGCTTGTTTTTATATAGGATAGTGGGTGTGTGACAATGATCCTGGATCACATAATTTTGGCTATTGACCGTCTCCAAGACAAAAAGGTCCATAGGAAGACTTTCCTGCTCTCCTTTTCTTTTTCCACTTCTTAATCAAAACTTGATGGAAAAGTTACTGGAACTGCAAGGAGGGAGTATCATCAATTGGACAGGACACTCGAAATGACATCGACTTCTCAGAGCAAATCAAGAATATGCTTTCACATCAGAATGGTATCAATTTTGACAACCAAAATGAATGCGCAGTCACATACCAATTCCACAGTGAAGAACACTCAAAGTATTCATATTCATATTGAGATTATCTCAATGCATACAGACATTCTGAATTTTTGTGCCTTCGTGCACACATAAAACTCTTCTAATAGAGCGATGGCAACTGGGAGCCCCTCACTGTCTCTATGTTTACATCATAGATCAACGCATTAGTGCAACAACAGATTATTTATTCAAGCAGATAATTTGATAAACACTGAATTCCTGGAAAGATGAATTAGTCAGAGACAATGCATATTAGAGTTTTATCTTCCTTCAGCCATAGTAATGGTGATGGTATTCCTGGACCGAATGTATTCTTCTTCTGATTGGACTTCATGAGTCGTTGAGCGTTGAAATGTAAATGCTGGTTGCTTTGGCTGTGGAAGATCAGACTGCCCACTTAGCATTAGAACCACGGCTGACATGTCAGGTCTATCTGTGGCATGTTCCTGCACACAGAGAAGCCCTAATTGAATGCATCTCATCACTTCTGAAGGCAAAAATGCGTCAACAATGGCTTCATCCATTAGGTCCAATCCTCTGCCTTCACGCCACAAGTGCCATACCTGTAACAACCGGTTGATTTTTAGATTGTCCCAGGGATTACCGATGATTGAAACCTGAATGGAGATATTAGTTTGAAGTTAGATCTGACGCTTACATAGGTCAGGAGATTGAGATGCTGTCCATGGTAATCTAAACTTGTGTTCTTCTTGCTGCTGATAAGCTCCAATATCAGTACTCCAAAGCTATAAACATCAGATTTTTCAGAAAATATCCCACCCATGGCATATTCGGGAGACATGTAACCCCTGTATGACTTGGACATGTTATGTTCTCATACTAGGATGCCATCATCATAATAAAGGTATACAAACTCATACAAATGGAAGGTTCGCGAAATACAGTTCAAACAAAAAATCAGACTCAAGGACGATGGCATGAGAGGTCAGAAACCAAATCGACTAGTACTGCCTTTCTAATACCTTTTAGCATTTGCGTTACAGAGCTGGTTTATAATTATCTATGAACAAACTTGTTGAGAAAACTTCCCAATATGTTTTGAAGATTGACAAAACCTTAAGGATTCCTGATTCATATGAGAATCATTTTGAGGCGCTCTTACCTAACGAAGAACTCTACTTATGGAAACCCAACATCTGTTGTATGGGCAATGGAATCATAAGAAGATTCTAATCTTGTGATCCAAGTAGCAATCAGATCTTCTCATATCATTTAGGTCCAACGGGTGGATTGGATGAATGATCCTCAGTCCAACGGTCAGCTTGGAAATTGAAGAGTATAAAAGGAGATCATGGTGCTTAAAGAAAACAAGATTTGAAGTCTATAATTCTAAAGTTCAAAGAGAGCCTCGACATTTTCATACTTGTCTCTCTGTGTTGAAATTGTAATCTCTGAGAGGCTGTTGTTTAGAGTGACTATGTGAGATTAGAAGAAACGATCACATATTCTGGAGAGTTCTCAGACTATAATCTCTAATTGATTCTCTAGTGAAATCTAGCCAATAGGCTATCGGAATGAGAGAGTGAATGTTAGCTTACTATAAGCCGAACTACTATAACTGTTGCCACTATAACTGTCATGTGCAATATATTCTGGCCCTTAACCTCTCTTTCATTTTGATTGATATTTTATTGCACACAATAGTTCTGATCCCTTCGTAGTTTTCATCAAATGTTGTTCTTTCACAATATTGAACTTCATTGTTTTAAATTCTGCTTTAATTGTGCATAATCACATATTCATCCCCTCAAGGTGATAGTACTAGCCACCTCATAATTGGCTTATTGGAACCATTGGATGTAAATGGTAGAATTTTCTTGGTCATATTAAAGGACAATAGTTGGAACATGCATGAAGGGAAAGGTGAGCACATTAAACTGCTAATCTGCTGTCTAGGTGATAAATTGCCTCATGAGTAAGTACTCTTAAGACTGATGATAGAATGCTTACAGTGTCCCCACAACTTTGTGAGTATTTATGAAAACTTGAGTGCCTTCAAACATCCGCGCTAGCCCAAAATCTGAAATCTTGGGATTCATATTTTCGTCCAAGAGAATGTTGCTCACTTTCAAATCTCGATGTATGACCCTGAGGCAAGAATCGCGGTGGAGGTAGAGCAGCCCTCTTGCAATGCCTTGGATAATGTGGAAGCGGATGCCCCAACTGAGTTTTGCCTTCTCTTTTGAATCTAAACAAGGTGGTAAACAGAAACAATATCTAGTTTCAGTACCGTATTTTGTTGAAAGCAGAAATAAGTTCTTCAGAGAGTGAGACAAACCGAAAAGAAAGGCGTCCAAGTTCCTGTTCGGCAAGTACTCATACACTAGTATCTTTTCTTCTCCTTCAGTGCAGTAACCAACAAGTCTCACCAGATTTCGGTGTTGAAGTTTGGATATCAGAAGGATCTCATTCTTGAACTCTGCAACGCCTTGGCCTGAGCTGCTCAAAAGTCTTTTTACAGCTATGTCCTTACCATCGTTCAGCTTTCCCTGTTTTCAAACGAACATAACTATCAGATCTTGGATAATCTCTGTATTTCCCTCGGCGAAGGCTTTTTCTTTACCTTATAAACAAGGCCAAACCCTCCCTGCCCAAGTTTGTTCTTCACGTCGAAGTTGTTCGTTGCAAGGAGTATGCTGTCCAAATCATAAACCATTAATTCCAATGCATCGCCTTGTTTCATTTGCTCTTTCCATGCAGTTTCCCTCAGCAATTCCTCTGATCTGTTGGCTATGGCCTTTGAATTAAGGACCCTCAGGATTGTCATTTTCCTAAATTTCCCTGCAATTTTACAAGCAGAACGAAAATGACTGATAATAAGTTTGAGAATATGAGAAGCAACATTGTTTCTATTGTAGTGATTGCCAAGCTTCTGAAGGCATTGCTTTACAAATGATACAATATTCTTATGTCTTGGTTAACATGAAATCTCACTTAAACAGCCATGAACTGCACATCTTTTATTACCTCTCCACTTGAAAAGACCACACACTGAAATGCCAGCTCCGAATAACACGATGCCAGAAATAGTACTTAGGCTGATGATGAGTTTTGTCTTCGTAGGTACACCTGAACTGGGAAAATACATTATAAGAACCACAGGCAGTGCAAGATTAAATGCAAATTAATTCAACCTTTCCAACCTTTATCCGCATCCACAAGTCGAAGAAATAGATCTTTGCCTTCTCTGGAGAATTGCTGAGTATCTATGAGGTTTTTACACCAAGCCATACATCCTACAGTCTCCACATAAGAAAAGGCCAAGCACGAGCAGTTTCCTAGGCACCAACTTCGACATCCTTCTGCATCAGCTATGTTTGACAAATAATCAGCAGAATCAGGCAATTTCATATGTTTCATTGGCCAGAACACATCTTTTTCCACAGTCGTCGTAGCTGCTGCATGTGCGGATTTCTGACAATTCAATTCCATTTTCCTAACGCACCCTCCAGTCCAGTTTCCTCTGTTCCACTCTTCATCTGACCTGGGTTTAAACCCTTTTAAGCAGCTGCATATAGGTGAACTGAACGTGTCGCAAACTCCGAAAGGACCACATGTTCCATAAATTTCACAGCGGTTAGTTCGTGATACTTCCCAGTTTGTTGACCATCCATCCCCCCAACGAACAGACTCTATAGATCCTTCCGATGAGATGAAAACATATCCAAAGGAGTTGTTGTAATAATTGCGGAAATAATATGTCGTTCCCTGGTTGATATTTTGCAGGAGCTGATAGCCGCTCAGGTATTTGTTGCTCATGGTCGGTATTCCATTAAACTTGGATTTATCCCACTGTCCGCTTCTCCAGTATGGACTTGATCCATTCCAAGCGAAAAGCTGAGGTGGTGTCTCTGATGTCACTCCAAGGACAAAGCTTCCGGGCGATGGATCATCTTTACCTTTCCAGGAAATCAAGTATTTTTTCTTTCCTGTTTTCACATTTACTCCGATCTTCATGTTTGGCAGGAGAGTGTCGGTTGGCTCATCGAAGCTTTCCCACATTTTATTTGCATTCCCGTCTTGAAGAACAAGGTTTCCAAAGTCTAAAAGCACTGCTGCAGAATAATTAGACTTCGCCATGACATTTGTAGACCAGACAGCATTTTTTCGCCCATCTAGAAGCTTCAGATTTCCATCTCCGCCAATTATCAAACTTGCAGATTGATCTTTGTGTCCAAGTGGCTTGTCCCTGTTGGCCACCCAGACAACTTTGGAGAAAGTCGTGTTCTTGTACCATATTCCTACGTACTGCTTTTCTGATCCATTAGGCCCGAAGAACCCGAGCTCGAAGATTTTACAAGGAGAGACAAGGGTTTGGTTCTGAATGAGTGGCCTTGATGCAGTTATATTGTAAATTGTGCTGCTTTGAAGTGCTTGAAACAGCGAGCAGAAGAGCAAAGAATACACAAATACACAATCATAAGAACTGTGATCAACAAATTCAAGAACCATTTGTGAAAATTGCCCTGGGAAATTTCACCTGTTACAGGCAGATCGAAAAGGATAAAAATGGGATTACTGTGAACCAAGCTTACAGTGCTTAGATCCTCTGTGTAAGTGCACTCACAAAATGCCAATATTCCTTCGGGATAGTGGTATTTAATGACCAGAAGAGTTTCGTTTGGCAATAGCAAAATGGTTTGAGTGGGAACTATAGCTCCCAACAGCAATCATTTTTGAAAGTACAGCCTGCATGACCCGCTAAGGTTGGGCTTTTTCTTCTCCACTTCTCTAAAGTTGACGCGGTTTCATAGGTAATATTTAGATCTTACTGAACCAATAGAAGTATTTGCGACTTCTTTTCCCTTTTCCTTGTAAATGACAGGATATCGAGACATTCAGGATTTAGGAGACTGACTTCATCTGCAGAACTTGAATGCATCCATTCTTCCCGTTGTATACAAGAACAGGGTGATGGCTGGCAATATCGCATGTTAAAATATATCTCGAGTTGGAGTCTGTTGAATTAGATTGGCCGACCTTGTGATTCCGTGGGACTTCTCCTTCAGTCTAGCCACTCATGATTGCATTTATGTTCAACCACAATTGTGAAAAGAAGAAATTGCTCATGGATTTCATTTTACATTTATTTTTTTGCATATGTAGGAGACAAAGAAAACGGGAAGAACGTGCATGTTTTATTCAACTTTGTCAAGTTGGGCCACACAATATTTGACAAAACAAAATAACATCGACACCAACACGCGACACGACACGTCGATATGTCATTTTTCCAAAAATAGAGAATTTCGATACGTTCGGATATGTTGTATATTAAATATATATTTTATATATACATGATAAATTATCATTTTATGATTATTTTAATCAAATTAATTTGATTCAAATTCATAAAAAGATAAATAATTAAAAAAGAGCCTGGAATGAATTTATATTAAAAACATTAATTTTTTTTTTTTGTTTGATACCTAGGATCCGCTGGGCCCGACTCGCTTACACTCGCCAACCCACGGCCCGTATACTGTCCAGCCAAAAAGATAAGACAATCATCTCTGAGAAGAACCTGTTTAGGATTGTGGACAAATCTTCCAAACCTTGATCCATTTCAGCTTATCAGAATTAAACATCGCATTGTTACAGAGTATTTCTTTCCTCTTTTTACGCAGATGCTAAAGGAGTCTCTCCAATGATTCTCTTATGCTGATTATGCAGGACCCTTATGTTAGGAACATGCAACGTTGATGAGAAGAAATTGGAGAACAAGGCAAGTGAAATTTTACATGGAAAACCCAATCAAAATCAGAAAATAAAGCACATGAGCTCGCGGTTTTCAGAGTTACAAGTTACAACTATAAAAGATATTGTCCCGTTTTATAGGAGGAGTTAAAGCATACAAAGTTATGATTAAAATTACATATATGCCATTAGCAACAATAATTTTTCTCTACTATAACAAATAAATTACATTTATGCTATTAACAATGAAAAGCCTTTCTATTTTTATATTATTTTCCTCTATCAAACCCCACAACTCCATCGATCTCCCATCTGGAGGGTGATCTTTAAACCAGCAATAATCTTTTATATCTTCACTTGTCTTTATAACCAAAAATGTCTTAGTGCGGTAGTCTCCTCATTACTAATCAAGGAGGCCAGCCGAGGCAATGCACAACCTCAATCTCTTAGCAATGATAGCCTTGGTTAACATATGTACTGGATTTCTTGCACCAAAGGTCTTTTCAATGACAATATCTCATCATCTATCAATTAACGTATATGATGATACTTCACTTCAATGTGCTTTGCCCTTAACTGAAATGGCTTTCCTCATGCAGGCATCATGGCCGAGTGCATGGGTTGTGTTCAAGCCAAGCGGCCATAAAGGATGAATTGGTGACCGAGTCACTTGGGAATTGATGAATCTATGCCTTTCATCAAGATGAGACCATGCTTCGGGCATGAATGAATGAGCCACATGCTATCAAGCCACGATCCGAACAAGATATTGGTGTTCTAGCGTCTAGCGGTGCAAATGTGACCTCATTCGATGAGTCCATGTGGTCCACGAGTTCTCATGCTTGAGGAGCTATGGATGAGTCGGCTTGGTTTATTTCTAGTGTATGCAATGGCATGTGAAAGACAATAAGAATGTGTGTGTTGGTAGGCTCTATGCTGGTGCATCAAACTCCTCTCTCATTTTTTATCAGTTATTACTCCACGAGCTAACATTATATGCAAAAAGCGTGGGTTCTTGTGTTGCATGCCTATTGTGATGAACATGTGTGCCTTTGGTTGTCCCTTCCATCACAGCATCCTTTTGGATGCTCGGTTGGACTAGATAGTAGGGCTCTTGTCCCATGAATGTGATCTCATTCAATTGTTCAAATGGACCACGAGTGCCTACTTGTTCTCTTGGATGCGGAACCTCTTCATGGGTATGGGGTCATTGGCCCTTGTTCCTAAATTGTTAAGCATTTATTGGTTCACCGGAATGATGCTCTTGCCTTATCTTTGACCAAGTAAAGCCCTCGGCTTTGTGATGGATCATGCCCAACAAACGTTGTGAAGGAATGCTACCTGGTTGATTTTGCTAGTAGTCATATGCTTGTTCCAAAGATTAAGCTATGCATGTATAAGTATGAACAAATTCAGGTTGTGAAACTATGAATGGCTCATTAATTGTGACACAATCATCAGCTGGATAAAACTAGCTTGTTTCACAATAGTCTAAACTCAGCTCATGTTCCTTATTGGTGGGTGTGAATAATTCGACATTTGGTGAATTCTACTTCACAATGATAGGAAGAGCCGACATCGAAGGATAAAAAAGCAACATCACTATGAACATTTGGCCACCACAAGCTAGTTATCCCTGTGGTAACTTTTTTGACTCTTCTAGCTTCAAATTCTGAAGATCTAAAGGATCGATTGGCCATGTTTTTACGGTTTGTATTCGTACTGAAAATTAGAATCAAACGAACTTTTACCATTTTGTTATACACGAGATTTCTGTTCTTGTTGAGCTTATATTAGGACACCTATGATATTTTTAACAGATGTGCCACCCTAGCCAAACTCCCCACTTGATAATGTCTTTTACTCGGATCGGTCCGCGTGCACGGACCTTAGATCTAAAAGAAGGGGCATTGCCCCACCTCCATTCATGGAATAAGTAAAATAACGTTAAAAGTAGTGGTATTTCACTTTTGCCATTTCTAGCTCCCCCTACAACTCTCAAGTCATTTCACAAAGTCGGACTAGAGTCAAGCTCAACAGACTCTTCTTTCCTCGTTGATTTTGCCAAGCTCATTCCCTTGGCTGTGATTTCACTGAATAGTAGACGGACACAGTGGTAATCTCGTTAGTCCATTCATGCGCATCACTAATTAGATGATAAGGCATTTGGCTACCTTAAGAGAGTCATAGTTACTTCCTCTATTTAACCGTGCTTGGTTGAATTTCTTCACTTTAACATTAAGAAACTGGATAGAAATCACATTGCGTGAGCATCCGCAGGAACCATCGCAATGCTTTGTTTTAATTAAGTAGTTGGATTTCTCTTAGTTGACTATTCAATGTCCGAGGAAGGCCCTTGAAGGAGCCGTTCCTAATCCGTCCCCCAATCGGCATGTGGCGACCTACTCTCGCCACAAGAGTAGCCGAGCAGTCCACAGATAGTTGACGGGTTCGGGATTAGAATGCTAATTCAACTTGCCAATAGAATGATGAACAAAAATGATGAAAAAAGTGTAGAAGTATTCTACTTCGATCTTCAATCTGTACAGGTGAAACTCTAATAATAAGTGATATACTGTTCGCTCAAGCGAGAGATGGCTCGGAAGCATCACTTGGAAAACAAGCTTTGTGGTTGACCCGGCAGCAAAAGAAAGACCCTCCAAAAGTTGAGGTCATAAGGGAACTCTTTCACCGGAGAACAACTGACTTCCAATTTTTCAGAAAATAGCTCTCCCATTGATCAACAACTTGCCACGACAATGCAATCAGAGTGTGTTCAACCCATTGGCTATGGACAGTGTAGCAAAGCTTGTTATGGAACAATGCTTCACATGCATTTGTATTGAACTAGATCGAACGTGGCCGAGCCATGATAAATGCTAAGGTCTACTAGTATTCTAGGCACTATCACACAAAAATGACGGCAGCAACTTTCAGGTGCGGTACATTAGTATTCAACCGTATCAAAAGCAAACTTCCTAGCATAACTCACCATGATGGCTACTCCCAGCAGACACTTTCAAACCGGATGTAGGTATCTTCCGTTGCCCAGCAACTCTATTCAATGTGTGAGTGACAAAATACCAAATGATGTCTTATAGAAGAGATTAGAATCGACAGAGATTCTTCAACTGCTAGAGCCAGGATCGCACCCACGATTACTCGTGCTTCTCTCCACAACTCTTACAACATCACTTTTTCCTCTTGGAAGACGAACATTGGAGCAACTTATTTTCATTTTATGACTCTGATCAACAGAAGTCTACATGCATATGCTACTGGCATGAATGGACCCTTTCCTGCACAGATCGCGATTGCCGTTGGATTCCATGAAAGTGTCAATTTTAGAGGCTCTGCTCATACACTCTACATCAAATTGTGACAATCATTATTAACAAAAATCTTTCAAGAGGAACTTACAATCCATCCATTTGGAGGGCGTTTGTACGCCCAACCCTTGCCACTACTGCAGTAAACTGTAATTCTCTTGGGGAGAACGTTGCAGATTCCAAATGTCACATTCTTCCTGTGGCGGCATCACACCCTTGTAGAGTTTTAGAGCATCAATTTTTCGTAAACGCTTTGATAATGATGTCAATGGCAGGTTAGCTGGTTGGAAGTCCAGAACAAGAGTAGCTATCGGTTCAAGTATAGACCTATTATGCCATCTTCAGGGAATCTTGCCATGCATAGCTTGAATTTCAAGTTGTTTGGTTCTTGTCAGCGGGCTTGTCTGACAGTAGGTTTTCTTGTGCTAATTTGTTCCTCTTTGCGTTCTGCTGACAGCAATTTTGGCCGTTCGTTTTCATGGAACGAAAATTTTACTTCTCTACTGCTTGGAAAGGTAAAAATATGCAGTTCGGATAAATCCATTAATATTCCTGTCCTTCAAAAGATTGTCAAAAGCTAAGCCACTTATCCCACTACTAAAAAGCAACTAGCTTTTGGCTCCTCAATTCTTTGGAGAAGGACACTAACAGCGCCATCGTACGATGCTCATTTTGTCGCTGTAACTTTCCAGGCGATCATTTAAGTGCCATGACTTCTAAAAATCGATCATTCAAGTTATATTGGCCACTTGTGTTGCCGAAAATATCACGTGCCATTGTTTTAGAATAAATAATGCGACGTGGCTTTCAAAATGAAGGGAGGAGGAGTTATGGGCACCGAGGACTTAGGTAGAGAGAGAGAGAGAGAGAGAGGGAGTTCAAATGATGATGGCGGTGGTGGCCGAAGGAGGAGGGGCGTGGCGTTCGAGATGAAGCATTGATTTTGATTTGCAAGTGGAAACAGGGGTTAGGTTTTGAATTGCAACCTACTTTAGTCTTGAATCCTTAAAGTGGGGCAAGATAGGACTTCAACGGCATCTTTTAAAGGCACTTAATGACTGTTTGAAATTTTTTGACATTTAAAATGAGTGTAGTACAAAAATTATGGCATGTCCTCTTGGCTCATTTTTCCTATTGCATCTCCTTCTCTGACCAATACACAGGGCACATGGGGAAAAACTAATTAGCAATCATGGCAAGCCTTGGCCACGCAGAAGCACTTACAAGTTGTTTTTTGGAAATAGTTTTACTAACAAAAGGACAATCTAACACGCGTAAGATATCATTAATTGGGAGGGAAAAAAATTCTCATACGGTGAAAGTTTCAAACTGATTGGAAGCAATAATGTTATAAGCTTATGCCATTTATGAGGATTGACTATCTATTAAAGGTGGCAAATTGAAGCAATTGGGCTTGTAACCAATTGGTACACCCGTCAAATGAGTGGATAGCATCGAAATTAGATAGGATTGAAAATGATCCAATTCAAATTGACCCGTTTATATAAAATACAAATTTAGCTACCTCTACTTCACCTGACCCGAAATTTTAGTAATTTTTCTCCTTAAATTGTTACCTTTGTAGAATGGACGGCTTCATAAATCGGCTGATTCAGTGTGACAGCTTGAGGTCGTATTATGGATGGAAGCGTAAAGTTGGTGATAAGGCAAAGGGTGAATGAGGATGCTTGAGTGACTAGCAATGCCTTTGTTTCCGTGAACTGGTTCACTTCCAAGCATAGCTAGTCATTGTGGTCAGACTACACAACCGATGGTCAGCATTGAAATGCTAGTTTGGATTAGGAAAACAGTATCGAAGTCTTTCCATATTGAAATGCTATCGAGAATTCAAATAACAAGTTCAAACAAATATCTTGGTGATCATCCAATCTCAAGTTCATGTATAAATGCTTTCCTGTTTTCTTACCACACCTGAATATGTGCTCGAACTCTGAGCAAATTGAGCAATTAACCAAGTAACTTGTAACTAGTGTCTACCATCATACAAACTTTACATGGCAATTCTAAGAAACTACATAAGGAGGAATTCAAATTGAAGTACTTTGAATGTTCCTGTGACGATGTTACAAGGCAAAATCAAAGGAAAGAAGTAAGACTTTCAGGTTTTGTTTACTTTGCAAAAGATGAACGATTTGAAAAAAATGATCGCTTACTTGAAATAATTAGTAAATAGAAAAGGTTTTATTTTTTATAGCAATTTATGTCTAAAAGTTATCATGAACAATGCATCAACGACATCGAACAAACACAACAATATCCAAATAAACTCTATAAAGCACCTCATATATGTCAAGTTATAAAGTACAAAGTCAGGGAAACTCGCCAATAGAATCCTTCAAGATCTCCTTCATACTAGATATCTAAAACTTTTGCTCCCGTTTCATTCCTCCATTGCATGTCATACCAATGGGACAAGACAGCATGTGCCATCATAAGATGGTTCATCAAGAGAAGGAAAACACTATCCAATGCAAAATTTCACTAATTAGGTATAATAACTGTCCGCCTCCCTCCTCAATAAGATAGACAAACCAAATGGAGCTGTATTTCCTTAATTAAAGTCCTATTTACAAAATATCATGCTCGATGAAGTTTGTTCCGCAAAACCACTTACACGACTCCATTAGCTCAGAGAGTAGCTGGAAATAGTCTGGAAGGTTGTAGTACCTGGACAAGAGGAAGGCAGTTTCTAGTTAACTAAAAGATCAACAACAAACAAGAGTGAAAATGAGAGGTGCGAGTAAGCCAAGTCACCAAAATATTTACCAGAGACATTATGTTGCAGATTCTATATAACAATGATAACTAATGGCAGGTATTAGTCTTCCGCTAATAGACTAAGCAGACCGACAATTAAATCTATCATTAGGCAGCCATAATGGTACGGTGGATGGAACGTAACCAGAATAAACTAACACGCGTCTTTTTCCCTTAATTTTCGTGGTCTCAAAGCTAACACGTTGAATAAAACAGTAATTGCGATGAAGGGAACTTCGTTCCAATTTATTGGTACCCTAAAAATTAGAGCAATGAAAAACGTTTCCTTTTTCCTTTTTGTCCGTTTTAGCTCTAAAATAGATGTTTCTAACCTATTTTTCCACAGAAACCTTAGTGAATGTGTTCTACTCATATGCATTATGCATAGACTCCTCTTCTATAGCATGGATTCTCCTTTCAGACAACTTTATTCTTTGTTTCATCAGCAAAAATACGGATAAAAATAAAGGAGCACACGACTGTTTTGTTTTGTGAAACATGATTTGGCACGTAATCTTCAATACCAAGTTCCCAATTTCCACATTAGCTCCCCTTATTTCTCAATCATCTCCTCTATTCTTTGTCCATATCTTCAAATTAATTATATCACAAAACCACTTTAGTAGTCCCCTCAACTAACCAAAAGTTAAAAAAAAAAAAACTTCCCAAAAGTTATCTAGTCCACAAAAAGAGAGGATCCCATCATCCCTCAGCATCAATGGAACAGATCTTCTTCCCTAGAAAGAGCTATCCCTTAAATATTGATCGTGTTCATATTGGAAGCCCTGGAAAAGAGTTTCTTTCACTTTACATATTCACAAACATAAGAAGGAGGAAGCAATTCACGCAAAATCCACTAATCCACTACACTAACCAAAATCCACTAATCCACTACACTAACCAGGTTATTAAAGATCTGTCTACGAAAAATCCGAGACTGCCCAACACAAAAGAACTAGCTACCACGAAATACTTACCCCTCATCTTTGCGGTTTGTTCATTATAACAAACAAGTTGCTGCATTAAAGGACCTTAGCATGCCGTTTATATGGTGTAACTGCTCAACTTCATTGGTACGTAAATTGTAACAACCAAGAGTCTTAGTCTCGCTGCCCACTTCCACCAAAACTTGAGTAAGCCAATGGCCAGATATGTCGAAAACTCCACCAATGGTCACGTAGCGAGAACAACATATCCCATGGTTGGTTCAATCCATATTCTCTCATAATCCACACATCAACAACCCCTGGCTCACCATAAATGGTAAGGTAAAGATGCTCTTCCAGGACGGCCAAATCCATGCGAAGCCTATTGTCTATAACATTAGGCAGGTCCACCTCCACAAAATTCTCAGTACGAATATCAAAAGCCACCAACACTTTTGCCGAATTTCGTAGCCACTCGCGCCTCATTAGCCAATGCAGACAACCACGCAGGTAAACCCCCATTCTACCCGGCTCAACCAGAAAGTATCGCATCCCCTCGAACCGCCTCCACACGTTAGCTTTTGATTTGTAAATGCTAACTTCAGATACAATTGGCCTTCGCATAGTCTAAACCAACCTCAACAACACGAACTCATCATTCCATTCGTCATACCCAAATCCAAATATAGAGAGACCCAATCCATGGGGTATCTCAGCATCTGGTGGCAAGACGCTATGGCGATCAGAGATCGGATCCCATATAGCAATCTCACGGTCGGCCACATTAGCAATGCAAAGGGTGGAACGGCAAGACCCTAGCAACCTGACATATCTCCACTGCCGAGGGTACTGTCTCTCCACCTCGTCCGTCAGGGAACCCTGATCTATACGGCAGAGGCTCAGGCGGTGCTTGCGGAAGAGGCCGAGGGTCCACGCCATGAAGGTTGGCTGTCTATAAAGGGACAACACGCACCTGCACGACTTCTCCGGCGATCAATTCCAATATCTCGGCCTGATGAAGCGCTGCGGAGGCTGGCGGTTCCTCCTGTTGGTGCGGGAACGGACCCTCACCACGTGCGAGTGAATCGGGCGATGGATGGGCTCTCCACTTTCCAGGCTATGTGAAAGCCTCGCCTCCTCCCAGCTCGATTTTGGCAAATCACGTGATCTGTAAGGAAAAGATTCAATTTGAGAGAATCATCGGGGAAGAGGATTACTAGTGCGAGTTTATTTTGTTAGGAAACTATCTACTGATACACAATTTGATTTTTTTTGGATTTTTTCAAAACAAGCAATTTCCAAATATAAGCATTATATCCAATCCACTCAAAATATTCATCAAATAAGGTATTAAAATAATTAAAAAAATAATCCATTGTCTCATGAATTAAATTAACAATTATTCTAACCCTAAAAATCACAATAGTCAAGAAAAATCAAAATAATTAAAAATTGATCTGAAGTCTCACGGATCAAATTAATAATTTTAATGATTTTAAAGTCAAAATATCATCAAAATCAACATAATTAAAAAATAATCCGAAATTTTACGGATCAAATTAGCAATTAAAGTGATTTTTTGCCAATAATATCCTATTGGATAATGCCTAAAGTCTCAATGAAATTACTATTAACATCAAATATTTCAATTTAGGCAATACTATCAAGATGAAATTTAGTTCAAGAAAATTACCTTGTTTGGATTTTTTATTTCCAAAACGGGACCAGCGCAAAGAATTCACAATCGGTGGCTGACGATGAGACGGTTTGCAGTGTGAGCGAGTCCACGGAGCTGGAGCTTGCAACTAATGGTCACCAAGGAACAATACGTGTCTTTTTAAAAAAAAAAAAAAAGACAATGCCCTCACTCTCGTGAACCGGTTCACTTCAAGCATTAGCCAATCACGGTGGTCGGAGTACAACTGCCGACCGACATCAAAATGCTAGTTTGAATTAACAAAAACAGCATCAAAGTCTTTTTATATTGAAATGCTATCAAGAATCCTAAAAACAAGGAAATATCTTTGAACGAAAAAGCTTGATAATCTTTTAATCTCGTGTCCATGTATGTACGCTTTCCTGTTTGCTTGCCACACCTGCATGCATGCTTGAACTCGAGCAAAATTGAACAATTGACAAAGTAACTAAAATAACTTCTACCATCATACAAACTTTGCGTGGCAAATCTTGAGAAACTACATATGGAGGAATCCGTGGATTGAAGCACTTCAGATGTTCCTGAACGCCATTACCTTGAGACGCACATGAACCGAGGTAGCGACTTCACTGGCAATCCTTACAATTCGAGACGAACCGAAGAAGATGGAGAGGAGAACAAGAAAAGTGGACGGCCTCAGCTCCAATAAAAAGGGCCAAGCGCAAGCATGACGGAAACGGAAAGAAAAAAAGGAAAAGGGAAAAAGGGGAGGGGTGCATGCCGCAGGACCAGAGCATCAATGACGTTTCGATCTAGGAATCTGGACCGAGAAAATACAAAAGTGACACACCCCGGACAGGAGGATCCATGACGTCTCAGTCTAGGAATTTTGACCGAGAAAATGCAAAGGTGGGGCAGGTCAGATCGGACAAGCGTGCCCCACATGTACCATGCACGGAGCAGATTTCCAGGGGAAAAAGTGTATGATGACGGGACTCTGGACGACTAAAAAAGACCGTCAACGCAATTCGACCTGCAGTGAAAGTCATGATAATAAGTCAACTACAAGTCTTCTGGTGCAGCTCCCCTGTTCAAATCGCAACGGAGAAGAAGACGCGAAAGGGTAAAGAACCCTATCTTGTCCACAAGAGAAGGAACTGTAATTTCATCGTGCTCCTGCATGTACGTTCAGTAAGATAGAGCAAATAAGCGGATGCAACAGGCCGGAAACTTCTGATATCAAAGTACATTCAAACCACAACATGCATTTGGAGTACACTCCAGAGTACATCAGATTCGACTTCGCTTTGGGTGATTACAACGAAGACCTTTGATTATCCTTCCAAACGCTTAGATGAAATCTAAAACTCTACAAACAACAATACAAGCCTATATAATTAACGTGTCTGAAGCTGACATGTCCAACCCTGCATATTGCATAAATGAGGTGCTCAAGCCCCCATTCTAGTAGGACCACTAAAGGGGCGAAAAAAGAAAAAAAAGAAGATTCACTCTCGATCTTCAATCTGTCCATATGAAACTCTACTATCCCGTGATACGCTGATTGCTTAAGTGATAATGGCTTGGAAGCATTGGAAGCATCACCTAGAAAACAAGCTCCGTGATTTTCTCAGCAGCAAAAGAAAGATCCCGCAAAAGTTGAGGTTATGAGGGGACTCTTTCCTTCGAGAAGAACTAACTCTCGATTCGTAAAAAAAAAACTCTCCCCTTGATTAGCAACATTGCACGACATTCCTCGCTCTCGGGCAATTAGAGTGCCTCCAACCCATTGGGTATGCACTGTTTAACACTTGCTATAGAACAATGCTTCATAAGGGGACTCTTTCCTTGGAAAAGAACCGACTACTGATTCGTCAGAAAAAGGCCCCCATTAATCAACAACACTGTGCGACATTCCTCATTCTCAGGCAATCAGAGTGCCTTCAACCCTATGGGTATGGAATGTTTAAAAGAGCTTGTTATAGAACAATGCTTTGCATGGATTTGGACTGAGCTATATTGGCGTGGCCAGCCAAAGATAGATGCTTCATTCTTATAGTGTTCTAGGCACTATCATAAAAATTGGCCGCAGCAACTTTCACGTGTGGTACATTGCCACTGAATTGTATTCAAAGCACACTTCCAAGCATAACATACCAAGATGGCAAAACTCAACAGTCACTTTCAAACCAGAAGTAGAAATTTTCCCTCTCCGTGTAATTCTATTCAATCTACAACTCTGACCAGATACCAGATGATGTCTCGTAGAAGAGATTAGAATTGTTACAAAGCTTCTTCAGCTGCTAGAGCCGGTATAATACGCCTGATTAACCATACTTCTCTCCACAGAGCTTACATGTCACCTTTTCCTTTTGGAAGACAAAAAATTGGAGCAGCTTCCTTTTATTTTGGCAATTTGATCGCTAAAAGCCTGCAAAGGATACGCTAGTAGCATGAATGGAACCTTTCCTACTCTGATCGTGATCGCTTCTGGGTCCAACAAAAATGTCATTTTCAGAAGAAGGATCTGCTCGTCCAATCTACATTAACTTGTGACCATCAGTATTGACTAAATCCCAAACCCTGCCACTGCTGCAGTCAATTGTAATTTTCAGAAGAGGACATTCAAGTATTCTTAGGGAGAACGTTCAAGAATCCAAATGTCACATTCCTCCTCCTCGAGCATTGATTTTTTTTTATAGAGGTATCGATAATGATATCAAGGGAAAGCTAGCTGGTTGGAATTTCAGTTACAAGAGTAACTATCAGTTCAAGTGTAAACACTAGTCCGTATGATTTAAGATGGGCCAAGTGAGCAAGTGAGCAATAGTTCAGCGGTAGGCTGAGCTTAGACGATTACAGTAAGGGATGAATGAGTCCAGTGAAGCCAAGGTGCTGCACGGTTCACGATCTCAAGTTTCTGCCCTCTGACAAATGGTATTAGATTGAGCAGTAGAGAGAACGGTTAAGAGAGTTGGTGGTGCATACCAAGTGAATGTTGGAATCAGATGTTATCCCTATTGCTGTTGTTGGAGAAAAGGCTTAAGTGGAGTCTTATGCCAAGAGGACTCAATTGAGGGAGGTCATGTCCTCCTTCGATGAAAATCTCACCAAAGTGTTGCTGGCCATGGGAAACTTGAAGCGTGGGCTCAAGAACTTGAAGGAGCAGATCTACAGGGTCGACTTATTTATCTCCTTTTTATCCTTTAATTTATTGCAAGTAGCGTAGAACTTTGCACTCCCTTTCCCAAACTACACATGATCCTGTCCTAATAACAAAAAACCGAAGACTCACCGCTTTTGGTGAAAGATATTTGCAAGGGAACAATTCCCGGCGAACAAGATTTAAATCTTAACGTGAGAAACACTCAACTATATGATGAGACTGTAACTAAAGCAAACTTAATCTTGATCTCATGATGTTCAGGGGCAGGACTTTTAACTTAAACTTGCCTCTTGGTTATTAGAATCGAGATTTATTTTTGTTTGCCTTTCGGACTCATTTATCTTGTCATTGTTTCCCTGAGTGCCCGTCTACCTCTGCCATATCACCCATTTGACTGTCGTTTCCTTCTGTCCATTCCGTTTCTCTCCATCGCAAGAAATAGGAGGGGTTGATTCGATGAGAAACCAATTGAGTTTCAATGTCGGAGGAAATTTGTAGGCGATTCATACATGAGAGTGCGATACAGCTTTTCGAGACACGTTCAACGGTCAAAAAGGATGCTGCGCTTTTCACATGGTATTCGGACCTCGGAGTCATATCACGAAACATAAGAGTCACAGCAACCACATCACACAACTCGACTGCAGTTCAGTTGCAGCAGTACCATGTACAAAGATCGGTCATTTCATTTATCTAGATTTGAGGTACCATTGCAACGTACGGAAACCTTGTTTTCCACTTAGAGGTCCTAGGATCAGATCCCGGAGAGAGCCCAAAAAAGACGTAGTAAATTGAAGTAATAGTGGAACTTATAATGTTGGGGCATAGCATAAGAAAGCAAAAATACAGTACTGCTACCAGAAAAAATGGAAAGTTTCGTCTATGACAAGTTGGTAAGGCTACCCACAAATATCAACATCTTTAGGCAAACACACACATGCTGGAAAGTTGAATCCGCATCTTAAAGTTCAGAAGCAAAAAGCCACTTACACTCACATTTTTCAACACAAGCATGGCAAAAGCACGTCAACAGCATCAGACAAACATGGTAGTATCAAATTAAACAAAATAAAACACAGAATATATAGCAAGTTAAAAAGGCATTACAAAAGGTGAAGCGTTGAGAGCATAAACAAATGATGGGGAAACTCACTAATAGAATCCTTCAAGATCTCCTTCTTGGGGCGCGGGGGACTAGAGGTTCTAGGATCAAATCCCAGAGAGAGCCCAGAAAAGACATAGCAAATTTAAGTAATAGATGGAACTTATATTGTTCAGGGCAAAGCATGAGAAAGCAAAGACACACTACTGCAACCAGAAAAAGTGGAAAGTTCCATCCTTTTTTCTATTTTTTTTTTGGTTGGGGGGGTTGGTGCTTAGAGGTTCTAGAATCAGATCCCAGAGAGAGCCCAGAAAAGATATAGCAAATTGAAGTAATAGATGGAACTTATATTGTTTAGGGCATAGCATAAGAAAGCAAAGATACACTACTGCAACCAAAAAAAGTGGAAAGCTCCATCCATGACAAGTTAGTAAGGCTACCCACAAATATCAACATCCTTAGGCAAACAGCCACAAGTTTGGAAGTTGAATCCGCATCTAAAAGAAGTTCATAAACAAAAAGCCATTAACACTGGCATTTTTCGACACCAAGTATGGCAAATATGCATCGCAACATCAGAAAAACATGACAGTATTCTCGAGGCACTTGTTGTAATTCTTGAATTTTCATGGTTGATTTTCCTTATACTCTTCTCCTAATTTTTCCTGCAATGGTTTCCGTGCAAATCAGTGTCATATTTTATTCTTCTCAGTTTTAATTCCATCACAGTTTCCACACTTGTCATAACACCATCGTACTAGTTAGCTATAACTTTGCTCACGTTTCGTTTCTCCGTGACCATGTCATACAAATGGGCAAAGACAGCATGTGTCATCATAAGACGTTTTACCTAGAAAACAAAAGCACTATCTGATGCTTAAGTACATTAGTCAGATACAACAAATGTGTGCCTCCCTCCAAAACACGACAATCTTGCTTTAGAAATCGACAACCCAGATTAAGTTATATTCTAGCAAATTCACTTATCAGAGCAATCACAGTTCACAGGGATGATTCACTGCCCTTGCACAACTATGCCTTCATTAGCTCAGGAGTCATACGTGGACAAGAGGAAGGCAGTTTCTAATTAACTAAAAGATCAACAACAAGAGTGAAAATAAGAGGTGCGAGTAAGCCAAGTCACCAAAATATTTACCAGAGACAATATTTTGCAGACACTATATAACAATGATAACTAATGGCAAGTATCAGTTCCCCGCTACTAGACCAAGCAGACCGACAATTAAATCTATCATTAAGCAGCCATAATGGTACGATGGATGGAATATGACCAGAATAGACTAACGCATCCTTTTCCCTTAATTTCCGTAGTCTCAAACCTAACATGTTGAATGGAACATTAATTGCAATGAAGGGAACTTCATTCCTATTTATTGGTAAGCTACGAACTAGAGCAATGAAAAATGTTTTCTTTTTCTTTTTCTTTTTTGGCTGTTTTAGCTCTTAGATAGATGTTCTCTAACCTATTGTTTCCACAGAAACCTTAGTGAATGTGTTCTCCGCATTATGCATAAACTCCCCTTCCATAACAGGGATTCTCCTTTCAAACAGCTTTATTCTTTCTTTCATCAGTAAAAATATGGATAAAAACTATGTGTTTATGAAACATAATTTGGAATGTAATCTTCAATTCCAAGTTCCCAATTCCCACATAAGTTCCCCTTATAACTCAATCATCTCCTTCATTCTTTGTCCATATTTTCAAATTGATTAGATCGCAAAACCACATTAGTAGTCTCCTCGACTTCCCAAAAGTTATCCCGTCCACAAAAGAGAGAGGATCCCATCGTCCCTCGCATCAATTGAACAACTCTTCTTCCTCTAGAAAGAGCTGCCCTTAAGTGGGATATTCATCGTGTTCAAATCAGTTTGCTCGTTCCATCCCAAAAGCCATGGAAAAAAGTTTTTTCACTTCACATAACCACGTTATTAAAGGTATGTCTATGAAGAATCTGAGATAGTCCAATAGGAAAAAACTAGCTACTTTTCACAAAGAACTTACCCAATATCTTGGCATGCCTCCGCTTGATCGGTATCTAAATTGTACCAACCGAGAGTCTTATTCTCACTGCCCACTTCCACCAAAACTCGATGGTCATACTGGAAGTAAGCCAATGGCCGGATAGGTCGGAAACTCCACCAGTGGTCACGTAGTGAGAACAACAGATCCATGGTCGGTTGGATCTATATCGTCTCATAATCCACACATAGACAGCCCTGACTCAACATAAATGGAAAGGCAAAGATGCTCTCGTAGGACTGCCAAATCGTCTATTGTCTATAACATTCGGCAGGTCCATCGGACTCTCATTTGGTACGATTTACTTACCCATGATGAAGAGCCATTCCATATTAACGGTATGCCAGGCTTCTTCGAAGCAGCAACTTGTTTCTTCATAGAGTCACACCTCAAGCGGTCCTTGATCCTCTGCCTCTTCAGCATGGATCCCCCGAGACTCTACTCTATCGATTCCCTGACGGACATGAATGAGAAAGAGTACCCGGTGGTGATAGATCTGGTTGCTAGGATCTTGTCATCGCGTACTTTGCATTTCTAATGTGGACCACCTTGCTCTATGGAGACCGACCTAGGGCATTTTAGGCTCTTGCCACCTGCAGATGCTCAGATACCCCGTGGATTGGATCTCTCTATTTATGGATTTGGCTATGACGGACTGACTAGAGAGTACGTGTTGCTGAGGGTGTTTTAGAACTTACAAAGGCCAATTATATCTGAAGTTAGCATCTATAGAGAAAGAGCTAACGCATGGAGCCTCCACGTGTTAGCTCTTTGTCTATAGATACTAAATGCAGATACAACTGGATTCGCCAAGGTCTGAACCAGCTTCACACATACTCTTTGTTCCTATCGTCATACCCAGATCCATAAACGCAAACAGGACCCTATTTCAGCCTCTGCAGATGGCAAGCGCCGACAACTCCTAGTATAGCAACCTGGCCATCATCCCCATTATAAATGCAAAGGAAGCCACGGCAAGAGCATAGCAACACGATCCGTTCCCACCCGAGAGGGTTCTCAATCTCCTCAAAGTCACCCGGGCAACGCAGATCGATACAGTAGAGGCGCAAGGAAAACATGGCGAAGAGGTAGACGGGCGACTTACTGAAGAAACGTTCGTCTATCAAGCGACGCCACCGTGTGGACACGCACCTGGGCCGGAGCAGCTACTCCTTCGGGACTCGTTCCAGTATATCGGTGATCAGCTCCAGCGGAAGGTCCGCCAGATCACAGGGTACTTCCACATGGCCAATCTGATCCACACAATCAAAGAAGAAGACGATGAGAAAACGCTACTCATTTCGGCAAATCGATTTGAGAGAATCATCGAAGGGGAAAAGGGGGAAAAGGGGGTGAGAGGAGAGAGAGAGAGGAAGGGCGGAAGGGAAGGGACGTACCGGAGGAGGAGCCGTACACCGTACAGTGAGGGGGGCCGTGGTTTTTCGCTTTTGAATATTTTCTGCTTCCCGCGCTCTCAAATCGGGTCGGGCTCCTGGATCGGATTCTCGACCCGGAAACGGTCCCGAGATTTCCCCATGTCTAATCTGTAGCGTTAGCGCATTCCCGAAAGAGGTCAGACCATGCCGCGAGCGAATTTATGGTCGCATTTCTATTCCAAGCATTTGTCACCTCGTGCGAAGAGAAGAGCCTTTCTAAATTCCTGACGCATCGATGGAGGGCTCTCGTGATGGGTTCATATGCGCATTTATGGATTGGGGGTTTCTGATTGAATGTTCCGTGACAAAGTGTGAGATTCTCGTGGTAAATTTTTTGATCCTAATGTGGGACGTATTCCTAAAATTTTAAATATGTTTAATATAATCCTTAAAATTTAATTTAATATACAATGTGAGCCTTGAATTTTTTGTGCATATTCAATTGGATCATTGAACTATATAGAAAATGCTTCATGTCGTTCTTCCGCTAATTTAAAATCAAAACAACCATCAGATAGTTCATCTAATTTATTAACTACTGTCGCGACCTACCCTTGGAGGGAGAGAGTAGGTTTAGGGGTGTTGCCTAAAGAATTGACCTAAGACTTATGGCTCCTAAGCCCATATCTCGCATGACATTGGGGTATTTTTTAAAAATTTTGTAATGATGAATTTTGTATGCTTACATTTCTTAATGAGAGAATCTAAAGTCATGAACTTGATTACACTAACCATTGGGGGGCCCCAATGGCCCCCCTTCCAACATGGAAGGGGGAGGTGAGGTCAAAACCTCCTGGGGGGGATGGGGGTAGGGACGCGTAAGTTTGAGAGTGGGTTGCGACACTTCCCGCAAGGCGGGGCAAAGTGAGTGTAGAGTAGGAATAGAGGTCAAAAAAAAAAAAAAAGAACTTGATTACACTAATTAACCAATTAGTGCCCCTTCAGTATTTAATCTTGTTCATTTTAAAATAAAATATTTTTGTTAGACAGTTTGAATTAATTTTATACCCATCCACTAACATGTGAGATGATCAGGTGCACAATTATCAAAATAACAATCAGCAACTAAATGAAGCATTAAATAAATTGCAGGAAAAAATAAGTACCTAGCATTAAGAGATAAATAAATGACAATCTTAATTAGGCTAAGGGGGATACCATAATCATCCCATTATAAGCATACAATCAAGGGCAATTGTATTCAAGGATAATTAAGACCTTAAGATAAAGCCGTAAGGACTTGTTCAATTTTATGCACAATCTTAGGCCAATGATTTTCGCATACCTTTTAAGAGAAAATTGTTCAAAAACTACTTTTTTTTATTTAAAAACAAATAAAAACATTCGAAATTTTTTAAAAATATATATTTTTTGCAATTTTTTTATTCCGAAAATAGTAACTCGGGCCGGGCCCTCGGCCCGATTCAAATGTGGGTCGGATAAGGATTCATGAGTTTGGGCCATGAACACTAAAAGCCAAATTGAAGAAGTGGGTTCGATGACTTAAACCCATTCGGAAAAGGGCCAAGATCAAGCCCAAATTTATCAAAGGAAAACACTTAAGCCCACTTACACTATGATCACTTTAAAACAACTTCCAGCACGTCCTAAATAAGCCCAGCTCCGAAATTAGCCCACTCACTTGACATATCCACAAACTCCTTAGGCACGAAAATAACCTTAAACCCAATAAACTAACCTAAGCCCCAACAAAATTCATTGAACCAAACCAGGTCTTGAGTCCATCTCATCCCATCCCCTGAACAGCAGCTTCTCTTTCTGCGACTCCTCCTTCACCAAGTCATTTTTACCTTTTTATAGTTTTCTATTTTTTTTTTTTGTTTTGCTTTTTTGCTTTTTATTCTTTATCCTTTTTTTTTTTTTTTTTTTTACTTCATCCCTTCCCTGCACCTTCCCCTTCTGCGACTCCTCCTTCCTGAAGTCATTTTTGCCTTCTTTTCTCTATTTTTCTTTTTTTCTGGTTTTTCTTTTTCCTTGTTCTTTTTTATTTCCCCTTTGGCGTTCTTCTTCTTCCCGACGCTTCTTCCTCAATTTGCGCCATCCTCACCGAACTAAAAACAACACCACGGCGAACCCTCATCGGTGTTTGGAGGGTCGCCAAGCTACCATTTGGCGCCGGTCATTCGTTCCGACCGACGATGACCACTGTTGGCTCCCATTCCGGTGACCACAAACCCATTTTTCTGTGGAAAGAAAAACGCCGTCGACTCGAATACGCATGAATATTTCTCACGAACACTACAGAAAAACACAAATACGAGCAAAGCAAGCAGGACTCAGCGGGCATGGGAGCAAAAAACGAGGTGATCTTGCGTTAAAAGATACACTGCTCTTTGGTTTTTTATTAAGGCATTTCATCGAACACATAAGACGCACTAACTAGAGAAGTAAGCATAGACTCGATCGGGGCTCGGGTTCAGGCCAAGATCATCACGCGATACACAAGCACTATTTTGGATCGGCTCAGGAACAACACCAAACACAAACAAATATTTGCATAAAGCACTACAATAAGCACGTATACGCTGTACGAGGAATGAACACGAGCACAACGGAATTTCGGGCGAGGATCGAGACTGAAGCTCGTGCGAACTGGTCGACCACGAGCTCCAGCCCGACCCCCCACCAAAAAAAGGGCAGACGTACTCGGGAATGACCTACCTGGTTCGAAGGGGAGCGCTGCGGCAGACGACGGCTCTCGGGCGGAAGACTGGCGACGGCGAAGCTTCCTTCGGTCTCACTCTCTCCCTTTGGCTCGCCCTCTACTCTCTCGAGCTCTCTCCAACTCTCTGTCCTTCGCCCCTGCTCCCTTATGAGAGTCCACCTCCGCTCCTTTTCTTCTCTCCGCGGGCGCCCGGCCTCCTGCCGTGCCAGCTGCCCTTGCCGGCCTGATTCGCGATCACCAGCTCCAGCCGATCGTCCCCTGATTCGGCTGTTCCCCCTGCTCCCCTCTGCTGTTGCTGCTTTTCTTCCTTTTAAGCTCGGCCAACGACAGGCGCGCATGGCTTCTGCCACCGCCAGCCTATCGCGGCCGCTTGGTTTCCGACCCTGGGATCACACCGTCCTCTGCCTTCACGATCCTCTGACCTCGCGATCCTCTGCCTCGCCCCTGACTTGTACGTTTCTCCTTTCTCCTTCTTTTGCAGGAGCGTGATTGGCGTGAGGGGAGGAAGAAGACTCACGCATGGGCTGGGCTGAAATAAAAGGAGATGGGCCAGCCCAAGTACAAAAGAGAAAAAAGGAAAAGAGATAGGTCGGTGAGCCCACGGACGAAGAAAAGCCCTCTTCTCGGCCTCATTCGCTTTTCTTCTTTTTTTTTCTTTTTTTTAATTGGCAAAATTTTTGGAAAAATAAAATAAAATAAAAATTATCATTAGTGATGCAAATATTCCTAATGCTAAAACGCGATGCAATTTAGTAAAAATTGTTTTTTCTTTTTTTTTTTGTAATTTTTTTGATAAATTTTAAAACTAGTGACACAAATGCTCCTAATGTCTATATGTGATGCAATTTTGATGAAAATTTTTTTGTTAAGGAGTTAGAAATTAATCCCTAATTTTTTAATGCAATTAATAAACACTTAAACAAATCACCAAAATTTAGGTATCAACAACTACTATGTCAAATAACCTTATGACCACATTGAATAAATTAGAAGTTTGAGAAATACATTGCACATTAGATAAAAATTCAACAATTATCTATGTCATTTCTTTAAATTTTAGGGATAGCTCCTCTGATCACCCAATCTTGCTCTTTTACTAAATTGCTAAATCAAAAGGTAAGGGGGAAAAAAGAAAGAGAATGGGATGAACTAGCTTTTAAAACAGTTGATTATCGTTTCACAAAATTTCACATTTTATCGATTGAATGATCTCGAATCGGTTTGGTTCAATTTCCTTGGGTTGACAAAAGAACAATCATTATCATGGAGAGAGTGTAAAGCCCCTCTGCTCAGCCCCCAGCCAACGCCGCTTGCCGAACAAAAGAGTACAGCACTGCGGAGGCGAAAGCTCCGAGCTCATCTTCCAACTCCATGACACGCATGAGCTGTTGAGGAGGGAAATTCAGTCATGCTAGTAAATCACGATTCGAGCAGATCGATTTGAGCGTGAGCCATCACGAATAAAAGACGAACTTGCGTCCTCATCTGTCTCATTCCTTTCAGAAGAAGCAAACCGATGCCAAGCAACAGGATTGGCAATGGGCCTATGTAGAAACACCGATGATATGTCGATAGGAGATGAGCGATCGCCCATATCTCGGATGATCTACGATGATGACGCATATGTCCAACCAGTGGAGCTTCCAAATGTCGGACTTCTCAGTTGCATTAAAGATCAAGATACTGTATTGAGCATGTTTTAAGGTAAATGTCAAGACAGGTAAACAAGCTTAGCTCAAACATGCACTGGGCTGGTTGATCTGTCCATAATTTCATGTCCCAAAGGGGAATCCATTGGTCAATTCATAGAGTGAGAAAAGCAGATACACACAACATTGAGTGCTAGATACAGGATGGTACTTGACAGAACAAATATTTGCTTTCCTGTAAATGCCAAGAAGACTTGCTTCCACTTTTATGCACCATATCTTGACCTGTTCAATTCAACAAAAGGTATTAGATCGAATTGTAGAGAGTATGGTTAAGAGAGTTGCTAGCGTATATCAAGGGATTGAGAGAATGACGGAATCGGATGTTACCCCAATTGCTGTTGTTAAAGAAAAGGCTCAAGAGGAGTCTTTGGCCAAGATAATTGAGGGAGGTCACGTCCTCCTTGGACGAAAATCTCACCAAGGTGTTTTTGGCCGTGGGCAAATTGAAGCATGGGTTCAAGGACCTGAAGGAGCTGATCAACGAGGTCAACTTATTATGCCATATTCAAGCGATATTGCCATCCATAGTTTGAATTTCAAGTTGTACGGTTCTTGTCAGCGGACTTGTGTCTTATAGTAGGTTTCCTTATTTATGCTAATTAGCTCTTCTTTCTGTAACTTCTTGTTAGATAATATATAGTATAATGTTAGGATCTATGTAGCTAGGGTTTATTGTTCACTCTTGCTCTATATATGGGCTCGTATTTTCTCATTCCATTATAAACTCCACAATGACAGTCAAGATTTTCTTGGAAACCGTGTTGATGACAATGAATCATCCAACCTTATCACCACCGAATCACATCTTGGAGAGGAACATCAATGACATCTTGGTCTAAGTATCTGGACCAAAAAAATACCGAGGTGACACATCTCGGACAGAAGCACCAGTCACGTCTAGATGACGTCTTGTTCTAGGAGTCAGATCGGACAATCGTACCCCACTTGTACCATGAAGGAAGCAGATTTTCAGGGGAAAAAGAATAAGATGGTAGCACTCTGGACGACTTAAAAAGACCGTCAACGTAATTCGACCTGTAACGAGAGCCATGATGATAAGTCAACTACAAAGTCTTCTGGTGCTGCTCCCCTGTTCAATCACAACGGAGAAGAAGACGCGACAGGCTGAAGAACTCTAACTTGTCCACAAGAGAAGGAACAGTAATTTCACCGTGCTCCTGCATATATGTTCAATAAGATAGAGCAAATAAGCAGATGCAACAGGCCGGCAACTACCAGCCTCTATAATTAACATTTTAGAAGCCGACATAACCAAGGCCGAAGATTGCATAAAATGAGGTGCTCAAGCCCCCATTCTGACGGGACCATTTAAGGGAGAAAAAAGTATTCACCCACGACCTTCAATCTGTCCATATGAAACGTTAATATCCTGTGAAATTCTGATTGCTTAAGCGATAATGGCTCAGAAGCATCACCTGGAAAACAAGCTCCGTGGTTAACTCAGCAGCAAAAGAAAGATGCTGCAAAAATTGAGGTCATAAAGGGACTCTTTTCTTGGAGAACTGACTCTCGATTTGTCAGAAAAAACTCCCATTGATCAGCAACATTGCATGACATTCCTCACTCCCGGGCAATTAGAGTGCATTCAACCCATTGGGTATGAATTGTTTAACACTTGTTATGGAACAATGCTTCATAAGGGGACTCTTTCCTTGGAGAAGAACCGACTCCTGATTCGTCAGAAAAAGGAAAAAAACCCTCCCATTGATCAACAACATTGCACGAAATTCCTCATTCAGGCAATGAGAGTGCCTTCAACCCATTGGGCATGGAATGTTTAACAGAGCTTTTTATAGAACAATGCTTCACATGGATTTGAATTTAACTAGAATGGCAGGCAACTAGAGTGCCTTCAACCCATTGGGTATAGAGTGTGTAACGCTCGTTATAGAACAATGCTTCATACGGGGACTCTTTCCTTGGAGAAGAACTGACTTCTGATTCGTCAAGAAAAACCCTCCCATTGATCAACAACAGTGCACGAAATTCCTCACTCTCAGGCAATGAGAGTGCCTTCAACCCATTGGTTATGGAATGTTTAACAGAGCTTTTTATAGAACAATGCTTCACATAAATTTGGATTTAACTAGATTGGCGGGCAATTAGAGTGCCTTCAACCCATTGTGTATGGACTGTTTAACACTTGTTACGGAACAATGCTTCATAAGGGGACTCTTTCCTTGGAGAAGAACTGACTTCTGATTCATCAGGAAAAAAACCCTCCCATTGATCAACAACATTGCACGAAATTCCTCATTCTCAGGCAAAGAGTGCCTCCAACCCATTGGGTATGGAATGTTTAATAGAGTTTCTTATAGAACAATACTTCACATGGATTTGGATTTAACGAGATTGGTGGGCAATTAGAGTGCCTTCAAACCATTGGGTATGGACTCGTTAACACTAGTTAGGGAACAATGCCTCATAAGGGGACTCTTTCCTTGGAGAAGAATTGACTCCCGATTCGTCCGAAAAAAACCCTCCCATTAATCAACAACATTGCAAGAAATTCCTCACTCAGGCAATGAAAGTGCCTTCAATCCAGTGGGCATGGGATGTTTAACAGAGCTTGTCATAGAACAATGCTTCAAATGGATTTGGATTTAACTAGATTGGCACGGGCAGGCCACAATAGATGCTTCGTTCTAATACTGTTCCAGGCACTATCATAAAAAATGGCTGCAGCAACTTTTATGTGCGGTACATTGCCACTGAATTGGATCAAAAGCAAATTTCCTAGCATAACATACCATGATGGCAACACTCAGTAGTCACTTTCAAACCAGATGTAGGAATCTTCCCTCTCCCAGTTATTCCATTCAATCTATAACTCTGACCAGAGGCCCAATAATGTCTTATAGAAGAGATTAGAATCGATACAAAGCTTATTCAGATGGTTACCCATGCTTCTCTCCACAAAGCTTACAAGTCACCTTTTGCTCTTGGAAGACAAATATGGGAGTACCTTATTTCTATTTTGGCAATTTGATTAATAAAAGCCTGCAAAGCATATGCTATTAGCATGAATGTAACCTTTCTCCACCGGTCGTGATTGCTCTTGGGTTCCACAAAAATGTCATTTACAGAAGAAGGCTCTGCTCATCCACTCTACATCAACTTGTGACAATCAGTGTTAACAAAAAATCCTTCAAGGACCTATAATCCATCCATCTGGAGCATGTTTGTAACCCCAAACTTTGCCACTAATGCAGTCAATTGTAATTTTCAACTGAAGACATTCAAGTATTCTTGGGGAGAATGTTGCAGAATCCAAATTTTCACATTTTTTCCTCCTCCAGCATCACATCCATGTTGAGTTCCAGAACATCAATTATTCCTAGAGGTGTTGGTAATGATGTCAAAGTCAAGCTAGCTGATTGGAATTTCAGATACAAGAGCAACTATCAATTCAACATCTTCGGTGGATGCCTCTTGTTCCTGTTTAATCCCCTTCGTTTCGAAAGTTAGTTTCTACTTCTACATTTATTTCTTCCTCGATTTCCCCTTTCTTCCTTTTCTGAGGTTTCTTTGAATTTGTCCACACTTGTCCCTCTAAAGTTTCTTTGTACAATTCTAGATGGGCCAAGTGAGCGAGTGAGCAATAGTTCAGGGTAAGGCTGAGCTTAGACGACTATAGTAAGGGGTGCATGAGTCATTCGGAGCCTAAGTGCCACACAGTTCATGATCTCACGTGCCTGCCTGTGACAAATATATTTAGATCCAGTTGTAGGAGCGTGATTGAGAGAGTTGGTAGTGCATATCAAGTGGTTGAGAGAATATCAGAATCAGAAGTTATTGGTATTACTGTTGTTGGAGAAAAGGCTCGAGAAAAAAGTCTCATGCCAAGAGGACTCAACTGAGGGATGTCATGTCATCCTTTGACGAAAATCTCACCAAGGTGTTGTTGGTCATGGGCAAATTGAAGTATGGGTCTAAGGACTTGAAGGAGCAGATCAACTGGGTTGACTTATTATGCGATATTTAAGGAATATTGCAATCCCTAGCTTGAATTGCAAGTTGTGTGGTTCTTGTCAGCGGGCTTGTCTGATAGTAGCTTTCCTTACTTGTGCTAATTAGTTCTTCTTTGTGTTACATCTGTTGATAGCAGTTTGTTCTTCATGGAAAGAAAAAAGTACTCTCTACTTACAGGCTGAAAGGTAAGCTTTGCAGGTCGGATAGCTATTTTTGATCCATCCATTTTGTTACCAAACCTTTCCCGTTGATACATTGGTCCACATCGTACATCGGTCCATGTCGTCGAAAGTTGAGCAATGAATCTAAATACTGGGAGAAAAAGCTTCCCTTCTCCTGTTGCATTTCCTGAGCTAAGTAGTATGCGGTACCTGGAAAAACCAGGGCAAGCCCTCAGGCACACAAAAGCAATTATCAATTGTTTTCAAATATGTTTTTCACTTACTAAAGGACAATCTTAGACGCATTGAATATATCATGAATTGGGAAGGAAAACAAATGTCTTACGTTGAAAGTTTCAAAAACTACTAAATGCATCACTCTTTTAGATATAGTTAGAAGTAATAATTTAGTGTTAAATTATGTCTGAAGTTATTAGGTTTGAATTAGAAACAAAAAAAGTCTTAAGGTTTTTTTTTTTTTAATCCACCTTTTGTAAATTCTCTCCCCGTAGTTTTTCCCACAAGAATTTTCCACATAAATCTGTGTCATTTTATGGGCGGCCCTATCTCCACCCCCATTTTGGCTAAGACACCCATTTTTTCACTTAACTAACCAAAATACCCTCTCCCTCTCTCCCTCCCTCCCTCCCTCCTCCCTCTTTCTCTCTCTCTTCAAATTATTGTTTCTTTTTTTATCAGGCTAACCCACAAAACTAACTCTATTTTTATCGTCTCTCTCATTAGTTTCACAATATAAATGCTCCGTCACAATCAATTGTTTCCGTAGAAACCTTAGTGAATGTGTTTTCTTCATATGCATTATACATAAACTTCTCTCCTATAGCATGTTTCAGACAGATTTATTTTTTCTTTCATCAGCAAAAATATGGATAAAAAAATTAAAAATAAAGAAGCACCCTACGACTATTTTGTTTTGCAAAACATGATTTGGCACATAATCTTCAATTCCAAGTTCCCAATTCCCACATTAGTTCCCCTTATTTCTCAATCATCTCCTCTATTCAAGATCACAAAACCAATTTAGTAGTCTCCTCGACTTCCCAAAAGTTATCCCATCCACAAAAAGAGAGAGGATCCGATCATTCCTCGCAGCAATTCAACAACTCTTGTTCCCCTAGAAAGAGCTATCCCTTAATTAGGATATTCATCGTTTTCATATAAGTTTCCTTTTTCCATCCAAAAGCCGTGGAGAAACGTTTCTTTCACTTCACATTTTCAAAAACATGCAAGAGGAAGGAAGCAGTTCAAGTAAAATCCACTACACTAACCAGGTTATTAAAGGTCATAGACTCTAAGACAGTCCAACACAAAAGAACTAGCTACTTTTCACGAAGTACTTACCTCCTCATCTCGGCAGTTCATCCATAATCAATTGACCGGAACAAGGGTTTGCAAACAAATTTCTGCTTCCAAGAATGGCATGGCAATTATATCGAACCTCCGGTCATGCCCCGTTGGTAAATCATGCCAACAGAGAGTCTCAGTGCCCACTCTCACCAGAACTTCACGACCATTCTGGGAGTAAGCCAATGGCTGGACAAGTCCCAAAGGCCTTGAGTGGTCAGGCATCGAGAACAACATATGCCATGGTCTGTTCAATCCATAGTCTCTCATAATCCACACATCGACACCCCTTCGCTCACCATAAACGATAAGGCAAAGACACCGTCCCAGGACGGCCAAATCCATGTCAAGCCTATTATCTATAAAATTAAGCTGGTGCACCTCCACAAATTCCTCAGTACGAAAATCAAAAGCCACCAACACTTTTGCCAAGTTTGGCACCGGCTCACGTTTCATTATCCAGTGCAGACGGCCGCGTACGAAAACCCCCATCATTTTGCGCGTCGAAACCAGATAGTATGGCATCTCCTGGAGTTGCCTCCACTTGTTAGCTCTCAAACTATAGATGCTAACCACAGATTCAATTGGTTCTTCAAAGGTCTGAATCAGCCTCAACAACACGTAATCATCATTCTCATCATCATAACCAAATCCATGAACGCAGGCAGAGGGATACAATCCACCGCCTATCTGAGTATCTGTAGGAGGCAAGAGCTTATGCCTCCTAGTGAAGGGATTCCAAATAGCAACGTCGCGGACATCCGGTTTAGAAATGCAAAGTAGCCCACGGCAAGACCCTAGCACCTTGATCCGCTTCCACCTGAGAGGGTACTCTATCTCCACCACATCACCCGGGAAAACCAGATCGATACAGTAGAGGCTTGAGGAACCCCTGCGGCAGAAGCAGAGGTTTGTGCTCGACTCGATGGACCGATTCAGGTGCGACTCCACGAAGAGACGGCTGTCTATCAAGCAACGCCACCGTGTGCAAACGCACCTGCACTGGAGCAGCGACTTCACCGGCAATCGGTTCAGTATCTCGGTGATAAAAGGACTCTCCATTCCCCAGGCTTCTTCGGAAACCTCACCTCCTTACAGCTCAAGACAAACCGAGACAAAGAAGATGACGATGAGAAAACGCTACTCTTTTGGCAATTGATTCCCATGATCCAGAAGGAACATCGAAGGGGGGAAAGGGGGAAAAAGGAGTATCAGTGCGAGTTAACCTCACCTTTACTTCTTCTCCTCCTTCTCCTTCTTAACTTTTTCTTCTCTTTCTCCTCATTCACCTTTTCTTCTCCCATCAAGAAAGGGAGAAACTTGCGCTTGAATCTTGACGTCACCCCTCGGAATATGCCGGAGGGTCCCATTAGCCGGCCCCTCATGAGTAAGGCTACAGGGAACTCCACTGCTGCTCTCCAAATAAAGTTGATGCACTCATCCAGCCAATGAACATCTACTTTCCATCCTATCCTGCTCTCCCTTTTTGATACCACAGTTTTTGCTAGTGACGGCTTTGAAAATTGGCCGATCCGTTCTCTTTTTTCCAGCAAAGAAAATGAGATTGGCAAGCGCTGCACGCCTCCAAACGCCCAACCGATATACTCCGCAACTCCGACGAACAAACGGAGATGATAACAAAGAGACAGCAGTAGCCAACAACATTTGCATTGCACCCAATATTCCCCGACAATTAAGATTTCCTACTTTGCAACAACCCCGCAAAAACACTGACCGCAATCAGGCCACATTCAAGACACACACATACACACGGCTACGGCCGGGCAGACTGCGCCGAAAGAAACAGCCGCCCGCCGCAACAACGCCACGGCACTCACATGACCGACCGGAGCCCGAGCGACTGCACGAAGCCGAAGTCGGCGCCGTCGCGGAAGCCGGACCTGAGCACGCCGTGATCGACCATCGCGAAGTAGATTCCGGCTGCGGCGGCGGCGGCGGCGGCGGCAGCCTGGCCGCGCCACCGCGCTCGCCTCGCCGTCGGGGGCATCGAGCTCCATGGGCTTTTCGAGGAGCCGATCGCGGGGGGGAGGGATTCGATTCCGGGATCGGGATGTTCGAGGTGAAATTAGGGATTTCATGGATGATAAAGGCTTTTTTCGGGCCCGATCCGCTTGTCCTTTTTTTCGCGCGCTTTTTGCCGTGGACAGCGGGGAAGGCGAAGGACAGCGCGCGCCCAATTTTTCTTCCTAAATTGCCGCGCCCCCTTTTCCTATAAAGAGTCCTGTCCAATCAGCTCTGCCGTTTGATCGAACGACCGTTCTCGAAAGAGGTCGGTCGGACCATGTCACGATCGAAACTCTGATCGGGTTTGTATTCCGAGCATTTGTCACTTTGTGCGAAGAGAAGAGGCTTTCTGAATGAGGAGCTCCCGGAACGGGCTAAAGGAGTCAAACTTCAGGATATCACGTAAAAGGGTTCACATATTCTATTATACATATTTAGTTATTTTCAGGTGGTGGCATTCTCCATAAATTATCCAGCAATTTGACATTAAGGACTCTTGCTTCCATATTACTGCACGATATCGGAAGGACTTTCGTGTCCTTTTGTGCTGACGAAAAGAGTCTGCTCACGAGAGGTCGTGGGGTTTCTTCTTTACAGTAGCCGCACGGTGGACTCCATAGGACAGTCGCAAAGGACGAAGCCTTGACAGTGACCCTTTCGATGGTGTGCGGAGTTCTATACATGGCGAGTTTTAAATTGCGTTGTCTATTTATTTTAGGCTTAAGTCTAAGCGTGAAAAACATTCAAGTGTGAGCAATTGTAACTAAGGGCCTGTTTGGCAACGTGCCAAACAGTGCCGGATTCTGATTTTTTATTTCCAGAATCAGTTTGGGACGAGAATCGCGTTTGGTAAAATTTTGTTTTTGTTTAAAACAAATTGAGAAGAGAATTGAGAATAAAAAAATGTGATTCTCCGTCCGAGAATAAAAAAAAGAATCAAAATGGTAAAATCTCCTTATTTCTTTCCGACATCCCATGATTGTCATCCACCACCGCTTGCCGCCGCCCGCCACCGTCCACCGCCGCCCGCCGGTCGCCGTCCGCCAGTCCGACGAGCTCGCCAGGCCAGGGCGAGGTCCGGCGAGCTCGCTGGAGGCAAGCCCAGCCACCGGCAAGGCTCGGCCTCGCCGATGGCCGGCCGACCTCGCCCGGCCCCGCCGAGGCTCGGCCCTCGCCGAGATCGGGCGAGGCTCGGCCCGGCTCGCCGAGGCTCGGCCTCGCCAGATCGGGCGAGGCCGAGCCTCGCCGTTGGCCAGCGGGCCTCGCCCGGCCCGACGAGGCTCGCTCGGCCACCGGCGAGGCCGAGCCTTGGCGGGCCGGCCGAGCCTCGCCCACCGCCGGCGAGGCTCGCGACGAGGGCCGACCTCGCCGAGGGCCGGCGACGCTCCGGTGAGGGTCGTCGCCCTCGTCGGCTGGTCGCCGGTCCGGACTGGCCAAATGAAGAAGAAGAAGAATAGGAGAAAAGGGAAAAAAAGAAAAGAAAAAAAAAGTAAAAAAGTAAAAAAAAAAAAAAAAGTATTTAAAAGTATTTAAAAATTATTTAAAAATTAAAAGAAATTAATTTGGAACATAATCAATTAGCACGATATCAAACGCAATTCTATTCCGAATAAAAATTTTGGACGAGTTACCAAAGGTGCTTTTTTACTCGGAATCGTTTAGGAAAGTAATCAAAAATAATCATTTCTAGTCAGAATCAGCTCCCGGGAACAGAATCGTTACCAAACGCGCCCTAAAACAATTTTAAACTTGATCTCATGATGATCAGGGGCAGGACTTTTAACTTAAAACTTGCCTCTTAGATATTTGAAATCGAGATTTATTTTTGTCTAACCCTGCCATATCGTGTCATTGTTTCTGAGTGCCCCTCTATCTCTGTTATATCACCCATTTGACTGTCGTTTCCCCTGTCCATTCCGTTGGTCTCCGTTGCAAGAAATAGGAGGGATGCATTCAACAAAGAGGTGCATGACAAACCTTTATTTCTGTTTCAGAAATAATTTTTCTATTACAGACCTATTTCTAAAATAAAAATCCGTTTGGTAAACCTATTTCATTTTTCTATTTTTGAAATAGATTCTTGTTCTAGAAATAAGTTTGGAATAGAAATCAGACTTCTATATTTCTAGAACAGAAATGAGAAATTAAAATTATTCTTATCGTTCGTCAATCGGTCCTTCATCTGTCGCCGTCGACGACCGTCCGCCTGCCGCCGCCGCCGCCGCCAGTCACCAGTCCACTGCCATTCAAAAAGAAAAAATTTTATGTCGTTATCAAACGATTATTTTTGCTTCGAAACTCTTCTAGAAATAAAAATAAAAATATTTATTTTTCTTTTAGAACAAAATGGTTATCATTCACTCCCTAAAAAACCAATTGAGTTTCACTGTCGAAGGAAATTTGCAGGCGATTCATACACGAAACCATGCAATACGGCTTTTCCAAACTGTAGGGTATGCAATCCTTTGCTCTGATATTAATTGTAGAGTGTGCAGCTTATAAAATATGCGTGGTGGTTACACGAGACAATTGTAATAGATGACTCAAGACACTGATTATACTAAAATTGCAGTATAAGTATAACACTCAATAAACAATCTGTTACAATATATTTTCTCTCTCACACCACGTACAAAAGACTCACACTCAAGCACACTCAGCTATTCTATTCTCTCTTCTCGATCACGAAGGGATAACTCGCTCTGAGGCTGCAGAGGCTCACACCTTGGTTTCTCTCTGACAGACTCTGTCTTAATCTCTTCTTCTCTCAGCTTGTGTGGCCTGCCTTGCGTTTGCACTCCCAAGCCCTATTTATAGACATCTTCCACCGCCTGGACTCTACCGCCTTTGACTTCAAATGCAAGAGCTGAAGTTGAACTTTTCTTCTTGGCTAAGGAGTCAACAATTGTGGGCTGCAACTTTTACTCCACGTTCAAGTTAGCCGGTTGAAGCTTGCTTTTCTGCTTCTTGAAGCTCCTATAATATCTTATAATGTGTGCCCCCCTTTTCTTGATCAGCTCGTGGCTTCTTCAAGAATTCTCTTCTTTGGCGGTTTAAGAAGTGGCGCTGCAGCACACTTCTCTTTGGCTTCTTATTATTATATTAGGTGTTGGCTCCGACAAACAGGTTCTACCGTGAAAAGGGATGCTGCAGTTTTCATATGGTTTTCGGACCTCAGAGTCTGCATCACGAAATATAATAGTCACGGCAACCACATCACACGACTTGGCCGTAGTTCAGTTGCTGCCATACCATGTACAAAGATTGGTCATTTCATATATCTAGATTTGAAGTACCATTGTAACATACTCAGAAACCGTGTTTTCCACTTAGAGGTTCTCAGATCGGATTCCAACGAGAGCCCAAAAAAGACAGCGCATTGAAGTAATTGATAAAACTTGTATTGTTCAGGGCATAACATAAGAAAGCAAAGATACACTACTGCAGCCAGAAAAAGTGGAAAGTTTCATCTGTGACAAGTTGGTAAGTCTACCCACAAATATCAACATCTTTAAGCAAACAGAGACATCCTGGGAAGTTGAATCCGCATCTTAAAGAAGTTCAGAAACAAAAAGCCACTGACATTGACATTTTTCAACACAAGTATGGCAAATATGCATCGACAACATCAGACAAACATGACAATTCTCTCGAGGCACTTTTTGTAATTCTTGAATTTTTATGGTGGATTTTGCTTCTCCTCTTTCCTTAGTTTTTCCTTCAAGGGTTTTCCACATAAATCAGTGTCGTCTTTTATTCTTCTCAATTTTAATTCTATTGCAGTTTCCGCATTTGTCATAATGCCATCATACTAGTTAGCTATAACTTCTGCTCACGTTTCATTTCTCCATGACCATGTCATACAAATGGGCCAAGACAACATGCGTCATCATAAGACATTTTACCTAGAAGAGAAAAGCATTATCCGATGCTTAAGTACATTAGTTAGATACAACAAATGTTTGCCTGCCTCCAAAACACGACAATCTTGCTTTAGAAATTGACAACCCAGATTAAGTTATATTCTAGCAAATTCACTTATCAGAGTAATCACAGCTCACAGGGATAATTCACTGCCCTTGCACAACCATGCCTCCATTAGCTCAGGAGTCATATGTGGACAAGAGGAAGGCAGTTTCTAATTAACTAAAAGATCAACAACAAGAGTGAAAATGAGAGGTGCGAGTAAGCCAAGTCACCAAAATATTTACCAGAGACAATATTTTGCAGACATTATATAACAATGATAACTAATGGCAGGTATCAGTTCCCTGCTACTAGACCAAGCAGACTGACAATTAAATCTATCATTAAGCAGCCATAACGGTACAATGGATGGAATATGACCAGAATAGACTAACATACATCCTTTTCCCTTAATTTCCGTAGTCTCAAACCTAACATGTTGAATGGAACATTAATTGCGATGAAGGGAACTTCATTCCTATTTATTGGTACGCTACGAATTAGAGCAATGAAAAATGTTTTCTTTTTCTTTTTCTTTTTTGGCTGTTTTAGCTCTTAGATGTTCTCTAACCTATTGTTTCCACAGAAACCTTAGTGAATGTGTTCTCCTCATAAGCATTATGCATAAACTCCCCTTCCATAACAGGGATTCACCTTTTCAAACAGCTTTATTCTTTCTTTCATCAGTAAAAATATAAATAAAAACTATGTGTTTGTGAAACATAATTTGGAATGTAATCTTCAATTCCAAGTTCCCAATTCCCACATTAGTTCCCCTTATATCTCAATCATCTCCTTCATTTTTTGCCCATATTTTCAAATTAATTAGATCACAAAACTACATTAGCAGTCTCCTTGACCTCCTAAAATTGTTTTTTTTTTTTTTTTTTTGGTAAATTGACTTCCTAAAAGTTATCCCGTCCACAAAAGAGAGAGGATGCCATCGTCCCTCGCATCAATTGAACAACTCTTCTTCCTCTAGAAAGAGCTGCCCTTAAGTGGGATATTCATCGTGTTCACATCAATTTCCTCGTTCCATCCCAAAAGCCATGGAAAAAATTTTCTTTCACTTCACATTTTCACAAACATTTTTCACAAGCATGCAAGAAGGAGGAAGCAGTTCAAGCAAAATCCACTATGCTAACCAGGTTATTAAAGGTATGTCTACGAAGAATCTGAGATAGTTCAACGCGAAAAAACTAGCTACTTTTCACAAAGTACTTACCCCATATCTTGGCAGTTCGTTAATACCACAAACAAGTTGCTGCTACAAAGGAGCTTGGCATGCCGTTCATATGGAACTGTTCGGCTTGATCGGTACCTAAATTGTACCAACCAAGAGTCTTAGTCTCACTGCCCACTTCCACCAAAACTCGATGGTCATACTAGAAGTAAGCCAATGGCTGGACAGGTCGGAAACTCCACCAGTGGTCACGTAGCGAGAACAACAGATCCCCTGGTCGGTTGGATCTATATCGTCTCATAATCCACACAGCCTTGACTCAACATAAATGGAAAGGAAAAGATGCTCTCGCAGGACGGCCAAATTCATGCGAAGCCTATTGTCTATAACATTCGGCAAGTCCACCTCCGCCAAACTCTTAGTACGAATATCAAAAGCCACCAACACTTTTGCCGAATCTCGCACCACTCCCAGAACCGTCGTCAAGTTTTGCTATCATACTCTCATTTGGTACGATTTACTTATCCATGATGAAGAGCCATTTAACAGCATGCCAAGCTTCTTCGAAGCAGCAACTTGTTTCTTCATAGAGTCGCACCTCAAGTGGTTCATGATCCTCTGCCTCTTCAGCGTGATCCCCGAGACTCTACTCTATCGATTCCCTAACGGACGTGAATGAGAAAGAGTGGTGGCCATGAATCCGGTTGCTAGGTTCTTGCCATCGCGTATTTGCATTTCTAATGTGGACCACGACCACATTGCTCTATGGAGACCGACCCTAGGACATTTTAGGCTCTTGCCACCTGCAATACTGAGATACCCTGTGGATTGGGTCTTTTTGCTTATGGATTTGAGTATGATGGACTGACTAAAGAGTACGTGTTGCTAAGGGTATTTCAGACCTTGCGAAGGTCAATTGTATCTAAGTTAGCATCTATAGAGAAATAGCTAACACATGGAGGCGGCTTCAGGGGATGCCATACTTTCTGGTTGAGCCAAGCAGAATGAGGTTCTCCACTGGATAATGAGACGCGAGTTACCCCATCCATTAAGTAGTCACGTATCCTGAACAAACTCTCCCATGATTCTTCTGATCCATATCCACTGATAATCCACACACGGACACCCCATTCTTGCTCACGATAAGTAATAAAGCAAAGATGCCCTCCCAGGACAGCCAAATACATTGGAAACCTAAACTAAGCTGGTGTGCCTCCACGGAGTTTTCAGTATGAATATCAAAAGCCACCAGCACTTTTGCCGAATTCTGCATCGGGCCACGTCTCATTATCTAGTGCAGATGGCCGCACAGAAAACCCCCGTCGTGTGTGGATCAACCAGAGAGTATGGCAGTATCCTGAAGCTGCCTCCACGCGTTAGCTCTTTGTCTATAAATGCTAACTACAGATGCAACTGGATTCTCCAAGGTATGAACCAGCTTCAACAACACGTACTCTTCGCTCCTATCGTCATACCCAAATCCATAAACGCAAGCAGGGACCCAATCTATGAGCTCTCTCAGCCTCTGCAGGTGGCAAGCGCTGACAACTCCTAGTGAACGGATTCCATATAGTAACCTGGCCGTCGTCCTCATTATAAATGCAAAGGAAGCCATGGCAAGACCCTAGCAACACTCCTCATTATAAATGCAAAGGAAGCCATGGCAAGACCCTAGCAACACGATCCGTTCCCACCCGAGAGGGTTCTCAATCTCCCCAAAGTCACCCGGGCGACGCAGATCGATACAGTAGAGGCTCGAGGAAAACGTGCCAAAGAGGTAGACAGGGCGACTTACTGAAGAAACGTTCATCTATCAAGCGACGCCACCGTGTGGACACGCACCTGGGCCGGAGCAGCGACTCCTTCGGGACTCGTTCCAGTATATCGGTGATCAGCTCCGGTGGAAGGTCCGCCAGATCACGAGGTACTTCTATATGGCCAATCTGATCCACACAATCAAAGAAGAAGACCATGAGAAAACGCTACTCATTTCGGCAAATCGATTTGAGAGAATCATCGAAGGGGGAAAATGGGGAAATGGGGGCCGTGGTTTTTCGCTTTTGAATATCTTCTGCTTCCCGCCTCTCAAATCGGGTCGGGCTCCTGGATTGGATCCTCGACCCAGAAACGATCTCGAGATTTCCCCATGTCTAAGCTGTAGCGTTAGCGCATTCTCGAAAGAGGTCAGACCATGCCGCGAGCGAACTTATGGTCGCGTTTGTATTCCAAGCATTTGTCACCTCGTGCGAAGAGAAGAGGCTTTCTAAATCCGTGATGGGTTCATGTGCGCATTGATGGATTGGGGGTTTCCGATCGAATGTTTCGTGACAAAGTGTGAGATTCTCGTGGTAAATTCTTTGATCCTAATGTCGGACGTATTCCCTAAATTTTTAATATGTTTAATATAATCCTTAAAATTTAATTCAATATACAATGTGAGCCTTGAATTTTTTGTGTATATTCAATTGGATCATTGAACTTACTCATTGAACTTACAGAAAATGTTCCATGTCGTTCTTCCGCTAATTTAAAATCAAAGACAACCATTGGATAGTTCACGTAATTTATGAACTACTGTTGCGACCTACCTCGGGGAGGGAGTAGGTTTAGAAGTATTGCCTAAAGATGGACCTAAGCCCATAGCTAAGCGCAAACCCTCCCAAACTCATATCTCGCGTGACATTGGTGTGTTTTTTAAAAAATTTGCAATGAGGAGTCGCCACTAACCTATTGGAGTCGGCTAGAAACAAATGAGACACGAGAGTATGCCACACTTCCTAAGCAACCAAAAAATCTAGCTCAAAAACTTGATTACACTAATTGACCAATTTGTGCCCTTTCGGTATCTAATTTTATTCATTTTAAAAGAAAATATTTTTATCAGGCAGTTTGAATTGATTTTATACCTATCCACTAACACGTAAGGTGATTATGCAGATGCGGAATTATCAAAATAACAATCAGCAACTAAAGGAAGCATTAAATAAATTGCAGGAAAAAATAAGTAACTAGCATTAAGAGATAAATAAATGACAATCTTAATTAGGCTAAGGGGATACCATAATCATCTCATCGTAAGTGTACACTCAAGGGCAATTGTATCCGAGGATAATTAAGACTCTAAGATAAAGCCGTAAGGGCTTGTTCGATTTTCCCACACCTTTTAAGAAAAAACTGTTCAAAAACTATTTTTTTTTATTTAAATAAAAATAAAAACATTCGAAACTTTTTTTAAAATATATATTTTTTGCAATTTTTTATTCCGAAAATAGTAACTCGGGCCGGGCCCTCGGCCCGATTCAAATGTGGGTCGGATAAGGATTCATGAGTTTGGGCCATGAACACTAAAAGCCAAATTGAAGAAGTGGGTTCGATGACTTAAACCCATTCGGAAAAGGGCCAAGATCAAGCCCAAATTTATCAAAGGAAAACACTTAAGCCCACTTACGCTAAGATCACTTTAAAACAACTTCCAGCACGTCCTAAATAAGCCCAGCTCCGAAATTAGCCCACTTACTTCACATATCCACAAACTCCTTCTTAGGCACGAAAATAACCTTAAACCCAATAAACTAACCTAAGCCCAACAACAAAATTCATCCCGAACCAAACACGAGACCCCCCACGTCTTGAGTCCAGGTTGGTCTCATCCCATCCCCTGAACAGCAGCTTCTCTTTCTGCGACTCCTCCTTCACCAAGTCATTTTTACCTTTTGTTAGTTTTCTATTTTTTTTGTTTTGCTTTTTTGCTTTTTATTCTTTATCCTTTTTTTTTTTTTTTTTTTAACTTCATCCCTTCCCTGCACCTTCCCCTTCTGCGACTCCTCCTTCCCGAAGTCATTTTTGCCTTCCTTTCTCCATTTTTTTTTTTCTGGTTTTTCTTTTTCCTTGTTCTTTTTTATTTCCCCTTTGGCGTTCTTCTTCTTCCCCGACGCTTCTTCCTCAATTTGCGCCATCCTCACGGAACTAAAAACAACAAACACTACGGCGAACCCTCATCGGTGTTTGGAGGGTCGCCAAGCTACCATTTGGCGCCGGTCATTCGTTCCGACCGACGATGACCACTGTTGGACTCCCATTCCGGTGACCACAAACCCATTTTTCTGTGCAAAGAAAAACGCCGTCGACTCGAATACGCATGAATATTTCTCACGAACACTACAGAAAAACACAAATACGAGCAAAGCAAGCAGGACTCAGCGGGCATGGGAGCAAAAAACGAGTTGATCTTGCGTTAAAAGATACACTGCTCTTTGGTTTTTTATTAAGGCATTTCATCGAACACATAAGACGCACTAACTAGAGAAGTAAGCATCGACTCGATCGGGGCTCGGGTTCAGGCCAAGATCATCACCCGATACACAAACACTATTTTGGATCGGCTCAGGAACAATTTTATCAGCATTTAACTTGAGTTTAAACAAAAATAACAAGTCTCAGTCATGGATCGAGACTGAAGCTCGTGCGAACTGGTCGACTACGAGCTCCAGCCCGACGCCCCACCAAAAAAAGGGCAGACCTACCTGGTTCGAAGGGGAGCGCTGCGGCGGACGACGGCTCTCGGGCGGACGACTGGCGACGGCCAAGCTTCCTTCAGTCTCACTCTCTCCCTTTGGCTCGCCCTCTACTCTCTCGAGCTCTCTCCAACTCTCTGTCCTTCGCCCCTGCTCCCTTCTAGAGTCCACCTCCGCTCCTTTTCTTCTCTCCGCGGGCGCCCGGCCTCCTGCCGTGCCAGCTGCCCTTGCCGGCCTGATTCGCGACCACCAACTCCAGCCGATCGTCCCCTGATTCGGCTGTTCCCCCTGCTCCCCTCTGCTGTTGCTGCTTTTCTTCCTTTTAAGCTCGGCCAACGACAGGCGCGAATGGCTTCTGCCACCGCCAGCCTGTCACGGCCGCTTGATCTCCGACCCTGGGATCACGCCGTCCTCTGCCTTCGCGATCCTCTGCCTCGCCCCTGACTTGTACGTTTCTCCTATCTCCTTCTTTTGCAGGAGCGTGATTGGCGTGAGGGGAGGAAGAAGACTCACGCATGGGCTGGGCTGAAATAAAAGGAGATGGGCCAGCCTAAGTACAAAAGAGAAAAGGAAAAGAGATAGGTCGGCGAGCCCACGGACGAAGAAAAGCCCTCTTCTCGGCCTCATTCGATTTTCTTCTCCTTTTTTTTTAATTGGCAAAATTTTTGGAAAAATAAAATAAAATAAAAATTATCATTAGTGATGCAAATATTCCTAATACTAAAACGCGATGCAATTTAGTAAATTTTTTTTTTTTTGGTAATTTTTTTGATAAATTTTAAAACTAGTGACACAAATGCTCCTGATGTCTATATGTGATGCAATTTTGATGAAAATTTTTTTGTTAAGGAGTTAGAAATTAATCCCTAACTTTTTAATGCAATTAATAAACACTTAAACAAATCACCAAAATTTAGGTATCAACAACTACTATGTCAAATAACCTTATGACCACATTGAATAAATTAGAAGTTTGAGAAATACATTGCACATTAGATAAAAATTCAACAATTATCTATGTCATTTCTTTAAATTTTAGGGATAGCTGCTCTGATCACCCAATCTTGCTCTTTTACTAAATTGCTAAATCGTGAAAAGGTAAGGGGGAAAAAAGAAAGAGAATGGGATGAATTAGCTTTTAAAACAGTTGATTATCGTTTCACAAAATTTCACATTTTATCGATTGAATGATCTCGAATCGGTTTGGTTCAATTTCCTTGGGTTGACAAAAGAACAATCATTATCATGGAGAGAGTGTAAAGCCCCTCTGCTCAGTCCCAGCCGACGCTGCTTGCCAGAACAAAAGAGTACAGCACCTGCGGAGGCGAAAGCTCCGAGCTCATCTTCCAACTCCATGACACGCATGAGCTGTTGAGGAGGGAAATTCAGTCATGCTAGTAAATCACGATTCGAGCAGATCGATTTGAGCGTGAGCCATCACAAATAAAAGACGAACTTGCGTCCTCATATGTCTCATTCATTTCAGAAGGAGCAAACCGATGCCAAGCAACAGGATTGGCAATGGCCTATGTAGAAACACCGATGATATGTCGATAAGAGATGAGCCATCGCCCATATCTCGGATGATCTACGATGATGACGCATATGTCCAACCAGTGGAGCTTCCAAATGTCGGACTTCTCAGTTGCATTAAAGATCAAGATACTGTATTGAGCATGTTTTAAGGTAAATGTCAAGACTGGTAAACAAGCTTAGCTCAAACATGCACTGGGCTGGTTGATCTGTCCATAATTTCATGTCCCAAAGGGGAATCCATTGGTCAATTTATAGTGAGAAAAGCAGATACACACAACATTGAGTGCTAGATACAGGATGGTACTTGACAGAACAAATATTTGCTTTCCTGTAAATGCCAAGAAGACTTGCTTCCACTTTTATGCACCATATCTTGACCTGTTCAATTCAACAGAGTACATCGAACCTTAGAACAAAAACGTGAAAACCGTGGGAGGTGAAATGAATCTAGAGCCTGATACAATTCTACATCTCCCTTTGGAAGAACTTGTGCTAACATGAAAATAAATCCCAGTTAAGTGAGGGGAAAGAAATTCCAAATATAAAGTTCAAAACTTCACCAATTGCTCCTCAAACACATTCTCTCTTACCTCGTCATTCCCATTCAAAATTATCAGATACAGAAACTCAATGCTTTTGACAGTGCATCCGAAGGGAAGGATTGATTGCATCATCAAAGAGTGCGAGACAATCGAAAATCACCAAGAAACCTTTTCACCCTTCAATCAGTTCAACCTAGAATTGGATTACTGGATTACTCGCGGAGAACAGAAAGAGTTTGAAGAGTAATGCATGCAGGCTTACAAGAATCCGGGAGCACTAACTGTATCTTTGACAAAAATGAAGACCCTGAATTTCACAAAGATACCAGTGCAAAATAATGGAAAAGGGTTGCAAAGACATTCATTATTCTTAACTATGACATCTGTAACGATTTCACTATATCATCTCTTTATACAATAACTATACAAAACCTTAAAATTGTAGATTGTCGCTCCCCTTTTTAGCCTTAGTTTTGTGAAGAAGTGACAGACTTCTTTATACAATCAACAATACCCTCACAATTTGCCTCAGGAAGTATGCAACCCAAGTCATCTTCAAAAGCATACTCTGGGTTTGAATGAGGTGACCGAAGTGTCCCATGCGTCTGACATGCCTTCATCGTCTTACAGTGTTCAGCTTCGTCGTCTCTTATGTTAAGGAACACATCGTACAAGTTCTCTGAGAAAGAGTAATAATACAGGAAAAAACCAAGTTTAGCTGATACATCATAATTGATCCTCAATGCTCTTTAGAAAGATTTAAAGCAAAAAATAGTTAAGACAACCAAAACACAAGCAAGCTCCTGTAGCCTCTGACTATTACTAGTTATAACAGACACACCATCATAGACAGTATTGCTAACCCCATGAACACTATTCACGTGAAAAACAAGCTACGGCCTACAGTGCACCAGACAAGCTCTTCAACATTCTTATAACTACATATAATGTGACACTTTGTATCGACTTATTATGAGCAAATATGTTCCTCATAGGAGCTACATAGGCAAAATCTCAGGCTCAGACATGCAGCCAGCTATCACTTACCTATTTTTGGCCTTCGAGACTCAGGTGGTCTGGAAGTTTGAAATTCATCTGAACAAATTGATGAAAGATGTTAATAGTTATCATGACAAATTACAAAACAAAGAAAATTGGCCATACAGGAAAAAAACAACAAATGTGAAACGAACTTACCAAAGAGGTACAAGTCATCCCCGGTGTAGTATTTAATGGCGACCTCAGGTGCAGGCAACTTTTTCAATTCCTCTGCAATGGAACTGCCGGTCAAAATACTGTAGGCAAAACCAGATTTATCGTGCATATATTGGCTAAAATTTACTCTTGAGGATGGCTTTTCATGCAAAAACATGATTGGTGTCACCCACGAGACTGACATAAAATGATCTAAAGATTGCAGGAAACCTCCAAGCTGATGTCAGGCAAGAATGAGATAATGCAGTTCCCTGTCATGCCGTCGGAGCGAATTTTCAGCAATTCAAATTTTATCATGCAACACTCTTATTGCTAACCCATCACATGCAGTCTCAAACAACCACATAAAAATGTCCCTCTTCCTTTCTTCCTTTTTTGAATTCAAATGAGGAACCCTCAGTCACATGACTTCTATAAGATAGGTAAGTCCACCTTGCGTGCATCCATGTATAACTGCATCAGAATTGAATAAAAGAACAAATTGCAAGAGCTTCTGATCTCACCTCCCTGGGCCTTGAGAAATTTGTCATAAGTTGAAAACGCATGGCTCTCTACACATTCTGAAAAGTGATCTGGAGAATAGAAATTCCAAAAACATAATTATTATAACCTGTTGAAAAATGATAACGTGCAACATAAACAACCCCCAACTCCCCCCTCCTCCCATTTAAAATCTGCCAGTTCCAGGAGAAGACTTTGTCTGGAGAAAAGATATGCTTAAAGAAGTAGTTACTTGTGAGCTCCATGAATATGATGACAAAGCTTAACCTAAATAAGTAATGATCCAGCGGCCAACAGCTTTGAGCAATCATTAATCTGCAGAAACCAAGGCATGACAGTTCTATAGAAGACATTTGCAAACTTACATGCCATTCTTGGGCTTAAAGCATACATGAAGACTGTCATCAAGTAGTAAAAGATGGCAATGTGTTGGGCAAGAAAGCGGTCGAACCACCAAGCATTCCCCCCTAATTCCTGTAATAAAATCCTCTACCATATCAACAAGCTGAACCAACTTACAAAAATATAGTTCACTTAGCAGAACTCTTGTCAGAAAGTGGATATCTAAATATATACATTCAAAAAGCATATAGAAAGACATTACTTCCATGATAAGCAAATGGTGCATCTCATTCCAGCTTTCAGCAAAATGGACTTTCAAATAGTCAGCCCTCCTCCACCAACCAAAACTCTCATACATATGTAGAATTGACATAAAGGCTGCAAAAAGAATAAAAAAATGACATTAATCATTATTCCCATGGAACATACACAAGAAAACTTTGCACTTCTTAACATTGTCATTTGAAATTGCCATATGAGTTTATTTCCTTTAACATGAAATGCATGATTACTCCAGCCCCTATTCTGATAACTTTGTGCTTGCCTCAACCACTATGCAACATGGCACCAGAGATAATATTGTTTCCATAAATACATTCAACCAACTCCGATCTTTTTACCCATTAATATCATAGAAAATTTCACAAAACATTTATCATTTAGTTTTTGACTTTTTGGAAATATACTTCATCGCGGGGTAGAGCAGCTTGATAGCTCGCAAGGCTCATAACCTTGAGGTCACAGGTTCAAATCCCATCTCCGCAACATTTTTGTAATAAAAAAAATGGGTTTGACTCTGTTAACGATCAACTAGTAATTACTTTTTTGGGGATAGAGGGACTTGAACCTTCACGAGCATACAGCATATGATGGAATGAAAAGCCATGATCTTCTTTTTATAAGCTTGACGACTCACCAAAATAAGGAACTCTTGCAATGGTTTCCAGTACAAAGAACCTTGCATAGTGCCGTTCACTGTACAGAGTATCCAGAATCTTAATCACCGAGTCCTGGAAAAGGTTATAAGCTACAGATATTAGAATAACATCCATGAAACTGCGAAATGAAAAATCACAATGCCTTCAATCTCTAAAGTACTAATTAAGGCATGATGCCAGTTGATATAACTACAAGACCGAAAATTCCATTTATATCTTCTCCTTCTAACAATGGAAACCTTTTTGTTTACCACCAAAGCTAACTATTTCTGATCGATAGTGCATCATATCAATTTGCTCACTCATCTACAGAGGAGGATGGAGGCCTTACTGTGAGAAAGATGTTGACAGATTGCTCGACCTTAATAATCCATCTTTCTAGGTCACTGGTGGAAGAACCCTCAGATGCTCCATCACTGCTTCTACTCCTCTCCTTCTCAAAGATGCTCTTTGATTCAAATGACTCCTCAACAACTACTTTTTCCTCATTGTCTTGCAAAAGCGCCGATCTTACAGTACAGCATTTTCTAGGGAATCATGAGAAAAATATATAAGAAATCTCTCAGATAAAGAAAAAGAATCAATCATCTATCTAAAACTAACCCTAATAACTGTAAATACAGGTGATAGTGTAGATGCATTTGGCACGACATGATTATTGATTTTTTGCCACAAGCTCCACCAGGCATTCAGTGGAGCAACCTCGTCGTGTACCAACAAAATGCTAGGCCACTTTATACATAATCGGTTTGGCTTCCACAATAACGATCATGATGATATATGTCTGTATGCTTTAGCATTTGGCAATGCAACACTGTCATGTGTTAATGCATGCTTTTCCTTGCCACGATGAAGATTTCTTTTTCGGTATGCTTGGCCTAGCCATCCACCATGCAAATTGACAAACATGGTTATTTTCTCTGTTACTGGACACTATCCATGATATGTAGAATACAATGCCTAGTATTATTACTCTGTGGTATTCGATGCCTCAGTACAGGGGAGCTACTTAGAGATTATTTAAAACTTCTTCGGCTTAAATTAGATCCTCAGCACTGTAAACATAGTCTACTGGATCGTCCAATCCACATGCTTCCAAAAAGCTGGAAATCAAAGGCTAAGAGAAAAGACCACTCTCTATTATCTTGCATGGTCAGATTCACCTGTATAAAGCTTTCACATCATACTGCTACTGTGATAACAAATTCGATTGTATAAGCAGCACGGAATTACATAGCCACAAATTGGCAAAACCCTTCACTAATTCGGGCGAGAGATCGTATGGGCAATTTCACACACGAAGGTGGAAAAGTGCTTGATTACCCCCACAAGCGTTCAGGCTGTCAAGAAACCATCTTCAATGCCTAAAGATCAGAACTCAAACAAGAAAAAAGCAGGAATTCCCTCATAGCCATTCCACATTCTAGGCGCATAGTCAAGACCAACAGCCAAAGAAGGACATTCAGACTCAGATCAATCTTTGAGGTGATTAAGCTTCAAAGAAGCCCCACCACAAACATAAAAACGAAAAAAGAAAAGAGAAAGAAAACGACGAAAACCCACATGAATCGCTCCCATCCTCTTCTCATCACGAACAAGGAACATACAGAAGGAGCAAAAACAATTGCAGCAGGATGACAAGACGAAGGCCGCACGAAGCTGATCCTCCTCCCGAAGGGCGATCAACGGAAATGAGAGCGGATTACCTCGGAACCAGCGCGCGCGACGGGAGAGGACTGAAATTCAAAGGAGCCCGCGCGCCGAGCGGCGGCAGATTCCGGCGGGCCCGCGTCCTCAGCGACGACGCCGGCGCGGCGAACACCGACGAGGAGAGAGCCGATGCCATGTCCCTCTCTCAGCTCTGCGAGTCGGCGATTGGTCCGAACGAAGCACGAATAAAAAAGGGAAACGGAACTTGTCGTCGTTGTTTAGGCTCATATTCCCTACGTGTCGTGGCCTGCCCACCGTTTGATATTTCGAGAAGAAGGCGGCGATTTTGGATGCATGTTTCTTCTTTCGCGTACGATGGAAGAAGGCTACACGAAGTTGTTAATAACCCGTGGTCCAGGCTTGACCACCGAGACGGGCACGCACCGGCCCGGTGGCATGGGCCAGTCGGAAATGTGGGCGCGCTTGGCAAGACCCATGGGGTGTCGGGCCTGTGCCTAGGTCCCCGGCCCAATTAGGCGAGCCCTCGTGTGAGACGAGAGAAATTGTCGAGAAAGTGCTAAATCTAGTATAATTATGTCAATTCAGTTATAAACCTTTCAATTTGATTAATTAAGTCATAAATTTATGGACAATTTACCAAGGTAATTCATCTGACCAAGGTCGGAAATTGCTGATATAGGTACTAGTCATCCAGCGTGACACAGTCAACATTGATGTAAAAAATTAAGGTATCCATGCTATATCGATTTTTCAATGTTGGACTTTTTCTAAAACAATTCACTCGTACATCTAAACAATTTCTCGCTCGCATTTGACTTGACGTCAATGTTGCATCTACTCCATTTAATTCAAGTATTATTTTACATCAACACATCTCAACTTTATTCCTTTTGAGGACCGTAGGAACGATGGCATGCACTTTGATCCCTAGTCTCTTTGTCAAGACCAAACCCTAAAGACTGCGATTGGTCGTGTTACTACACGACAATGCTCACCTTCACTTAGGTCTCTTTCACTAGACTGAATCACAAAAGTTGCCCTAAAACCACTTTGATCACGAGATACATTCCTTAACATCTTCACCAAAACGTCAATACATAGTAGAAGTGAACCATCAATTGACGTTCGGCTTTGATACCATTTGTTGGGAACGCATGATAAAAGTTTGATACCTTCATATAGGAAAATTGCCAAGAGATAATCCAAATATAAATCTTTTAATATATCCAATTATACTCACTTTCAACCACTAAGATTTGTCCAAGTGACCGGGAAGATAAAAGGTTCGAATCACCACTTTTGAGAGAACGATTTAATTTCATATGTGAATTTTAACTCCCGTGCCCTACAATGAGTCATAGCAAAAATTTGAAAGTGAAAGTTAAAGTAGAAGTACATAGAACCGATCAAAAAATTAGACTCCCTTTCAATTAATGAGTTATAAGTTAATTATAATTGAGATATATTAACTACCGTAAAACAAAACACATTAATTATTCAAAATAAAAATTTTCCTAATATAATTCATACGTGTGTTTCAATGTCTAGTTGGTACGAGGTGGGTTCCAACTCAGAGTCCAGAAGCTTACCTGCAGCTATAGAACGATGAGATTGAGAGAAGACCCAAGCTGTACAACATGAACACGCTTCATCAAATCGAACAAGACAAAAGCTGCCAATAGAAAACTCGTCGTCCACTGCCACCTGCGGCGGAATCTGTGGACACAAAACCTTGATCGTCGGGCCTTCTCGTTTACTTCACCACCCTTTGGACAAGTGTCGCGCCGCGAGTTGACCGCCAGGGAAGCAGTTGAGTGGCCGAATTGGCTCGACTATTTTCAACTTTTTCGTCATAATTTCTCAGACATCAAATTACACTTGTCCTAATAATTTTTCCTTACAGCAAAAACGCACACATGCTCGGACCGGCGTGAATCAAGGACCTACCATGTTTCCTTCATGCCTACTCCATCGCCATCGAGTGGTCACCACTTGTTGCAGTCATTTCGCAACTTTTCGCGTCGAGATTTCGCTTACCTCGAACTAATCATAGTTATAACTTTTGATAGTCCATGTGGACCATTGAGGTGGATTTCTTTAACGAGTTTCTCTGCAAATATCAAAATTAAGGCATCATTTCAAATGCTATAGGATCTATATTCCAATCACATCTTCAAGATCGACGTGACTTATATCGATGTGACAAGAAAATACTATTATCATATGACAAAGCATATAAAATTTATATTTAAGATAAGTGATTTAAGATTCCATATCAAGCCATCAGAACAAGTTCCCTAATTATTTAATCTATAATTTAGTTTCCTAATTATTTAAGTTAATTTATCATTTACCAAGTTTATAGAGTTAATTAAATTATTTAATAAATTATCACCTCCTACAACTATTACTTGCTACGAAATTGATCATAAGTCATATTTAAATATACGAAAAATTACGAAATATTAACAAAGTAAATGTTTCAATTATAACTATCGTTGGAAATGAAAATTCGAACTAATAGTTTCAAATTATACTCATCATTGAACGCCATAAAATATCGTAAGATCATGCAAAGATATAGAAAAAAAGTACAAAAATCTTATTTTGTTTGAACTTGAAACCTATCTATCAAAACGAATTTCCCAATTTTTGAAACTAAAATCTATCTTATATATCTAAAAATCTAGAATCAAGAACCAGTCCCATTCTCAAATTTCCAATTCTACGCTGGAGCCGTGCCTTGTCGTGAGGGGGAAGTTAAAAAACTCCTTTCAGACGCTGGAAGACATCTCATTCAAATGACGAGCAATAAAGTCTGCAATGGCAACAGCTATCTTTGATGTTGGCTCACCTCCCCTTTTCGACAGCGACTCCAGCAATCACCCACCGTCCGTTTAACCCCGTAGCTTTCGAAGATGAAAGCAAAAACCCAATAAACAAATGCAGACTTCACGGAAGAGAAAGAGAGAGAGATCGCTTTATGTATGGCCAAACGACAAGTGGCAATCACAGGCTTGGATCGCCTCTTCAGCTCTAAGCTTTTACCTGCTTCACATGGATCACCACCCCCGCCACCCTCCTCCTCTGATCCGGCTCTAAATGATTTCAGTCCATTCTCATCATCACGGACATCTCGGATCGACCATAGGCCAAGAACCCTCCATTCCACCACTCTCATGAAGTCTTCCCCACCATGGAAGATGAAGCAAGAGCGTTCGTGCTGCGGAGGAAGCCCATCTCGAGCTATCTGTCGTCGCCGGCGCTGCCGTCCGAGCCCGTCGAGCTGAACAGCTTCACTTCCTGCTTCAAGTGGGTGTGCGTCGACCAGTCCAGCCTGTGGCTGACCGGGCTGTCCTGGTCCGTCTTCTTCCTCTTCGTCGTAGCCGTCCCGTTGGCCTCGCATTTCTTGCTCCAGTGCTCGAGCTGCGACGCCAACCTCCGGCGGCCTTACCACATACCGGTGCAGATATCGCTGTCCGTGTTCGCCGCGATATCTTTCGTCTGCCTGACGCGGTGGTCCCGTAAGTACGGGATCAGGAAGTTCTTGTTTCTTGATAAGTTGTGCGACTCGAGCGATAATGTTCGTCGCGGATACTCGCAGCAGCTTCAGGTACGTTCGGTTTCGACTTTGATTGCCGTTCTGTTCTTGATGATCCAGCAGTTTTAATTGATTGGCAATTCATCATCAAAGTCAGAGAATTTTTAAGTGTTCTGTTGCATTTATATTGCTGATCTAGGAATTGCAGTAAGCTAATGCAAACTCTGAATTAATGACTGAACAAGCTTCAATGATGCTAATAAGAGGCGCAATTTGGATGTAGTTGAGCATTCTTGATGTTTGCAGAGATCAGTCAAGCTATGGACTTGGTTCGTTCTCCCGTGTTTCGCTGTCGAGACGGCATACAAGCTCTGGTGGTTCATCTACGGATCCACCAACATTCCTTACTATGGAAATCTCTACGTGAGCGACACGATCCTCTGTGCGTTGGAGCTGTTCTCGTGGCTCTACCGGACCGCGATTTTCATCCTCGTGTGCGTCCTCTACCGGCTGATTTGCTACCTGCACATCCTCAGACTGGAGGACTTTGCGCATGTCTTCGAGAAGGAAACTGAGGTGGTGTCGATTTTGAAGGAGCATCTCCGGTTCAGGAGGACTCTCAGGATCATAAGCCACCGCTTCCGAACATTCCTTCTCTTGTCCCTCATATTGGTCACGGCGAGCCAGTTCATTTTCGTGCTCTTGCTCACCCGTTCCGGCGCTAATGCCAATATCTTCAAAGCCGGGGAGCTTTCAGTAATCTATCTTTCTCACCAAAGCACTGATTTTGTCTTCGATTTGGGACTAATTACTAGTCTGTTGACAGCATAACATTGTTATTTTCTGTGTCACAGCTATGTTCCGTCAGCCTGCTCACGGGCCTCTTCATATGCCTGCGAAGCTCAACGAAGGTCACGCACAAAGCCCAGTCCATCACCGGACTTGCAGCGAAGTGGCACATCTGTGCTACGATTAACTCATTTGACGATAACGATGGTGAGACGCCCAGAATTGAGGTCGCTTCCACCCATGTTTTCCCTGCAGATGCAGAGTGGGAGTCCGAAGAAGAAGAAGGAGACGGTGACGATGATCTCAACAATGCCAAAATAATGCCAATTTACGCACACACCATCTCATTCCACAAGAGGCAAGCTTTAGGTGAGAAGGAAAACTATGGAAGAGATTTTTTTTCTTTAGTCCTAGTCTAATACATAAGAATAGCCATAATGAAGTTGAGTGACATTATTTGCAGTGACATACCTAGAGCACAACAAAGCAGGAATTACAGTTTATGGCTTTATGCTGGACAGGACTTATCTTCACACCATATTCGGGATTGAATTCGCTCTTTTCCTATGGCTGCTGAACAAGACGATCGGAATTTCGTAATCTCGCCAGAAAACAAAGGAGTTGGAGAATGTTACAGTCGCACTCAATCCACGTTCTGTATTTCGGTCAGGTCTAGGATGTGTAGTGTACACTGTACAGGGTCATGAGAGTTCTTATGAATGCATTGTTTCTGTAGAAGGTAAAGTCGATTCTCTTTCGCACCACAACACTCGTTGGGTAATGCAATTTGAAGAAAAAGGCATAATGCCATTCTGCGTAAAGTTACTTCTCTTTCCATATATAACTTATTTTGATATGTATAGCGCATTATTAGACTCACTAGCCAACTGCGGTTGTTCTCGGGTTCAAGAGTTGGCTCAGGAAGAGATTTCATCAATCTGTATGAAGAAAGTCCACCTGTATGTAGATGGATGATCTGTCTGCGTTGACTTCCATTGTGATCAGATTCATGGGTAGGGCCAACATAAGTAGGACCACTCTACAAGGTCACAAGACTCATGGTGGATTAACACTTTCCTTGAACTTCATGTGAACTTCCTCTTTAGCACAGGATCTCTGTTTATAGCCAAAGAAAATGAGTCAGAAGGTAGCTCTGAGATTTCAATTTAAAGTGACAGGTACTGATAATCTGTAGTCATGAGAACCGAATGACAGTGATCAAAGCACTGAACATCCCACGTCATCCGATGAACAAATCGAAACAGGCATGACTATGTTCCGGCTTTAGCATCGTTCACGGACGTATTTTGGGTCACAGAACTTGCTTAGCTCTTGAAATACCCGTGGTATTTGGCCCTGCCAAATGGAATAACAGCAAAGGAATACAAGTATCTTCTAACCATGCTCATGGGATCTAAATAATTATGTGTTGGTTGTACCTGAAGAATCGGATTCATGAAAAGCATCGTTCTAGCTGCTTGAATTGTCATGGAGCTTAGATAACATCAGTTGCTTAAAGAACACTCATGAAAAGTCTCTCGGACATGACAAAAACAAAGGCGAAGCAGACAAAGAGGGGACACACTGCTAATGCCACATTATTTACTAATGGAGTCACCTGGGAAGGCCTCCATAAACAAATGGACCAAATGCTTTGCATAACATCGGGACTGCGCAAATTGATTCGAAGATTGTTAGACCAACCAGTACCATTTGCCACACCATGGAAGATAAAAGAACTGTAGAAAAGAGAACACGGAGCAAACAAAAATCGGCATTCAGACTACAAATAGTAGTTACAGTCCAATAAGTCATGAAGCGTTTTTCTTTACTATTTCCTCTTCTTCGATTAAGACTCCGGCTATCTATTGAGAATTTGACAGAAACAGACGGACAAAACCTTCATTTGCTGTCTTTAATAGTATTGTTTTTTTTTTTTGCCCATTTTGGCTTGTTACTGTCTTTACTGGTTATACAAGAACAAGAAGGCATGTAAATGGAAATGCACTATGGTTAACCCGATGTCACAAGGAATATGCAATTCGGGGACAAGGACATCATCAGTGGGGCTTCTGGAAAGGTTTGGCTCCTAGAAACATTGGAAACATCAAAGAATTCATTGTCTGATATAGACAAAGTTGAATCTAGTCCAGAACATCTAAATTCCATTCTCATAAAGAGTGTACCTTCCCTGAGAAAGTCAGGAACCACAGACGACTTCCGCCATGTCTGTAAGTACTCTCAAGTCAATCGGCATCTTTTTTTCCAGTGTTCTGAGATCAGACATTAGACTGTTTCTTTGTTCTTTCATTCAAATACTGTCCTAGCAATGCAAAGTGTACAGTCCTCTTCCATTATCGTTCTGCATCTGTCTGTTAATTTCCCTGAATTAGATCTGCCATGTTGATTCTGATTTCTTCTGCCTGTATTGCTTACTGAGTAGCCAGATGATCGTAACATTGTGGTCATTTAGAGCCGGTTCAAGGACATGAACATTAACTCAATTGAACTTGCATATGCCTATTTGGATCCCATCTGAAAAGTTTTTCAATCCCAATTCACAACAAATCGAAAGCCATCAGAACCCCAGTATATGGAGCTTGTCCTTGAATTCCTAAACTGAGTCAAGAACATAACGCAACATTTAACAGTCGTAACTTCTATTATGAAGTGCAGTAATTTATCAAGGGAAACCTCATACGAACGTCAACAGAACATTCCAAATCCGACATACATGTTTGAGGTCATTTTCAAGGTCGAAACTTTTCCATACGACGTCAGCAGAATGGTTTATTTGTGATTGGCGGGTAGGACTTGCGTGCATTTTTTACCCGGCAGTGACAAGGAAACGCCAGGTTTTTGCACCTAGACAACACCAGTAAGCTTAAAGCTAACTCATGTATGAACTTGTGCTCATGAATCTTGCACTAACTTGTTCACATTTGGATCGACTCCTAGCTCAACCACACAGTGACTTCTGCTCGAAAAGAATATTCAATTATGATTTGTAGAATGCGTTCTTCTATTAGACTAATGTTATTGTGCACATTCCTTGTATTGAATAACCATCTCCATAAATTCAGCCTCAGCATCGCTCCCACGTCCCCAAATTCGGCAGCTGGGACAGGGGCAAGGACGAAGTTCAATACATGGCCTACTTTGATAATGCACGCCAAGAGAAAGCCGGAGTCAGGATAAATCCTAATGACCCTGAGGAGAATCCAGAGGCCTTCATGCCTGGACCCATCTGTGACGTGGAAAAGATTTTCAATTCAGTCCAAGCCATTTCATCCACGAAAAGACAAGGCAGCCAAGTAAGTGCCGGTGCTCATAGAAGAAGCCTTTCCGATCAACCAAAAGCAGGTTATGCTACTGGCTTGTCTTCATTGATGCAAAGAGGTGGGAAGTACCAAAGAGAAAGGGATGCAAGCAATCCATGTGATCATCCTGTAAGTTACTTCATGATTCAGAAGCTATCTCTACAGCAAATAACAAAGTATTCTTTCGGCGTATTGATAAGCGTCTGCCTTAGAAAGAAATCAGAACGTGGAGGGAATTGAATCTGTAGGGAATGCAAGGTTCTAAGTTTATGATCTCTAACACAGTTTAACAGTTAACACTTCATGATTCAGAAGCTATCTCTACAGCAAATAACAAAGTATTCTTTCGGCGTATTGATAAGCGTCTGCCTTAGAAAGAAATCAGAACGTGGAGGGAATTGAATCTGTAGGGAATGCAAGGTTCTAAGTTTATGATCTCTAACACAGTTTAACAGTTAACACTGTGAAAGGTCTTGATGATGAAATCTACATTCTTCCAGTGAAATCATCAAGAATATGAAAGAGGAAAGTTCGAAGGGCTGATTAACTTCAATCTACGCAAGGAAATTCCTAATAAGCCAATTCTTTTAAACTGTGAATTGCGTTGCCTTGCTGGAGTTCTTCTATTGATCACTCTCCAACTTGATTGTACATTGCCTTCTATTTTTAAGAACGGTCCAGATCATCATTTCTATAGGCAAAAGGGGCAAACAAATGGAGATTTGTTAATGTCTCGGTGCAAACAGGAAGAAGCTCCATCACTTATAAGTGCGTTGATTGACATCTCCTCCTAAATTCAGTGCATCATCAGAAGAAAACTGATACTGGTTTTCAGAACAGCATTATTTCCTTAACATCCAGGACCCAGATATGAATTGAGGGATCAATTATATGTTGCACAGATAACATCACGTTCTCGTGAAGTGATGTCCTGGTTTTGTCCTTGCATGATCTGTGGTTTCACCATATCTAGAAAAGATCACTTAAATAGATGCGTATGTTAGATTTGTTCCTTGTATATGCATATGCTTTGTTTCTCAATTTGTGCTCTCAAGTTTCCTGCAATCAACCTTAGAATTGAATTGGCCACAGAAATACTCGCATGCTCCAAAACATGGAAACTTGGCCACTGTTAGAATTCCACGGGCAGCATGTTCTGGGAGCACACGCCAAGACAAAACCAGCAAAAAGATGATTCCAAACGACCCTGAGGAGAATCCAGGTGCCTTTTCACCTAGGACAGGAGGGACTTGTAGTTTCTTCTGTTTGAATTCGGCCAAATTGAGTTCGTCCCAGAAACAACATGGGGCTCGCAGTGCCGGTTCTCACAGGAGGAGCTTTTCCAATGAACTAAAGAGAAAGAGCTTCAGCGCAAAAAAAGGCTTCTCGCCATCAGTGCAAAGAAGCTCAGGACCCTCAGGACAGAGGAACAGAGGTCGACCAGCAGATAATTCTGTAAGTACTGCCCCGTTTGCGTTGCATCAGCCCCACTTTTTGGAGAAAACATTTCCAAGATTGATTATAACATGACATAGATCTCTCACTTCAATTCTTCTCCTTTCTGCATTTGCCTTCCATGAAACTATATTGTTCAGTGACCAAATGATGCTTATTAAGTGTTATCTTTCTTTCAAGTGGCAGCATCTTGGCGCAACGCACGTACCAGTGTTCGGTGACTGGGACGAGACTGATCCAAATTCAGGAGAAGGCTACACCGAGAGGTTCAACAGCATAAAGGAAGAAAAAAAGAATGCCTCGTCCAACTTCCAAACTGTGCTCTCGATTCCGACCAATTACTCAGATAGCCCCACGAAGGAGGGAGTCCCTTCTTACCTATTCAAGGTAGCATATCTTGAATTAGCATTATAAGCTTTATGCAACCAATTCGAAACTTGTTTCAGAAAACTAAGTTGATCATACTATCTTGGAACTTGATCAAATACACCCTCGAGATATCAATATCTGCCCTATTCTAGTTCATGACATTGGTCCGCTCAATCTTCTGCAGACATACTGCCGTGTGTTTTCAAGCGGGAAACAGTTATTCACGAGATTCTGCCAACTTATCCAGGCTGACAAGCTGCGATCTTAGTGCTGGCACGAAAGGAAACCATAGAGGACCGATGAATATAATTGAACTGGTCGGAACCTTAGGTGCATTCTTCCTTTTCATGTCCTTCGGCAGGAAAACAATAGAATCATGTCATATCATTTAAACAATGTGAGGATGAATTTCCCAGTTGTACTTTTACTCAACCGGCTTTTTCGTGCTTGAACTTATTGACCTTGATAAGACTTATGACACATGAAGCGCGAACTGTGACTGTTGATAGTCAGCGAAAACACGGTCGAATACGAACCGTAAGGAATAGCCTGAGTTAGCAGGCCGATGACTTTTGCACCTTGACAGCACGAGGCTTCTTGTTCAATTCAAATCCGGCGGAACTCGGGGCCGTATCGAAAGAAAGTGATTTTTCTTGAAAATCGCATGCTTTGATGAGTAGCTTGGTTGTCATCGGACTAGAGAGGCGGTCCTAATCCGGAGACAAGAGCTAACTTACTGTGATTATGTCAGGGCACGGCAAAGAGAGAAGCAACATAGAAAGGAAATAGAAAAGTGATAGTTCATTTTGTTTCCTAGCACCAACCTCCGCGAACATGCCTATGGAGGCACAAAATCGCCGGCCACCTGAAAGTAGAGGAGCTCACCCTCCACTCCAAAGTATGCGATGAGCCTGGCGGCAAGGCCCGCCACCATTATTTGGGCACCCTTTTCTGTAGAATATCGGCCTGACCATGGGTGGCCGCCGCCGGAGGAGGAGGAGGACAACGGTTGCTGCTGCGTTCCGGGGTCAGATCAGAGGGCCTTGCGTTGCAAATAGACGTGATGTCGCCCTGACCACAGCTGGCCGCCACAGGCATTCACTTGGCAGTCGACCTTGCATCGTGCGGGAAAAACCGAAGGATCATGTCAAAATAAAACAGGAGGTGAAGTACAAATTACCAAACCTTTTGTACCAAACCTCCTAAAGGCAATCACTTCTTCCCAACGGCATTGTGCAGATTTACAAACAATACAACACCTTGAACCTATTTGGATTAGCACTATACAAACAAAACTTCAATAGGACCTTTCCTCAATCCAACATACTTAGAGAAAAAACTTAAAAAGAAGAGATACCCTTCTTATTCTTCTTTTCTTCTTCTTCTTCAGAATGGAGAATTAGTTAATTTCCACTTATAAAGTTTTAATGAATATGAACTAGAGAGATACATAAACTAAAGAGACATATGAACTACAAAAATAAATTAGGTGAAGTGATTCATGAACTTAAGAGATACACGAATTGAAGAGACTTATCTCATTTTGTTCACTTTCGTTGATCCGTTAACCTATAACAACTATGCCTTAAACTCTTGTAGGGTTGCGGCTTTCTAGAGTTGCCACCCTACAGTGAGCTCTCATGGATTTCACACCTACCCAGGCGGTCGTCACTGCCGGCCGCATCTGAACTGCCTCTCTGGGCCGTCGGGAGATTCCTTGCGTTGGCGGTGATGACCAAGATGAAGTCATTTAACAAATTTATTAGAAGTCAATGCTTAACCGTTGGCTCCTAGTTTGACATTGGAAGTCTAATCTTGGAGAAATCGAGTGTAACTAGGCTAGGGCTAGGGCAAATGCCTTCAATGTTCCTGTCGTACTAGGATCGGAATCATCAACTCATAAAGGCCAGCGCATCTCATCTGTCGCATCACAAATTTTTCCTCTTGTCGGGACTATCCATCAAACCCAATACAAACTGAAATTTTATAAACATAGATGATACGATGTTACGTCTAAATAAGTGAAAAATATGAAACAAAATTTAAGGACTTTTCTTGTTGAAATATTGATCAGATTCATGAACATTCCTACAGCAAGAGGTACCCATGAGTATTATAACCTTCGTATGATGTTTATTTCAAAATTGTAAGTTTTCATTTGATTGACATGACTATTTCACTTGAGTATTGTACTTTTCAATTGGCCAATTGAGTGCTGTAATTCATAACTGTCATATCCGATTTTCCAGCTTGTGAACAGTTTTTAAGAGCTATAGCACCAAAGTGATAGATTGAAAAAATGCAACACATAAGTGAGTGTAATATACAAAAATTATGCCACGGGAAAGTTATAACATTTTCGATGCCACCAAAGTGATCGATTGAAAACTATGACAAATTAATAAGCACCATATGAAAGTGATGTTGTTCAAGTGCATCATTGGAAAATTTCGAATAAACAACGTGAGAAAGTTACAACAATTTCAATGTCCTTTTCTTGATATTTGATTCTCTTTTTTTAGAAAATACTACAAATAATTCTTGAACTTTGGTCCAATATAATTCATGAACTTTAGAAAACGATGAGAATGAAGTCATTAAAGAAAGTTTTAGAAGTCAATGCTCATGCGGGGATCCTAATTTGACGTTGGAAGTCTAATCTTGGAGAAATCGAGGCTCGGCTATGGCATATGCCTTTGATATGTGTTGTACAAGGATCGAAATTATCGACTCATAAAGGCCGGCACATACATTTGTCGCATCACAAATCTTTTCCTCTTGTCGGGACTACACGTCGAATCAAAAAGGAATCGAAATAGTACGATGTTACGTTTAAAAAGTCTAGAATTTGAAAGAAAATTTAAGGACTTTTTCTGTAGATATTTGAAAAACAAGGGCATCCATAGATGTTGTAATTTTCATAAACGCCCATTTAAAATCATAACTTTTCATTTGATTGACATAACCATTTCACTTGGATGTCATATGTTTTAATTGGTAAATTGAGTGCTGTAATAAAAAAAAAAATTGCCTCAAGTGTCATCTTTGAGTTTTCAACAATTGTGAACATTTTCTAAGAGCTATAACATCAAAATGATAGATTGAAAAATACAACACATAAGTGAGTGTGATACGAAAGATTATACTACTCAAATAATTCATTGAAAACACTCGAGTGGATGCCACAAGAAAGTTACAACATTCCCAATGATCAATTGAAAATGTACAACACCTAAATGAGTATCGTATGAAAGTGATGTTGCTCAAATGCTTCATTGAAAATGCTCGACTAAATAAAATGAGAAAGTGATGATAGTTCCAGTATCCTTTTTCGTTATTTAACTATGTTTTATTTTTAAAATGATACAAATGATTTTTAAACTTGGTCAAATGTGATCCTTAAACTTCAAATCTATTTGATGGTCCATAAATCGTAGCTTAGTGTGAAAGTCATCCCTGAACTTTTCGATTATTTAATATGATCTTTAAATTTTTGATATATGTTCAATTTAGCCATTAAACTGTATAAATATATTCAATGTCGTCATTTCATTCAAAAACAATTGAATATATAACAAAAATCTAATGATAATATTGCACATTAAGTTAAAGTTCATAAATCATATCAAATAAATTTAAAGTTTATGGGCTATATCGCATATTATAGGCCGAAATCCAGGACCATTCATGTCATTTATTTATTTTATATTTTTTTTCTCTCTCTCTCTCTTTTTATTTATTAAGGGGGGCCCATTTTCTTTATATCCGTTTCTCAATCTTCTATAGTAGGGACATCCCAACCGTACGGGACTCATTCATTTACTCCCGCTCTCCTCCGCCTTCCGCCACCGCAAATCCCTCCGATCGATCGATCGGCACCACCCGAAAACGACCCCGGAAAGCCTCCGCTCCCCGCGGCGGAAGATGGCGGCGAGCGACGCGAAGATCGGGAGGAGGTTCGAGGGCAAGGTGGCCATCGTCACCGCCTCCACGCAGGGCATCGGCCTCGCCATCGCCGAGCGCCTCGGCCTCGAAGGCGCCGCCGTCGTCATCTCCTCTCGCAAGCAGGTAGAAACTCCATTCCTTCTTCTTCGCCTTCGATGTTTCGCTTCTCGCGAGGCAGTTCGCGGCGGATGCGCGGTGCGGCGATTTCGACGATGTGTTTTTGGCGGATTCGGTTTGCCGGTGATGTCTGAGGATAGCGACGCGCCTGAATGAGCTGAGGTGATCGTGGTGATGACGCCTGAGTGAAACTGAGCTGAGTTGATTGTAGTGACGCGTCCGGTGATGGATGCGTGGTGCGGCGATTTCTACGGTGTGTTTTTGGGCGGATTTGGTTTGCCTATGATGTCTGAGTATAGTGATGCGCCTGAATGAACTGAGCTGAGTTGATTGTAGTGATAATGCCTGAGTGAAACTGAGGTGAGTTGATTAGATTGACGCGTCGATCGATGGATGCGTGGTGTGCGAGCTTGAATTGTGGCGATTTACGTGATTTATTAGCGGATTTGGTTCGTCTGTGATGTCTACTGATGAGCCTGTACGAGCTTGGTTGATCGTGGTGATGCGCCTGAGTGGAGTTGAGCTGAGTTGATTGTAGTGATGCATCCGGTGATGGATGCGTGGTGCGGCGATTTCTACAGTGTGTTTTTTGGCAGATTTGGTTTGCCGGTGATGTCTGAGGATAGTGATGCACCTGAATGAGCTGAGCTGAGTTGATTGTAGTGATAAGGCCTGAGTGAAACTGAGCTGAGTTGATTAGAGTGACACTTCTAGTGATGGATGCGTGGTGCGCGAGCTTGAATTGAGGCAATTTCCGTGATGTTTTTAGCGGATTTGGTTTGTCTGTGATGTCTAGTGATAAGCCAGGATGAGCTTGGTTGATCATGGTGCTGCGCCTGAGTGGAGCTGAGCTGAGTTGATTTTTTTTCATTAGCTTTTTTTAGCAAATGCGCTCAAAATGTGCTGAATTCGACTTCTTTTTCCGAGGAAAAGGAGCTGGATGTTGATAATTTCCCATGCGTGTTATTATTTAGCTGGTGACTTTCTGAGTGTCGTAGTGAATTATGGTTGTGTAGATCATCGCGTCAGGTTCTGTTCATAACAAGTATCTTATCAATGGAATTCGGTCCTTGGTGCAGTAAGCTTAGGTTTATTCTGTAGCGGGTGTTTAAAAAATTGAGTTTTATATCCATTTGAAGTCACTGTCCCTTTAGTGCCATTGTTCTTATCTCGAAACAACTCGGGGAATCATCTATAGCTTTTTTCTTATCGATTACTTGTTCAATGGACTGGAAGTGATTGGTTAAATTGGTAATCAGAAAAATGTGGATGAGGCTGCTGAAAAGCTCAGGGCAAAGGGTATAGAGGTTTTGGGCTTGGTTTGCCATGTTTCCAACGAACAGCAGAGGAAATCCCTGATAGACAAGACTGTTCAGGTGAGTAATTGTTCTCTCAGGTGGCTGTCTTTTATACGTGATCTCACCACCATGTACTTGAATCGTCTCGAATTATCCTCTCTATAAGGTTTGTATACAATCCCAAATAGCTACTGGTACAATAACAACTAGTTAGGCTAAGAATTGATGGTGCAGCTTTTAATTCTTTTTTTGTGATTATTTACTTAATACTTTTTGGAGAAGTTGTTGAAGTATCTTGAGCATTGTATAATTGTAACGTACACCATCTGTAATGAACTTTGCTGTAGTCAATTTCCTCTGTAGCCCTTGTGTGTTGCCCCTTTTTCGGGCATTAATATGTTCTGTGATTACATAGATAGTATATTTGGATGTCTCTTACTTTTGGCATTGCTGTACTAAGCTTAGGCTCCATTTGTTTCGCAGAAAATGAATAATTTAGAAAACATTTTCCTAAAAACGCTTGTATTGATTGAAATTATTAGTCAATATAAAATGTTCACATTATTGACAACAATTTATGTCTAAATATTTTTGCGAACGATGAAAATATTTTTCATTGAGTCATTTTCTAAGCGATACAAACATTCATTTTCTAGAAAAAATGTTTTTCAAATCATTCATTTTCTGAAAAAATGTTTTTCAAATCATTCATTTTCCATAAAACAAACGCACTCTTAGATATGGTTGAGCTCTATCTTTGAAAATATAGGATTGGAAGCTTTGATGAAGACTAGCACTCAAATCATGATGGTAGATTACAATTTCTCCCTGGTTTGGATGTTCTCTATCCCTAAGAATATAGTGATCAATTATTGATATGATCTGTTAAAGATATTGTCGTAGAACTCTGTGGGTGATTGAGGAGAGATAAAAGTTCAGAATAATAATGTCCTTGCTAGTAGTGGGCTAAGTGTTCAAGACAAAAACTAGGGCAACTTGGAAATGATCTTGTGGTATGTTAATTTGCTCAGATTAAACAGAAAACTCAGATTATTTTCAGGTTACTTTTTTTTGCCTCAGTTTTTTCCCTTGACGTTCTTATTATATGCTTTTTTGGTTCTTTTTTCCTCTCGGTTCCAGTGAAGGAAAAATATAAGGTATTGCTTGCCAAGATAAATTTTACGAAGCATGTTCTTAGGTCCTGATTGATTATCCGATGCTTTGGTTGCAGAAATACGGGAAAATTGATGTGGTGGTATCAAATGCCGCTGCTAATCCATCTGTTGATCCCATTTTAGAAACCCAGGGCTCCGTTCTTGACAAGTTGTGGGAAATAAACGTCAAAGCATCTATTCTACTCCTACAGGTGACAATGTTGTGCCCAAGCATTTATACTACTGCTGAAGAGACATTTCCATTTTATAATCACTTCAAAGCATTGCACCTACATGTGGCATTTGTGATGTTACCAAGTCGGGCTGGTAGCCAGTCTATGACACTGATCTGACCAAAGTCAGCCTGCTGAGAATGTCTTTGGCCGTATTGTTAGTCTTTAGTAATTTATAGAAGACTATCTCTGGAAATCTAAAGAATTATCCAATTACTGAACCTGTTAAGAACCTTTTATGGTCTCAGTACCGAGAACATTGTAGTTGGACTTCTTTCGTGGGAGCATTAAATTTGTCAAAACAGTAGGTAGTTTCATTAATTGTGTGGCTGTCTGCATCTGCAAATTTAATAATTAGTTCGTGTTGAAACAGGATGCAGCACCTCATTTGCAGAAGGGTTCATCTATAGTTTTTATCTCTTCAATTGCTGGATACCAGCCACAATCTTCCATGGCTATGTATGGAGTGACTAAAACAGCCCTGCTTGGGCTAACCAAGGTCGGTACAATGGGTTGTTGATCTTGTTCTTTCTTGTCCTATAAGCTAGCTTTAAGAATCTTGCGTATGTGCTACATTTCTGGAAGCAACTGGTCTGTAGTCTCATGCAAAACTTGGGACTACAATAGAAGATTTTCTATGCTCAACATAAAAGGAACATGCATCTTATCACAAGCTTATATTCTCTTAAAAGAAGACATTATGGTTGGCTGGTGCAACAACTTTGTTAGCAATTGCTTTTGTATTGCATCTCAAGCAGCCTTTTCTAAAAATAGTTTTAAGTTTCAACTTGCTTATCTGCTTACTCTTTCAAGTTCTTCATAGGCCCTAGCAACAGAGATGGCACCAAATACCCGTGTTAACTGTGTGGCTCCCGGTTTCGTGCCTACGCACTTTGCTGACTTCCTAGTAAAAAGTGATACCGTTGTAAGTATATGTTTTCCCATTCTCTCTCCCCATAGATACTTGAAGTACGACTGGTCATAGGCTCATTTTGGACTGTAATGCACTGTAGAGGAATTCTATCGAGGAGACAACGCTACTCAAGCGGCTTGGGACAACAGAGGACATGGCTGCAGCAACCGCCTTCTTGGCATCTGACGACGCTTCTTATATAACAGGAGAAACCTTGGTGGTCGCTGGAGGAATTCCCTCTCGACTTTAGCTCATTCCAACAGTTTCTGCAATGATCAGTTTCTCTCTTCCATTCTGTTATAGTAGCTTATTTGACCCCCAAGACCGTCATGTGTATGGCAGAATAAAACCAGCAATAATGAGTTGATGCAGCCTTCGTCTTGTACCTGCCTGAACTTCTAAAGCATAGAATGTCGCACGATGTGCAATTGCAGAAAATGCCAGGCAGCGTGAAGTATCTAGCATTTAAATTTGCATAAAGATAGAAGTGCATTCGTTTGACTATTGGAAAGAAGATGCCAGGTAGCTTGAAGTATATAGCATTTAAATTTGCATAAAGATGGGAGTGCGTTTGTTTTACTATTGGAAACATGTGAAGGGCAAGATTTGTGGGGTCATTCATCCTTTTTAGATGCAAGATACCAATTCGAACATCAAGTGGTCATGCGATTCCGAAGCTTTGCTGCGTTTTCTTTTACCTTTTCCCCACAGGATCTCATGGAACTTCACATGAAGCAACATGCTTTTTTACATTAGAATACCCAGATGCGTGGGTCTGCCAAATTCAGTGCTTGAAGCCAACGTGAGTAGAAAATCATAAATCGAGCGAACTTGAGATTGGCTTGAACCGAGGATCGTTGACAGGGCGATGTAATTACTGTCTAGTTAACCTCCCGAGATTCTGGATTTCAAACGACAAGAAGCAGTCAGACAATGCCAGATAATATGAATAGGAGAACCTCTGCCTAGTTAGTGTGACTGGTCAAACTTAAATACCGACCAGTGTTGACTCTGACTTGATCGTATAAAACCTACCCCATTTCTTTCTTGTCACTCCTTGTTACTTCATTCACTAACAAAAAAAATCTCCAGTATCTAACGAGGGTATAGTCAAAGGGTGCCTATTACGGTGTGGCATACTCTCCTCCAATGAATCACCTCTGCAGTTGACTTCTCTTTCTATTAGAGAGAGAGAGAGAGAGAGAGAATTTGAAAGCTTCTTGTGCTAGAAACTTGGTCAAACTTAGTAATCAAATTTGCTCGGCACGCCTTGACATATCTTTACCTAACTACAAGCTTAATCAGAATGCTTTGAGCCAGAGGTAATGAGGACGAATTGAGCCACCTCTAAAGGGGCAAACGAGCCAGTGATGGTTTATCTATATGGTAGGTCGCAAAAAAGTCAGCGTCCAGTTTAGCATCCACTCAAACTAATTCAGGACCATACCGCACTCCAAAAGGAGCAGCCAAAAAAGCACCATCTTTACTTGATTATCGCAATGAACTAATCGAGTTGACAAGACAGCCGAGATTTTGCACTTCAAAAATCATGACCCGTGAGATTCAATCCACAACTTGGTGAGACCAATTAGAAAAATGTCGCAAGAGATTTATTGCTTGCCTTAAGATCTTGTAATCTCGATATGAATGACTGACATTCGATCGGACTACAATAATGCATGAGGCCTAGCAAATGAAAAAGGACCCAAGATATCACATGATGCGAACATCAAATATCTGTCACGAAGTATGGAGACGTGTTGTTAGCTGGTAGCCCAACTATCAAGACCAAATCATGTTGGTCCACTCCTACCTCCACTTACACTGATGTGACATTAAGTACCAGGATAATAATATCTTCCATGCACTTCGAGTGATTAAGAACCCATTGTCAAATTTCATCTTGGTTTCCTGGAAACATCAATTCATGCTATTGAGGTCGAATAAATATAAACATCTTCACTTAGCTACCACTGTACCTTGGTGCGGGCTGATAGACGACGAAAAACAATAATATATATTATATATATGGCTTTATAGTTGACATTAGGTAACACAGCAGAATGACTTAGCCAAAGGCACGATTAGTGAGCACAAGAAAAAGATGAGGATTTGGCAATTTTAGTATATTATTACAGTATTTTTTCTTTACGCAACAATAACAATCCTTGTAAAAAAGTGGGTCATCCATCGTTCACGTCAGCACCGTCGATGATCACAATGGTCATTGGAATCTAGTAAAATCCGCCGCAAACGACTTCGGTAGGATGAAGGACTCATTCAAATGAGCTCGGGACCAATTTGCAATGTCTCTGTTGGCGACCCGTTCGTCTAGTAGACCCGACTAACACGTCCAGGGAATTTATGTACCAATATTTTACGGTGATTCTCAGGTCTTTATTCGTGTGATGTGATCAGCAGCTAGCAAAATCTTATTGACCTAGCAACTCCAATTGAGATGTTGCTTTCAAGCGGAGGGACAATGTCACAATACGTCATAATCTTGGAAATCGCATGGTGGGTTTCCCTAGTGCAGTGCTCGAGACTCAGTCAAGACGACCTCGATACGGCGCTCGAGAAAGTTCAGAGTCCCTTTCGCAGATCGTGACGTTAACCAGAACGAAACAAGCAGACGAAGCTACAAAGAAGTACGACGTTCCCAGCTCGATTTCCATGTTGCTTTTGTTTATGTTTGTTGACTTTCGACATGGTTCGCAGCTAAAAGGAGAATCTTAGCTCGTGACGAGGTCAATTCCCACTGCGGCAACAGAAGAGAGGAAGTTCCGAATAGATAATTCTAGGGTTAGGTACATTTTTCCTTGCGAAACTGTATAATATGCGGGTGCTTATTGAAGATATCATCATCGAGACGGATCGCCGTTTACTGATGCTAGGACTTGTCACGAGCGAATTCGGAACTGAAGGAAGTCTGCTGATCCTTTTCTATGTTCGAAAGAAAACGCCAATGTGTTATTTATATAACTTACCGAGACACCAATCTTAGGTATATTCTTTTGCTTGCGAAAAAGGGTTTAGGTTAAGCTTCTGAATCGAGCTCTCTCCAATATGGTGATGGAACACGATATGCAAATAATTTTGAGTAGCTCTATTACTGTTGTCACGCCATATATTTGATCACCACAAAAGCTTTAGGAGATTGATAATTGTATTTATGTTGTTCTATGTACTAATCTTTGAAAGGTTTAATTCTTAAATTGCACAAACTGTTTAGTGTTTGGATTAATACCATAAAACCCCAAAGTATTACATCTATAACAAATTGATCTCCTTTAATTTTTTTTTATTAAATTTTACACTTAAATCGCCTAGTTGAATGACACGTAACAATTGATGAGTGAACTAATTTGGATTTTTACCTTAATTTGCCACAGATTTACTGATTTTGTGATTTTTCGTGATATTAATCCAGTTTAACAAAAACTAACTTAAGGTATATATATCACAAGTGTACTAGTTTGAGGTTTTTAGTGGTCAAAAAATTAATTTGGGTTAAATTTGTCATAGATATATAAATTTGAAGTTGTTGTGGTCAAAAAATTAATTTTGGATAAATTTGTTACAATATACTAATTTGAGATTTTTCTTATTATCAATCCTTAGCTAGAAATGAGAGTTTGCATAGAAGCGAGCATTTTTTTTTTTTTTTTGCTGAAATAATAAAAGTTTCACATTTTTAAAGAAAATGTTATTGAATTAAGAAGTAATTTCCCCCACCCCAAAAAAAAAAAATGGAAGCATTATATATTCCTAATTCATATTTTTTTCTTCAGTTTATGGAAAATTCTCTAACATAATTCATCAGGATTCAAATGTATATTGCATGATGATTCTCTAAATAAAAATTTCCACGTTTGAGTCTTCATTAGATGGGGAAAAACGATGATGATGCCATTGACCTTTGTATTTCATTAAAGGTGAATTGATTCTTTAATGCCCTCATGATTCAACCTCAAATGCAGTAATAATGGCAATGATGAAGCACTTTGTATTGTAGCACACCATGTTAGGACATTAATGAGTCTCTCAAGAAAGGGGGGGATCAAAAGTTTTGCACACTCAAAAGTGGGTAGTGAAGCTTTGGTATTTGATTTGC